>CM062289.1:299828356-301028356 GCA_031216915.1 Pictodentalium vernedei
TATCTTATCTCAATTAAACTACAGCACCAATACAGCAGGCCACCAAGTGTGTCCACGGGACACTGATGCCCCCCTCTTTATTATCTTCTAAGTCGCGAAAAAAGAACCATAACTCTGCCAAAAAATATCGGTCCTCAATCCCAATCTGTACTTTGTGGTTATAAACCTATGCATAAAATTTTGTGTCATTTCCTTCAGTCAATGTCAAGTTATCGTCCAGAAACGACATTCGGGATGGACGGACGATAAAGCCCCTTCGTCAAATTGGCGGAGGCATAAAAGACTTTACGGCCTGAAAACTATCCCCATAATACAACTAGAAATTTAACCAATTCTGTCAAGCAGGTTATAAAGCTCGGAAAAGCAAGACTGAACTAAATTCCTAATTCCATTCAAGAGAAATGGCTGTTTGAAATTTCAGAATTTAGACATCATATTATATTATTATTATTATCTATTGGTGTTTAAGGTCACATATTTATGCACAATGGCTAATCATGACCGCGACAGTTTTACGGATGGAGGAAGCCGGAGTACCCGGAGAGAACCACCGAGCAACGACGAGCAGCTGCCAGCTCCCCAACATCGTAACTCTGCACTGCAGCACAGGCAGGGTTAGATTGTTGAAGACATGCGCACCATCGACGTGCAGTACGCCTTAGTACACGGCATCATCGTGCCCCCCCCACCCCCCCCCCCCCCCCCCCCCCCCCCCACACGGGCAATGGAGATGAAGTGTCTTGCCCAAGGACACAACGCGGTTGCCGCAGGTGGGATTCGAACCGAGGACCTCTCGGCTTGCAGCCTGCACCTCTACCTACTGAGCCACCGCGCTCCCAAATTTAGACATCAGTGTTTACGGAGTTAAAGTCGTTCCACAATAGAAACGTTGCTAGCAGAACGCGAAATGCAACAGACAATATTTTGGTCCCCTTGCTTTGCAAATTCGACAGTTGCATGTTAGACTTGAGTCTCGTACAAAAACTAAGATATTTATTGGAGCAATATTCAAACTGAAACTTTACAGGACTAATTTTAACGCACACAATAGTTATATATATAAGGGTTTTATAGGCACCGTTTTCTTATTGTCTCTAAAGTGCAGTATATCACTATGCTTTTTAAATTTGAGAGAAATAGCTAATATTTATTTATTGGTGTTTAAGGTCAAATATTTCTGCACAATGGCTAACCGTGACTGCGAAATGGATATTTTTTTTATTATTTACTGGAGTTTTAGGTCACATACTTATGCACAATGGCTAATCATGGCCGTGACAGTTTTACAGGTGGAGGAAGCTGGTGTATCGACGAGCAACTGTCAGCTCCTCAACATTCTAACTCTGTTCAAGCTCCGCTCAAGCAGGGTTACAGCACTGAAGACATCTGCGCCATTGACGTGCAGTACGCCTTTGTCACTGCATCATCGTGCCCCCCATGTAGCCAACCAGGATGAAGTGCCTTGCCCAAGGGTCGTCCCGGACGGGGATCGAACTCGGGACCTCTAGCATAGAAGTCCAACAGTCTACCACTGAGCGACCGCGCACCCCCGCAACATGGATATCAAGTCAAGTCCAGCCAATTGCTTATATCGATGTTGCCTATTTTAGTGAACGTCCGCCCCAGGCATTGGTCCTATTTTCAATGATCAGTAAAACAGAAATTGTTGGCCACAGTAAACTACTTCACTAAAGTTCACTTCCCGGGGGTAAAGGCAAGACATGATTGCCAAGTCTGTGGAGTTACAGGATCAACAAGCACAGGTACATTAAAGATTTATTTATTGGTGTTTCATGTGATTTCAGCAACACTGGCCTATATAATAACCGCCACATAGTCTAGAATCAGTTACGAGTGACAATTGTTCTTACGGTTCCTGACTTCACCAACCATGTGAGGATATGGTGGGGCGAGAGTGGGCAAGCACTACTCCCACTGTCCTCAGTGGCGTAATTTCTATGAACTTATAAATGATGGTTACTATATGTCAAAACACGAAATTCTTCAGACCAGTGGTTATGGTTACTATATGTCAAAACATGAAATTCTTCAGACCAGTGGTTTGAGAAAAAACACATTTACTGTTACCCAGTTATAAAATGTCTGCACCTAATCCATCCCCAAACATTACACACATGGTTGATATGAATAAACTTGTGAACAAATACCTCTTAACCCTTTACCCAATGAATCGCCCGCAACCGCCCACGTAATATGTAAATTCAGCACCTGAAAAAATTATTTTTCGACAAATTTCAACAAAACCATAACATGTGACCACTCTGTGGAACGAGCTCGCCGTGCTCGTTTCAAAGAGGAGTCACATGCTATGGTTTTGTTGACATTTTTTTGAAAAAATTTAAAAAATGATATTTCAAATGATAAATTTTGAAATCGTCTGCGTTGGGTAAAGGGTTCAGCCAAAGATCCAAGTATTCAAAGAAATGGTTGTCCCCAATTACCCGTTAAAACCTGGAAGTCTAGGGATTCTTCTGTCCTCTTAGGAAGAGTCGCGGGGCAAATGCCAATGGGAAAATTTGCATCATGGGGCTCAAACTGGGAATATGCTTTGGAGGGAAAATATACAGACTAAGAAATTTTACATTCGAATTCAGCAGAGGACAATGAGACTGAAACCTAAGCAACTGCATGCATATTGCAAAAAATGATCTAGAAGTAGTGTACATGAAATCATGTTCACACAGTCTCTGTAAAACTGTTCTTATACTATTAAAGAACTTGGCATTTGCCTTTCAATTAAGATTTGGGTGCAATTGGTGCCCTGAACTGGGTGGTCATAAGGCTCCAGAAAGCCAGTTGTTTCCCGAGGCCTTATGACTACCAAGTTCAGGGCACCAGTTGTGCATTAAATATCTGTCTGAATGGGAACTGAGATTGGGAAATTTGGTATTAAGAATTGGGGAAAATCATGCCCACGTCACAATCATTGGGAAAGGGACCCATAAACGGCCCATGTGGATACCAAAATCACTGTGAAGCCCCACGACAACCCTAAATGTTGATCCAGCAGTTTAATTTGTACAAACCTATAAATCATCCCAATAAAGATGTTGTATATTGAATATAAAGCATTTGATGCAGTGCTTTGAAACAAGGAAGTTTGGGAGGAGTTTAACATTTTTTTGCATACGCACAATGCCGAAATCTGGGGGTTCCCTCACACAATATCTCCCCAGTGACTTGATTTCAATAAACTTGTAAAACACTCTTACAAATATATCATATACTACTCAAAATTTTCTAAGCACCAAGTACATCTAACTACCTGTTTTACGTTTTAGTTGAAATATTGTTATGAAAAGTGTTTATATTTGTTAGTTAATTATATCTTTAATGATTTAAGTACAGAAATTAAGATTTTGTTTGTGTTTGACATTATTTTTTAGCTTTTGATTACGATAACCATGGAAAATGGATATTATTGATAAAAGAGGAAATTTTTCAAATTTTCCAAAAAGTTGATGGAGCGAACTGATATGGGTTCAATATCGAGTATGAGACCCATTACGGTTAAATACAGCTCGACAACGCCTTCTCACGCTCCCAATCAGGTTCCAGATGGTTCTACGTTGATGTCGTTCCGTTCTTGGACCAGCATGGCACCAAGCTCCTGGACACTTCTTGGCTGGACTGGACAGGCTAAAATTGCAAGCTGCAACTCATTTCAGACATGTTCGATTGGACTGGTCATGGGATCTTGCTGGCCAGTCCATATGCTCAATCCCCTCCCTCTGTTGGTACCCCTGAACAGCATGGGCAACATGAGGACAAGCATTATCGTCCATCAGAATGAATCTCTCACCCACTGCACCTGCATACAATCTGATGTGGGCATCCAGGATCTCGTCAATATACCTCTGTGCAGTCTATGTACCACGGTCAAGGACATAGAGCTCTGCATGTCTATTCCAGCTGATGCCGCACCAGACCATTATTGACCCTACACCATTGCGGTGATGCTCAGCAATGTTGGCTGCATGGAATTGTTCTTCTCCATACCCTAGAATGCCTATCTGTGTTGTAGAAGCAGTACCTTGACTCATCTGTAAAAAGGACAGGTCGCCCATCTTCTCAGGACCATCCAACGTGGTTCATGGCCCATTTACATGGTGCTTAGTGGTGGTTCTGGGACAGCGAATACATGGTGTTCTCGCAACCTGGCACAGATAGTCTGCGTCGAAACATTTAATCCGGGTGCATTCTGAAGGTCACTGCGAAGCTGGGTTGCTGTGGCAAAAGGCCTAAATGATCAAAAACCAGTCTTCAACTGCAGATGTTGCCTAGTCTCTGCCACCACCATGCCATATTACTGGTGTGCCATACTGCTGAAATCTTGCTCAGGCTCTGGTGATCACCGTTTGGTGCACACCAAGGGCTTCATCAATCTGACGACGGGTAAACCATTGCTCCACCATCCCCACAGCCAGCCACATTTCTGTTTCTGACAACTATTTGCATTCGCCATATTCAATCATTAAATCACAAGGGCTTGTGTTGAAATGAATATTGAATACCCTACACATGTCATGTACATGTAGTCAGTACACGAAAACATGAAATCAAGCAGTACATGCTTTCCGTGACCGTCACAAAAAGTCTGCCTGTCAAGAGAGCTAATGTAAACACTGGGGACCATCTCAATACATCCCTCAATCATATCCACCAAACATATCGCAAGTATGTCACAAGAAAATTTCACAATGATGTGTCAAATACGTGGTGCTTAGCAAACTTTGAGTAGTATATATTACACAGGGAAGTATTTAGAGCAGTGATTTGGGAGATTTGGTTGGCTTTCCATTACCATAATGTTAAAATATGAGGGCCCCCATGATACATGTAGGCTTCAGAATTGGGAATTCAAACATAAAGGTCCACGGTTCTATTCCTACCAGGGTTAACTGAATTGTGTCGTTGTGCAAGGCACTTAATCCTGATTGCCCATGTGTGGACACAGTGGTGCTGTGTACTAAGGCATACTGCACATCAATGGTACACTGGTCTTTAACCAAAGCTATCCCTGCTTGTGTGAAGTTAGTATGTTGGGGAGTCTTGCAGTTGCTCGTGGGAACTCCAGCTTTCTCCACCTGCAAAACTGTCCATCACTAAGTGGACCCTGGCTGTTGAAAGTGTTGTTAGATCACAATAAATAAACATGACACCTGTAAAATATGAAATTGTAGACTTTATTGGAGTACTCTTGTAAATAACCCTTACAAAGGTGTGTAACAAACATAACAGCGTTGATTCAGAGCCATCGTTTAGAAAATATTTTTTTTGGTTTACTCTCTTACTCCGTGTAAAATCACCAGGACAAGAACATTAAATATCAGATGCCATTTTTGTTTGTTTCTCTTGATTTTGTCATGACTTTACATTTTATTTAGGAAATCGAGAGCCACTGTTAAGTATCACAACCTGATCCTGAGACCACTCTTGCAAGCCAAATACAGTACTATGACTAGTAGTTGTACAGTATCAGCTCAGTTCAGTTCAGTTGTTGGATACAAGAATATCTTGAACCCATTGTTTCTCCGATTATAAAACCAAAACCTGACATTTCATGGGAAGCTCAAACTCAAAAGGCCTTAATCACTGACCTGATAAAAATTGTTTAAAGAAGGATTATGGTCACATTCAGCATCTACCTGTTAATATAACTTTCGCTAGGGAAATGGCAATAGAAGAAGGGTTTGTTGCGCTTTTTTTTTTATTTGGAGGGGGGGGGGAGGGGGGTACATAAAATCTCAGAGAAAAAAAAAAAAACATCCAACGATCCTTCTCCAATTCCCTACCCCTCAACAGGGAGAAAGTTCACAAAATCACTCAAATCCCTCCAAATCATCCCCCCTCCCCCACAAACACGTGGTCTGGTGGTCCCCATTTGAGGAAACAATAACCTTATGTACTCACATTTACATGTAACTAAAGTTTACCACAAACGGCTCTGTTACACATGGACCCAATTCATTCAGACAATTTGTAAATTATCCTTTGGGTTCCGTGTTAAATTTCGAATCCTTCTGGTGCCCAACAAAAACGGACAACGGTAACACATCGAACAAACTTTAATCTAGAAGTCATAGTAATGCTATATACCATATCAAAGATTCTGCCTGGTGGGTCTGAAGAGGATCTTAGAAAAATATTCCTCATATTTCACAAAGTTGAAAATTGAGCTTCCACAGGGAGCCCAAATGCGAGTCCATGGATTTGATTTGAACAAACTTGAATCTCCTTACACTAAGGATGTCAGTACTATGTAACAAAAGAATTTGCCTCATTGATGTGAAGAAGATTTTTCAAAGAACAGACCTTATATTGCACCAAGTTAAAAAATATGGGATCCCACGACGATCCCGAATATGACCCACAGACTTGATTTGAACAACCTGGAATCTGAACCTCCTAAGGTTGTGCTGCACATCAAATATCAAAAGAGTCTGAATGGTGGATGTGAAGAAGATGATTTTTAAAGGAAACAACCCGTTTGCCCAAATAGAACCAAGGGACTTGATTCGAACAAATTGAAATCTGCCCCCAATAAGGAAACTGCAAACCACATATCAAAAGATTCTAAGAGATGGATCTGAAGAAGTGGATTTTTAAAGAATACTCCTCATTAAAATTTGTGCACTCATAGGGAGCCCAAATACAACCAATGGGACTTGATCTGAACAAACTTGAATTCAGGCCCCGACAGTGAGCTCAAATACAACTCCTTGGACTTGATGTGAACAAACTGTTAGCTGACCCTCCTCAAGATGCAGTATACCAAATATCAAGATACATTGACTGGTAGATGAGAAGATGATTTTTTTAAATTTTCACATATCGCACCAAATTAAAATCAAGATTCCGATTGGGAGCCCAAATATGAACTTTGGGACTTGTTTCGAAGAAACCATATTCTGGCCCCTCTAAGGATGTTGTATAGTATGTATACTAAGTATCTAAAGATTCTAATTGGCAGTTCTGGAGAAAAAGATTTCAATTTTGTAAAAAAAAACATTTGTGGATGCCAACTGAATTATGCCCCCCACCCCACCCCTCATGATGCCCACTGTGGCCTGGAAACTTTATTTGAACAAACTTGAATTGACTTATAAGGAACATGCATAACAAATTTGATTAAGTTTGACCTACTAGTTTGTAACAAAAGAGGCCCCACAGGGCATGAAGCGCTCATCTTGAACAGAACACAAAATAAACAGAGTCCAAGAATGAGTACATTACACAAGCCATCTCCATAGGCTACACTGTCAATCCTTGAGTCCCTCGGGAATGACAAAAAAAAATGGGCACGCCTTTTCTTCAGCTGAACATAACATTAAATGTAGAGCTCCCCTATGAAGCCCCTTGATACAACCTATGTGGATTAATCTTAGTTACACACCTCGAGAGGGTACTGAATACAAAATTTTTAATTCTTCAGCAAAATGGCCAATTCCAGCTCCCATAGGGAGCCCCAAATATTAACCCAAGCTCTCAATTTGAACACAGTTGAATCTGACTTCCCTAGAGATGTTGTGTACCAAATATGTAAGCATTCTGACTGTTGGATCTGAAGAAGAGAAATTTTAAAGAAATTTCTTCATATTGCACCAAGTTAAAATTTGGGCTACCATAGCAAGCCCAAATATTAACCTATGGATCCGATTTGAACAAATTTGAATCTAACCCCCCCCCCCCCCCCTCCTAGAGATGTTGTATACCAAATATGAAAGCATTCTGACTAGTGGATCTGAAGAAGATTTTTGAAGAAATTCCCTCATATTGTACTAAGTTAAATTTCAGGTTCCCATATGGAGCCCAAATATTAACCCAGGCACTCGAATTGAACAAACTGGAATCTGCCCCCCCCCCCCCCCCCCCCACCCCCCCCCCCCCCCTCCCCCTAGAAATGTTGTATACCAAATATGAAAGCATTCCGAGCCGTGGATCTGAAAAAGATTTTTTTAAAATTTCCTCATATTGCAATAAGTAAAAATCTGGGCTACCGTGGCGAGCCCAAATATATACCTGGTGGATCTGAAGAAGATTTTTAAAGAATATTTCCCATATTGCCCAATGTGAAAAATTCGGGCTCCTGCAGTGAGCCAAAATATGAACCAATGAGCTTTATTTCAACAAACTTGTATCTGACCCCCCCTATGAATGCTGTATACCAAATATCAAAAGATTCTGATGATTGGTTCTGGAGAAAAGATTTTAAAAAATATTTTGCAAATATGTGGACTCAGCATTTTTCGATGCCCATTACAGAACACCCTAACATAACTGATAAGACTTTTTTTTTACCATTCAATTCTACTGGTCCTAAGGATACTTCATATCAAATAGCAGTTTCTACCTCTTTTACGTTTTAGTTGAAATATTGTAATGAAAAGTCTATATATTTTTTATTTAATTATATCATTAATGATTTATGTGCAGAAATTAAGATTTTATTTGTGTTTGACAATATTTTTTAGCTTTTGAATACGATAACCATGGAAAATGGATATTATTGGTCAAAGAGGAAATTTTTCAAATTTGCCAAAAAGTTGACGGAGCGAACTGGTATGGGTTCAATATCGAGTGTAAGACCCACCCATTACTGTTAATTACAGCTTGACAAAGCCTTCTCATGCTCCCAATCGGGTTCCTGGTGGTCCTTTGAGGGATGTTGTTCCATTCTTGGACCAGCCTGTCACCAAGTTCCTGGACATTGGGCTGGACGGGCTGAAATTGCAAGCTACCACTCATTCCAGACATGTTCGATTGGATTGAGGTCAGGGGATCTTGCAGGCCAGTCGATAGGCTGAATCCCGTCCCTATGTCGGTACTCCCCGACAGCATGGGCAACATGAGGACTGGCATTATCGTCCATCAAATGAATCTATCACCCACTGCACCTGCATACAATCTGACGTGGACATCCAGGATCTCATCAATATACTGCTGTGCAGTCAATGTACCATGTTCAAGGACACAGAGCTCTGTTTGTCCATCCCTGCTGATGCCACCCCAGACCATGATTGACAATACACCATAGCGGTCATGCTCAGCAATGTTGGCTGCATGGAATCGCTCTCCTGGTCTTCTCCATACCCTAGGACGCCTATCTGTGTTGTCTAGGCAGTACTTTGATTCATCGGTAAAAAGGACAGGTCGCCAATCTTCTCTGGTCCATCCAATGTGCTCCATGGCCCATTCATATCGTGCCTAGCGGTGGTTCTGGGACAGCGGAATGCGAATACATGGTCTTCTCGATTAGAGACCACCTTTGTGCAACCTTGCCCAGATAGTCTGTGTCGAAACATTTACCCCGGTTGCATGCTGAAGGTCAATGCGAAGCTGGGTTGCTGTGGCAAAGCAGTTCCTATGGGCCTGAACGATCAAAAACTGGTCTTCAGCTGTAGATGCCACCCTGCCTCTCTCACCATCATGCCGTCTTACTTTTGTGCCATACTGCTGAAATCTTGCCCAGGTTCTGGTGATCACCGTGTGGTGCACACCAAGGGCTTCACCAACCTGACGATGGGTAGCCCCTTGCTCCTCCATCCCTACAACCCGCAACATTTCTGCTTCAGACAAATGTCTTCTTACATTTGCATTTGCTATATTCAATCATTAAATCACAAGGGTTTGTGTTGAAATGAAGACTGAATACCCTACACATCATGTACATATAGACAGTACACAAAAACATGAAAATCAAGGGCTACATGCTTTCCATGACTGTCACGAAAAGTTTGCTTGTCAAGAGAGCTAATGTAAACACTGGGGACCATCTCAATACATTCCTCAATCATATCCACCAAAGGTATCACAAATATGTCAAAAGCAAATTTCACAATGATGTGTCAAATATTTGGTGCTTATCAAACTTTGAGTAGTATATTAACATTAACAGGAATAAATCTTGTTAAACAGAAGCGGGATTAAAACCAAACTGTGGTGACAAGATTAAAGAGTCCTTCTGTTCTGGCAGGAATATTAGCGAGCAGCATGCACAGTTACAGTTCGACATTTTAGAAAAAAAAATTTTTTCCATGGCTTTTGATGATTTTTTCCACGCTTTTCTAAAATCGTCGAAAACTTGCCAGGTGAGCTAATTAAATAATGAATCATTCAACTGATAAATACATCATTGATTATCAGATTCACAGCAAGTTCACATTTACTGTTCCTGATGTACTATTCACATTTTTGCTAAGGATCACTCCTACCCATCTACATAAACATAAGAGTCTAATGTATATAGTTTTAAGTTTGTTTATTTGTTCATAGGGGTTTAATGGTCCTTTCAACAGCTTGGACCATATCTTGTCTGATAATTTTATGGATGAATGGAGTCTGAATTCCCGGAGATACCATCCTGACACAACCAGTTAGCACTGGTTGAGAAGTGATGCACTGACATGTTGTTCATATACGGGTGATGCACCATATGCCCATGGTTCACTAGCCTTCAACCAATGTTAACCCTGCTTGTGCCATGATAAATTAGAGGGTGCAACAGTTACTCAGCAATGCCAAATGCTTCCTTATGGGTACTCTGGCTCCCTCTACCCATAAATTTGTAAAACTTGATATGACCCAGTGTTACAAGTGTCACTGCTCCCCAATAAATAAACTAACAAATAATTTACAAATTTTCTTTTCATGTACAAATTATGTTGATGAATAGAGGGGAGGGGATCCTTATCAAAATGTGAGTAGTACATATGCTTTCATTTGTAATTGCCAGTTGATATGGATCTTGGCAAGGGTTTTCTTGCAATTCATATTTTTAAAATCGCCTTCTGAAATGAAATGGCACAACAATGTGCAGTAAATAGGAAACCTCTATAAATTGCTGGTCATGTACTCAAATTTCACACATGCCAGCAGCAAACAAATGTCAAACACAATACAATTCTTCTGCAAACACAATATTCATTTTTTAGACTTATGACTTTTCTGAAGTTAAAGCATTAGTGCGTTTGGCCTGATTGCATTTTCACACTTAAAATCCTATTATGGGAACACAAAATCAAAAGCCAGAAACTGTAAGGTGATAATCTATAGTTTAATATTATAAAAAAAATAAATACATAACTTAACATCCGATCTACACATATATCCATCAATATATGAAATAAACGTACATAAGATTTAAAAAAAATTTCTAATTGTTCACAGTTAGCATGATACAGTCACTCACCATTCAGCAGCTACATGTATATTTTTCTGGGCATGAAAGACGACTCACCTAGTTGTTCATGGTTGTAAAAAAAAACCCAGTTAACTAAAAAAATGATTGTCATTTTTCTCCAAGAATAATCAATGGCATTTGAGCAATAAGCTAATGTGGGACATTATTTACCAGTCAAATACAATTAGTGCCTATCTGATCTCAACTGAATGGGGATGATGTAGTGATTGTAAAGCTTCATATTAATACAGGTTTCATAGAGACTAGACAATTTGGCTTTCCATACCTTTCCACACCTCTAACATCAAATTTCCATAATTCCAAAGGTTAAATGTAATTCAATATATAATTGTACCCCCCCCCCCCCAACAATTCTTAACCCTAAAGGGTCCAATTCCAACTTTGATCCCTTTCGACTGCAATAAAATCTAGGCCTTAGGTAAACTATCAAGTTACCTTGGCCTTTAAGGGTTAAGAAGCCCCAAATACCAATGACTCAAGCAGCGATTCTTGGTGAACCCTAAACATTGGTAGCAAATAATTTTTAAATGGTCACATTTGCAGGAGAAATACCCATACTCCACAAATCTGGTCATTTTCCATAACTTTTCAAAAACCCCTCCCAATTTTCCATATTTCTTTGTGTGTCTGAAAAATCCATTCACTGTTTTTCTAGACTTTCCATACCTTTCCCTAACCTCTATGAATCCTGTTAATAGATGTAAATCATATTCTGATAGAAAACATTGTGTTTAGATAAGAATTTTATACCATGATTGCTGTGTGTATTAAACATTACCTGATACAATACAGAAATGTGCTGGATACCAAGCCAGAAAATAAGCAGACTGTCATCTGCAAAATGAGGTCCCCAGAGGGTGAATTTAGTGATGCTACCATCACTAAATTTACCCTCTGTGAACCTCAATCTGAATCAGGTTCTCAAAACTGAACAGAACGAGGTACCCCGAGGATAAATTGACCAACTGTATGGGATAGCATCATCAAATTCACCCTCTGGGGACCTCATTTTGCAAATGTCAGACTGCTTATTTTCAGGCTCGCTGGATACACCAAGTATGTATTTGGCTTATGTGCAAGAACATCATGCTAGAATACAACTGACTGGCAGTAACACATCTCATTGACATTATGACTTGGTTGAAATGCTTCGACACAAAATATTGTCACAAGAAAGTAGACGCATTGCCGAAGGTAATATTTTTCTTTAACAAGAGGCCCCATGGTGCCTCAATTGCTTACCTGACAAAATTGGCCAAGGGACGGCTTTAAGGTCACATTCAGCATCTACATTAACTGGTTGAAGGCTAGATTATTTTTTGTGGTCTGAATTTGTTCATCAAAATTAGTTTTATTACAAATTATTGGAGAGTGCACACAGGCACTCTCCAATAATTTGAAATAAAAACAAATTTATATAAACAAAATATCATTTGTGTTTGACTGAATGAAACATGAGCAAGGAAAATGCTGGCTTTTGCTCTAGTACCATCATTTTTTTTTTGAAAGCCCTGATAGTGGCTTCTCGAGCACTCCACCAGTTAATATGCAGGGTAGCATCACTAAATTCACCCTCTGGGGACCTCATTTTGCAGATGACAGTCTGCTTATTTTCTGGCTTGGAAGTTGTATACCAGTATCAAAAGATTTTAATAGGTAGTTCTGGAGATTTTTTAATTTTTAAAAAACATTTTGTGGGGTGCTAACAGACTTTTTCCCCTTGTGGTACTCCTTAACAGTGTGGCAATTTTATTTGAACAACTTGAAATGACATATGATAAGGAACAAGTATATCAAATTTGGTCCAATTTGGCCCAATGGTTTATTAGAAGTCAATAATGTAAAGTTTATGCAGGCCAAACAGATGGATGGATGATGGACAGAAAGTGATCACTCAAACTTCGCTCAGTGAGCTAAAAATATCAGCTTCATTCCAGTTCAATTGTCGTATAAATACAACGCAAGGGGAACAGAAATCAACGATCCTTGTTGAAGTTTTCCTATTATTTAACATGCGTCTCTTTTTAAAAAAAAAAAAAAAAAACCTACAACTCGAGTTGTTGATTCCTGTCTCCCACACTCTACCCTTATTGTGTTCTTCATTCCCAATCTTTCTCTCCAATAACCTGCGACAAGAAAATTTCAGTTCATCTACATCTTGACAACCAAAATTAATCTGGCACTCGACCCATTAAAAAGCGTAGATGCCAAAATCAAGATTTCATATTTTTGCATTAGTAGCTAATTATATTTTAACGTTCTGCATACTGAGGTCAAATACTTTTTACCTGAACATTTTTCCTATAATGCAAATTAAAATTTAACCAACTGAATCTTGTTTGGCAGAGCCCTGACAAACAAGACTGAACTGGTTAAATTCTTATCTGCAGATCGGTATCTTGACATCAGTGTGCAAAGAGCTAGTATGAATATGTTCTGTTCAAATCTATTGGAGAGTGCCAATAGGCAATCTCCAATAAACTGAACAAACAAACAAAATATAAACAGAAAATTCTAACACTGTATTTGACGACACTACTTTATCTGAAGATAACATTCTAAGGTCTAAGTAATTTAAGTGAGAATTTCCATTGTTTTTGATTCAGGAATTATTATCAGGAATTATGAACTGATTTTCAGTCAACACCAATTTTTGAGACCTATCATAGCCCAGTCATTATTAGTTTCAATTCTGAACCTACCGACTTGTTGAAGATAAAACATCGCATCTTGCAATATCTTCTGGGCCTTCACCAATGACATTCTACATATCCTAATACAGGGTTCTCCCGGAATATTGAAAACAAAATTCAAGGACTTTCAAGGACCTTTTTGAAGAAAATTCAAGGATATTTAAGGACCGTCTCGAGGCTGAAACGTCCCAATGGCAATACCCCCTTTACAATAAGTAGTCAATTGTACCTCGGTTCACAACTTGTGAACAGAGGTAAAATTTACTACTTATTGTTTGTCAAGCAAACAAGTGCACAAGTTTTCATAACTGTGGCCACTGTTTCATCTGCTATGAAAGCCCTCATTTCAGTCGCATCTGTATCCACCCAAGATTGGGCAAGTGCGAATGGTTTCATGTTTGGGTTTTTTTCAAAGTATTGTATGGCATATAAATTTGTTTGCGAAGTGCACAGTTCAATAAAATCATTGTCAAAAAATTTACTGAAAATGTCCAACTCACGCTCGTTGCCATCCACAGAAAACTGAATGCCTGTGGGCTCGTCAAATGTTTTTAACCATGGGTGGTGGAACGAATCCCCCAAATTCAATGTTTTGTCAACATGAACACACGTGCTTGATTGATCAGCTGATTCTCCGGCATTTACATTTTCCGCCAAATTGCTTTCACACGACTCGAATTTGTCTGACGAGTCTTCATTGATATTTCTTATGAAAGAATATCCAGGAAAACCGTCCTCATCCGAATCAGAATCCTCAATAATGTCATAGAAAGTTGATAAATTATTTTCAATTGATGACACCATTTTCCAAACAAAGTCGAACTGGGACGTTTTGTCCCCCTGTCGGACAAAGTATTGGAACACGTGCGTTACTTTATATGGAAACTCATGACGATTCCGGTGGAAATCAAAAGGTTTTTATTGGTTTTTAAACATAATTCGACCAGGGAAGCCCCCCTCTGTACTAATAAACATGAGCCGACCGACTGCTAAGAGTTAATTAATATTAATAACACCTACTTGTTTGGACTTGTCAACAAATTTATTCATTCCTTTTCGGACCGCTATTATGCTTGTGATAAATCGGCGATCAAATTCAAGGACATTCAAGGACCTTTTACTGATATATCTTGTTTTCAAGGACTTTCAAGGCCTTGAAAATAGCGTTTCAAATTCAAGGACATTCCAGGTTTTCAAGGACCCGCGGCTGCCCTGCTATTATTTTAATTTTTCTCCCCCACCTAAACAGTCTGAAGCCGTCAAATATTATTTATTATTTATTGGTGTTTAAGGTCACATACTTATGCACAATGGCTAATCATGACCGTGACAGTTTTATGGGTGGAGGAAGACAGATAACCCGGAGAGAACCACCGAGCAATGACGAGCAGCTGCCAGCTCCCCAACATTGTAACGCAGCACAGGCAGGGTCAGATTGGTTAAGACATGAGCACCATCGATGTGCAGTATGCCTTAGTACATGGCGTCATCGTGCCCCTGTGTGGACAATCAGGGTTAAGTGCCTTGCCCAAGGTCACAATGTGGGAGTCCGAATCGATCGCACAGACGGTCACCCACCAGAGGACTAACCGGGCTCGACGTTGCTTAACTTCGGTGATCTGGCGAGAACCGGTTACCTCAACGCCACCGCGCCCCCAAAAGTAATTCAGGGGAACGTGCAGCTATATCGAACAATATTGTTGTCCATTTCTGAATAAAACTGATTTGTTCATCGGAAAGAGCACACAAAAGTTCTATATATACTACAGGTATATACCACAAAATTAAGAAGCTTATGCAAAACCCCCCAAAAGTTCTTGCACAATACCCGTGGAATTACGAGCACATGGAAAACCAAATTTTACCTTTGATTTGTGGTCTTATTTTGAATTGATTCTCGAGAAGTAAAAATTTCTGTGAAGAAATTCAAACAATAACAAAGTTTCTGCACCATCGATAAACATAACCTAGGAATTATGGCCACTATAAAATTTTAAATAAAAAATAAGTTTTATTTCGTGGTCATAAAATAAACTGTCAAAAATTTAAATCAAAATCAATCTGCCAAAAGGTAAGTTATGACGCAGAAATGCAGAAACAAAAACTATAGGCTCTGAAGATCCTGTAATTACTCACCTGGTAAATTACATATCCCTCAATTATTCTAATCAGAATCAAAGAATGCAGCTGGCTGCAATGCTCCTTCATCTGAGCGAATGAGGATCGTTTTAAAAGGGCTTTCCATATTTATTTGTGCCATGTTTGGTTCAAATTGACCAAGTTGCTGCAGAGAAATGGAAATACGATTTTCCAAAGGAATTCAATGGGAATGGGAATTATGTGATGCTATTGCCAGGCCAGGCATTTTCAGGAGAATGACTTATTCGCTCACCTACTGCTCGCCTTAAAAAAATTAAGGAGGGTGAAAACTAGCCCTCCTGGCCTCAGAAAAAAATGATTTTTCATCCGACCAGAACAAAATGAACGTTTATAGAGTACCTTGAATATAACATTCCTGCCAAGTTTGGTTCATATTGGCCAAGTAGTTTCAGAAAAGATGAAAATGTGATTTCCCAAAGGGTTTCCATGGAAACTATGTGTGGCTAACCATTGTGGCCATGTATGCAACCTTCAACATTCCATGAGGATCGTTGGTAGGGGGTGTCCCAGTCATCAATCATGTGGAGTTTCAAAACATTTGGCCTTGTAGTTTCAGAGGATAAGTTTTTTTTAAACATGAACATGGCAGCCATGTTTTTCATCCGTCAGGAACAAAATAAGTATCGTTTTTGAGTGTTTCCCCATAGACCATTCCTGCCAAGTTTGGTTCTTATCGGCTCAGTAGTTCCAGAGAAGAAGATGAAAATGTGATTCCTGATAGGGTTTCCATGATAGCTATGTGCCGCCATTGCGCCATATTTGCAACCCAATCAACATTAAATTAGGATCATTGGTAGAGGGTGTCCCAGTCATCAATCATATGAAGTTTCAAAACATTTTGCCTTGTCCTTTCAGAAGAGAAGATTTTTGAAAATTGACCAATCAGAATTAAAGAATGCCTCTGGTGGACAAGTTTTTCATCCGACGGGAACAAACTGAGGATCGTTTTGACCATTCCTGCCAAATTTGGTTCACATAAGCTCAGTAGTTCCCGAGAAGAAGAAAATTTGAAAAGTTTACGGACGACGAAAGATGCCAAGTGATGGCAATAGCTCACATGGCCTTTTCTGCCAGGTGAACTAAAAAAGAGAACCATGTTTCTGCAAAAACTAGGGCCATAACCCCCAAGGTAAGTGAATTAGAAAATGAAAATCCAACTTCACCTTTACTTTAAGGTCACAGTAATGTTGGATTTCAAATTAAAAGAAAAGTGAAGTTGCCATATGGAAACCCAAAAATATTAATAACAGTATTTTTGGTAGACAGGGTCAACTTGTGTCAGATAGTTTTATGGTACAGCAGCCAGACAGAACCACTGGCAAACTGTCAGACTCCTCAACATACTAACATTGCACATGCAGGTGAGCATTGGATGAATGCAAGTGCACCAATGGTCTTTAGTACACCTTACTAAACAGCACCACCATTCCCCCAAGTGGACTATCAGGATTGTCTTGCCAAATGAATTATTTATTTATTTACTGGTGTTTAAGGTCACATATTTCTGCACAATGGCTAACCATGACCATGACAGTTTTACGGGTGGAGGAAGCCGGAGTACCTGGAGAGAACCACCGAGCAACGGCAAGCAACTGTCAGCTCCCCAACATACTAACTCCACACCAGCCGGGTTAGCACTGGTTGAAGACAGGTGCACCATCGACGTGCAGTATGCCTTAGTACACTGTGCCCCCATGTGGGCAATGGGGGTGAAGTGTCTTGCTTAAGGACACAACGCGGTTGCCACAGGTGGGATTGGAACCGAGAACCTCTCGGCTTGCAGCCTGCATCTCTACCAACTGAGCCTCCGCGCCCCCTTGCCCAATGACAGAACACAGCTACTGCTGGTCAGGACTGAACCATGAACCTTTTGATTTCAAGTTCAATGCTCTGTCCTCTGAGCCACTGCACACCCAACTCCAAAATAAAGACATTTTGGCCCAAGCAAGGCCCATAACTATCGATTAAAAAGATAGATATCTGAAAATTGAACCAGACATTTGTTGTGTAATTATAAGAACAAGAGCCCAAAGGCTACCCAATTGACACTGATATGATAGTCATATTATCAATAAGGAATAAAATTGCAGAAATAACTATTTTATATATTTTGGGGCTTGTCACAAAGATCAATAACTATAATACAAATCAAGTTAACCTATCACACAACATGCTGGCTATATCCAATCAGTATTTTTAACAAAAAGTGTCATTCAAATTTTATTTTTTTGTTTAATTATTGCCTCAAATAGATAGGTTATGAACCTCATTGGAATGCTTCAAACTCATTCCATTGAGGGATTATAAGCTGTTTTTGAGACACCAAAAGCTAACATTTTTTATTTTTTCCAAGAAATATATTTGGAAGCATTGGCATGTCATGTTAGGTAGAATTATGTTTTTGAATAACAAAGAAAATACAGCTTTGAACAGAACTTCTTTATGGAAAATATGGGAGCTTTTCAAAAATGTTGTAAGTTGATTGATGATGTCCAGGCACTGGTGTTTGAAATGGCTTGATCACTCAGGAAAATTATACTATAAAAAAATTCTTTCCCACATTTTACAACTTATTGTTATCGACAATGAACAAGATACAGCATAATCAGAAGAAAGGAAATGAGCAATTTGATTTGTACACTGTTATTTGGAATTCTTGAATAATTTCTCTCTTGTAACTTACTGGACATTTTCAATAATAACTGCCATTCCCTGACCGCCTCCTATACAAGCTGATCCTAAAGCAAACTTCAAATTTCGTCTCCTGAGAATAAAATGAAACATAGCTAAAATTTTTATTTAAAACACTGTATGGTTCAATCTAATTTTGATTATAAATATTGCTGGCATCTTCTACAATTCATGGTACATACTGAGTGACTGGTGTTTCAGTTATTCTCTGGGTTAACTTCCATTTTAACTGGCTAATAAGCAGAAATAGTGAAACTAATGGACAGAGTGTTCTCAGAAGGAGGAAAAATTGAAATTCACACCTTTGTTTTGACAGTGATTATAGTTCATACCTAAATAGTGGTCACTTGGGAGATACAGGCGGTGTCTTTTTCTATGTTCGGTGAACTGAGTATTCTGAATTGTGTAAGATATATATATCTACAATTTATTGATATCCTTATCAGTTTTATCTTCAGTAATCATGGTTGATACTCAAGATAGTGTGAAGATTTTCATTTTAAGGAATGCCGTACTGACCCATCTAAGCCCAGGGGGTGCATGCAGTAGAAAAATAAACCAGAGGCTCTAGTGAGCCTAAAACACTCACCTGGCTCAAATTGTCAAAACAGATGAGTGTATCAGCAAGTGATCAGCAGCAAGAGCAATTTTTTGGATCTGCTATGACACAACCAAAGGCAATTTTTTTGATTTGCTATGACACAACCCAAGGCAACTTATTTGGCCATTCATTTCTGCTGGTCCTAGGAAAGCTTCCTAGCAAACTCTGTTCTGTGAAGTATTCAAAAACAACAAGCGAACAAAATTTTTGTTTTGTTTTAAACTACTGTGGTTCTCTCTTACCCCCTTCCAAAAATGAAAGTGTCAATGACACTGTAGCTCAACTTGTCAAGACATGTACATGTATAGTATGTGACACAGCAATGACAAACATCTAGGTAATGACCTGATAACAAAGGTACATATAAAGTATTGTAACGGTCTGTACATAAATACTGACCTTAGCCTTAACAAATGTATAGGTAAAGTATTGTAAAGGTGGGTGACAGTCAGATGCTAAACTAGAAAAGAAATCTTTGAGTCCCAGAGTGGGTCTGACTGAACCCCAAAATATTTGTTCTCATAGCACAGTGATAACAAAAGCACCCCAAAACACACTCATTCCTGTCCCAAGGTGAAAACAAAGGTACCCAAGAAGTTTTGTGAAGATCAGTTCATAAATACGAGCTGTATAGAAGTTGTGACAAAAAACTGATTGGACCCAATTTCGGTACAAAATGGCCACGGGCAGCCATCTTGAATTTTGGACCGCACTCAGAAACACTCGTTCTTGTCCCAAGGTGATAACAAAGGTACCCAAGAATTTTCGTGAAGATCGGTTGATAAATACAGCCTCCAGCCTGAGCCGTATTGACATGTGCACTTACAGTGAAAAGTAGCACTAAATAAATCAAAATTTATCTAATTTGCATAATTTCTGCATGAGAAAAAAACCCGTACTGTATGTGATGTATTCCATTTTACTAAACATTCATACAAAAATTTATCAAATCAGAACTTTCATACAGAAGTTCTGTACAAAAGACTAATTGCACTAATTTTGGTACAAAATGGCTGCTGGTGGCCATCTTGAATTTCGGACCACACCCAAAACACTCGTTCTCATCCCACGGTGATAACAAAGGTACCCAAGAAGTTTTGTAAAGATCGGTTCATAAATACGGCCTCTAGCCTGAGCCATATAGAAGTTGTGTACAAAAAACTGATTAGACCTCATTTCGGTACAAAATAGCCACTGGCTGCCAGCTTGAATTTTGGACCGCACTCAGAAACAATCGTTCTCATCCCAAGGTGATAACAGAGGTAGCCAAGAAGTTTCATGAAGATCGGTTGATAAATACAGCCTCTAGCCCGCGCCATATTGACATGTGTACTTACTGTGTATAAGTAGCACTGAATAAATCAAAGTTCATCTAATTTGCATACTTTCTGCATGAGAAAAAACCCGTATTATATGTGATGTATCCCATGGTACTAAACATTCACACAAAATTTTTTTTCAAATCAGTGCTTTCATGTGGAAGTTCTGCGCAAAAATCTGATTGCCCCTAATTTTGAACAAAATGGCTGCCAGCGGCCATCTTGAATTTCGGACCGGACCCAAAAACACTCGTTCTCGTCCCACGGTGATAACAAAGGTACCCAAGAAGTTTCGTAAAGATCGGTTCATAAATGCGGCCTCTCGCCCGAGCCGTATTGGCATTTGCACTGACAGTGCTGAAAGTAACACTAAATAAATCCAAGTTAGTCTAATTTGTATAATTTAAGCACGAGAAAAAAAACCCGTATGATATGTGATGTATCTCATGGTACTAAACATTCATACAAAGTTTCGTAAAGATCGGTTCATAAATATGGCCTCTAGCCCCGAGCCGTATCCAATTGTTGACGTACGGACAGACGGACGACGGGCCATGACAAAAGCTCAAATTTGGCTTCGCCGAAGTTGAGCTAAAAATATAAAACAAGGGGCCTTAATCGCTCACCGTGCAAAGTGATTCAAACAAAGTGGTTCAAAGAAGTATTTGGGGTCACATTCAGTTAGACATGGTTCTTCACCACTACAAAGGAATGAAGTCATGAGAGACAAATTTTAAGGAACTAGGGACATGGCTTGAACAAACCTGAATCTTACCCCCCTAAGGATGCTGCATACCAAATATCAAAAGCATTCATCTGCTGGATCTGAAGAAGATTTTTACAGAAAATTCCTCATTTTGAACTAAGTTATAATTCGGGCTCCCACAGTGAGCCCAAATATGAACCCAGGGACTTGGCTTCAACAAACTTGAATCTCACCCCCCTAAGGATGCTACACACCACATATCAAAACATTCTGACTGCTGGATCTGAAGAAGAAGATTTTTAAAGAAAATTCCTCATTTCGAACTAAGTTACAATTCAAGCTCCCACAGTGAGCCCAAATATGGACCTTGGGATATGGCTTGAACAAACTTGAATCTCCCTTCCCTCCCCCCTAAGGATGCTGCATACCAAATATCAAAACATTCCGAATGCTGGATATGAAGAAGATTTTTAAAGAAAATTCCTCACTTTGAACTAAGTTATCATTCGGGCTCCCACAGTGAGCCCAAATATGGACCTAGGGACATGGTTTGAACAAACTTGAATCTCACCCCCCTAAAAGATGCTGCATACCAAATATCAAAACATTCTGACTGCTGGATCTGAAGAAGATTTTTAAAGAAAATTCCTCATTTTGAACTAAGTTATAATTCAGGCTACCACAGTGAGCCCAAATATGAACCCAGGGACTTGGCTTGAACAAACTTGAATCTCATCCCCCTAAGCATGCTGCATACCCAATATCAAAAGATTCTGCCTGCTGGATTTTGAGAAGAAGATTTTTAAAGAAATTTGCCTGAAATGCACTAAGTTCAAATTTGGGCTCCTATACTGAGCCCAAATATGAACCCAGGTGGCCGATTTGAACAAACTTGAATCAGATCCACCCCACAATGTTGCATACAAACTATCAAAAGATTCTGCCTGCTGGACCTGGAGAAGAAGATTTTTGAAGAAATTTGCTTGAAATGCACTAAGTTCGAATTCGAGCTTCCATAGTGAGCCCAAATATGAATCCAGGGGGCCGATTTGAACAAACTTGAATCAGACCCATACCAAGATGCTGTATACCAAGTATCATAAGATTCTGCCCACTGGTTCTGGAGAAGATTTTTTAATAATTTTTCTATAATTCATACAGTGCTATAAGAGTTATGCCCCATACAGAGCCCCCATGGGACATGGCCATTTCATTTGAACAAATTTGAATTGCCATATAGTAATGAAGATCCACATGAAGTTTGTGAAAATTGGACCAGTGGTTTAAGAGAAGAAGTCGTTTGAAAAATGTTCACGACGACGGACGATGCCGGCCGGCCCTTCGGTGAGCTAGAAAACAAGAAAAAAACAAGCAAATCGATTTGAACAAACTTGAATTTGACACCCCTAGAGATGTTACATACCAAATATGAAAGGATTCTCACTGGTGAATCTGAAGAAGAATTTTCAAGAAATTTTCTCATATTGCTCTAAGTTAAACTTTAGGCTTCAATAAAAAGCCCAAATATTAACCAAGGAACCTGATTTGAACAACCGTCAATCTAACCCTCCCAGAGGTGTTGTACACCAAATATCAAAAGAATCTGATTAATGGATTTGAAGGAGATGATTTTAAACGATAATTCCCCATATTGCACTAAGTAAATATTTGGGTTCCCTTGGGGAACCCAAATATTAACCTAGGAACTCGATTTGAACAAATTTGAACCTTACACCTCTAGAGATGTCACATACTAAATATGAAAGGATTCTCACTAGTGGGTCTGAAAAAGATTTTTTAATTTTCTCATATTGGACTAAGTTAAAATTTGGGCCCCAATAATGAACCCAAATATTCATCCAGGGATCCCATTTGAAGAAACTTGAATCTAACCCTCCTAGAGATGCTGCATACCAAATATCAAAAGAATCTGACTGATGGATCTGAAGAAGAAGAATTTTAAAGATTATTCCCCATATTGCACCAAGTTAATATCCAGGCTCCCACAGGAAGCCCAAATATTAACCCAGGTTTAGAATTGAACAAATTTGAACCTTACACCTCTTGAGGTGTCACATACTAAATATGAAAGGATTCTCAATAGCGGGTCTGAAAAAGATGCTTCGTACCAATAAAGAGCCCAAATAATCATCCAGGAATGAACAAACTTGAATCTAACCCCCAAAGATGCTGCATACCAAATATCAAAAGAATCTGAATGGTGGATCTGAAGATTTTTGAAAATTATTCCCCATGTTGCACCAAGTTAATATTCAGGCTCCCATAGGAAGCCCAAATATTAACCCAGGGACTCCATTTGAACAAACTTCAATCTGACCCCTGCAGAGATGTTGTATACCAAGTATCAAAAGAATCTGACTGTTTGATCTGAAGAAGATGATTTTTAAAGCTTCTGTGTTGAACCCAAATATGAACCAAGGGGCTCGATTTTAACACTCTTGTATTTGCCCCTCCTATGGATGCTGTATACCAAATATCAAAAGATTCTGATAAGCGGCTCTGAAGAAAAAATTTTTTTTCAATTTTTGCAAATATGCTGACTCAGCATTTCTTCAAACGCTCCTACAGAACACCCCGACACAACCGATGGCCTTTTCTTTTTTTTAATCCATACTACTGGTCAGAAGGATGCTTCGTACCAAATAAGAGTTCTCTGTTCTGTGTAGTTTGGGAAGTAAGGGCATCTGATTTTTTTCTATTTTCAGCCCCTGTGGTACCCATGGGGCTACTAAAAAAATAATTTCGGGCATCAATTAAGTACTTTGGACCCACTTATACTACATGCCAAATTTGGTTCAAATTGGCCCATCGGTTCTTGAAATATATCATAGGCAATCTCTCTGGTGGTTCATGAGAAGAAGATTTTTAATGATTTTTAGGCTTTGGCATCATTGACCAGAGCCCAAAGAAGGCAGCCGCTTCATTTAAGCAAAATAGAAAGGGTATACCCCAGGGATGGTTTCTGCAATATATGTTTGAATTTCGCTGAATGGCTGTGAAGAAGAAACCAGGTTTGCAAAGGTTAAGGGACAATGGCTGACAGACTTACAGTCAGATGAGCTAAAAAGGTTGTGCTTTCAAAGAAGGCATTTCCACAGATATTCTCCCAGTGGGCTTGTTTTTTTTTGCACTTTTGTCAGTGCTTTCAAACAATTATGTTCTATGGTCTTAGCGATGTCTTGTTTTGCATGCTTCCTAGTAGAATGAAGCTGCTAATCAACTTGCAAATGCAATGTTATAGAACACTGCAAATAAATTGGTTGTCAATACTATATTTAACATTGAACAAGAGCTCAGAACAGATGATAATCATGTATTTATCGTGTGGACACATCAGTAACATCATTGCCCTTTCCATTGAGGAATGCAGTCTACTAAACATACAAAAAAACGGTCATGTGTATTATCACCATTTAATCCTTTACTCGGAGTGTAGTGGTTACGGAACTCGGCTTCAAACCAAAAGGCCCACGATCTGATCCCCGCCAGGGCAAAGAACTTACGTCCTGATTGTCCAAGTGGAAGATATTGTAGTGCATGGAGGGGTTTTTTTTCCAGGTTTGGTTTTGGTTTTATTTTTGTTTAAACCTCGGTTTCGGTTAGGTTTTCATTATTATTTCCAGGGCCTTCAATTAATCTTACACACTATCGTCTCACTAGAAAATACCATAGAAATGTCCCCCCGAGAGTGTGGTATGTCCTACAGGCAGAACTGGGTCATAGCATACTTCACAAACAGTTGATGAAGTGTTAATGTGAATTTGGGGTAGATTGCATGTTATTTCATTATTTTCCTGTTGTATATGTTCTATTTGGTAAATGCTCACCCCCCCCCCCCCCCCCCACCAGAAAAAAAACAAAAAAAACCTTTCAAATTGCTATATGACACAATCTGAGTGACTTTGAAAACCACGTCAGGTGTTGTAGAAACGCTCAGATATCGCTCCAATGGCGACCAAATTATCCAAATATGATTTTTTTTTTCTGGGGCACAGCCCACAGATCCCAAACCATGGGTGGGGGACACTCCTTCCCTTGCCCACACCCCTCTAGCTCAGGCCTACAACCTTTGGGAAATGCCGTAAGTATCTCGACCTTGGACCCCCACATCTTACTTAGCATCTCCCCCCCCCTCCCCCCACCGTAAAGCAAAATACTGGTGCCGCCACTGCTATACTGCTATACATTATATTCCAGCTTTTTGATATTTTGTGTTCGGTTTTAATTTCGATAAAATAAATATTTTCACTTGTAACTTTTCTGTTATAAAGTTTAACATCGCCATAATACAGGGACTCCATTCACTGTCCTGTTCTTGATCCCTCACTAGACCTCTCACCTCCTTTCAAAGTACTGAGTACGATCTCTCCCTCATGTTGTTATGTGCAAAATAAAATGGATTTACGGCATCAATGAATATCACATGGGGAATAAATGGTCAAAGTAAATAACCCTATATAAGTTTTATTATTTTATTTCAAGCATTTAATATCAGATAAATATGACTGAAAAAAAAACGTTCACGTGTTCTAACACTTACCTATTTCGTGCAGTAAAAGCCCACACTCACTGGCCACAATCGTTCATGTGTAGGTCCCACCGGCTATTCTCACAGTCGAGGTGCGATTTATACAAAGGTAGTCGAAGGGGATGTATTTTGGCCGAAAATATTGGCTGCGACATATATGTGCGAGTTACTAAAACATAGACATAATTATATGGAAATAATCACTTTTGGATTTGCCATGAGGGGTTGTTGTAAATTTCGAAATTTAATGTCAAAAGTATGCAAAAACCGTACGGTGCCCGTCGGTTCGGTTTTTCGGTTTGCAGCAAAAACCAAAACTGAACCGAAATATCTCCATGCTCTACCTGCTTGTGTGGAGTTAATATATTGGGGAGTCTGGCAGTTGCTCACCATTGCTTGGTGGTTCTCTCTGGGTATTTCAGCTTCCTCCACCCGAAAAACTGCCCTACATGAAGTGACCCTGGCTGTCAAAAATTGCTGTTAAATTCCAATAAAGAAATCAAGAATCCTTTACTCAATGCACAACAATATCAAAATTTGTTATTTTAATTATTTTTTCGTTCTAAATTTTTCAAAATATTTCAAGAAAACCATATCATGTCACACCCCACTGGAATGCACTCATCGTGCACATTCCAATAAGTGGGGCGCATGATATTGTTCTGTTGAAATTTTTTTTTCTTCAACTGCTCAGTTCATTTTGAATGTGGATATGACAAATTCGGCTGCAAAGGGTTAAAAAGTATCACCAGCGCTTCCAGGAAGTCAGCATTAATCTTTTCACTATAATAAAATTTCTTTACTCTGTTCTGATGCTTTTAAATAAATCCAATTCAATTTACAATCTGAACTAAAATGACAAAATGCTACTCCCAAACATCATCATCTACCAACCCACAAGGTTTGGTTATTTATTTATTTATTTATTTGTTGTTGTTTAAGGTCACATACTTATGCACAATGGCTAATCATGACCGTGACAGTTTTTAAGGGTGGAGGCAGCCGGAGTACCCGGAGAGAACCACCGAGCAACGACGAGCAGCTGCCAGCTCTCCAACATCGTAACTCTGCACTTCAGCACAGGCAGGGTTAAGATTGGTTGAAGACATGCACACCATCGACGTGCAGTACGCCTTAGTACACGGCATCATTGTGCCCCCAAGTGGACAATGGGGGTTAAGTGCCTTGCCCAAGGACACAGCGTGGGAGTCCAAATCGATTGCTCAGATGGTCACCCATCCGAGGACAAACCGGGCTCGATGTTGCTTAACTTCGGTGAACTGACGAGAACCAGTTACCGCAACGCCAGCAAGGTTTAGTTAAAATCTGCTTTGTAAACTAAACCTTTTAAACACTTCCACACTTTTTGAATCAGAGGACGCCAATCGATGGCGCATAATACGCCCGTACTTCCAGAAATTATAAAAACATTATGAGGGCATATAAAAAAGTCTGGAAAATAGTAAAAATTTTAAGTTCAAGGGCAGTAACTCCACCAAAAATCAACCGAGTGGAATGAAATTCGAAATTGATCTGTATCCATAACAAAGCTATGCATAAATTTTTTTCTCAATATGACAATCCATAACGAAAAAAAGTCCGGAAAATGGTAACTAAGTTCAAGGGCAGTAAAAATTCGTACTTGATCTGTAAGTATCAATAACAAAGTTGTATACCAAAAATTTTCTCCATGTGTCCATCCATAATGAAAAAAAGTCCGGAAAACAATTCCAGAAAACAATTCTGGACAGTCAGACACCACCGCTATAATATAATACAACCGTTTTTTTTTATTTGGGTGTATAAAAATTCAAGTCTAACAAGAACAGAAATGATGAGACTAACCCAATATTTACTGTGTAATCCAGTCAAGTTAGTAGAATCTGACTGAACAAAATCAGTACTATCTGAATCATTGTTTTTTTTATGTTTGTCTCTTGTTGTTAAACCCTTTGAACGCTGGTGGTATCTTCCATGCCAGATAAATGGCAGAAATTGGGGGTAGAGCAATTATCCATTATTTGGGGGTAGAGCAATTAATATTTTCAACGAGCAGCCTAAAGGCTGCACGTTGAAAATATTGATTGTTCTACCACACACGTTCACTCATTATCCATCTTACTTAATGAAATTATGATGTATCGTGTTGCTGGACCAGAAAAGCGGCCTCTCAGGTTGAAAGAGTTAAGATCGGTTTGAACATCTATGGCTATATGATGACCACAACACAAGTATACAACATGAATAAAATGAGCATTAATTGTGAACAGACAGTTTAATTTTGCATTCATAAAAGTCAACTAAGTAATGAAGGAATTAAAAGGCCAACAATTTTGATGGAAATTTATCGATAATCATTTGTGCTGGTAATTCACTCACTAACAAAGGCAGCAACAGTGCAAAATTTGTCAAATCAAAAATTCCTGCCCATATGTGCATCTACGCTTCAACAGATACTTGACATTTATTTATATTTATTTATTGGAGTTTAATGACACTTTTGACAACCAGGGTCACCTCGTGTCGGATAGTTTTATGGGACGAGGAAGCCGGAGTACGGCTCGCCAACATAGGCAGTGTGGCTGAAAATTTATCTCTTACCAAGCACCGTAACTGCACAAAATCTGTCAAATAAATTCTTGTCCACATGCACATCTTTGCTTCATATCGATAATTTACATAAAATTTTGTAAAATTTCTGTGAAAAATGTTGGAGTTGAGTGGACAGGGCCCCGTTTGCTAGAAATTTACCCATTACCAAAGCCGTAACTGAGTAAAATCTGTTAAATCAAAAATTCCTGTGCACATCTGAACTTCAGACTGATACTTCAAAGTTTTGTAAAAATTCTATGAAAAATGTCGGAAGAGTTAAACGACCAAAGTTTTGTGATGGGCAGACAGATAGCTGGTCAGATGGACTGACAGATGGACAAACACCATTTCAATATCCCCCTTCGGACTTCGTTGATGGTGGATAAAAATGATGCATGAATATAGCATTATAAGTTCAAACACAAAAACATTTCATTGTTATCAGAGCTCAGAACATTTGATGAAAATCATTGAAGACTCATATGGACATTTCAGTTACATCACTGCTCTATTAAAACAACATCTGTTCCACCCAAAAAGGCTCTAACCCACCAAAAAGGCTCTATTTCAAATTTTGCAAACCCAGGCAGCAAACAGGTGACCCAAAATACACTCAAGACAAAGTTGATCAGCCCAGGGTTGAACTGAGGTGAAGGTTCTGGCTACAATACACAAGAAGATTTTACTTGACCCATTGCCAAGTCACTAACCCTTTTTTTAAAGAATTGATCCAGTTGGCATTTTCAATGTGTACAGGCTAGTTGCACGTTGAAAAGGAGAGCAAATTTGGCATTCCTGTAAATTAACCTTAACTCTTTCAACATGAGAGGCCACTTTTCTGGTCCAGGAACATGATGCGTTATAATTTCATTAAGGAGGATGGCTACTAAGAACGTGTATCTTAGAACAACTAATATTTTCTGCATGTTGAAAATATTAATTGCTCTACCCCCAAATAATAGATATGGACACTTCCAATTTCTTCCATTTAAATGGCATGGAAGATACCACCAGTGTTCAAAGGGTTAAACAACAAGAGACAAACATAAAATGAAAGTGTCAACTTGACAAACTTGAACTTGGTAAGTTATAAGTGAAATGGCAAAATTGAAGATCATTGGTACCAATGTTATTTGGTGAAATTTCAACATAACAGCATTGTGTGTGCACAACGTCAGAGTAATCCATGCATTTTTAAATGTAAACTGTAAGACTGGTTAAAGGAAGAATGTTGATACACAAATGCAGTAAGTTCAGAGGTTATTGTAAATGGCAACTTTTTTCACAGAAATGAATGCTAATCAATAGCTCTTATCTCAAGGTCTCACCCAATGAACACACCAAGTTCAAAAACAATCCTTTGATAAATGTGCCTGAAGGCCATGTCAAAGAAGAATGTTGATCCACAAATGCAACAAATTCAAAGATTGTTGCAAACAGCAACAGTTTTTGATGGAAATGAAAAGAAAATCGATAGCTCCTATTTTTGTCACCTTGCATAAGCATACAAAGTTTCAAAACAACCTGATAATGAATGCACCCTCTAAGGCATGCCAAAGGAAGATGTTAATGCACAAATGCACTAAGTTTGAAGGTCATTGCTTGTGGCAATGTTTTTTTCTCTCTTTGTTATGGAAATTCATAAATATACCCTGCAGAGAGAGCAAAAGGGATAAGTTGCTACACAAATTCAGTAAGTTCAAAGGCTGGTGATAACGACAATAATTTTTCAAAAGAAATGAAAAAAAATCAACAGCTCTCATCTAGAGGTCACCCCGAACACATATACCAAGTTTCAAAGCGTTCCGATCATAAATGTGCCCTGAAGGGTGTGCCAAAGGGAAATATTGAAGCCTGACTAAACTGAGTTCAAAAGTTGTTGCCAGCGGCAACATTTTTTGACAGAAATGGAAGAAAATCGATAACTCAAATATAGATATCACCCCACACAAGCACATAACTCCAATATAGATATCACCCCACACAAGCACACAAAGTTTCCATCCAATTATAAATGTGCCCTGCAAGGTGTGTCAAAGTGAAAATTGATGCATAACTGCACTAAGTTTTTACTAAGTTCATCAGATGTCGTTGCCATTAGCAACTATTTTTGACAGAAATGGAAGAAAATCGATAGCTCCCATCTAGAGGTCACCCCAAACAAGCATACCAAGTTTCAAAGCGATCCGATAATAAATGTGCCCTGCAGGGTGTGTCAAATGGAAATTTTGATGCATAACTGCACTAAGTTCATCAAAGGTCATTGCCAGCGGCAACATTTCTTGTCAGATATCGAAGAAAAGTTAAAAAATTTATAGTAATTTATATATTTTTTATACTTACCAATGACCCAGACATAGTTGCTGGTGCTAACTCTTAAAATATAGGGCCAAACACAAATTTTGCCCCCCAATCCCCAAAATTTGCATCTAAAACTAAAGAAAACATGTCCTGAAAGGCCCTCCACACTTCGCCCCTACTGCGCATGCGCAGTGTCAAGGACGTTCCGAAATTGGTGCCATTAATCATTCTAATAACCAGTGCCTGGTAAGCGCTATGTACTCAGCGGGGAGGCAAGAGTTCCCAACTCCTGGGAGGGCCATCCCCGTCTGGGTCATTGGTAAGTATAAAAAATATATAAATTACTATAAATTTTTTAACATTTTTATACTGTACCAATGACCCAGACATAGCTGAATAGTAAAAAGGCTGGAGGGCCAAGGACATAGAGCAAAATGGAATACGCTCAATAAAATAAAATAGAGTCATCCCCTGTAGGGAAAAAGAAGTAATAGGCCTTACATGTATCTTTCTTATTTATGATAAATTAGAAAGATACAACACCTTCCAAAATTGAGCTTCATACATCCATGTACTCTATTAATATCCAATATAATCCTTATACTAATAATTTTTAAAGTAAGCCAATAAATAAAGTAAGTCTAGAGAATAGAGACTCTTATACTCCTAAAAGTTTCTGAGGATTGCATAATCATGTCTGTTGACATATGCAATATTCAAAAGCTATACTTTAAAAACTAAGACTTGAATGAATTTTAAAAACCTAAACTTCTCACTAAACAACCATCCCAATAACAGCTCAGAATTACTAACTCCGGAGGAGGTATCCCCTTGTTTTCATAGTAAAACAGGTGACCCAAGGGAACACCCTCCCCCCCCCCCCCCCCCCCTTTTTCTTGCCCTGGGTCAAATAACCCAGAGCGAAGAGGGCAGCCGAACGGAGACACTGCCGAAACAGACAGCCTACCTAGCTATAGTAGCAACTGTTAAGTGAATGACATTCTGAGCAGTAGATAATAGACCTAACAATAGAGGCCTCCAGAAATGGACTCGATATTTCTGAGATAAAATTCATGAATGTGGATGGCTGAGCGCAATGAGCGGCCTTCAAAAATCTATAATAGCGACACTATTAATGTAAGCCCAAGAAGTAGAAGAACTCTTACTTCATGAGCCGAAATCTTAAGCACAACTGCTAAGTCAATGATATACCATAAGCAGTACCGATAGTTAATAGAATCCATTAACAATAAAATGGAGCGTAACGTCCTTCTACTTGACATCAAAGACAGAAGAAGCTTACGCCCATAGTAATACACAGATATCTGTTTATAAATACATAAACTGTACCCGGAAAGAGTAAAGGCCTATGCCCATACGAAGACGGAAGGACCTTAAAATAATAGGTTCCGGATAATAGGAGCCTAACTCTTATGCAACAATCCAACCTAAATAGTAACGCAAGTATTGATTCCGAAACTACGAAAGTGAAAATCATCCATCGATAGTGCATGAAACTCACTGACTCTACAGTAAAAGAGAAACCAACAGAATTACTGTCTAAAAGGTCAGAATTTGAAAACTACTGTTTCCAGAGGCTCAAATGATTACTTAGCTAAATAAGAACCGAAGTTAAAATCCGTATAGGAATTTAATCTAAAGATTCTAAGTCTATTTATCAAAAAGTTACTAACTGAATTAGATAAAGAGACAAAAGACTCAATTGTAAACTATCGTAGAATGCATAGGTATGAGGTAACATAAACCTATAACCTAAATAATAACAGGCTGCAGTAGATCTTGTGAAACAAGTATACTAAAAAATATCAATGAGTAGTATGGAGGGATCAACAATATGAACATAATGATCCCTACACCACGACGGAAGAGCCTCCACTTTAGCCGCATAGAATAGCGAAGAAGAGGATCTCCTATAGTAAGAAATCGCGTCCAAAGCTCGTCCAGTACAGTACTTACAATGCAATACGGACCACACAACGGAATACATGAAGGTTGCGACCTTGCTGGTTGTGATAAAGATGACACGATTTACCCAGTGAAAAAGATCCTCACATAGAGGAAGATTTCACGTTAAGACCCACAGTAGACAAGAGAGTAAATTACTCATGATCTCTGTGAAGATAGAGATGCTATCAACAGAAATGTATTGTGGTTGTTTATCTTAGCAATACCTGCTAAAACAACAGCGCCGGAGGATACGCGTATCCTATCATTCCGTCCTATAGATCAATAGAGTGTTAACAATATTAGCTCAGAGATCTGGACAAGCCAACACATACGTTTGCAATTGATTAGCAAGCTGTGTCATAAATAAATCATCATTGGGCGCTCCCATAGATAGCAAATCTGATTGAATACTTGTTTGTTGAGAGTCCATTCTGACAGCAACAAGCGACCCGTAAGAGAACGGGAGTCCGATAAAACAATCAGACAACCCGGAATATGACGGACCAAAACTGAACTTGGTGTACTATAACCAACAGACGGATTCTTTCCATTAAATTGAATAACGGAAACGAAAGAGTGCCTCCCTGGTTCCGGAGATACGCCACTACTGTCGAATTAAAGGCCAGGAATTTGGGCATGCGTTTCTGAATAATGTTCATGCAATGACATAAAGCAAGCCTAAAAAACATTATTCCGCGGAAGAAAACTGATTGCTAAAAGACTGCGGAACCCAAAGACCCTGGCACTTCGAATCCGTAGGGATCAGTATTATATCCCAATCTGTTTGACTGGCAACCGTCATAACAGCCACACTCGGGTCCGGCAACTGCGGCGGCACTCTCTGAGTCAACCACCGAATGTTTGCCCCAGTCTGAATCTCTTGTAACACTAGATAGACAAGAGAACGTGTAAATCGAGCAATTCATGGATTGCCGAAAAGTTGCCGTCGAAGAGAAGCTCCTCCGAGAACGAAGCGACTCTGAGAGAGTTCTTAACCTTACTATCCACGCGTGTGGATGTACCTAGGGCTGTGTCACGTCTAACTAACTCCAATCAGCCACTGAAGGGCGGAGTTATACGTGAACAAACTACTGCCCTCAAAAGAAATTACATTGAGAATAATATCCCGTAAATCTTTTCTTGAAGACGTAATGATAACGCCTCAGTAAGGCGGATTACGTATAATAAAGCGTCTAAGTTAAGTCTACTATACATAATGTCGTTCCCAACATTGAAATTGGAAAAGACATAAACGGCGAAAAAGAATATATGCAGTCTTTAATCACACCGTCTAGACGCATATGAACTCTCGGTATGCCCTGGTCTGCCAAAATAAACTATTTGTATAAATGATAAAATGGCAGAAATGAGCAATGCGGACAAGAAACTAAACTATCATGCTTAGTAGCAGGCTTGTATATATATATATATATAGCGTCGAAAAATAAAACACATGTTGTAATGACAATATTGGACTGCGTCGGTAAGTCAGGGACAATGTCCCTGAACCGATCGAAAAATCCGAGTCCAATGACGCTATAAGTCTCTTATCCAAGATCGCAGCAATGAAGTCCGAAATAATAATCACTGGAAGATAATGCCAGAAGATATGAAAGGCATCTTCCGATACTACTAAAGGGAAAACTCGAAATCTTTCGAATCCCTTTCGCCATCCTGTCGGACCCTATAAAGCGTTCGGTCGTCCGTACCTGATGCAACCGCGGACCGCACCGACCCAGCGCCGTCGGATAATTCCTGATTCGACCGAGAAACTGTCAATTGCTGGGATGCTGCGAAACAATTGTGCTAACTCGGATAGCACGTCCGTCACTGAGGCCTGAGGAGAAGCGGTCTTACGATGCATTGCCGCTGGAAGCTCCGTGATCGTTACCCCGTGCATACTACCAATATGCGAGCGAACGGAGTGTATAGGCCTCGTGTCCCTTGGCTACCGGATGGCGCGACCTATTCGCCGTGAAATCACTGAATGCCGAAACTGATCGGATACTCGAGGTCACGTAGCCAATGTGCGGTCGTGTGCCCTGCTGTGAGGATGAGGAAGCATTAAAGACAGTCTCTCGGACTGTCAATATAACGGAGCGTCCCGACCAACGGACATATGCTCCGAATGTAAAATATCTGAACCACAACATACGGTCCCCTATGTTGTTGGGCGAGAGAGGGACCTCTCACGCTCACAGCCCGGACGGACCTGGACAAGCCAGGAACCGGACTAACAGGCTTCCTCCGATCTGTCCTCAATCTGCCGTCACTGGGTGAGTACTAAAGTAATTAAAGTGCTCGCATCACCCAAATCTCCTTCCTAGACCGCAACGGACGAACCCGGCAGCCGAACCATTCGATGAATGTACGCTACACCGGGTGAGCTAGCGAATGTCACTCCGTAGGCGATAGACATATTCCATGAGCACTTATTGCCGCTAACTCTTCATTAACTATGACGACAGAGGCACACTTTTGAAAGACATCTCCATAACTCTTCGAACAAGAAACCAGAAATGCTTGGTTAGCAAGCATAAAATAATAATATATATAGCGTCGTTCAATAATTCGAAAGTTTGTGTGACATTATTGGACTATGTCGGAACTGAGGGACGATGTCCCTGAACCGAACCAAAAATTTCTAAGTCCACCGACGCTATCAGTTTCTTATCCGGCATCGCAGCATTCTGGTCCGACGAAAGAAGCTGTAGAAGACCAAGTCAGATGACATACACAACAGCATATGTTGTTCCGAAAGGGAAAGCTCGAAATCCTCCGAATCCCTTTCGGTATCCTGTCGGACCGGATGAAACTTTCGGACGTCCGTACCCGCTTCCGCGGAGCGTCCCGACCCAGCATCGTCGGATAAAATATATGCGACAGATTCAGTTGATGCTGGGATGCTGCGATAAACTGTGCTTTTAAGGAAAGCACGTCCGTTCCCGAGGCCTGTGCAGTAGCGGTCTTACGATGCATTGCCGCCGGAAGCTCCGTGTACGTTGACTCCCGCACACTTCCTATGCGAACGTCCGGAGTCTGCAGGCCTCGTGTCCCTGGCTACCGGATGGTGTGACCTGGTCGCCGAAGAATCCTTGATCGGCGAAGCTGGTAATATATCGGTGGTCACGCAGCCAAGGTGCGGTCGTGTGCGCTGACAAGAAGAGGAAGCCTTAGCAGTCTCAGCGGACTGCCTATACAACGGAGCGTCCCGAGCGACGGACGTATGCTCCGCTTGCGACACATTTTGTACCACAACATCTGGGGCCAGATGTTGTTGAACGAGAGAGGGGCCTCTCTCGCTTGCCGTCCGGATGGACCGGAACGAGCTATGAACCGGACTAAAAGGCTTCCTGCGTTCTCCCTCCGATCCGCCGTCACTGGGTGTGCATTAGGTTAATTTATAGTGCTCGCATCACCCCAAAATTCCTTCTAGACCGCAACGGACGAACCCGGCTGCCGAACCATTCGGTGAATGGACGCTACACCGGGCGAGCTAGCGGACGTCAAAGGCCGTCGAACCTACTAGGGTCCTCTTAGGCAATTGGCGTATTTACATGAGCACTTTTCCGCTAGCCCTTCATTAATTGTGACGACGGGGCACACTGTTGGAAGACATCACAGATACATCACCCTAATCTTGATCGTCTGAAATAGAAATTGATAAAGTAGAGTGACCCTGCGGGGAAAGGACCGGAGTGTCCAAATCCCCAATAACATACCGTGACATACGCTTCCCATATTGTCATCGAAATCATAGGATACAGAACAGGAGTTAATGCGAGTACACTGACCACATATAGAATGATAATAAGTCAGAGGAAGACTTCCTCTTAAAACAATTGATCAATATCCTTTCAATGTGAAAAGAAAACAAGTCCTGGTACTCGCACTAACCCCTGGCAATCAAAATACATAATAATAATATGATCCATTAATATAGAAAAAATAATTGAAATCAAAATATTTTGAAAAAATATTTTTTCAGAACAGCCCAAGTTTCTGAAAAGTAACGTTGAGCCCCAATGGATCCCAAGCCTAAGTGTGGACAAAAATTTTAAAAATATTTTAAACAATTTATTCAACACTTACGAACAATAATAATGTATCTAGTTATGATTAAAATAACATAAAGATATTATTTTTTAGAAATCCCCCCCTCACACAGAGGGCTGTTGTAAATGTAAACAATGAGTGTAAAAACACTAAAACAAGACTCCAGGCACCCAGGCCCGAAATCAGTTACCAAAAATACACCATCTGATGCAAAACAGAGACTTCCAGGGAAGAAACTGCAGAACATCAGATGGTAGATGCAGAACACAATGCCTAACCACCCGTAGGTGAAGACGTAAACATGGGGAAAGAACAGAATTCATTCTGTTATTCAGCTAAAACTCCCAAGAAATTTTAGTAATAATAATTACAGAAACTATGCCAAAAGCATGGGAGAAAAGCAAGGGGGAACTTAAAGGACAGGGAGAGAGGAAAACACTTAAAAAAACAGTGTAACTAAATAATCAGAATGACAACAAAATGGCTGCTGCCTTGAAAATAGGTAACTTAACATAATTTCATTAAAAAATTTTAAGTTACAGCCCTGATAATATTCTGTCACACATTCTTTTCCTCTCCTCCTTCTCTATCCTCCTTAGAATCACCATTTCACTAATATTTATGTGTCTGGCATCATTTAAACTGAGATTTATAAGCACAAAGATCAGTCAGATGTTAACTGATGAAGGGCCAAACTTAGAATGATTAATGGCGCCAATTTCGGAACGTCCTTGACACTGCGCATGCGCAGTAGGGGCGAAGTGTGGAGGGCCTTTCAGGACATGTTTTCTTTAGTTTTAGATGCAAATTTTGGGGATTGGGGGGCAAAATTTGTGTTTGGCCCTATATTTTAAGAGTTAGCACCAGCAACTATGTCTGGGTCATTGGTACAGTATAAAAATATTATAGCTCCCATCTAAAGGTAACCACAAACAAGCATACCAAGTTTCAAACTGATCTGATCAGAAATGTGTCCTGTTCGGTATGCCAAAGAAATATATTGATGCCTGACTAAACTAAGTTCAAAGGTCATTGCCAGCGGCAACATCTTTTGACGGAAATGGAAGAAAATCAACAGCTCCCATCTAGAGGTCACCCCAAACTAGCATGCCAGGTTTCAAAGCAATACGATCATAAATGTGCCCTGTAGGGTGTGCCAAAGGGAAATATTGAGGTCTGACTAAACTAAGTTCTAAGAATGTTGCAAGAGGCAACATTTTTGGAGGGTAATGGAAGAAAATTGATAGGTCCCATCTAGAGGTCACCCAAATAAGCATACCAAGTTTCAAAGCGATCCGATAATAAATGTGCCCTGCAGGGTGTGTCAAATGGAAATTTTGGTGCATAATTGCACTAAGTTCATCAAAGGTCATTGCCAGCGGCAACATTTCTTGGCAGATATTGAAGAAAATCGATAGCTCCCACCTTCTAAATGTAATCCCAAACAAGCATACCAAGTTTCAAACCGATCTGATCAGTAATGTGTCCTGTACGGCATGCCCAAGGAATATATTGATGCCTGAATAAACTAAGTTCAAAGGTCGTTGCCAGCGGCAACATTTTTTGACAGAAATGGAAGAAAACCAACAGCTCCAATCTACAGGTCACCCCAAACAAGCATGCCAGGTTTCATAGCGATCTGATCATAAATGCGACCTGTGAGAAGTGCCAAAGGAAATAGTGTACGGACGTACGCCGACGGACGAGAAGTGATGGCAATAGCTCAGCTTGACTTTGTCAAGTTGAGCTAAAGAACAAGGATTCAGATAGTACTGATTTTGTGCAATCAGAATCTACTAGTCACTACCAAACTTTACTGGATTACAAAGTAAATATTGGGTTAGTCTCATCATTTCTGTTCTTGTTAAGACTTGAATTTTTATACACCCAATTAAAAAAAAGAAACGGTCGTCTACCCCCAAATAATGAATATGGACTCTTCCAATTTCTGCCATTTAACTGGCATGGAAGATACCACCAGTGTTCAAAGGGTTAATTGGATGCGATGTAGAGCTAGGCAGATTTGGGGTCTTGCAATTCAGTTCAGTTTATGAAAGATGGAAAGCCAAACCGCAAGACCCAGCATAAACAGATCAAACTATTTTACTGGAAAAGAACTGGACCAGTAGCCCCAATGGACTCTCGTCATCTCGTCTCTCTGGCAAAAGGGTGAATATTTGTGTTCTCATTGTCACACTTTCTTCCTTATTGAGTCAATAAAGGAGAACATGTGACAATGAGAACACAACATTGACTAGATGAACGTAATTCATTTGTTACCTTAATTTATTTTTTTTCTTGATGCTGTAGGAATAGCAACTGATCCTCTAGTACCTCTAAGAATGATCAACAGAAAGGCTGAACACAATGAATGTTCTTAAAAGATAGAAAAATTGAACTGAAATAGAGGGATGTTCTGAAACCGAACCAAAACGAAATCTGAAAATTCAAAACCCCCCGCTCTGTGATATTTAGGATCATCACTTAAGCCACCACGCCAAACAGTAGTGTCCATCTTTTAAATACAAAAAAATTGAAAAATGAATGATAAAAAGTTCATCATCTGCATTTATATTAGTGTTTTTAATTGACATGTGCAAGACAAAATTAACAGTACCTTGTCTGCTGATACTGTCTACTCTCCTCTCAACTGTCTTTGGGGAAGCCACAGTTAATATTTATTTATCGGTGTTTAATGTCACTTATTGCTACACAATGGCCAATTGTGACCACAACATGGAGATAAAGTTAAGTCAAGCCAATAGTTTATACCCATATTGCCCTTTTCAGAGGACTTCCATCCCAAGCAGTGGTGACTGGATCCTATTTTACCAGTAAAACAGGGCCTGTTTGCCACTGTAAACAAGCACTTCTTCACTACAAGTCAGTCAAAACAAGAGGGGCAATGCAAAGCATGTGCCAATGCCCCCGACCCACCAAAAATGTTCTAATTCCAAGTCGAAAGAGTGAAAAAGGGCCATCAGGAAAAAACGTGTGTGAAGAAACTCACGCTACACAGGCGTCGTTCCCCCATGATGCTCTACCTCAAACATCATTCAAATCAGAGTAGCAGTGGCTGACATACAAGGGAAATTGTTGGTACAGATGGACAAAGAAAGGGGCAGACAGATGGATGGACAGAGGTCTCCACTAGATACCCCTTCGACTTTTCAAGTTGGGGGCATAATAATCTTTCCACTTTTCTACACACAACACTATAGAATATCAACGTCTGAGTGGAAGTGCAAGAACACTGGAGCCGAAATGTGATTTTCATTTGTTGTTCTGGATTTGGCCTTGATTTCTTTTCTTTCTTTTTTTTATTTGTGTGCGTGTCCTGATCTGGATGTGATCTGATCAAGAACCAGAGGCTCAAGTGAGTCTAAAACGTTCAAATGGCTCAAGTTATCAAAATAGATGAGTGAATCAGTAAGTGAGCAGCAGCAAGAGCAATTTTTTGATTTGCTAAGACACAACCAAGGGCAATTTTTTGGGCCATTCATTTCTGCTGGTCCTAGGAAAGCTTCCTAGCAAGCTCTGTTCTGTGAAGTATTAAAAAACAACTGAGCAAAATTTTTGTTTTCAACTACCCCGCCCCGTGGATTCGCGTACCCATTTTGAATGGATTCGCGTGGACTGATAAGGTTAAACAATAGAGCCGTTAGGCAAAAAAAAAAGTCAATTGATTCTCAGGCACCGCCGCATTGGCGAAAATGGCCCACGTTGGGCCTTTTTATTGCTATGAAGTCGTACGAAACACAAAAATGGAGGACTAAAAAATTAAAAAAGCGTATTGTTTTAAAGACCGAAAATGAACGGATATGAGGGTTTTTGGCCAGTGAATAAGCCCAGGGGTGCGTAATATAAAAGAGTGGGAAAGGTACATGGGTTGGTTTGATATTTTCGAGACTTTGAACCTGCCCCCAGCCACAGAATTCAGCGCAAACTTAAGTTGACACTAAGTTAGGCAAGCTATATATACACGGCGATGATGTCAGATGTCTGCAAATGCCAAACAGTTTACCCGGTAGTGGTAAGAAATTTGTTTAAAAAACCCAAAGAATAATACATACTGGAAAGTATACTGGGAGAATAAAGAAATATTTTGATATGTTGTCATTTTGAAAACAAAACGTTTCCAGGAACGGGAGTAAAAAAACAAGGAGAAATCAGCTGTTTAATTACGTTAAAACAGAAACAGAAACAAGGCAGCACATCAAGGGAGACTACTCAAAGCACGTGGGTTTTCCCAAATGTGAATACAACCTAAGCCATTGTTTGGTGATACGCCTTGCTTATTTCTTTGCGTTTTGCTGGATATATTTATTTAATATAATGATGCTATCACCCAGACATCTGATACAGCTTCACGAACAAGGTTTTGTGCGAAAATGAATCGCTACAGTGATAAAATGAGTAACGTTTTATCAGTTTGAAACGTTGGGTCACTTCGCTCATTTGCATGTCGGTATGCTCGGATTGAAATTTTGTCAAACGACTCAGAGTTCTGTGCATAATTCTTGACGCTCCTGTGCTGTCAACCCAATATCCCTTCGCCCTGAGTCGTTTCGCCCCGCGATTAGGGCGAAATGACCTTGGACGAACGGGAATTGGGGTGAAATGACTTGCGGGGGAGCAAACGAGTATTGGGGCAAAACAACCCGACACCTTCTTGACAGGCGCGGGACGAAATTATAAGCACAAGCACCTGCTCCAACCCATTTGCTGAGAAAAAACCTCCCCTCCCCCTTCTATATATTTAAACTTGCAGGAGAGGGGATTTATTTTTTTTCTTGGAATTATTTTCATCAAATGGCCGGCCGCAGCATATGCCTGTGTAAAAATGTAAAAAGTGACATCCAGTCTGAATTGCGCTCGAGTACAAGGTGCATTTCTCTTTGATGGACGTAAAACTGACAGTCGCTCTGGGGGGGGGGGGGGGGGGGGGGGAGGTAACCTTATCCAGTAACATTTCACCAAAAGTATTTTCTAAACAGTATATCTACCTTGAATGAAGTTTAAAATAATAACACTGTTGACATATATGTTTTAATAGCACATGTGGTGGTTTGTCAATGGTGTGATGGTTTATCACGTACAGTTGGGATCAAAACAAAAAGAAGAAAAGTCAAATGCCCCCCCCCCCCCCCCCCCCTTTACACCAACAACCACCTCAACAACCCTTGGTTTGGGAACAAATATCTTTTAAGGTATCGTGAATTGATTCTCGTAGCAAAATTTGCGAGAATCCATTTGGATTCTCGCAAAATCGAACGGATTTTCACCCCTGAAAAGTAAATTCCACCAGCCTGAAGATGGCAGAAGCTTCATTTGAACAAAGGAGAACAGGCTTACTCAAAAGATGGTCTGTGCCAAAAATGAATGGATTTGGCAATGGTTTTAAACAAAAAAGAAAAATTTCAAACTGGAGAAACAAAAGTTTCTGCTACCAGTTAATTCAATCATGTCTGGGTGAAAATGGTTCAAGCATCAAAAATAAACAAAACAAAGAGAATTTATGCAGGCTTATTTTTAGGTTTTCATTAACAGTATTACATGTAATAAAATCTTTGGAACCCACACTGAAGTCTTGACAGGGTTAAATTAAAGATATTCATACCGGAATCAGAGTTTTTTCCAAGAAACCAGAAAAAACATAATTTGCCTGAAATGCACTAAGTTCAAATTTGGGCTTCTATAGTGAGCCCAAATATGAATCCAGGGGGGCCGATTTGAACAAACTTGAATCAGATCCACCCCACAATGTTGCATACCAAATATCAAAAGATTCTGCCTGCTGGATCTGGAGAAGAAGATTTTTTAAGAAATTTGCCTGAAATGCATTAAGTTTGAATTCGGGCTTCTATGGTGAGCCCAAATATGAATCCAGGGGGCCGATTTGAACAAACTTGAATCAGATCCACCCCACAATGTTGCATACCAAATATGACAAGAGCACTCATATCGCTGAAGCAATACAATGTCCTCTACCGGACTAATGAGCATTAATAATTATACAAATGTTATAACCTAGATGTGATCAGCATGAATTCCGTTGAAGCATTTCCAAAAAAAGTCCTCAAAAATGACATTTTGGCGCTTTTCCATATTTCCAAGGGCCATAATAACTCACACAAGAATAATGCAATCAGCATGAAACTCAAACTTGATCTGTAAGTCATCATTCTGTAGTAGGTTACCAAGAATGAAATCATTTGGTTGAAGCGTTTCCAAAAAAAGTCTGGAAAACTAAAGTAAAACCGACAGACTGACTGACAGACTGACGGATGGATGGACAGAGTGTAAATGAAACTTGATCTGTAAGTCATCGTTCTATAGTAGGTTACCAAAAATGAAATCATTCCATTGAAGCGTTTCCAAAAAAAGTCCGGAAAACTAAAGTACGACAGACAGACTGACTGACGGATGGATGGACAGAGTGTAAATGAAACGTGATCTGTAAGTCATCGTTCTATAGTAGGTTACCAAAAATGAAATCATTCCATTGAAGCGTTTCCCGAAAAAGTCCAGAAAACTGATATTTTGGCGCTTTTCCATATTTCCAAGGGCAATAACTCACACAAGAATAACGCAATCAGCATGAAACTCAAACTTGATCTGTAAGTCATCGTTCTATAGTAGTTTAACAAAAATGAAATCATTCCTTTGAAGCATTTCCAAAAAAACTCCGGAAAACTGATATTTTGGTGCTTTTCCATATTTCCAAGGGCCGTAACAAACACAAGAATAATACAATCAGCTTGAAACTCAAACTTGATCTGTAAGTCATCGTTCTATAGTAGTTTACCAAAAATGAAATCATTCCGTTAAAGCGTTTCCAAAAAAACTCGGGAAAACTGAATCAGATCCACCCTACAATGTTGCATACCAAATATGAAAAGATTCTGCCTGCTGGATCTGGAGAAGAGGATTTTTGAAGAAATTTGCCTGAAATGCACTAAGTTTGAAATCGGGCTCCTATACTGAGCCCAAATATGAACACAGGGGGCCGATTTGAACAAACTTGAATCAGGTCCACCCTACAATGTTGCATACCAAATATGAAAAGATTCTGCCTGCTGGATCTGGAGAAGAAGATTTTTTTAAGAAATTTGCCTGAAATGCTTCAACCTTCAACACCAAAGGATGTTCCATAACAAATATCAAGGCATTCCCTCTGGTGGTTCATGAGAAGATTTTTAAGCTTTTGGGGCATTAACCAGAGCCCGAATATGGCAGCTGGTTCATTTGAACAAAATAGAAAGGGTATACTCCATAGATGTTCTGTGCTATATATCTTTGAATTATATGTGCGATATATCTACAATGTTGCATACAAATATCAAAAGATTCTGCCTGCTGAATCCGGAGAAGATTTTTTGATGTTTTTCCCATTGCCTACAGTGTTAAAAAGTGCTGACTCAGCACTTTTTCAAAAAAGTACCTTGTGATCAAACCGATGGGGATTTAACCATTCTATTCTACTGGATAAAAGTAAGCTTTATACAAAATAAGAATTCTCTGTGCCGTGTAGTTTTGGAGATATGGCAGTTTTAAGGTTTTTCCTATTTTTTGCTCCCGAGGTTCCCACGGGGCAATGAGAAAAATTTTTTTTGCATCAATCAACTACTTATGACCCATTATCATCTCATATCAAATTTGGATCAAATCGGCCTCACGGTTCAGAAAATAGAAATATTTAGGCTTGGCCAAAATTGTTGCCCCTCCTATAACGAAGGCAAATAATGCCCGACAAACTTCTCTTGAACAAATTTGATTCTAAACCAAAAGGACTCTGTATACCACATATCAAGTCTCTGAACTGGTGGTTCATTAAAAGAAGATTTTCAAAACATTTGGCCATTTTTTCCCCACACCTCTGCTCAACAGGAGCTGAAACCTAATTTGGATAAAAATCAAAATGCCCCTATATAACCACTACTTACATGGAATTTAATTAAAATGTGGCCAGTGGTTTAGGAGAAAGAGGCTCAAACACCACCTTCATGACGGACGACAGACAACAGACGAAGAGTGATAAGGAAAGCTCACCCTGACTTTCAGTCAGGTGAGCTAAAAAGTACATATGCCTCGTACTTTTAATACTTCATTAAATCAAATATATTTTGGGTATTTGATGAGTGGCGAACAGCGCTTGGAAAATAGGGATAGATGAATGGCGATTGGCAAATAGCAGTTGACGAATGGCAAATAGTGATTGACGAATGGTGAAAGAAGGCATGTTGGCTGAAAGGTTTGCACTATATCAGCTTCTTTATTGCCATTATTAAATAGGACTATATTATCGCTTGTGGAAATATTCTGTCTATCGAATGTTCAGTCTGTCGCTAATCGTCAATCGGAATTTGCCAATCACTATTTGCCATTTGCTGTTTGCCAATCAGCAGATTGGCGAATGGCAATTGGTATGTCCTCTCAGAACTCCATACTTACATGTCGTTTTTTTTAATTTTCTCACTCTGGATCAAACCATGGTTGGCCCGGAGGGTTCATGGACCCTCAACCTAGGCTACCAAAAAAATTTCTAATCAATTCTCGGGAAATAAATCAAGGTCTGGGGGTTGATGAACATTCACATGTAATATACTTCTGTAGAAAAGACTCTTAGGGGATATCAAATAAATGTTCAGCTCTAGTATGTGTATGGTGCCAAAATATGCCTTCATAATGGCATGACTCTCAGAACTGAATAATTTAATAAATTTTCCAACAGAAAATTTAAGTGTGTAATATTTTGAGCTCACGAAATTACTCATTCATTTAATTCTAGTACTTTAAGGTTATTCTCCTCCAAAAGCATTGTTCAGGGCAGAGATTAAAAATTTAGCTAAATGTATCTTGTTCAACAGAGCTCAATCAGCTCTGTTGAAGATGTAATTAGCTAAATTCTCAATTTTAATGTGAAAAACTGTATGCAAATCATAAAATGCTTTCAAGCCACACAAAAAAGAGGAAATCCTCTGAAAAGAGGAAAACTCACTGGGCTGCAGAACTAAGTTTTTTAGGCCAAAACAAAATTTTTGGTTAGTCGATCAGGTTGGTCGATTAAGAAAAAAATACTTCTTTCTCAGGCACCTCCCTCATCATTGAAATTTAGCCTCATCAATCTTTTTTTTACCAGGAAATCTCTTCACAGATACTATTTTGCACTTGCCAAACTAAAAATTTAACAAACTATATCTTGTTTGACAGAGCTCGCTGAGCTCTGTCAAACAAGATATAGATGGCTAAAATAGCAAATGCGGAATAGGATATCGTTTAAGGAGTTAATTTATTGGTGTTTAAGGTCACATACTTATGCACAATGGTTAATCGTGACCTTGACCGTTTTTTGGGTGGAGGAAGCCAGAGTACCCGGAGAGAACCACAGAGCATCAACGAGCAACTGTCAGCTCAACATTCAAACTTTGTTCGACCTTGGCTCAAGCAGGGTTACAGCGGTTGAAGACATGTGCACCATTGACATGCAGTATGCCTTAGTACATGCAGTCAACGTGCCCCATGTAGGCAATCGGGATAAAGTGCCTTGCCCAAGGACACGACGCAGGTCGTCCCGGATGGGGATCGAACTCGGGACCTCTGGCCCAGAAGTCCAACAGTCTACAACTGAGCCACCACACTCCCAATTTAAGGAGTTAAATAATTCCTAGTATTTTCAGGACTTTTTGGAGGATAAAGTCTCCCTCCCTATTCATAAAAGTGAGGGCAAATTGCCCGAGATCCCGAAAAAAATTTTGAATTTGCCGTATCTAAGTATTTTGCTGCAAATGTTAATTCTAATTGTGTACAATCAAGAGTTTGGAAGGAGAAACTTTGATAAATTTCAGTTTCAACCATTGATATTTGTGGAAAAGAGTTGTGATAAAATACGTAACAAAGCTCAGAAGTATTTGGTTTCCTTGCAACAATCAAACTTTTGGTAAGACTTTTATTTCATCATTGCTTTCACATCCTCTTATGTATCATTAGAGGTGAGTAAACTTTAATCAAAAGACTGCTCTACATCAAGGGATACCCTGTTTAAAAATGTGCATGGAAAAGAAAAATTCTCACCTAATAAAAAGAAAACTTAAAACTAGGGAAAACATACTGCAAAAATGCTGACTCATCATTTTTTCAATACCCTCTACCGGACACCCTGATAGAACCTGTGGCAATTATTTTTAACCAATCCATTCTATTGGACCTAAGGATGCTTCATACCAAACAACAGTTCTTTGTTCCATGTTGTTTGGGAAATATGGATATCGGTTTATAGCCCCTGGGGTTGCCACGGGGCTGATTTCACTTTCAACCATCACTAATTATAGGAGAGTTCTGACAAAATACGTAACAAAGCTCAGAAGTATTTGTTTTCTTTATTACAATCAAACTTTTGGTAAGTCTTTTATTTCATCATTGCTTTGACTAGCTATTATGTACCATTGGGGGGTGAGTAAACTTTAATCACAAGACTGCTTTACATTAATGGATACCAAGTTTAGAAATAAGCATGGAAAGTTAAAAAATTTATAGTAATTTATATATTTTTTATACTTACCAATGACCCAGACATAGCTGGTGCTAACTCTTAAAATATAGGGCCAAACACAAATTTTGCCCCCCAATCCCCAAAATTTGCATCTAAAACTAAAGAAAACATGTCCTGAAAGGCCCTCCACACCTCGCCCCCACTGCGCATGCGCAGTGTCAAGGACGTTCCGAAATTGGCGCCATTTATCATTCTAATAACCAGTGCCTGGTAAGCGCTATGTACTCAGCGGGGAGGCAAGAGTTCCCAACTCCTGGGAGGGCCATCCCCGTCTGGGTCATTGGTAAGTATAAAAAATATATAAATTACTATAAATTTTTTAACATTTTTATACTGTACCAATGACCCAGACATAGCTGAATAGTAAAAAGGCTGGAGGGCCAAGGACATAGAGCAAAATGGAATACGCTCAATAAAATAAAATAGAGTCATCCCCTGTAGGGAAAAGAAGTAATAGGCCTTACATGTATCTTTCTTATTTATTATAAATTAGAAAGATACAACACCTTCCAAAAATTGAGCTTCATACATCCATGTACTCTATTAATATCCAATAATCCTTATATTAATAATTTTTAAAGTAAGCCAATAATAAAGTAAGTCTAGAGGATAGAGACTCTTATACTCTTAAAAGTGTGTGAGAATTGCATAATCATGTCTGTTGACATATGCAATATTCAAAAGCTATACTTTAAAAACTAAGACTTGAATGAATTTTATAAACTTAAACTTCTCACTAAACAACCATCCCAATAACAGCTCAGAATTACTAACTCCGGAGGAGGTATCCCCTTGTTTTCATAGTAAAAACAGGTGACCCAAGGGAACACCCTCCCCCCCCCCCCCTTTTTCTTGCCCTGGGTCAAATAGCCCAGAGCGAAGAGGGCAGCCGAACGGAGACACTGCTGAAACAGACAGCCTACCTAGCTATAGTAGCAACTGTTAAGTGAATGATATTCTGAGCAGTAGATAATAGACCTAACAATAGAGGCCTCCAGAAATGGACTCGATATTTCTGAGATAAAATTCATGAATGGATGGCTGAGCGCAATGAGCAGCCTTCAAAAATCTATAATAGCAACACTATTAATGTAAGCCCAAGAAGTAGAAGAACTCTTACTTCATGAGCCGAAATCTTAAGCACAACTGCTAAGCCAATGATATACCATAAGCAGTACGCTAGTTAATAGAATCCATTAACAATAAAATGGAGCGTAACGTCCTTCTACTAGACATCAAAGACAGAAGAAGCTTACGCCCTTGTAATAAACAGATATCTGTTTATAAATACATAAACTGTACCCGGAAAGAGTAAAGGCCTATGCCCATACGAAGACGGAAGGACCTTAAAATAATAGGTTCCGGATAATAGGAGTCTAACTCTTATGCAACAATCCAACCTAAATAGTAACGGAAGTATTGATTCCGAAACTATGAAAGTGAAAATCATCCATCGATAGTGCATGAAACTCACTGACTCTACAGTAAAAGAGAAACCAACAGAATTACTGTTTAAAAGGTCAGAATTTGAAAACTACTGTTTCCAGAGGCTCAAATGATTACTTAGCTAAATAAGAACCGAAGTTAAAATCCGTATAGGAATTTAATCTAAAGATTCTAAGTCTATTTATCAAAAAGTTACTAACTGACTTAGATAAAGAGACAAAAGACTCAATTGTAAACTATCGTAGAGTGCATAGGTATGAGGTAACATAAACCTATAACCTAAATAACAACAGGCTGCAGTAGATCTTGTGAAACAAGTATACTAAAAAACTAGCAATGCGTAGTATGGAGGGATCAACCATATGAACATAATGATCCCTACACCACGACGGAAGAGCCTCCACTTTAGTCGCATAGAATAGCGAAGAAGAGGATCTCCTATAGTAAGAAATCGCGTCCAAAGCTCGTCCAGTACAGTGCTTACAATGCAATACGGACCACACAACGGAATACATGAAGGTTGCGACCTTGCTGGTTGTGATAAAGATGACACGATTTACCCAGTGAAAAAAGATCCTCACATAGAGGAAGATTTCACGTTAAGATCCACAGTAGACAAGAGAGTAAATTACTCATGATCTCTGTGAAGATAGAGATGCTATCAACAGAAATGTATTGTGGTTGTTTATCTTAGCAATACCTGCTAAAACAACAGCGCCGGAGGATACGCGTATCCTATCATTCCGTCCTATAGATCAATAGAGCGTTAACAGTATTAGCTCAGAGATCTGGACAAGCCAACACATACGTCTGCAATTGATAAGCAAGCTGTGTCATAAATAAAACATCATTGGGCGCTCCCATAGATAGCAAATCTGATTAAATACTTGTTTGTTGAGAGTCCAATCTGACAGCAACAAGCGACCCGTAAGAGAACGGGAGTGCGATAAAACAATCAGACGACCCAGAATATGACGAACCAAAACTGAACTTGGTGTACTATAACCAACAGACGGATTCTTTCCATTAAATTGAATAACGGAAACGAAAGAGTGCCTCCCTGGTTCCGGAGATACGCCACTACTGTCGAATTAAAGGACAGGAATTTGGGCATGCGTTTCTGAATAATGTTCATGCAATGACATAAAGCAAGCCTAAAAAACATTATTCCGCGGAAGTTAAACTGATAGCTAAAAGACTGCGGAACCCAAAGACCCTTGCACTTCGAATCCGTAGGGATTAGTATATATCCCAATCTGTTTGACTGGCAACCGTCATAACAGCCACACTAGGGTCCGGCAACTGCGGCGGCACTCTCTGAGTCAACCACCGAATGTTTGCCCCAGTCTGAATCTCTTGTAACACTAGATAGACAAGAGAATGTATAAATCAAGGAATTCATGGATTGCCGGAAAGTGGCCGTCGAAGAGAAGCTCCTCCGAGAACGAAGCGACTCTGAGAGAGTTCTTAACCTACTATCCACGCGTGGATGTAGCTAGGGCTGCATCACGACTAACCAACTCCAATCAGCCACTGAAGGGCGGAGTTATACGTGAACAAACTACTGCCCTCAAAAGAAATTACATTGAGAATAATATCCCGTAAATCTTTTCTTGAAGACGTAATGATAACGCCTCAGTAAGGCGGATTACGTATAATAAAGCGTCTAAGTTAAGTCTACTATACATAATGTCGTTCCCAACATTGAAATTGGAAAAGACATAAACGGCGAAAAAGAATATATGCAGTCTTTAATCACACCGTCTAGACGCATATGAACTCTCGGTATGCCCTGCTCTGCCAAAATAAACTATATGTAAAAAAGATAAAATGGCAGAAATGAGCCACGCGGACAAGAAACTAAACTATCATGCTTAGTAGCAGGCTTGTATATATATATATAATATATAGCGTCGAAAAATAAAACACATGTTGTAATGACAATATTGGACTGCGTCGGTAAGTCAGGGACAAAGTCCCTGTACCGATCGAAAAATCCGAGTCCAATGACGCTATAAGTCTCTTATCCAAGATCGCAGCAATGAAGTCCGAAAAATAATCACTGGAAGAAATGCCAGAAGATATGAAAGGCATCTTCCGATACTACTGAAGAGAAAACTCGAAATCTTTCGAATCCCTTTCGCCATCCTGTCGGACCCTATAAAGCGTTCGGTCGTCCGTAGCTTGATGCAACCGCGGACCGCACCGACCCAGCACCGTCGGATAATTCCTGATTCGACCGAGAAACCGTCAATTGCTGGGATGCTGCGAAACAACTGTGCTAACTCGGATAGCACGTCCGTCACTGAGGCCTGAGGAGCAGCGGTCTTATGATGCATTGCCGCAGGAAGCTCCGAGATCGTTACCCCGTGCATACTTCCAATATGCGAGCGAACGGAGTGTATAGGCCTCGTGTCCCCTGGCTACCGGATGGCGCGACCTATTCGCTGTGGAATCACTGAATGCCGAAACTGATCGGATACTCGAGGTCACGTAGCCAATGTGCGGTCGTGTGCCCTGCTGTGAGGATGAGGAAGCATTAAAGACAGTCTCTCGGACTGTCAATATAACGGAGCGTCCCGAGCAACGGACATATGCTCCGAATGTAAAATATCTGAACCACAACATGCGGTCCCCTATGTTGTTGGCTTCCTCCGATCTGTCCTCAATCTGCCGTCACCGGGTGAGTACTAAAGTAATTAAAGTGCTCGCATCACCCAAATCTCCTTCCTAGACCGCAACGGACGAACCCGGCAGCCGAACCATTCGATGAATGTACGCTACACCGGGTGAGCTAGCGAATGTCACTCCGTAAGCGATAGACATATTCCAAGAGCACTATTGCCGCTAACTCTTCATTAACTATGACGACAGAGGCACACTTTTGAAAGACATCTCCATAACTCTTCGAACAAGAAACCAGAAATGCTTGGATAGCAAGCATAAAATAATAATATATATAGCGTCGTTCAATAATTCGAAAGTTTGTGTGACATTATTGGACTATGTCGGAACTGAGGGACGATGTCCCTGAACCGAACCAAAAAATTTCTAAGTCCACCGACGCTATCAGTTTCTTATCCGGCATCGCAGCATATGTTGTTCCGAAAGGGAAAGCTTGAAATCCACCGAATCCCTTTCGGTATCCCGTCGGACCGGATGAAACTTTCGGACGTCCGTACCCGCTTCCGCGGAGCGTCCCGACCCAGCATCGTCGAATAAAATATATGCGACAGATTCAGTTGATGCTGGGATGCTGCGATAAACTGTGCTATTAAGGAAAGCACGTCCGTTCCCGAGGCCTGTGCAATAGCGGACTTACGATGCATTGCCGCTGGAAGCTCCGTGTACGTTGACTCCCGCACACTTCCTATGCGAACGTCCGGAGTCTGCAGGCCTCGAGTCCCCGGCTACCGACCCAGCGCTGTCGGATAATTCTCGATCCGACACCGTTTCTGTCGGCTGCTGGGATGCTGCGATAAGCTGTGCTATGTGCACAAGAATGTCCGGCGTCGAGACCTGCGGAGGCGCAGACTATCGGTGCTTCGCCGAGGGTAGCTCCGCATCAGATGGCTCCCGCATACTTCCTATGCGAACGTCCGGAGTCCATCGGTCTCGAATCCCTGGCTGCCGGATGGTGTGACCTGGTCGCCGAAGAATCCCTGATCGGCGAAGCTGGTAATATATCGGCGGTCACGCAGCCAAGGTGCGGTCGTGTGCGCTGACGAGAAGAGGAAGCCTTAGCAGTCTCAGCGGACTGCCTATACAACGGAGCGTCCCGAGCGACGGACGTATGCTCCGCTAACGACACATTTGTACCACAACATCTGGGGCCAGATGTTGTTGAACGAGAGAGGGGCCTCTCTCGCTTGCCGTCCGGATGGACCGGAACGAGCTATGAACCGGACTAAAAGGCTTCCTCCGTTCTCCCTCCGATCCGCCGTCACTGGGTGTGCATTAAGTTAATTTTATAGTGCTCGCATCACCCCAAAATTCCTTCTAGACCGCAACGGACGAACCCGGCTGCCGAACCATTCGGTGAATGGACGCTACACCGGGCGAGCTAGCGGACGTCAAAGGCCGTCGAACCTACTAGGGTCCTCTTAGGCAATTGGCGTATTACATGAGCACTTTTCCGCTAGCCCTTCATTAATTGTGACGACGGAGGCACACTGTTGGAAGACATCACAGATACATCACCCTAATCTTGATCGTCTGAAATAGAAATTGATAAAGTAGAGTGACCCTGCGGGGAAAGGACCGGAGTGTCCAAATCCCCAACAACATACCGTGACATACGCTTCCCATATTGTCATCGAAATAATACGATACAGAACAGGAGTTAATGCGAGTACACTGACCACATATAGAATGATAATAAGGTCAGAGGAAGACTTCCTCTTAAAACAATTGATCAATATCCTTTCAATGTGAAAAGAAAACAAGTCCTGGTACTCGCACTAACCCCTGGCAATCAAAATACATAATAATAATATGATCCATTAATATAGAAAAAATAATTGAAATCAAAATATTTTGAAAAAATATTTTTTCAGAACAGCCCAAGTTTCTGAAAAGTAACGTTGAGCCCCAATGGATCCCAAGCCTAAGTGTGGACAAAAATTTTAAAAATATTTTAAACAATTTATTCAACACTTACGAACAATAATAATGTATCTAGTTATGATTAAAATAACATAAAGATATTATTATTTAGAAATCCCCCCCTCACACAGAGGGCTGTTGTAAATGTAAACAATGAGTGTAAAAACACTAAAATAAGACTCCAGGCACCCAGGCCCGAAATCAGTTACCAAAAATACACCATCTGATGCAAAACAGAGACTTCCAGGGAAGAAACTGCAGAACATCAGATGGTAGATGCAGAACACAACGCCTAACCACCCGTAGGTGAAGACGTAAACATGGGGAAAGAACAGAATTCATTCTGTTATTAAGCTAAAACTCCCAAGAAATTTTAGTAATAATAATTACAGAAACTATGCCAAAAGCATGGGAGAATAGCAAGGGGGAACTTAAAGGACAGGGAGAGAGGAAAAACACTTGAAAAAACAGTGTAACTAAATAATCAGAATGACAACAAAATGGCTGCTGCCTTGAAAATAGGTAACTTAACATAATTTCATTAAAAAATTTTAAGTTACAGCCCTGATAATATTCTGTCACACATTCTTTTCCTCTCCTCCTTTTCTATCCTCCTTAGAATCACCATTTCACTAATATTTATGTGTCTGGCATCATTTAAACTGAGATTTAAAAGCACAAAGATCAGTCAGATGTTAACTGATGAAGGGCCAAACTTAGAATGATAAATGGCGCCAATTTCGGAACGTCCTTGACACTGCGCATGCGCAGTGGGGGCGAGGTGTGGAGGGCCTTTCAGGACATGTTTTCTTTAGTTTTAGATGCAAATTTTGGGGATTGGGGGGCAAAATTTGTGTTTGGCCCTATATTTTAAGAGTTAGCACCAGCTATGTCTGGGTCATTGGTACAGTATAAAAATAGTAAAATTCTCACCTAATAAAAAGAAAACTTAAAACAACTGGTATGTATTTCATTTTGATATACCCACCAGGTATTTTTATAGGTCTGTGGAGTGTTCTGTGTCTGAAATCTGTCTAGATATTTGAATGGATATCTCCGGAATGTTGAAGTAATGGCGGTGAGGGTGGATGTCAAGAGGTTAGAACCACTCCGTGTGGTATGTGCTCTTTTCATAGAGAGTTTGTTAGAAAAGAAACTAGGGGAAAAGAAGAAAAATTGAGACTTGTATAATGGTGGACAGTGTCTTAATATTCTTGGTGTGCATCTGCAGGCTTGCTGCTGCCAGTCTCAAAACATTTGGATATTTACAGAGTTTCTATAGGTCTATTTCCTTCTGGCGGAGTGTTCACCAGTGACTGTGGAGCATAGTTTCCAATTCCACATTTAGCAATGGGATTACAGAGTCATTTATTGGATAGCTTTTCGATATTATGACTGCTGCAAGATTGTGTACTTGTTTGCCCAATTATAATATGTTTTCAGTTTCTTGGTAGGAGGTAGTGTCAACCCTGAAAAATTGATTATGTCTATAGTGAGCTAATCTGTGTGGATTTACCATTGTTCTTCAAGATGTGCACACATTGTTGGCACTGATCTGTTTGTTCATGTTCCGCATGTGCTTTTTCTAATACTCACTTCTTTTGAACTCGAAACTGCCGAGTTCACATGTGACAAATACAGTTTGCTTTTGTACTATCTGCTGGTGTCGATACAGCTCCGAACATATGCAAATTCTGCATCACAGATGTTGCATCTGGAATCCATCTTTTAACTGGTAGAGCATTACATTTTTCTGACTACAGATTTCTTACCATTATTTATTGCTCTTCTACATTAAATTGGATAGTGTCAACAGGCACTATCCAATCAAATGTAACTGAGCAATGTGTCATTAATAAAATTTGAATCTTTTCAGGGTCAATATGAAACCCATTCTAACAGAGTTTAGGTGTTATGGCCATAGCCAACAGTTTTTTGTAAAGCCACATATGGGCTTCTAGCACTCTACCAGTTAAAGACACAGTTATAGTTTGTGGTGGTCCGGACATCCCCTCTATAACAAATGTTTGCAAGAACATTGAAGCCGAGATGTGATTTTCATTTGTTTTTCTGAATTCTGCAATATTTTATTATGAAATCTAGCAGGATGCCACAACCTCATCACGATCTGATCGTTAAAAATACCGGTTTTGTAATCTGTCAGTCAAACCTGCTTGGATTACACGACTAATCAACTGGCCAGTATTTCATTAAACTAAGGCTAAAAAATGTTTTAATTTGCAGGCAATCCCTCACTGAAACTGAACCCCCTCATTGGACATTTTAAAATGCCTTGCAATGTAGTGTCCAATATTACTACAAAATCAGGACACTCAAAACATTTCAGTTTTTTTATAGCTGTATGTAAGCATACATCGAAAGAGCATGACCAAAGATGCAAAACAGTTTTCATCTTTAAAATTAAATGAGTTTATTTGATTAAATAAGAATTATTTATATATTCTGTACATAAAAAGACAGTGGTAAACCTCTCAATCCACGCCCACAAAATGAATTAAAATGAAAGTGTCAAAGACACTGCAGAACAACTTCACCAAGAAGGGACTGAACTAACAGAAAGTTCCAGTAATGCCAAGTCATTCACTAATTTATTTATTTATGTTTAAGGTCACATATTTTTGCACAATGGATAATCATGAACGTAACATGGAGATAAAGTCAAGTTTAATCAATTTTTTATACCCATGTTGCCCATTTTAGAGGATTGGTTATTGGGGCTTATTTTACCAGTAAACCAGAGCTTGTTTACTACAGTAAACAAGGACTGCTTTACCTCCCGCTGAGGAGTCATTCACTCAAGTTTCGACAGAAAACAACCCATGCCAATAGCTCATATCTGACAATGTCAAGTAGAGTAAGAAGTAAAAATAAAATCAGCTCATCTTCACAGATTCAAAATGAAAGTGTCAATGACACTGTAGCTTAACTTGTGTGTTGTGTTTGATGAAAAGGATAATGTTCAATGTTTATGAAAGGATTATGAAATAAGACAAGAATTGTGATAATTGGGAATATGTTCATTTCTGTTCCCTGTATGCTATGTTTATGATAAAAATAATATGAGGTGTACACTGTACTAAAGATCTGAGGGGTGGGTTAATATGACCACACAGTTAATATATGTGGCCCTCACAGTTAACATATATCAACAAAATTACAATGAAATTATTCCAAAATGAGTCATCCTATCAAGTTACATTAAAATCCCTTCATAAATATGGCCTGTAGACTGTGCTAAAGGTTTTCGGGCTTTGGGCCCCTGTAGCCGTCAGTTTCCCAATTGCGTCCAAAGGGGACGTTCTCATCTAGACATTATATGAAGTCAACCTACCAAGTTACAATGAAATCCCTCCATAAATACGACCTGTAGACTGTGCTAAAGGTTTTCGGGCTTCAGGCACCTGTAGACATCACAGTTGACCAACCACGACCAAAAGGGGATGTCATCATCTAGGCATTATATGGAGTCAACCTAACAAGTTACAATGAAATCCTTCCATAAATACGACCTACAGACATGCTAAAGGTTTTTGGGCTCGGACAGCCATCAAGGCTGAATGATCATGACCAAAAGGGGACGTTCTCATCTGGACACTATTTGGAGTCATCCTACCAAGCTACAATAAAATCCCTTCATAATTATGACCTGTAGACTGTTCTAAAGGTTTTCGGGCTTTGGGCCCCTGAAGCCGTCACAGTTGCCCACTTGTGTCCAAAAGGGGACGTTCTCATCTAGACATTATATGAAGTCAACCTACCAAGTTACAATGAAATCCCTTCATAAATATGACCTTAGACTGTGCTAAAGTTTTTCGGGCTTCGGGCTCGGGCAGCCATCATGGTTGAATGATCGCAACCAAAGGGGACAATCTCATCTGGGCATCATCTGGAGTGATCCTGCGAAGTTACAATGAAATCCCTTCATAAATATGACCTGTAGACTGTGTTCAAGGTTTTCGGGCTTTGGGCACCTGTCGCCATCACAGTTGACCAATCACGACCAAAAGGGGATGTCATCATCTAGGCATTATATGGAGTCAACCTAACAATGTTACAATGAAATCCTTCTATAAATATAAACTTTTGCCTATGCTCAAGGTTTTTGGGCTCGGGCACCCATCAAGGCTAAATGATCACGGCAAAAAATGGGACGTTCTCATCTTGACCTTATTTGGAGTCAACCTACCAAGTTACAATGAAATCCCTTCATAAATATGACCTGTAGACAGTGCTAAAGGTTTTTGGGCTTCGGGCACCCTTAGCCGTCAAAGTTGCCCAAACATGTCCAAAAGGGGACGTTCTCATCTAGGCATTATATGGAGTCAACCTACCAAGTTACAATGAAATCCCTTCACAAATATGACTTGTAGACTGTGCTTAAGGTTTTCGGGCTTCGGGTTCGGGCAGCCATCATGGTTGAATAATCGCAACCAAAGGGGACAATCTCATCTGGGCATCATCTGGAATGATCCTATGAAGTTACAATGAAATCCCTTCATAAATATGGCCTGTAGACTGTGCTCAAGGTTTTTGGGCTTCGGGCACTTGTATTATTTATTTATTTATTGGTGTTTAAGGTCACATACTTATGCACAATGGCTAATCGTGGCCGTGACAGTTTTACGGGTGGAGGAAGCCGGAGTACCCAGAGAGAACCACCGAGCAACGACGAGCAGCTGTCAGCTCTCCAACATCGTAACTTGGAACTCTGCACTGCAGCACAGGCAGGGTTAGAGTGGTTGAAGACATGCGCACCATCGACGTGCAGTACGCCTCAGTACACGGCGTCATCGTGCTCCCACGTAGGCAATCGGGGTGAAGTGTCTTGCCCAAGGACACAACGCAGTTGCCGCAGGTGGGATTCAAACCGAGGACCTCTCGGCTTGCAGCCTGCACCTCTACCAACTGAGCCACCGCGCCCCCCTCGGGCACTTGTAGCCAACACAGCTGATCAATTACGACCAAAAGGGGATGTCATCATCTAGGCATTATATGGAGTCAACCTAATAGGTTACAATGAAATCCTTCCATAAATATGACCTTTTACCTATGCTAAAGGTTTTTGGGCTCGGGCACCCATCAAGGCTGAATGATCGCGATCAAAAGGGGAAGTTCTCATCTAGACATTATTTGGAGTCATCCTACCAAGTTACAATGAAATCCCCTCATAAATATGACCTGTAGACTGTGCTAAAGGTTTTCGGGCTTCGGGCACCTTTAGCCGTCACAGTTGCCCAATCATGTCCAAAAGGGGACGTTCTCATCTAGACATTATATGAAGTTAACCTACCAAGTTACAATGAAATCCCTTCATAAATATGACCTGTAGACTGTGCTAAATGTTTTCGGGCTTCGGGCTCGGGCAGCCATAATGGGTGAATGATCGCACGTTCTCATCTAGACATTATATGAAGTTAACCTACCAAGTTACAATGAAATCCCTTCATAAATATGACCTGTAGACTGTGCTAAAGGTTTTTGGGCTTCGGGCTTGGGCAGCCATCATGGGTGAATGATCGCAACCATAGGGGACAATCTCATCTGAGCATCATCTGGAGTGATCCTAAGAAGTTACAATGAAATCCCTTCATAAATATGACCTGTAGACTGTGCTCAAGGTTTTCGGGCTTCAGGCACTTGTAGCCATCACAACTGGCCAATCACGACCGAAAGGGGATGTCATCATCTAGGCATTATATGGAGTCAACCTAACAGGTTACAATGAAATCCTTCGATAAATATGACCTTTTGCCTATGCTAAAGGTTTTTGGGCTCGGGCACCCATCAAGGCTGCATGATCGCGATCAAAATGGGACGTTCTCATCTAGACATTATTTGGAGTCATCCTGCCAAGTTACAATGAAATCATTTCATAAATATGACCTCTAGACTGTGCTAAAGGTTTTCGGGCTTCGGGCTCCTGTAGCCGTCACAGTTGCCCAATCACGTCCAAAGGGGGACTTTCTCATCTAGACATTGTATGAAGTCAACCCACCAAGTTACAATGATATTCCTCAATAAATATGACCTGTAGACTGTGCTAAAGGTTTTCGGGTTTTGGGCTCGGGCAGTCGTCACGGTTGGCAGATCATGCCCAAATGGGGAAATTCGCATCTAGACATCATAAGGAGTCATCCTACCAAGTTACAATGAAATCCCTCCACATTAAACATGACCTGCAGACTGTGCTAAAAGTTTTTGGGTTTCGGGCTTGGGCAGCCATCACGGTTGATAGATCATGCCCAAAAGGGGACGTTCTCGTCTAGTCACTATACAGAGGCATCCTACCAAGTTACAATGAAATCCCTTCATAAATACGACCTGTAGACTGTGCTAATGGTTTTTGGGTTTTGGGCTAGGGCAGCCATACCGGTTGCCCGATCGCGACCAAAAGGGGACGTTCTCATCTAAACATGACCCCAAACCTGCATATGAAATTTTGTGACGATCAGACAAGAACTGCGGGGTGTAGCCCGTGCTAAAGGAAATGTGAACAGACGTCACAGACTCACAGACTAACAGACTTCCGCACGCCTGATGGCAATAGCTTATCTTGACTATGTCAAGTTAAGCTAATGAAAGTGTCAATGACACTTATCTAAAGGTCTCGCCCAATGAGCACACCAAGTTAAAAAAAAAATCCTGATAAATGTGGCCTGTAGGCCATGTCAAAGAGGAATGTTGATGCACAAATGCAATAAATTCAAAGACTGTTGCGAACAGCAACAGTTTTTGATGGAAATGAAAAGAAAATCGATAGCTCCTATCTTTGTCATCCTGCATAAGCATACAAAGTTTCAAAACAACCTGATAATGAATGCGCCCTCTGAGGCATGCCAAAGGAAGATGTTAATGCAAAATGCACTACGTTTGAATGTCATTGCTTGTGGTAATGTTTTTTTCTCTTTTTTGTGGAAATTCATAAATAGACCCTGCAGAGAGTGCAAAAGGCATAAGTTGCTACACAAATGCAGTAAGTTCAAAGGCTGGAGAAAACGACAATAATTTTTTAAAGGAAATGAAAATAAATGTGCCCTGTGAGGTGTGCCAAAGGAAATTGTGGATATACGTACATATGTACATACGTACGCCGATGGACGAGAAGTGATTGCAATAGCTCAGCTTGACTTTATCAAGTTGAGCTAATAAATGTGCCCTGTAGGGTATGCCAAAGGGAAATGTTGAGGTGTGACTAAACTAAGTTCTAAGAAAGTTGGCAGCGGCAACATTTTTTGACAGAAATTGAAGAAAATCGATGGCTCCCATCTAGAGGTCACCCTAAACAGGCATACCAGGTTTCAAAGCAATCCAATCATAAATGTGCCCTGTAGCATGTGCCAAAGGGAATTATTGTGGTTTGACTAAACTAAGTTCTAAGAATGTTGGCCACGGCAACATTTTTTGACAGAAATTGAAGAAAATCGATAGCTCTCATCTAGAGGTCACCCTAAACAGGCATACAATGTTTCAAAGGAATCCAATCATAAATGTGCCCTGTAGGGTGTGCCAAAGGGAATTATTGTGGTTTGACTAAACTAAGTTCTAAGAACGTTGGCCACGGCAACACTTTTTGACAGAAATTGAAGAAAATTTATTTATTTATTGAGGTTTAAGGTCACATATTTATGCACAATGGCTAAAAATTGAAGAAAATCGATAGCGCCCATCTAGAGGTCACCCCAAACAAGCATACCAAGTTTCAAAGTGATCTGGTCATAAATGCGACCTGTGAGGTGTGCCAAAGGAAATTGTGGATGTACGTACGTACGTACGCCGACAGACGAGAAGTGATGGTAATAGCTCAGCTTGACTTTGTCAAGTTGAGCTAAAAAAAAGCAGTTGCCCGAGATTCACTTAATAATCACTTAGTAAACTCTCAATGGCCTTGCAGTATTTTTTTGCATCAATAACATTGAATTCTCAGCAAACCTTTTTTAAACAATGCACAACTAGAAAGTGTTTTAGCACACTAAAATATATGTCTCCCCTTCCTTTTGAGGTCAGAGGTCAAGGTCACATGCAGTTCATCAAGGTAGCGGACCTGCGGTTTCATGGTGACACTTCCACATGTCAAAAAAAAAATTCTGGTCTGGACAATTACTCCCTATTTGAAGTACATAAATTTGACCTTGAGGTCAAGGTCACATGAAGGTCATGATGACATGTGGTCTCATTGTGATACATCCACATGTCAATCATCTAAGTCCTAGGTCAAAAAACAAAAAAGTTCTGATCTGGACAATTATTCCCTATTTGAAGTACATAAATTTGACCTTGAGGTCAGAGCAAGGTCACATGCAGTTCATCAAGGTAGCGGACATGCGGTTTCATGGTGACACATCCACATGTCCAAAAAAAAAAATCCGGTCTGGATAATTACTCCCTATTTAAAGCACATAAATTTGACCTTGAGGTCAAGGTCATATGAAGGTCATGATGACATGTGGTCTCATTGTGATACATCCACATGTCAATCATCTAAGTCCTAGGTCAAAAAACAAAGAAGTTCTGGTCTGCATAATTATTCCCTATTTGAAGTACATACATTTGACCTTAAGGTCAGAGGTCAAGGTCACATGAAGGTCATCGAGGTAGACGACATGCGGTCTCATGGTGACACATCCACATGTCAAATAACCAAGTCCTAGGTCAAAAAACAAAAAAATTCTGGTCTGGACAATTACTCACTATTTGAAGTACATAAATTTGACCTTGAGGTCAAGGTCACATGAAGGTCACAATGGTATGCGACACACCGGCTCGTGGTGATACATCCACGTGCCAAATATCTAAGGCCTGGCTCAAAAGACAAACAAGTTTTGGTCCGGACAAAGTTTCCTTGAAAAAAGCACAAATCTGACCTTCAGATCAAAGGTCAAGGTCACATGAAGGTCACAATGGTACGCTACACACCGGCTCATGGTGATACATCCACATGCCAAATATCTAAAACCTGACTCGAAATACAAAAAAGTTCTGGTCCAGAGAGTTTACCTTAAAAAAGTGCATAAATCTGACCTTCAGGTCAAAGGTCAAGGTCACATAAAGGTCACTATGGAACATTGCATACCAGTTCATGGTGATACATCCACATGCCAAGTATCTAAGGTGTAGGTCAAAAGACAAAAAAGTTATGGCCCTGACAAAGTTTGTGTGATGTTTCCCTTAAAAAAAACACAAATCTGACCTTCAGGTCAAAGGTCAAGGTCACATGAAGGTCACTATGGTACACTGCAAACCGGCTCATGGTGATACATCCACATGCCAAGTATCTAAGGTGTAGGTCAAAAGACAAAAATGTTATGGCCCGGACAAAGTTTGTATGAGAAGCCTGTATGTGTGAGCCTGTGCACATATGCATGTGTGTGCGACTCGTCTAAATTCAAAATCCAAGATGGCCATGTTTTCAATAAAATTTAAAACATTTTATCGAGGCCATCAGAATGATACGAAATTTGAAAATGAGCAAATGACAGATGCAGCCTGTAGGATGTGCTATGGGAATTGTAGACAATTTAATAGCAAAATCAGAGATGGCCGCTGGTGGCAATGTCTTTTAATGAAATTAAAAACAAGAGCACCGCCATGCGTGGCTAAATACACCTGTTAGCCATTTTGAATGGTACCAACTTTGGCTGAGATAAAATAATCCAAACTGGAGTTATCGGCCAGAAACCCAAAATGTTAATGGACAGACAGACTGATTACATATGACCATTTTTCAAACAAGTGTATAAAAACAAGATAGCTCCCATCTGGACATCACTGTAAAGCCATGTAAGAGTTGAAAAAAATTAAGTGAGAGATGAACTCCAAAGAGTGTGCATTCTAAAGGAATTGTCAATTTATATGCCAAATCCAAAATAAATACTGGTCCATCTAGACATCACACCAAAGCTACATATAAAAAAGATCGGAGGAGGGATGCGGCCTGTCGGTTGTCCTGATGGAATTGATGACAATTTATATGCCAAATACAAGATGGCCACTGGTGGTCATGTTTTTCAACAAAAATCAGAAACATTCGACACCACCAATCTAGACATCACACCAAAGCTACATATGAAATTTGAAAAAGATCGATTGAGAGATGCAGCCTGTTGGATGTGCTAATGGAACTGTTGACAATTTACATGCAAAATCCAAGATGACTGCTGGTGGCCATGTTTTACAACGAAATTTGGAAATTTGATAGCTCCTATCTCGACATTACCCCAAAACCACATATGAAATATGAAACTGATCGGGTGAGAGATGTGGCCTGTGGGGTGTGCTAAAGGAATTGTGGATGGACAGAAGGATGGACATATGTACATTCAAACGAAATTCAGAAAAATTTGATAGCTCCCATCTACACATTACACCAAAGCAACATATGAAATTTGAAAAATTTCAGGTGAGAGATGTGGCCTGTTGGGAGTGCTAATGGAATTGTTGACAACTTATATGCCACATCCAAGATGGCTGCTGGTGGCCATGTTTTACAATGAAATTCGGAAATTTGATAGCTCCCATCTAGACATTACCCCAAAGCCACATGTGAAATTTGAAACTGATCGGGTGAGAGATATGGACTGTAGGGTGTGCTAAAGGAATTGTGGATGGACAGAGGCATGGATGTATGTACATACAGATGGATGGATGGATGGATGGATGGATGGACAGACTGGCATACCATCCCATCCCAACATCTCATACTTGACTTTGTCAAGTTGAGCTAAAAACAAACAAAAAAACATGAACTACGCAAAACGTGGGCCTCTGCCTCCAGCCCTTAGGTATGTTCGAAGTAGCCTTCAAGGTATTGTGGAACAGAATTTTTTTTTTCAAGTCAAGAGTGAAAACAGAAGATTGTCTAAGTCCAAAAAGTAAAAAAAGGGGCCATAACTCTGGAAAAAATTATTGTACAGAATCCTTTCCTTTTGTATATCCGTTCCCCCAAGCGGGTCTATCAGCATACCAAAGGAGATCCAAATCCAACCAATGACTTTGAAATTGCAATGCAAAACATTTGTAGTGATAGACGGATGGACAGACAGCTTCACTAGAATTGAGGTCATGCAACAAATAAGAGAGCAAAAATGACACGAAGGGAAGTCCCGGTCAGATGCACATATTTTTTAGGGAATTCCCTACAAAAACACACAAAAAGTAAATTGTATTTTTTAGGTCCAAAAGTCATTAAATCACCCTGTTTTTTATCAGGAATATTCAACAATAATGCAAGATGTCAATAGAATGTTTCAAATGTTTATTGAAACAATATATATTCCCAAGGCTGTTTATTTTTAGAGATTGCATCATTTCTGAGTGAAACATTTCAAGGTGGGTAACTCTAATTCAAATATTTAGTTCAGCGATACCATATTTGGTACACCTTGTGACTAAGATGTGTATGGTGTTTGATAATTGTAGTTTGGTTTGTTTCCAACTTTTGGCTGATACAAGAACTTTGATACATCCTAAATACATTGACAGACTTTATTTATTTACTGGTGTTTAAGGTCACATATTTCTGCACAATTGGCTAATCATGACAACATTTTAACGGGTGGAGGAAGCGGGAGTACCTGGAGAGAACCACTGAGCAACTGTCAGCTCCCCAACATACTGTTGAAGACAGGTGCACCATCGACATGCAGTACACCTTAGTACACAATATCATCTGAGTTTCTGAAAATTTGATAAGCAATTTCCATCTTGGCTTTCAAAAAGTTACGAGAAATAGGGAACATAAGGCCAAACAAAGAGAAAATGGTTGGCAATTGGGTGAAAAGCATTTTGCTAATCTAGTCATCAGATACCCTGTATCATGTATGACACATCTTCCCATTGTCCTTTACAATTGCTTGAGTTTGATGATCGTACACCCAATAGTTTCTCTGTTATGGCTGAAACATGACTTGTGACCTTCAAAATACAGCAAATAGTAGGACTTGACCTTGATGTCCAAGCAACTATTATATGTGACATGCCTGACTCTTCTTATCATTGGTACGAAGTTTCATAATAGTAGTTTGAGTCCTTTCAGAGTTATGGCAAAAACACTACCTTGACCTTGAAGTTACAGATCCAGCTTAAAGTTATAGACACAACTATGGTGAGTGACACACTTTCCGACTGTTCTTTATAATTGTGTGAAGTTTGATAATTGTAGACACATTGTTTCTTAGTTATAGCCCAGACATAACATGTGACCTTCAACATTTGACACTCTAGTATAACATTCAACTGGATGCACATTCAACTATTATACATGACATTCCTTCTGATTGTCCTCAATCTTTGTATAAGGTTTGATAACTTAAGTTTGATCCATTTCTGAGTGGGGGCTGAGACATGAATATTGATGGATTTTAAGTGTGACATTGAAATTTGACTTTGACCTTCAAGTTAGAGACCCAGCTTCAAGTTACAGACCCAACTATGGTGTGCGTCACATTCCACTACTGTCCTTTAAAATCACGAGTAAAGTTTGATGATTGCAGCCCCAATGGTTTCTGAATAATCGCAGATATTGCGAACTTCAACATATGGAACTCACAGAAACAGTGACCTTGAAGATCCACAAATATCTATTATTCACAACACACCTGCTTGTCCTGAACTTTTGTTTGAAGTTGATAACTAGTTTGATTCATTTCTGAGTTATGGCTGCAACACGGATGTTGACAGATTGACCTCAAAATGTGACCTTGATCATTAAATTATGGACAAAACTATGGTGTCTGGTACAACCTCCTGTTGTCTTTTACAATTGTGTGAAGTTTGATGATTGTAGCCCTAATAGTTTTTGAGTTACAGGCTCAGACACACACACATCCACCCACACTTGCACACTTCCATTACTTTTTGTCAGACAAGGTGTGTGTGTGTGGTTGGGGGGGGGGGGGGGGGGGAATATAAAAAGGTTAACAATCACTACAAATAATATCAACTTTGATGAAAGTCTTAAACATTATCATAACACTTGCTGAGAAAGGGGTGAAAATATTAGTCACTTGCTTCAATGAACCAATGCTGCTCACTTTAGAGGACTCGCAGCCCAGGGCCAGGCATTGGTTACCGGGTGGTATGACACCAGTGAAGAACTAGTTACTTCAAAAAGTAAACACTGCTCCACTTCCATAGGCAGAATGAGCTCAGTTAATGAATGTAATCATGTTATTCATGGCGAGTTTACTGAACATCATAGCTCATATAGCAAGAAAAAAGAGCAACACAAAGTGTAGCATATGCCCCTATCTGCAGTAACATGGATATGCTACTCACTTGAATCGTAGCATTTCTCACAGGCAACTAATTAAATGAAAACTATGTGAGATAGTCAGAACCTGAAACACACAGGATGGCATGAATGTTTGCCATTTTGAATAAACAAACGCAAACGCACACTAACTCAGTTCAATTCCCCTTCATACCCATTGAACATGGGCAAAACAAAAAGTATTCCCATGGACAAAAAGCAACAAAAACACACAAATGCACACTAACTCAGTTAAACTCCCCCTTATTTATTTATTTGGATTACTTCCATCCCAAGCATTGGTGACTGGATCCTATTTTTACCTGAAAAACAGAGCCTGTTTACCACAGTAAAGAAGCACTGTCCAAGCTCCCCTCTGCATCCCCATTCAACATGGACAATACAAAAAGTATTCCCATGGACAAAAAATAGGCCGATGAAATCGTCAGATGTGTACCCATACATGCAACTAGAAGAAAGCTATATGACGTAGGGCCACCACGGATGCTGACATTATGTACACCATACAAGGTATGGGTACATATAGAAATGGATTGGAGGAGTGTCTAATTTGATGGATGTTCGAATCCCACCTGCGGCAACCGCGTTGTGTCCTTGGGCAAGACACTTCATCTCCATTGCCCGCATGGGGGCACGATGACGCCGTGTACTAAGGCGTACTGCACGTCTATGGTACGCATGTCTTCAACCAATCTAACCCTGCCTGTGCTGCAGTGCGGAGTTACGGGGAGCTGGCAGCTGCTCGTCGTTGCTTGGTGGTTCTCTCCGGGTACTCCGGCTTCCTCCACCCGTAAAACTGTCACGGTCATGATTAGCCATTGTGCATAAATATGTGACCTTAAATATCAATACATAAATAATACATAATTTGACGGATAAAGGGTTAATATCTCCGGATCAAATTATCAGATTTACATAAAAAAACTATACAGCACAGCACATCAGTAACCTGAATAAATATATAAAGAAACATGACAATCGGATTGATCTTTTTTGAGTTATCTCATGCCAAAGGGATTGGAGGAATTTTCAATTTGAAGGATAAAGGGTTAATATTTCTGGATCAAATTATCAGATTAACACCAAAAACTATACAGCTCAGCACATCAGTAACCTGAACACAATTATAAAGTAACTTAACAATCCAAGCAATATTTTTCAAGTTATCGAATGCCAAAGGGACTGGAGGAATTTTCAATTTGAAGGATAAAGGGTTAATATCTCAGGATTAAATTATCAGATTTACACCAAAAACTATACAGCTCGGCACATCAGTAACCTGACACAAATATAAAGTAACTTGACAATCCAAGTAATATTTTTCAAGTTATCGAATGCCAAAGTGATTGGAGGAATTTTCAATTTGAAGGATAAAGGGTTAATATCTCGCTATCAAATCATCAGATTTACACCAAAAACTGTACAGCTCGGTACATCAGTAACCTGAACACAAATATAAAGTAACTAGACAATCCAAGCAATATTTTTCAAGTTATAGAATGCCAAAGGGAATGGAGGAATTTTCAATTTGAAGGATAAAGGGTTAATATCTCAGGATCAAATTATCCGATTTACACCAAAAACTATACAGCTCGGCACATCAGTAACCTGAACACAAATATAAAGTAACTTGACAATCCAAGCAATATTTTTCAAGTTATCGAATGCCAAAGGGATTGGAGAATTTTCAATTTAAAGGATAAAGGGTTAATATCTCAGGATTAAATTATCAGATTTACACCAAAAACTATACAGCTCGGCACATCAGTAACCTGAACACAAATATAAAGTAACTTGACAACACAAGCAATATTTTTCAAGTTATCGAATGCCAAAGGATTGGAGAAATTTTCAATTTGAAGGATAAAGGGTTAATATCTCAGGATCAAAATAACAGATTTACACCAAAAGCTATACAGCTCGGCACATCAGTAACCTGAACACAAATATAAAGTAACTTGACAATGCAAGCAATATTTTTCAAGTTATCGAATGCCAAAGAAATGGATACGGACGCCGGACGGACGGACGGACGGACGGATGGACAGACGGATGGACAAAGGATGGACGAACGACGAATGGTCACCCTGGATGCCGGCATTATGTGTACCATTCATAGTATGGGTACACATAAAAAAATGCAAAAGGTTCATTTGTGCAAGTGAGTTATAATGGAAAACGTTCCTGCGACAGATTTTTACGTATAACCAGGGCCATAACTCTGGTATGTGTGAACAAAAAGCACAAGATGTGGATATACTTTTCCCCATACTGGTCTCTCACCATACTATAGAACATCAAAATGTGACAACCAATGCTTGAGTTATAATACAAAATGTTGGAATGGACAATTTTCCAAGTCTCACAAGGGTCAGACCTTTGGTAAGAATGCATGGACAAAACCCCCAATATATGTGACTCCATACTGGTCTATCACTACACCAAAAGACATCAAAATCCAACATCCAATACTTGAATTACAATGCTCTCCAAAACTTCCTCCACAGTTTGGGGCATAATAAAGTGTTTTTTAAGCTGTGATAATCAAATCATTTCAGTGAATGAACTTGCCTTTTTCGTTTCATACTTTTATAAATTTGATAACAAAGGAGCCACACTCAACACCCAAACTATTTGTAATTTGATAACTTGTCCAATTCTGGTAAGCTTCACAATTTCTTCAGTTGTTATAATTTAATGGAGATCTCTCTTATGCAAAGCTTTCCAGTAAATGAAAAGACAGGATTTTCAACAGATATAGATATACTCGTGATGCATGTACATTAATAATTGGACATGCTCAAGTGTTCACCTTTGGTATTTAGGAAGAAAGTGTTTGCCATTGGTAATTTGGAAGAAAAACACTATTACAATTTTTTCTTTTTTTTCTATTCATCGGGTAATTCTATTCATATGAACATTAATAATGAGGTCATGTCAACTGCATAATGTGATGAAAATGCCCTGGTTGCTTCTACTTTGTACTAATTATTTCACGGAAATGAAGACCAATAAAATAAGATTGCAGAGTAGGCACATGATCAGGCTAGTCAACATATAATACTGAAAAAGAGGGGCTGTGGTGGCTCATTAGTCAAGAGGTGCAGGCTGCAAGCCAAGAGGTCCTCGGTTTGAATCCCACCTGCAGCAAATGCATAGTGTGCTTGGGCAAGACACTTCACCCCCATTGCCCATGTGGGTCACGGTGACATTGTATACTAAGGCTTACTGCTCATCGATGTTGCACTTGGCACTTGTCTTCAATCTATGCTAAGCCAGCTTGTGTGGAGGTAGAATGTTGGAGAGCCTGACAGTTGCTCGGTGGTTCTCTCTGGGTACTCCGGCTTCCTCCACCCATAAAACTGTCCCAACATGAGTTGACCCTGGCTGTTGAAAGTGTCATTAAACCCCAATAAGTATACAAATAATACTAAAAAAGAGCTCAGAAAAGATGGTTATCATTTTATTATCATATGGACACATAAATAACATCATTGCTCTTCAATTTATTTATTTATTTGTGTTTAAGGTCACATATTTTTGCACAATGGCTAATCATGACCACAACATGAGTATCAACTGAAGACCAGGGGTGAGCGCTAATAAGCCATGTTGCCCATTTTAGAGAGGGTTTGCACCTCCCAAGCATTGGTGGCTTGTTCCTATTTTACCAGTAAAACATAGCCTGTTTACCACAGTGAACAGACACTGCTTCACTTCCTGGGGTTACCGTGGGGATGCTCTTCAATTACTTTTCAAAACACCTTGCCAATGAGGAGTATTTATTTATTTATTCAATTCAAAACGATTATTGTTCAAAGTTTACCAAGCTCAACTCATTACCTAAGGTAACAACCAAAAACAGCCAATGTTAATCACAACAAATAACGAGCAACGAGAAGTGTGGCATATCCCTCGATGGTGTCATAAAAGGGTAGGGAAGTCTCTTTGGGGCATAACAAAAATCGAAAGGAAGCTTCCTCTAGACACCAACAATGCATCACAAATCAAGTGTATTCAACATTGGAGGTCACTGTGACCTTGTCCTTTGGCACATCATGGTCAAAATACATAGGCTTCTTCCACTCATCATTCCAAACTCACATATGAAGTTTGGTAAAGATCCAGCTGGTAGAACTTTAGTTAATGGACGGAATGCAGTGGAAACCTGTTTCAAGCACATTTAATGTTGAATGTCACAGTGACCCTGTCCTTTGGCACATCAACATCAAAATGAATAGGGTTCTACCTCACATCATACCTAACCTGCATACTGAGTAATATCGAGATCAGTCTTGCAGAACTTTATTGAGAAGATACCAATTTCAAGAGTAATTAACATTGGAGGTCACTGTATTTATTTATTTATTTATTTATTTATTTATTTATTTATTTATAGGAGATTAAAGTCACATATTTTAGCACAATGGCTAATCATGACCACAACATGAGTATCAACTCAAGACCAGGGGTTAGCGCTAATAAGCCATGTTACCCATTTTAGAGAGGGTTTGCACATCCCAAGCATTGGTGACTGGGTCCTATTTTACCAGTAAAACAGAGCCTGTTTACCGCATTGAACAGGCACTGCTTCACTTCCTGGGGTTCCTGAGGGGAGGAGGTCACTGTGACCTTGAGCTTCCGCACATCATGGTCAAAATAAATAGGCTTCTTCCAATCATCATACCTAACCCACATATGAAGTGTGGTAAAGATCCGGCTGGTAGAACGTTAGTTGATTGACGGAATGCAGCGGAAACCTGCTTCAAGTACATTTAATGCTGAAGGTCACAGTGACGTTGTCCTTTGGCACATCAACATCAAAATGAATAGGGTTCTACTCACAATACCTAGTCTTCATACTGAGTTATATCAAGATCAGTCTCACAATCAAAATAAACAGGCTTCTTACACTCATCATACTGAACCCACATATGAAGTTTGGTAAAGATCCAGCCAGTAGAACTTTGACAGAATGCAGCAGAAACCTGTTTCAAGTACATTTAATGCTGAAGGTCACAGTGACCTTGTCCTTTCGCACATCAACATCAAAATGAATATGGTTTTACTTCATACCATACCTAACCTTCATACTGACATATATCAAGATCAGTCCTGCAGAACTTTAGTTACAGAGTGGAAACCAATTTCAAGAGTATTTAACACTGGAGGTCACTGTGATCTTGACCTTTGGCACATCATGGTCAAAATAAATAGGCTTCTTCCACTCGTCATACCTAACCCACCTGTGATGTTTGGTAAAGAACCAGTTGGTAGAACTTTAGTTAATTGACGAAATGCAAAAATTTAACGGATGAACGGACAGACGCCGACCATGGTGATAACATAATGCCCCCTACTCAAAGAGGCCAGGGGCATAAAAACGTCATCGGAAATTAAAAATTTTCCACTTTTTGGCGGCCTCAAAACATTTATTTATTGACATTTAACTCATGCTAAACTTGTGTGTTGTGTTTGATGACAAGGATAATGTTCAATGTTTATGAAAGGATTATGAAATAAGACAAGAATTGTGATAATTGGGAATATGTTCATTTCTGTTCCTTGTATGCTATGTTTTTGATAAAAATAATGAGGTGTACATTGCACTAAAGAGCTGAGTGATGGGTTAATATGACCTCACAGTTAATGTATGTGGCCCTCACATTTAACGTATATCAACGAAAGTTACCAAGTTACAGTGAAAGTATTCCAAAACGAGTCATCCTATCAAGTTACATTGAAATCCCTTTATAAATATGGCCTGTAGACTGTGCTAAATGTTTTTGGGATTCGGGCCCCAGTAGCCGTCAGTTTCCCAATTGCGCCCAAAGGGGACGTTCTCATCTAGACATTATTTGGAGTCATCCTACCAAGCTACAATGAAATCCCTTCATAATTATGTCCTGTAGACTTTTCTAAAGGTCTTCGGGCTTCAGGCCCCTGTAGCCATCGCAGTTGCCCAATCGTGTCCAAAAGGGGACGTTCTCATCTAGACATTATATGAAGTCAACCTACCAAGTTACAATGAAATTCCTTCATAAATATGACCTGTAGACTGTGCTAAAGGTTTTCAGGCTCGGGCAGCCATCATGGTTGAATGATCGCAACCAAAGGGGACAATCTCATCTGGGCATCATCTGGAGTGATCCTACGAGGTTACAATGAAATCCCTTCATAAATATGACATGGAGACTGTGCTAAAGGTTTTCGAGCTTCGGGCCCCTGTAGCCGTCACAGTTGCTCCAATCACATCCAAAAGGGGACTTTCTCGTCTAGACATTATATGAAGTAAACCCACCAAGTTACAATGAAATTCCTCAATAAATATGACCTGTAGACTGTGCTAAAAGTTTTCGGGTTTTGGGCTCGGGCAGTAATCACGGTTGGCAGATCACGCCCAAATGGGGAAATTCTCATCTAGACATCATAAGGAGTCAACCTACCAAGTTATAATGAAATCCATATTAAACATGACCTACCTGCAGACTGTGCTAAAAGTTTTTGGGTTTCAGGATTGGGCAGCCATCACGGTTGACAGATCATGCCCAAAAGGGGACGTTCTCATCTAGACATTATACAGAGGCATCCTACCAAGTTACAATGAAAACCCTTCATAAATACACCCTGTAGACTGTTCTAATGGTTTTCGGGTTTTGGGCTTGGGCAGCCATACCGGTTGACCGATCGCGACTGAAAGGGGACATCCTGATCTAGACATGACCCCAAACCTGCATATAAAATTTTGTGATGATCAGACAAGACCTGCGGGGTGTAGCCCGTGCTAAAGGAAAATGTGAACAGACTCACAGACCAGACTCACAGACTAACAGACTTCTACACACGTGATGGCAATAGCTTATCTTCACATTGTCAAGTTAAGCTAAAAAACGGTCATGTATATCATCACCATTTAATCCTTTACTCGGAGTGTAGTGGTTACGGAACTGGACTTCAAACCGAAAGGCACACGATTTGATCCTCCGCCAGGGCAAAGCATTTAGTCCTGATTATCCAAGTGGAAGACAGTGATGCTATGTACTAAGGCATACTGCACGTCGATTGAGCACTTGTCTTCAACAAATGCTAATCCTGCTTGCAGTGCATGGAGGGTTTTTTTTTCCAGGTTTGGTTTCGGTTTGATTTTTTTTTTAGACCTCGGTTTCGGTTAGGTTTTCAGTATTATTACCAGGGCCTTCAATTAATCTAACTCATTATCGTCTTACTAGAAAATACCATAGAAATGTCCCCCCCCACCCCCCCCCCCCCCCCCCCAAGAGCTATTTAAAGTGTGGTATGCCCTGCTGGCAGAACTGGGTCATAGCATACTTCACTAACAGTTGACAAAGTGTTAATGTGAATTTGGGGTAGACTGCATGTCATTTCATTATTTTCTTGTTGTAAATGTTCTATTTGGTAAATGCTCGCTCGCTCGCTCACACCCCCCCCCCCCCCCCCCCCCCACAACCACCAATAAATGAAAGTGTCAATGACACTGTAGCTCAACTTGTCAAGACAAAGACATGTACATGTATAGTATGTGACACAGCAATGACAAACATCTAGGTAATGACCTGATAACAAAGGTACATATAAAGTATTGTAACGGTCTGTACATAAATACTGACCGTTGCCTGTAACAAATGTATAGGTAAAGTATTGTAAAGGTGGGTGACAGTTAGATGCTAAACTAGAAAAAAATCTTTGAGTCCCAGAGTGGGTCTGACTGAACCCCAAAATATTTGTTCTCATTGCAGTGATAACAAAGGCACCCCAAAACACACTCATTCCTGTCCCAAGGTGAAAACAAAGGTACCCAAGAAGTTTCGTGAAGATCAGTTCACAAATATGAGCTGTGTAGAAGTTGTGACAAAAAACTGATTGGACCTAATTTCGGTACAAAATGGCCACTGGCAGCCATCTTGAATTTTGGACCGCACCCAGAAACACTCGTTCTCGTCCCAAGGTGATAACAAAGAAACCCAAGAAGTTTTGTGAAGATCGGTTCATAAATGCAGCCTTTAGCCCGAGCCGTATTGACATGTGGACTTACAGTGTATAAGTAGCACTGAATAAAACAAAGTTCATCTAATTTGCAGAATTTCTGCATGAGAGAAAAACCCGTACTATATGTGATGTATTCCATGTTACTAAACATTCATACAAAAATTTATTCAAATCAGAACTTTCATACAGAAGTTCTGTACAAAAGACTGATTGTACTAATTTTGGAACAAAATGGCTGCTGGTGGCCATCTTGAATTTTGGACCACACCCAAAAACACTCGTTCTCATCCCACGGTGATAACAAAGGTACCCAAGAAGTTTCGTAAAGATCGGTTCATAAATACGGCCTCTAGCCTGAGCCGTATAGAAGTTGTGTACAAAAAACTGATTAGACCTAATTTCGGTACAAAATGGCCACTGGCAGCCATCTTGAATTTTGGACTGCACCCAGAAACACTCGTTCTCGTCCCAAGGTGATAACAAAGGTACCCAAGACGTTTCATGAAGATTGGTTCATAAATACAGACTCTAGCCCGAGCCGTATTGACGTGTACTTACTGTGTGTAAGTAGCACTGAAAAAATCAAAGTTCATCTAATTTGCATAATTTCTGCACGAGAAAAAAACCCGTATTATATGTGATGTATCCCATGGTACTAAACATTCACACAAAAAAATTATTCAAATCAGCGCTTTCATATGGAAGTTCTGTGCCAAAAACTGATTGCACCAAATTCTGTACAAAATGGCTGCCATCGGCCATCTTGAATTTCGGACCGGACCCAAAAACACTCGTTCTCGTCCCACGGTGATAACAAAGGTACCCAAGGAGTTTCGTAAAGATCGGTTCATAAATACGGCCTCTAGCCCGAGCCGTATTGGCATTTGCACTTACAGTGCTGAAAGTTACACCAAAAAACATCAAAGTTAGTCTAATTTGCATGATTTACGCACGAGAAAAAAAACCCGTATTATATGTGATGTATCCCATGGTACTAAACATTCATACAAAAAATTATTCAAATCAGCACTTTCATATGGAAGTTCTGTGCAAAAAACAGATTTCTGCATCGTCGGTACAAAATGGTGGTTGGCAGCCATATAGAATTTCGGACCAGACCCCAAAACATTCGTTCTCGTCCCACGGTCATAACAAAGGTACCCAAGAAGTTTCGTAAAGATTGGTTCATAAATACGGCCTCTAGCCCGAGCCGTATCCAATTGTTGACGGACAGACGGACCATGGCATAAGCTCAAATTTGGCTTCGCCAAAGTTGAGCTAAAAACAAAAAAAACTTCAAACTGCTACATGACACAATCTGCGTGCTTTTGGTGTTGTAGAAATGCTCAGGTATCGCTCCAATGGCGACCAAATTATCCAAATATGATTTTTTTTCCTGTCATACGGCCCACTGATCACAAACCATGGGTGGGAGACATTCTCTCCCATGCCCACACCCCTAGCTCAGGCCTACGACCTTCGGGAAATGTCGTAAGCATCGCGACCTTGGACCCCCACATCTTACTTAGCATCTCCCCCACCCTAAATCGAAATGCTGTTAAATCCCAATAAAAAAATCAAGAATCAAGAATCCTTTATTCAATGCACAACAATATCAAAATCTGTTATTTTATTATTTTTTCGTTCCAATTTTTTAAAAATATTTCAAGAAAACCATATCATGTCACACCCCACTGGAATGCACTCATCGTGCACATTCCAATAAGGCAGTTAAGATTGGTTGAAGACATGCGCACCATCGACGTGCAGTACGCCTTAGTACACGGCATCATTGTGCCCCCATGTGGACAATCTGGGTTAAGTGCTCAAGGACACAGCACGGGAGTCCGAATCAATCACTCAGATGGTCACCCATCCGAGGAATAACCGGGTTTGATGTTGTTTAACCAAAAATCAACCGAGTGGAACGAAATTCAAAATTGATCTGTAAGTATCCATAACAAAGCTATGCAAAAATTTTTTTCTCAATATGTCAATCCATAACAAATAAAAGTCTGGAAAATGGTAACTAAGTTCAAGGGCAATAACTCCACCAAAAATCAGCTGAAAGGAACAAAATTCGTACTTGATCTGTAAGTATCCATAACAAAGTTGTATATCAAAAATTTTCTCAATGTGTCCATCCATAACGAAAACAATTCCGGAAAACAATTCCGGACAGTCAGATACCAACGCTATAACATAATACAACAGTTTTTTTTATTTGGGTGTATAAAAATTAAAGTCTAACAAGAACAGAAATGATGAGACTAACCCAATATTTACTGCGTAATCCAGTCAAGTTTGGTAGTGACTAGTAGAATCTGATTGCACAAAATCAGTACTATCTGAATCAGTTTTTTTTATGTTTGTCTCTTGTTGTTTAACCCTTTGAATGCTGGTGGTATCTTCCATGCCAGTTAAATGGCAGAAATTGGAAGTGTCCATATCCATTATTTGGGGGTCGAGCAATTAATATTTTCAACGTGCAGCCTTTAGGCTGCACGTTGAAAATATTAATTACTCCACCATACACATTCACTTAGTAGCCATCCTATTTAATGAAATTATGACGTATCGTGTTGCTGGACCGGAAAAGCGGTCTCTCAGGTTGAAAGAGTTAAGATCAGTTTGAACATCTTTGGCTATATGATGACCGCAACACAAGTATACAACATGAATAAAATGAGCATTAATTGTGAACAGTTATTTATTTATTGGGGTTTAATGACACTTTTGACAACCAGGGTCACCTTGTGTCGGATAGTTTTATGGGAGGAGGAAGCCGGAGTACGGCTCCCCAACATAGTCAGTTTTGCTGAAAATTTATCTATTACCATTCAAGGACAGTAACTGCACAAAATCTGTCAAATAAATTCTTGTCCACATGCACATCTTTGCTTCATACCGATAATTTACATAAAATTTTGTAAAATTTCTGTGAAGAATGTTGGAGTTGAGTGGACAGGGCACCGTTTGCTAGAAATTTACCCATTACCAAAGCCGTAACTGAGTAAAATCTGTTAAATCAAAAATTCCTGTGCACTCTGCACTTCAGACTGATACTTCAAACCAAGTTTTGTAAAAATTCTATGAAAAATGTCGGAAGAGTTAAACGACCAAAGTTTTGTGATGGACAGACAGATAGCTGGTCAGATGGACTGACAGATGGACAAACACCATTTCAATATCCCATTTCTGACTTCGTTGATGGTGGATAAAAATGATGCATGAATATAGCATTATAAGTTCACACACAAAAACATTTCATTGTTATCAGAGCTCAGAACATATGATGAAAATCATTGAAGACTCATATGGACATTTCAGTTACATCACTGCTCTATTAAAACAACATCTGTTCCACCCAAAAAGGCTCTAACCCACCAAAAAGGCTCTATTTCAAATTTTGCAAACCCAGGCAGCACCCGGAGAGAACCACCGAGCAACGACGAGCAGCTGTCAGCTCTCCAACATCGTAACTCTGAACTCTGCACCGCAGCACAGGCAGGGTTAGATTGGTTGAAGACATGCGCACCAGCGACGTGCAGTACGCCTCAGTACACAGCGTCATCGTGCCCCCATGTAGTCAATCGGGGTTAAGTGTCTTGCCCAAGGACACCCCTATGATATTTAGGATCATCAGTTAAGCCACCACACTAAACAGTAGCATCCATCTTTTAACCCTTTACCTAACATGAAAAGCAGACGACACTTGCAAAAACAACTCTTGAATATCTAATTTTTTTCATTTTTTGTCTCCAAAACATAGGTTATGACCCCTCATTGGAACGAGCTCGACGAGCTTGTTCCAAACAGAGGTCGTAACCTATATTTTTGAGACAAAAAATGAAAAAATAATGAAAGTTAAAAAATTTATAGTAATTTATATATTTTTTATACTTACCAATGACCCAGACAGAGCTGGTGCTAACTCTTAAAAATCTAGGGCCAAACACAAATTTTGCCCCCAATCCCCAAAATTTGCATCTAAAACCAAAGAAATCATGTCCTGAATGGCCCTCCATACTTTGCCTCTACTGCGCATGCGCAGTGTCAAGGAGGTCCCGAAATTGGCGCCAATTATCATTCTTACAAGCAGTGCCTGGTAAGCGCTATGTACTCAGCGGGGAGGTATGAGTTCCCAACTCCTGGGAGGGCCATCCCCGTCTGGGTCATTGGTAAGTATAAAAAATATATAAATTACTATAAATTTTTTAACATTTTTATACTGTACCAATGACCCAGACATAGCTGAATAATAAAAAGGCCGGAGGGCCTAGGACATAGAGGAAAATCCAATAAGCTCAACTATATAAAATAGAGTCATCCCCGCAAGGAGAAAAGGCGTATTAGGCTTTACATGTATCTTTCCTATTTATGATAAATTAAAAAGACACAACACCCTCCATAATTGAGCATTCATGTTCTCTATTAACATCCAGTATAATCCTTATACTAATTATTTCTAAAGTAAGCCAATAAATAAAGTTAGTCCAGAGAATTGAGACTCTTTATACTCTTTAAAAGTGTCCGAGGATTGTATATTAACGCCCGTTTGACACGTGACATATACAAATGCTTCACCCTGAGCTACACTTTAAAAATATGACATGAATGAATTTTTAAACATTAACTTTTCACTTTAAAACCATCTCGGTAACAACTCAGAATTACTGACTCCGGAGGAGGTATCCCCTTGTTTTCACTATAAAACAGGTGACCTAAGGGAACACCCTCCCCCCCCCCTTCCCCTTGCCCTGGGTCAAATAGCCCAGAGCGAAGAGGGCAGCAGGACGAAGTCACTGCCTGAACAGAAAGCCTGCATAACTATAGCTGCAACTGTTTAGTGAACGACATTCTGAGCAGCAGATAACGGACCTAAACAATGCAGGTCTCCAGAAATGGACTCAATATTTCTGAGATAAAAATTTGTGAATGTGGAAGGCTGAGACCAATATGCAGCCTTCATTAAATCTGTAATAGCAACACTATTTGCATAAGCCCAAGATGTAGAAAGAGCTGTTACTTCATGAGCCGAAATCTTAAGCACAGACTGCTGAGTTGAAGATAGATTATCATAAGCAGTACGGATAGTTAATTGAATCCATCTAGCAATAGAATGGACCGTAATGTCCTTTCTATTAGGCATCAGAGACAGAAAGAAGCGTTTACGACCCTTACTGATAAACTGAGATCTTGTTTATAAATACATAAAGCTCTAACCGGACAGAGTAAAGGCCTATGTCCGTCTGAAGACGTAAGGGCCTTAATAACAATAGGTTCCGGATATTAATTAGGAGCCTGATTCTTAGCCAAAAATCCAACATTAGTAGTAAGGGTAATAGTGTTCCCGACACTACGATAGTGAGAATCGTCCACATATAGTGCATGAAGCTCACTGACTCTTCAAGCAGAAGAGAAAGCTAAGAGAAATGTTGTCTTATAAGACCAGAATTTGAAATCTACTGTCTCAAGAGGCTCAAATGGTTTTCTTTTAGTTTAAGAAGAACCCAAGCTAAATTCCATTTAGGAATTAATCTAAGGGTTCTAGGTCTATTTATCGAGAAGTTTCTAACTAATTTAGATAAAGAGACATTAGATCCAATTGTAAACTATCATGGTGTGCATAGGTATCAGATAACATAGACCTATAACCTTTAATAGTAACAGGCTGCAGTTGGTCTCGACAAACAAGTATACTAGAAAGTTTGCAATGTCTGGTATGGAGGGATCAAAAATATCAACAGAATGATCCCTACACTAACGACGAAAGACCTTCCACTTAGCCGCAAAAAAAAGCGAAGAGGAGGTCCTTCTACAGTTAGAAATCGCGACCATTGCTCGTCCTGTACAATGCTTGCCGTGCAAGAAGGACCGCACAACGGAATACGTGAAGGTTGAGACCTTGCAGATTGTGATGAAGTTGACATGATTTCCCCTGCGAAAGAAGATCCTCTCGTGGAGGAAGTTTTCGCGGTAAGTCCCACAGCAGACACCAGAGTAGATCTATCCACGGTCTCTGTGGAGACAGAGATGCTACCAACAGAATTGTATTGTGATTGTTTTATCTTTACCAATATTTGCTGAATCAATGGCGCTGGAGGATACGCATATCCTATCATTCCGTCCCACGAGATTGATAGAGCGTCTACTGCATATGCTTGGGGATCCGGACATGGTGACACATACGTCTGCAATTGATTGTTGAGGTGTGTCGCAAATAAGTCTATCATTGGCCGCTCCCATTGGTAGCAAATCTGATTGAATACCTGTTTGCTGAGAGTTCATTCTGACGGCAACAAGCGACCCTTCCGTGAAAGGGAGTCTGCTAATACATTCAGACGACCCGGAATATGACGGACCGAAAGCAGAACTTGGTGTTCTAGAACAAACAGAAGGATTCTTTCCGTTAAATTGAATAACGGAACGGAATGAGTGCCTCCCTGGTTCCGGATATACGCAACTACTGTCGTATTGTCGGACAGGATTTGGACATGCGCTTTCTGAATAATGTTCATCCAATGACATAGTGCAAGCCAAATTGACATCATTTCTTGGATGTTTATGTGCTTGCCTAGAAACTGCGGAACCCAAAGACCCTGGCACTTCGAATTCGTTGGGATCAATATTGTACCCCAACCTGTTTGACTGGCATCCGTCATAATCGTAAAACTCGGATCCGGCAACTGCAGTGGAACTCCCGGAGTCAACCACTGAATGTTTGCCCAAGTCTGAATCTCTTGTTACACAGATTTGACAAGAGAACGTCTATATCGAGCAATTCATAGATTGCTGAAAGCTTGCCGTCGAAGAGAAGCTTCTCCGAGACCGAAGCGACTCAGAGAGTTCTTCACCTTACTATCCACGCGCGTGGATGTAGCTAGGGCTGCATCACGTCTAACCAACTCCGGGTTTGCCACTGAAGGGCAGAGTTATACGTGGAAAAGCTACTGCCCTTGAAAGAAATCTCAATGAGGATCATATCCTGGAATTCTTTCCCTTGAAGACGTAATGATAACGCCTTAGTAAGGTGGTCTGCGTATGATAAAGCGTCTAAATTAAGACTGTTAGACATTATTGTCGTTTCCAACATTGTGGTTGGAATTGACATAGACGAGGGTATAGACAATTTCAAGTCTTCAGCCTCGTCGTCTAGACACAGAGGAACTCTCGGTATGCCCTGTCCTGCCGTTTCGAATTTATTCCTTGAATTGATGAAAGGCAGATTTAGAGCATTTGCGGACAAGAAACCAGACTTGCCTGTTTTGGTAGCAAGCTTATATATAGCGTCGTTCAATAATTCGAATGTTCTTGTGACATTATTGGACTGTGTTGGAAACTCAGGGACGATGTCCCTGAACCGATCCCAAAAAAAATTCTGTGTCCAATGACGCTATTACTCTCTTATCCGGCATCGCAGCATTCTAGTCCAACGGAACAACCTCTGGAAGATAATGCCGGATGAAATCTGCGGCAGCTTATGTTGTTCCGAAAGGGAAAGCTCGAAATCCTCGGAATCCCTTTTGCCATCCTGTCGGACCCCATGAAGTGCTCGGTAGTCCGTACCTGGTGCTTCAGCGGAGCGTACCGACCCAGCGTCGTCGGATTATTCCTGATCCGACAGAGATTCTGTCGTTTGCTGGGATGCTGCGATAAGTTGTGCTATTTGGGATAGCACGTCCATCACTGAGGCCTGTGGAGTAGAGGTCTTACGTTGCTTTGCCGCTGGAAGCTCCGTGTACGTTGACCCCTGCATACTTCTATTATGCGAGCGTCCGGACTCTACAGGCCTCGTGTCCCTTGGCTACCGGATGGCGTGACCTGTTTGCCGTGGAATCCCTGATTGGCGAAGCTGGCTGGATATCCGTGGTCACGTAGCCAAGGTGCGGTCGTGTGCACTGCCGTGAGGATGAAGCCTTATCGACAGTCTCTCGGACTGTCTATATAACTGAGCGTCCCGAGCGGCGGACGTATGCTCCGAATGCGAAACGTTTTGTACCACAACATCTGGTCCCAGATGTTGTTGTACGAAAGAGGGACCTCTCTCGCTCGCAGCCCGGATGGACCTGGACGAGCTAGGAACTGGACTAATAGGCTTCCTCCGATCTCCCTCTGATCCGTCGTCACTGGGTGTGTACTTTTGTCTTATTATAGTGCTTGCATCACCCAAATCTCCTTCCTGTACCACAACGGACGAACCCGGCCACCGAACCATTCGATGAATGGACGCTACACTGGGCGAGCTAGCGGATGTCAATGCCGTCGATCCTTCTAGGGACCTCTTAGGCAATTGACGTATTTCCATGAGCACTTATTGCCGCTAGCTCTTCATTTAACTATGATGACAGAGGCAACAGAGGACGACTTTTGGAAGACATCACGGAAACTTTTGCGAACAAGAAACCAGACTTGCTTGTTTAGTAGCAAGCATATATATAGCATCGTTCAATAATTCAAATGTTCCTGTGACATTACTGGACTGTGTCGGAAACTCAGGGACGATGTCCCTGAACCGATCAAAAAAAATGTCTTGTGTCCAAAGATGCTATCAGTCTCTTATCCGGCATCGCAGCATTCTGGTCCGACGAAACAACCTCTGGAAGATAATGCCGGATGAAATGTACAGCAGCTTATGTTGTTCCGAAAGGGAAAGCTCGAAATCCTCTGAATCCCTTTTGCCATCCTGTCGGACCCTATGAAGTTTTCGGTCGTCCGTACCTGATGCTTCAGCGGAGCGTACCGACCCAGCGTCGTCGGATATTACCTGATCCGACAGAGATTCTGTCGTTTGCTGGGATGCTGCGATAAGTTGTGCTATTTGGGATAGCACGTCCGTCACTGAGGCCTGTGGAGTAGCGGTCTTACTTTGCTTTGCTGCTGGAAGCTCCGTGTACGTTGACCCCTGCATACTTCTATTATGCGAGCGTCTGGACTCTACAGGCCTCATGTCCCTTGACTACCGGATGGTGTGACCTGTTCGCCGTGGAATCCCTGATTGGCGAAGCTGGCTGGATATCTGTGGTCACGTAGCCAAGGTGCGGTCGTGTGCGCTGCCGTGAGGATGAGGAAGCCTTATCGACAGTCTCTCCGGACTGTCTATATAACGGAGCGTCCCGAGCGGCAGACATATGCTCCGAATGCGAAACGTTTTGTACCACAACATCTGGTCCGAGATGTTGTTGTACGAGAGAGGGGCCTCTCTCGCTCGCAGCCCGGATGGACCTCGACGAGCTAGGAACCGGACTAATAGGCTTCCTCCGATCTCTCCTCTGATCCACCATCACTGGGTGTGCACTTAGTTGATTTATAGTGCTCGCATCACCCAAAACTCCTTCCTGGACCGCAACGGACGAACCCGGCTGCCGAACCATTGTTTGTTTGTTTGTTGGTGGTTAACGTCACATATTTGTGCACCATGGCTAATCGGGACACAACATGGAGATGAAGTCAAGTTTAGTCAATCGCTGATGAACATGTTGCCCATTTTAGAGGACTTTCACCCCAAGCATTGGTGACTGGGTCCTATTTTACTAGTAAAGCGGAACTGGTTTACCACAGTAAACAAGTGCTGCTTACTTCCCGGGGTTCCCACGGGCAGGCTGCCGAACCATTCGATGAATGGACGCTACACCGGGCGAGCTAGCGGACGTCAACGCCGTCGATCCTACTAGGGACCTGTTAGGCATTTGACGTATTTCCATGAGCACTTTGCCGCTAGCTCTTCAATTAATTGTGACGACGGAGGCACACTTTTGGAAGACATCACGGATACATCACCCTGTTCTTGTTCCTCTGAAATAGAGATTGATGAACTAGAGTGACCCTGCGGAGAAAGGACCGGCATGGCCATTTCCCCGCTAACAACATACCGTGACACACACTTCCCATGTTTGTCATCCCAATTGACAGATACTGAACAGGAGTTAGTGCGAGTACACTGACTACAATTAATACAATGATTATGAAAGTCAGAGGAAGATTTCCTCTTATTACAATTGAACAATATCTTTTCATTGTGAAAAGAATACAAAAAGTCCTAGTACTCGCACCAACCCCTGAAAACAAAGATACATAATAACATGATCCATTAACATAGAAAAAATAATTGAAATCAAAAAAATTTTTTGAAAAAATATTTTTTCAGAAAAGCCCAAGTTTCTGAAAAGTAACGTTGAGCCCCAATGGATCCCAAGCCCAAGTGTGGACAAAAATTTTAAAAATATTTTAAAAAATTAATGCAACACTTACGAATAATAATAATGCATCTTGTTATGATTAAACTAAGACAAAGACAAGAAATCCCCCTCCACAGAGACTGTTGCCAATGTAAACAAGAAGTGTATAAACACCAGAAACATGACTCCAGGCACTGATAACCATGGCCCGAAATCAGTTACCAATAATACCTATCTGATGCAAAACAGAGACTTCCAGGGAAGAACCTGCAGAACATCAGATGGTAGATGCAGAACACTACGCCTAAACACACATGGGTGAGGACGTAAACATGGGGAAAAGAACAGAATTCATTCTGTTACCCAGCTAAAACTCCCAAGAAATTTTAGTAATAATATTACAGAAAATATGCCAAAAGCATGGGAGAATAGCAAGGGGGGACTTAAAGGAAAGGGAGAGAGGAAAACACTGAACAAGCAGTGTAACTTTATAGCAAGAATGACCACAACAGGCCCATGCCTCAAAAATAGGTAACTTAACATAATTTCATTAAAAAATTTTAAGTTACAGCCCTGATTATTTTCTGTCACTCATTTTTCCTCTCCTTCTATTTCCTCTTTAGATCCACCATTTCTCTAATATTTATGTGTCTGGCATCATTTAAACTGAGATTTACAAGCACAAAGATCAGTCAGATGTGAACTGATGAAGGGCCAAATAAAGAATGATAATTGGCGCCATTTTCAGGACCTCCTTGACACTGCGCATGCACAGTAGAGGCAAAGTATGGAGGGCCATTCAGGACATGATTTCTTTGGTTTTAGATGCAAATTTTGGGGATTGGGGGGCAAAATTTGTGTTTGGCCCTAGATTTTTAAGAGTTAGCACCAGCTATGTCTGGGTCATTGGTACAGTATAAAAATATTAACTAACAATTTTTTAGAATAGTGCTGGCCGGTTTTGGGGGGTTAAATGCAAAAAAAGTTAAAAAATTTATAGTAATTTCTATATTTTTTATACTTACCAATAACCCAGACATAGCTGGTGCTAACTCTAAAAATATAGGGCCAAACACAAATTTTGCCCCCCAATCCCCAAAATTTGCATCTAAAACCAAAGAAAACATGTCCTGAAAGGCCCTCCACACCTCGCCCCTACTGCGCATGCGCAGTGTCAAGGACGTTCCGAAATTGGCGCCATTAATCATTCTAATAACCAGTGCCTGGTAAGCGCTATGTACTCAGCGGGGAGGCAAGAGTTCCCAACTCCTGGGAGGGCCATCCCCGTCTGGGTCATTGGTAAGTATAAAAAATATAGAAATTACTATAAATTTTTTAACATTTTTATACTGTACCAATGACCCAGACATAGCTGAATAGTAAAAAGGCTGGAGGGCCAAGGACATAGAGCAAAATGGAATACGCTCAATAAAATAAAATAGAGTCATCCCCTGTAGGGAAAAAGAAGTAATAGGCCTTACATGTATCTTTCTTATTTATGATAAATTAGAAAGATACAACACCTTCCAAAATTGAGCTTCATACATCCATGTACTCTATTAATATCCAATATAATCCTTATACTAATAATTTTTAAAGTAAGCCAATAAATAAAGTAAGTCTAGAGAATAGAGACTCTTATACTCCTAAAAGTGTCTGAGAATTGCATAATCATGTCCGTTGACATATGCAATATTCAAAAGCTATACTTTAAAAACTAAGACTTGAATGAATTTTAAAAACCTAAACTTCTCACTAAACAACCATCCCAATAACAGCTCAGAATTACTAACTCCGGAGGAGGTATCCCCTTGTTTTCAAAGTAAAACAGGTGACCCAAGGGAACACCCTCCCCCCCCCCCCACCCTTTTTCTTGCCCTGGGTCAAATAGCCCAGAGCGAAGAGGGCAGCAGAACGGAGACACTGCCGAAACAGACAGCCTACCTAGCTATAGTAGCAACTGTTAAGTGAATGACATTCTGAGCAGTAGATAATAGACCTAACAATAGAGGCCTCCAGAAATGGACTCGACATTTCTGAGATAAAATTCATGAATGTGGATGGCTGAGCGCAATGAGCGGCCTTCAAAAATCTATAATAGCGACACTATTAATGTAAGCCCAAGAAGTAGAAGAACTCTTACTTCATGAGCCGAAATCTTAAGCACAACTGCTAAGTCAATGATATACCATAAGCAGTACCGATAGTTAATAGAATCCATTAACAATAAAATGGAGCGTAACGTCCTTCTACTAGGCATCAAAGACAGTAGAAGCTTACGCCCATAGTAATAAACAGATATCTGTTTATAAATACATAAACTGTACCCGGAAAGAGTAAAGGCCTATGCCCATACGAAGACGGAAGGACCTTAAAATAATAGGTTCCGGATAATAGGAGCCTAACTCTTATGCAAAAATCCAACCTAAATAGTAACGGAAGTAGTGATTCCGAAACTACGAAAGTGAAAATCATCCATCGATAGTGCATGAAACTCACTGACTCTACAGTAAAAGAGAAACCAACAGAATTACTGTCTAAAAGGTCAGAATTTGAAAACTACTGTTTCCAGAGGCTCAAATGATTACTTAGCTAAATAAGAACCGAAGTTAAAATCCATATAGGAATTTAATCTAAAGATTCTAAGTCTATTTATCAAAAAGTTACTAACTGACTTAGATAAAGAGACAAAAGACTCAATTGTAAACTATCGTAGAGTGCATAGGTATGAGGTAACATAAACCTATAACCTAAATAATAACAGGCTGCAGTAGATCTTGTGAAACAAGTATACTAAAAAATTGCAATGAGTAGTATGGAGGGATCAACAATATGAACATAATGATCCCTACACCAACGACGGAAGAGCCTCCACTTTAGCCGCATAGAATAGCGAAGAAGAGGATCTCCTATAGTAAGAAATCGCGTCCAAAGCTCGTCCAGTACAGTGCTTACAATGCAATACAGACCACACAACGGAATACATGAAGGTTGCGACCTTGCGGGTTGTGATAAAGATGACACGATTTACCCAGTGAAAAAAGATCCTCACATAGAGGAAGATTTCACGTTAAGACCCACAGTAGACAAGAGAGTAAATTACCCATGATCTCTGTGAAGATAGAGATGCTATCAACAGAAATGTATTGTGGTTGTTTATCTTAGCAATACCTGCTGAAACAACAGCGCCGGAGGATACGTGTATCCTATCATTCCGTCCTATAGATCAATAGAGCGTTAACAACATTAGCTCAGAGATCTGGACAAGCCAACACATACGTCTGCAATTGATTAGCAAGCTGTGTCGTAAATAAATCATCATTGGGTGCTCCCCCAAATCTGATTGAATACTTGTTTGTTGAGAGTCCATTCTGACAGCAACAAGTGACCCGTAAGAGAACGGGAGTCCGGTAAAACAATCAGACGACCCGGAATATGACGGACTAAAACAGAACTTGGTGTACTATAACCAACAGACGGAACCTTTCCATTAAATTGAATAACGGAAACGAAAGAGTGCCTCCCTGGTTCCGGAGATATGCCACTACTGTCGAATTAAAGGACAGGATTTGGGCATGCGTTTCTGAATAATGTTCATGCAATGACATAAAGCCTAAAAAACATTATTCCGCGGAAGAAAACTGATTGCTAAGAGACTGCGGAACCCAAAGACCCTGGCACTTCGAATCCGTAGGGATCAGTATTATATCCCAATCTGTTTGACTGGCAACCGTCATAACAGCCACACTCGGGTCCGGCAACTGCGGTGGCACTCTCTGAGTCAACCACCGAATGTTTGCCCCAGTCTGAATCTCTTGTAACACTAGATAGACAAGAGAACGTGTAAATCGAGCAATTCATGGATTGCCGAAAAGTTGCCGTCGAAGAGAAGCTCCTCCGAGAACGAAGCGACTCTGAGAGAGTTCTAAACCTTACTATCCACGCATGTGGATGTAGCTAGGGCTGCGTCACGTCTAACCAACTCCAATCAGCCACTGAAGGGCGGAGTTATACGTGAACAAACTACTGCCCTCAAAAGAAATTACATTGAGAATAATATCCCGTAAATCTTTTCTTGAAGACGTAATGATAACGCCTCAGTAAGGCGGATTACGTATGATAAAGCGTCTAAGTTAAGTCTACTATACATCATGTCGTTTCCAACATTGAAATTGGAAAAGACATAAACGGCGAAAAAGAATATATGCAGTCTTTAACCACACCGTCTAGACGCATATGAACTCTCGGTATGCCCTGCTCTGCCAAAATAAACTATTCGTATAAATGATAAAATGGCAGAAATGAGCAACGCGGACAAGAAACTAAACTATCATGCTTGGTAGCAGGCTTGTATATATATATATATAGCGTCGAAAAATAAAACACATGTAGTAATGACAATATTGGACTGCGTCGGTAAGTCAGGGACAATGTCCCTGAACCGATCGAAAAATCCGAGTCCAATGACGCTATAAGTCTCTTATCCAAGATCGCAGCAATGAAGTCCGAAATAACAATCACTGGAAGATAATGCCAGAAGATATGAAAGGCAGCTTCCGATACTACTAAAGGGAAAACTCGAAATCTTTCGAATCCCTTTTGCCATCCTGTCGGACTCTATAAAGCGTTCATTCGTCCGTACCTGATGCAACCGCGGACCGCACCGACCCAGCGCCGTCGGATAATTCCTGATTCGACCGAGAAACTGTCAATTGCTGGGATGCTGCGAAACAACTGTGCTAACTCGGATCTCGGATGGCACGTCCGTCACTGAGGCCTGAGGAGAAGCGGTCTTACGATGCATTGCCGCTGGAAGCTCGGTGATCGTTACCCCGTGCATACTACCAATACGCGAGCGAACGGAGTGTATAGGCCTCGTGTCCCTTGGCTACCGGATGGCGCGACCTATTCGCCGTGGAATCACTGAATGACGAAACTGATCGGATACTCGAGGTCACGTAGCCAATGTGCGGTCGTGTGCCCTGCTGTGAGGATGAGGAAGCATTAAGGACAGTCTCTCGGACTGTCAATATAACGGAGCGTCCCGACCGACGGACATATGCTCCGAATGTAAAATATCTGAACCACAACATGCGGTCCCCTATGTTGTTGGACGAGAGAGGGACCTCTCTCGCTCACAGCCCGGACGGACCTGGACAAGCCAGGAACCGGACTAACAGGCTTCCTCCGATCTGTCCTCAATCTGCCGTCACTGGGTGAGTACTAAAGTAATTATAGTGCTCGCATCACCCAAATCTCCTTCCTAGACCGCAACGGACGAACCCGGCAGCTGAACCATTCGATGAATGTACGCTACACCGGGTGAGCTAGCGAATGTCACTCCGTAGGCGATAGACATATTCCATGAGCACTTATTGCCACTAGCTCTTCATTAACTATGACGACAGAGGCACACTTTTGAAAGACATCTCCGTAACTCTGCGAACAAGAAACCAGAAATGCTTGGTTATAGCAAGCATATAATAATAATATATATAGCGTCGTTCAATAATTCAAAAGTTTGTGTGACATTATTGGACTATGTCGGAACTGAGGGACGATGTCCCTGAACCGAACCAAAAATTTCTAAGTCCACCGACGCTATCAGTTTCTCATCCGGCATCGCAGCATTCTAGTCCGACGAAAGAAGCTGTAGAAGACCAAGTCAGATGACATACACAACAGCATATGTTGTTCCGAAAGGGAAAGCTCGAAATCCTCCAAATCCCTTTCGGTATTCCGTCGGACCGGATGAAACTTTCGGACGTCCGTACCCGCTTCCGCGGAGCGTCCCGACCCAGCATCGTCGGATAAAATATATGCGACAGATTCAGTTGATGCTGGGATGCTGCGATAAACTGTGCTATTAAGGAAAGCACGTCCGTTCCCGAGGCCTGTGCAGTAGCGGTCTTACGATGCATTGCCGCCGGAAGCTCCGTGTACGTTGACTCCCGCACACTTCCTATGCGAACGTCCGGAGTCTGCAGGCCTTGTGTCCCTGGCTACCGGATGGTGTGACCTGGTCGCCGAAGAATCCTTGATCGGCGAAGCTGGTAATATATCGGCGGTCACGCAGCCAAGGTGCGGTCGTGTGCGCTGACGAGAAGAGGAAGCCTTAGCAGTCTCCGCGGACTGCCTATACAACGGAGCGTCCCGAGCGACGGACGTATGCTCCGCTTGCGACACATTTTGTACCACAACATCTGGGGCCAGATGTTGTTGAACGAGAGAGGGGCCTCTCTCGCTTGCCGTCCGGATGGACCGGAATGAGCTATGAACCGGACTAAAAGGCTTCCTCCGTTCTCCCTCCGATCCGCCGTCACTGGGTGTGCATTAGGTTAATTTATAGTGCTCGCATCACCCCAAAATTCCTTCTAGACCGCAACGGACGAACCCGGCTGCCGAACCATTCGGTGAATGGACGCTACACCGGGCGAGCTAGCGGACGTCAAAGGCCGTCGAACCTACTAGGGTCCTCTTAGGCAATTGGCGTATTTACATGAGCACTTTTCCGCTAGCCCTTCATTAATTGTGACGACGGAGGCACACTGTTGGAAGACATCACAGATACATCACCCTAATCTTGATCGTCTGAAATAGAAATTGATAAAGTAGAGTGACCCTGCGGGGAAAGGACCGGAGTGTCCAAATCCCCAATAACATACCGTGACATACGCTTCCCATACTGTCATCGAAATCATACGATACAGAACAGGAGTTAATGCGAGTACACTGACCACATATAGAATGATTATAAAGTCAGAGGAAGACTTCCTCTTAATACAATTGATCAATATCCTTTCAATGTGAAAAGAAAACAAGTCCTGGTACTCGCACTAACCCCTGCAATCAAAATACATAATAATAATATGATCCATTAATATAGAAAAAATAATTGAAATCAAAAAATTTTGAAAAAATATTTTTTCAGAACAGCCCAAGTTTCTGAAAAGTAACGTTGAGCCCCAATGGATCCCAAGCCTAAGTGTGGACAAAAATTTTAAAAATATTTTAAACAATTTATTCAACACTTACGAACAATAATAATGTATCTAGTTATGATTAAAATAACATCAAGATATTATTTTCCAGAAATCCCCCCCTCACACAGAGGGCTGTTGTAAATGTAAACAATGAGTGTAAAAACACTAAAATAAGACTCCAGGCACCCAGGCCCGAAATCAGTTACCAAAAATACACTATCTGATGCAAAACAGAGACTTCCAGGGAAGAAACTACAGAACATCAGATGGTAGATGCAGAACACAACGCCTAACCACCCGTAGGTGAAGACGTAAACATGGGGAAAAGAACAGAATTCATTCTGTTAACCAGCTAAAACTCCCAAGAAAATTTAGTAATAATAATTACAAAAACTATGCCAAAAGCATGGGAGAATAGCAAGGGGGGACTTAAAGGACAGGGAGAGAGGAAAACACTTAAAAAACAGTGTAACTAAATAATCAGAATGACAACAAAATGGCTGCTGCCTCGAAAATAGGTAACTTAACATAATTTCATTAAAAAATTTCAAGTTACAGCCCTGATAATATTCTGTCACACATTTTTTTCCTCTCCTCCTTCTCTATCCTCCTTAGAATCACCATTTCACTAATATTTATGTGTCTGGCATCATTTAAACTGAGATTTATAAGCACAAAGATCAGTCAGATGTTAACTGATGAAGGGCCAAACTTAGAAAGATTAATGGCGCCAATTTCGGAACGTCCTTGACACTGCGCATGCGCAGTAGGGGTGAGGTGTGGAGGGCCTTCAGGACATGTTTTCTTTGGTTTTAGATGCAAATTTTGGGGATTGGGGGGCAAAATTTGTGTTTGGCCCTATATTTTTAGAGTTAGCACCAGCTATGTCTGGGTCATTGGTACAGTATAAAAATATTGAAAAATGAATGATAAAAGTTCATCATCTGCATTTATATTAGTGTTTTTAATTGACATGTGCAAGTCAAAATAAACAGTACCTTGTCTGCTGATACTGTCTACTCACCTCTCAACTGTCTTTGGGGAAGCCACAGTTGATATTTATTTATCGGTGTTTAATGTCACTTATTGCTACACAATGGCCAATTGTGACCACAACATGGAGATAAAGTCAAGTCAAGCCAATAGTTTATACCCATATTGCACTTTTCAGAGGACTTCCATCCCAAGCAGTGGTGACTGGATCCTATTTTACCAGCAAAACAGGGCCTGTTTGCCACTGTAAACAAGCACTTCTTCACTACAAGTCAGTCAAAACAAGAGGGGCAATGCAAAGCATTTGCCAATGCCCCAGACCTACCAAAAATGTTCTAAGTCGAAAGAGTGAAAAAGGGCCATAACTTAGGAAACAAGAGGGGCAATGCAAAGCATGTGCCAATGCCCCAGACCCACCAAAAATGTTCTAAGTCGAAAGAGTGAAAAAGAGCCCTAACTTAGGAAAAAATGTGTGTGAAGAAACTCACGCTACACAGGTGTCGTTCCCCCGTGATGCTCTATCACAACCTGAAACATCATTCAAATCCGAGTAGCAGTGGCTGACATACAAGGGAAAATGTTGGTACAGATGGACAAAGAAAGGAACAGACAGATGGATGGACAGAGGTCTCCACAAGATACCCTTTCGACTTTTCAAGTTGGGGGCATAATAATCTTTCGACTTTTCTACACATAACACTATAGAATATCAACTGTCTGAGTGGAAGTGCAAGAACACAGGAGTCGAAATGTGATTTTCATTTGCTGTTCTAGATTCGGCCTTGATTTCTTTTCTTTCTTTTTTTTATTTGTGTGCGTGTCCTGATCTGGATGTGATCTGATCAAGAACCAGAGGCTCAAGTGAGTCTAAAACGTTCAAATGGCTCAAGTTATCAAAATAGACGAGTGAATCAGTAAGTGAGCAGCAGCAAGAGCAATTTTTTGATTTGCTATGACACAACCAAGGGCAATTTTTTTGAACATTCATTTCTGCTGGTCCTAGGAAGCTTCCTAGCAAGCTCTGTTCTGTGAAGTATTAAAAATCTGAGCAAATTCTTTGTTTTCAACTACCCCGCACCACCAAAAAAATAACATTCCGGCACAAACGAAATTCTTATGACCCAGTTATATACCAACATGACAAATCTGGTTCTGAAAACAGAAATTTTGAGTGTAGCTAGCCTAAATTTGGGAGCCCAAATTTTGACTTACTGAGTTTCTATGAAAAAAGTGAATCTACATCACCAAAGTAAGTTCCAAACAAGAAATCTAAGCATTATTACAAGTGGCTTATAAAAAGAGGATTTGAAAAGCATATTAGACTTATGGAGCATTAACCCCACTCTAAGGGATATAGTAATTTGGAGGGAAGAATCAGAAGATTAAATTCCACCAGCCTGAAGATGGCAGCTGCTTCATCTGAACAAAGGAGAAAAGGCTTACTCAAAACATAGTCTGTTCCATAAATGAAGGGATTTGGCAGTGGTTTTAAACAATAAGAAAAATTTCAAACTGGAGAAACAGAATTTTCTGCTTCCAGTTAATTCAATCATGTCTGTGTGAAAATGGTTTATGCATCAAAAATAAACAAAACAAAGAGAATTTGTGGAGGCTTATTTTTAGGTTTTCATTAACAGTATTACAGGAAATAAAATCTTTGGAACCCACATTGAAGTCTTGAGAGGGTTAAATTTATTTATTTATTTATTGGTGTTTAATGTCACATATTTCTGCACAATGGCTAACCATGACCATGACAGTTTTACGGGTGGAGGAAGCCGGAGTACCACCGAGCAACGGCGAGCAACTGTCAGCTCCCCAACATACCAACTCCACACAAGCAGGGTTAGCATTGGTTGAAGACAGGTACACCATCGAAGTGCAGTACGCCTTAGTACACAGCGTCATTGTGCCCCCACGTGGGCAATGGGGGTGAAGTGTCTTGCACAAGGACACAACGCGGTTGCCGCAGGTGGTATTCGAACCGAGGACCTCTCTGCTTGCAGCCTGCACCTCTACCAACTGAGCCACTGCGCCCCATGAGGAATAAATTAAAGACATACAGGAATCAGATGTTTCCAAAAAACCAGGAAAAAAACGTTATGTGCACAGCACTGAAAGGGTTCAACATGAAATAAAATCTTTGGAAAACACAAGCCGTGAGAGGGTTAAATTGAAGACATTCATACAGGAATCTTATGGAAGTCTCAATAGGGTTGAAAGTTATTTTCATTCCCTGTAGTTTAAGAATACAAAATAACATTTGTTTCTGACAGGTAGTAGATGTTGACAGAATTTGATGGATGAGATAAAATTGGAAACCAACAATTTCTATAGGGAAATCATACTGCAAAAATGCTGACTCATCATTTTGTCAATACCTTCTACCGGACACCCTGATAGAACCTGTGGCAATTTTTTTTAACCAATCCATTCTATTGGTCCTAAGGATGATTCATACCAAGTAACAGTTCTCTGTTCCATGTGGTTTGGGAAATATGGACTTTGGAATTTTTTTTCACATTTTAGCCCCTGGGGTTGCCACGGGGCTGATTTCAGTTTCAACCATCACTATTAAGAGAACAGAGTTCTGACAAAATATGTAACAAAGCTCAGAAGTATTTGTTTTCCTTATTACAATCAAACTTTTGGTAAGTCTTTTATTTCATCATTGCTTTGACTTTCTATTATGTACCATTGGGGGGTGAGTAAACTTTAATCACAAGACTGCTTTACATTAATGGATACCAAGTTTAGAAATAAGCATGGAAAAGTAAAATTCTCACCTAATAAAAAGAAAATTTAAAACAACTGGTATGTCTTTCATTTTGATATACCCACCAGGTATTTTTATAGGTCTGTTGAGTGTATTGTGTCTGAAATCTGTCTGGATATTTGGATGGATATCCCTGGAATGTTGAAGTCATGGAGGTGAGGTTGGATGTCAAGAAGAGAGAAACACTCTGTGGTGTGTGCTGTTTGCAAAACGAGTTTGTTTGAAAAGAAACCAGGAGAAAAGGAGAAAAATAAAGACTTGTACCATGGTGGACAAGTGCTAATATTCTCGGTGTGCGTCTGCAGGCTTGCTGCTGCCAGTCTCAAATATTTTGGATATTTATAGAGTTTCTATAGGTCTATTTCCTTCTAGCGGAGTGTTCACCAGTGACTGTAGAGCATAGTTTCCAATTCCGCATTTAGCAATGAGATTACAGAGTCATTTATTGGATAGCTTTTCGATATTATGACTGCTGCAAGATTGTGTACTTGTTTGCCCAATTATAATATTTTTTCAGTTTCTTGGTAGGAGGTAGTGTCAACCCTGAAAAAATTCATGTGTCTATAGTGAGCTAATCTGTGTGGATTTGCCACTGTTCAAGATGTGCACACATTGTTGGCACTGATCTGTTTGTTCAAGTTCCGCATGTGTTTTTTCCAATACTCTCTTTTGAAGGTGAAACTGCCGAGTTCACATGTGACAAATACAATTTGCTTTTGTACTATCTGCTGGTGTCGATACAGCTCCGAACATATGCAAATTCTGCATCACAGATGTTGCATCTGGAATCCATCTCTTAACTGGTAGAGCATTACATTTTTCTGACTACAGATTTCTTACCATTATTTATTGCTCTTTTACATTTGATTGGATAGTGTCAACAGGCACTATCCAATCAAATGTAACTGAGTAATGTGTCATTAATAAAATCTGAATCTTTTCAGGGTCAATATGAAACCCATTCCAATAGAGTTAAGGTGTTATGGCCATAGCCAACAGTTTTTTGTAAAGCTACATATGGGCTTCTAGCACTCTACCAGTTAAAGACACAGTTATAGTTTGTGGTGGTCCGGACATCCCCTCTATAACAAATGTTTGCAAAAACATTGAAGCTGAGATGTGATTTTCATTTGTTTTTCTGAATTCTGCAATATTTTATTATGAAATCTAGCATGTGAGGATGCCACAACTTCATCACGATCTGAATGACAAAAATACCATTTTTGTACTCTGTCAGTCAAACCTGCTTGGATTACACGATTAATCAACTGGCCAGTATTTCATTAAACTAAGGCTAAAAAATGTTTTAATTCATGGGCAATCCCTCACTGAAACTGAACCTCCTCATTGGACATTTTAAAGTGCCTTGCAGTGTAGTGTCCAATATTACTACAAAATCAGGAGATTCAAAACATTTTAGTTTTTTATAGCGGTATGTAAGCATACATCTAAAGAGCATGACCAAGATGCAAAACAGTTTTCATCTTTAAAATTAAATGAGTTTATTTGATTAATTAAGAATTATTTATATATTCTGTACATAAAAAGACAGTGGTAAACCTCTCAATCCATGCCCACAAAATGAATTAAAATGAAAGTGTCAATGACACTGCAGATCAACTTCACCATGAAGGGACTGAACTAGTAGAAAGTTCCAGTAATGCCAAGTCATTCACTAATTTATTTATTTATGTTTAAGGTCACATATTTCTGCACAATGTATATTCATGAACATAACATGGAGATAATTAAGTCAAGTTTAATCAATTTTTTATACCCATGTTGCCCATTTTAGAGGATTGGTTATTGGGGCTTATTTTACCAGTAAACCAGAGCTTGTTTACTACAGTAAACAAGGACTGCTTTACTTCCCAGCATTCCCGCTGAGGAGTCATTAACTCAAGTTTCTACGGAAAACAACCCATGCCAATAGCTCATATCTGACAATGTCAAGTAGAGTAAGAAGTAAAAATAAAATCAGCTCATCTTCACAGATTTAAAAAAAAGCATTTGCCCGAGATTCATTTAATAATCACTTAATAAACTCTCAATTACCTTACAGTATTTTTTTTGCATCAATAACATTGTATTCTCAGCAAACCTTTTTTAAACAATGCATAGTTCATGAAAACGTTGTGTACTACTGAATAACATTAATAAAACGTTTTAGGCAATCATGCAGCAACATCAGGTATGTAGAAAACTCATTGGTCATCACTTGGAGTAGCAGCACTGTGCATGTGCATGTGTTAGCATACATATCTTCTTGTCTGCATATGTGCTTTTATGTGTGTATGTGCTTGTGTGTGCATGCATGTGTGTGCATGTGTGTGCATGCGTGCATGCATGTGAGCATGGATGTACGTGTGTGAGCCTGTGTGCAGGTGCAAGTGTGTGCGACTCGTCTAAATTCACTTAGATGTGAGTTTTCCATGGAAGACGTGTGTCGCCTGGTGTTTCAGACAGAATTCTAAGTGGAAAAGGGGCATAAATCTGGAAAAAATACAGCGGATCAAAAAATAAAATAGGAGGTGCACAATGCCATGATGTGATAAATAAGCACTGAAAGTTTCATCAAAAGCCATTCATAGGTTAAAGAGGAGTGGCGGATAAGAGAAAGTGAGACGCGGACGACGCAAGACGACAAAAGTAATCCCTATATGTCGCTCCCCACTTCGTGGGGCGGCGACACAAAAATCCAAGATGGCCATGTTTTCAATAAAATTTAAAACATTTTATTGAGGCCATCAGAATGATACGAAATTTGAAAATGATCAAATGACAGATGAAGCCTGTAGGATGTGCTATGGGAATTGCAGACAATTTAATAACAAAATCAGAGATAGCCGCTGGCGGAAATGTTTTTTAATGAAATTAGAAACAAGAGCACTGCCATGCATGGCTAAATAACCTGTTAGCCATTTTGAACTGTACCAACTTTGGCTGAGATAAAATAATCCAAACTGGAGTTATCGGCCAGAAACCCAAAATGTTAATGGACAGACAGACACGACGGACTGAAAGACAGACTGATTACATAATATGACCATTTTTCAAACGCGCATATAAAAAAATCATAGCTCCCATCTGGACATCACCGTAAAGCCATGTAAGAGTTGAAAAAAATTAAGTGACAGATGAATCCCAAAGAGTGTGCATTCTAAAGGAATTGTCAATTTATATGCCAAATCCAAGATAGATACTGGTCCATCTAGACATCACACCAAAGCTACATATGAAAAAGATCGGAGGAGGGATGCGGCCTGTCAGTTGTGCTGATGGTATTGATGACAATTTATATGCCAAATACAAGATGGCCACTGGTGGTCATGTTTTTCAACGAAAATCAGAAACATTCGACACCACCAATCTAGACATCACACCAAAGCTACATATGAAATTTGAAAAAGATCGATTGAGAGATGCAGCCTGTTGGATGTGTTAATGGAACTGTTGACAATTTACATGCAAAATCCAAGATGACTGCTGGTGGCCATGTTTTACAACGAAATTTGGAAATTTGATAGCTCCTATCTCGACATTACCCCAAAACCACATATGAAATATGAAACTGATCGGGCGAGAGATGTGGTCTGTGGGGTGTGCTAAAGGAATTGTGGATGGACAGAAGGATGGACATATGTACATTCAAATGAAATTCAGAAAAATTTGATAGCTCCGATCTACACATTACACCAAAGCAACATATGAAATTTGAAAAATTTCAGGTGAGAGATGTGGCCTGTTGAGTGTGCTAATGGAATTGTTGACAACTTATATGCCACATCCAAGACGGCTGCTGGTGGCCATGTTTTACAATGAAATCCGGAAATTTGATAGCTCCCATCTAGACATTACTAATCATTACTGCAATATGGATATAAAGTAAAGTCCAGCAAATCATATATATATTCAGGTTGCCCATTTAAGAGTACTTCCACCCCAGTTATTGGTGACCAGGGCCTATTTTACAAGTAAAAGCATCTTGTTTACTACAGTAAACAAGCACAGCTTCACTTTCTGGGATTCCAATGGGGATCTTGACCTTCTGACCATACATACCTTTGCTGTCAGTGATATCATAACCATGTAAAGACATCACCTGCACTCCAAAAATTAAGTTTTACATTTCTTCATGTTTTGACAGTTCTAAATATATCTAATGTGCACTTGGGCTTTCATAATACACAGTCTACTTCACTTCCCTGAGTTCCCACAGGGACAAAAGTTGAATTGTATGATGTAATTTCAAAATAATAAACACAGAATTTTCTCTCAAAATCTGCTGACTAGCTAGCCATCACCATGCATTGGGCATGCCACATTACAGAGATTTTAATATATTGAGTTGTTGAGCCCTCCTAAGCTTCAAAATTGGATTCGATTCAAAATTGTCCTGCCAAGTCCATTTGAGTAAGGGTGATTCAGAATGTTTTGAATCTTCAAGATGTTCACAAAATCCAATGAAGTATCCCCTGCTTGAACTTTTCTTCTATCATCAGGTCTCCTGTACAGGAGACCTGATGATAGAAGAAGAGTTCAAGGAGGATCAAATTCCGAAACTACTTTTCTCAGGTTACTGGAATATCCAACTGTTTGATTGACTTGCCCAAATAAACAAGTTGACAGAGAATAAGATACCCGAGTGAAAAACTCGACCTCGACATTCCAGAGAAGACCCCACAGATCAAATCTGGTAAAATATCAGATAACATTTGTTAAAAGTTACCGCGTTATTATTTTTGCATTCTGAGTACTTGTCATACTTACCATTTGATGGGGTACATATCACATACAAAATTTCATTACAATCCAACTATTTGTGAAGTCATTGCAAGTTTATGATTTCAGATACAAACTCGAATGAATAGCCCATCATGGACGGATGCATGTAATCCCAAGATACCACCCCAATCTCCAACAGCGTGGAGGTATAATAATTTAATTAAGCAATATTCAATTAACTTGACTTTGGTCATTTTCCTCTGGTTATAAATTGTGCTTTTGTTCTATAAATTGTTTGACAAAGCTCAGAAGGGTATGTTTTCCTTGTGACAATCAAACTTCTGGTTAGACTTTATTTCATCATTGCCTTGACTTTTTTTGAGAAGTTTGATGATTGCAGCCACATCAGTTTCTTAGTGATGGCTGAGGAATCACTTGTGATCTGCAACTTAAGTATGACCTTGAGCTTTATTCTGAAGTGCAGATACCACAATTCAAAGGCCTTGTGTTCAGTGGCTGAGCTTTATATTATATTTAAGGTGATATTATTTAGTCTGTAAGGATATGCCATATCATAATTTATGGGAGAGTGCCCAAAGGCACTCTCCCATAAATTGTGAAGGCAATGACATGTGAACAAATTTTGTCAACCAAAAATTATTTTGCACTCTACCAGTTAAACTAATGCTAAAAAAATGTTTTAATTCGCAGGCAATCTCTCAATGAAAGTGACCCCCCCCCCCCCCCCCCCCCCCCCCCTGTGCTTTGTGGTCAAAAACAAAATCTAAGAATTTGAAAAAAATTGGTCAAGGCAAACTAAAGTTATCATCCGGAAACCACAACATTCACAAATTTGCAATCATTCAAGGGGAATAACTCTGGAAAGGTATATGCGATTGTGGTCAAAAGTGAACTTGAGCTGTATTTTGTGGTCAAAAACAAAAACTATGTGTGCATTTATTTATTTATTTATTGGTGTTTAAGGTCACATACTTATGCACAATGGCTAATCGTGACCGTGACAGTTTTACGGGTGGAGGAAGCCGGAGTACCCGGAGAGAACCACCGAGCAACGACCAGCAGCTGTCAGCTCTCCAACATCGTAACTCTGAACTCTGCACCGCAGCACAGGCAGGGTTAGATTGGTTGAAGACATGCGCACCATTGACGTGCAGTACGCCACAGTACACAGCGTCATCGTGCCCCCATGTAGGCAATTGGGGTGGAGTGTCTTGCCCAAGGACACAACGCGGTTGCCGCAGGTGGGATTCGAACCGAGGACCTCTCGGCTTGCAGCCTGCACCTCTACCAACTGAGCCACCGCGCCCCCTATGTGTGCATGCATGTGTGCATGATCTAATGTTTATTATTGGGGTATGACTTGCCCAAAGGAGTCATACCGGGAACAGGACACCCCCCAACCCCTATATGAAACTGATCGGGCAAGAGATGTGGTCTGTGGGGTGTGTGTGGTGTGTGTGTGGGGTGTGCGTGGTTCAGTATAGTTTCGCTAGGCGGTTGGTGCCGAAGGAAACTCTCTCGGCGTGGGTTCGAACCCCTGCCATGCCAATGTGAACAAAACCAGCGTCCTTTCTCTTAATTCTATGGCACCCAAGAAATTTGAAAAAGACAAGTACTGTCGCTGATTTCTTCTGAGTTGCAGTTCGTAGAATTAAGTGCTTAGATGCAACTATCTGATGAATAATTAAATAATTGAGTATTCCGTGTGTTCTGTACTGGACCCGTATATACTTGGTTAACTAGCATTCCCTTTTTGGGGTCTGTTGGTGGCCGAGTGGTGTGCGTGGTTCAGTATAGTTTCGCTAGGCGGTTGGTGCCGAAGGAAACTCTCTCGGCGTGGGTTCGAACCCCTGCCATGCCAATGTAAACAAAACCAGCGTCCTTTCTTAATTCTATGGCATCCGAGAAATTTGAAAAAGACAAGTACTGTCGCTGATTTCTTCTGAGGTGCAGTTCGTAGAATTAAGTGCTCAGATGCAACTATCTGATGAATAATTAAATAATTGAGTATTCCGTGTGTTCTGTACTGGACTCGTATATACTTGGTTAACTTGCATTCCCTTTTTGGGGTCTGTCGGTGGCCGAGTGGTGTGCGTGGTTCAGTATAGTTTCGCTAGGCGATTGGTGCCGAAGGAAACTATCTCGGCGTGGGTTTGAACCCCTGCCATGCCAATGTAAACAAAACCAGCGTCCTTTCTTAATTCTATGGTATCCGAGAAATTTGAAAAAGACAAGTACTGTCGCTGATTTCTTCTGAGGTGCAGTTCGTAGAATTAAGCGCTTAGAGGCAACTATCTGATGAATAATTAAATAATTGAGTATTCCGTGTGTTCTGTACTGGACTCGTGTACACTTGGTTAACTAGCATTCCCTTTTTGGGGTCTGTTGGTGGCCGAGTGGTGTGCGTGGTTCAGTATAGTTTCGCTAGGCGGTTGGTGCCGAAGGAAACTCTCTCGGCGTGGGTTCGAACCCCTGCCATGCCAATGTAAACAAAACCAGCGTCCTTTCTTAATTCTATGGTATCCGAGAAATTTGAAAAAGACAAGTACTGTCGCTGATTTCTTCTGAGGTGCAGTTCGTAGAATTAAGTGCTTAGATGCAACTATCTGATGAATAATTAAATAATTGAGTATTCCGTGTGTTCTGTACTGGACTCGTATATACTTGGTTAACTAGCATTCCCTTTTTGGGGTCTGTCGGTGGCCGAGTGGTGTGCGTGGTTCAGTATAGTTTCGCTAGGCGGTTGGTGCCGAAGGAAACTCTCTCGGCGTGGGTTCGAACCCCTGCCATGCCAATGTAAACAAAACCAGCATCCTTTCTTAATTCTATGGCATCCGAGAAATTTGAAAAAGACAAGTACTGTCGCTGATTTCTTCTGAGGTGCAGTTCGTAGAATTAAGTGCTTAGATGCAACTATCTGATGAATAATTAAATAATTGAGTATTCCGTGTGTTCTGTACTGGACTTGTATATACTTGGTTAACTAGCATTCCCTTTTTGGGGTCTGTCAGTGGCCAAGTGGTGTGCGTGGTTCAGTATAGTTTCGCTAGGCGGTTGGTGCCGAAGGAAACTCTCTCGGCGTGGGTTCGAACCCCTGCCATGCCAATGTAAACAAAGCCAGCGTCCTTTCTTAATTCTATGGCATCCGAGAAATTTGAAAAAGACAAGTACTGTCGCTGATTTCTTCTGAGGTGCAGTTCGTAGAATTAAGTGCTTAGATGCAACTATCTGATGAATAAAAAAAAAACTGCAAATTTGAAATAAATCGGTCAAGGCAATCGTCCGTAAACGAGAAGTTGGGCTAAATTCCCATAAATAAAGAGCCATAACTCTACTGCAAATGGGCCGCTAGGAAATCGAACCCATCCTGTATTTTGTCATACTAAATCCACATGCAAAATTTAACTCAGCTCAAACCATTACAACTAAAGTTATCGTCCGGAAACGAAATGTGTCCATGGACGGACAGACCGACAGACGGGTGGAGATACCATTCACATAATACATCCCGTTTTTCAAACGGGTGTATAAAATCAACATCTGAAAAATTTGGTGACAATCCGTTCAGCTTTAAATGAACGGAAACCAATTTTTTTAGAAAAATTGTGTTTTCAAAGGGCCATAACTCTGCAGCGGATGGACTGAGAAACACCAATATCGAACTTGACCTGTATTTTATTGCTACAAACAACATCTGAAAGTTTGATGTCGATCCGTCAAGGCGTTCGACTTTAAATGAAGGGAAAACAATTTTTTTCGAAAGATTGTGTTTTCAAAGAGCCATAACTCTGCAGTGGATGGACTGAGAAACACCAATATCGAACTTGACCTGTATTTCATTGCTAAAAACAACATCTGAAAAATTTGGTGTCAAGGCGTTCAGCTTTAAATGAACGGAAACCAATTTTTTTAGAAAAATTGTGTTTTCAAAGGGCCATATCTCTGCAGCAGATGGACTGAGAAACACCAATATTGAACTTGACCTGTATTTTAATGCTAAAAACAACTTCTGAAAGTTTGATGTCGATCCGTTTGACTTTAAATTAATGGAAACCAAATTGTTTATGGACAGACAGACGGACAGACAGATAACATAATACGACCGTTTTTATAAACGGGCATATAAAAAGCAAAACCAAATATGCAAAAAAGTTTCATCTTGAAAATTAAATAAGTTTATTTGTATAATTAAGATTTTTTTACATATTCTGCTGTGTAAATACAGTAGAAAACCTCTCAACCCATTCCCACAAAATGAACTGAAGTGAAAGTGTCAATAACACTGCAGCTCAACTTCTAGAAGGGACTGAATTAAATAGAAAGTTCCAATAATGCCAAGTCATTCACTCAAGTTTCTACAGAAAACAACAAACTCAGAAAAAACTTGATAGCTCCCATCTAGACATTACACCAAAGCAACATATGAAATCTGAAAACTTTTGGGTGAAAGATCCTGTAAGGTGTGCAAATGGAATTGTTGACATTTTATGTGCCAAATCCAAGATAGTTGCTGGTGGCCTTGTTTTTCAACAAAATTTGGAAAAATTTCATAGCTCCCATCTAGACATTACCCCAAAGCCTCATATAAAATTTGAAACTGATCGGGTGAGAGATGCAGTCTGTTGGATGCGCAAAAGAAATTGTGGATGGACAAGGGACGAAAATATTTAAATTTGAAAAGAGCTCAGAACAGATAATAATCAGGTAAAAATCATGTGGACACATCAGTAACATCATTGCTCTTTCAAGTGCTTCTACCAATGTATCTTGTCAATGAGGAATCTAGACCTATTTATTTATTGGTGTTTATTTTCGAGATTTCTGCACAATGGCTAATCATTACAGCAACATGTATATAAAGTCAAGTCCAGCCAATCATATATATATACCTATGTTGCACATTTTAGAGTACTTCCACCCCAGGCATTGGTGACCCGGGCCTATTTTACCAGCAAAATAGAGCTTGTTTACCACAGTAAACAAGCGCTGCTTCACTTTCTAGGGTTCCTGGGGATCTAGACCTTCTAACCATATATACCTTTGCTGTCAGTCACATCATAATGATGTAAAGACATCACATATACTCAATGAAAGTGTCAATGACACTGTAGCTCAACTTGACAAACTTGAACTTGGTAAGTTATAAATGAAATGGCAAAATTGAAGATCACTGGTACCAATGTCATTTTTTTTGCCAGTGGCAACATTTTTTGACAGAAACCGAAGAAAATCGATAGCTCCCATCTAGAGGCCTCCCCAAACAAGCATGCCAGGTTTCAAAGCAATCTGATCATAAATGTGCCCTGTAGGGTGTACAAAAGGGAAATATTGTGGTCTGACTAGACTAAATTCTAAGAACGTTGGCCGTGGCAACATTTTTTGACGGAAATGGAAGAAAATCGATAGCTCCCATCTAGAGGTCACCGTAAATAAGCATACCAGGTTTCAAAGCAATCTAATCATAAATGTGCCCTGTAGGGTGAGCCAAAGGGAAATATTGTGGTCTGACTAAACTAAGTTCTAAGAATGTTGGCTGCGGCAACATTTTTTGATGGAAATTGAAGAAAATCGATAGCTCCAATATAGAGGTCACCCCCAACAAGCATACCAGGTTTCAAAGCAATCCGATCATAAATGTGCCCTGTAGGGTGTGCCAAAGGGAACAAGGGCAATGCCCCGGTCCCCCCGACCAAGATGGCAAATTCAAGGGAGCTGTTTGTTTGTTTGTTTGTTTGTTTGTTGGTGGTTAACGTCACATATTTATGCACCATGGCTAATCGTGACACAACATGGAGATGAAGTCAAGTTTAGTCAATCGTTGATCAACATGTTGCCCATTTTAGAGGACTTTCACCCCAAGCATTGGTGACTGGGTCCTATTTTACTAGTAAAGCGGAACTGGTTTACCACAGTAAACAAGTGCTGCTTACTTCCCGGGGTTCCCACGGGGAAAGGGAGCCGTTAGGATGCAATTTGTTCGCAGAGTATGGCCATTTTTTAACTTGACCTGTATTTCCAACCAATTAAACCACATACTTAGTTTCGTTTCAATCAAATGATCCAAAGTAAAGTTATCATCGGGACAACACAAAAACCGTATTTTCTAAGTCGAAAAAGGGGAATAAATCCAGTAAAAATCAGTGGAGCGTGCCCATTTTCGAACTTGACCTGCATTTCCACCCAAATAAGCGGCATACTAAATTTCGTTTCAATCAAATGATCCTAACTAAAGTTATCATCCGGACAACACAAAAACTGTATTTTTTAAGTCGAAAAAGAGAAATAAATCCAGTAGAAATCAGTGGAGCGTGCCCATTTTCGAACTTGACCTGCATTTCCACCCAAGTAAGACACATACCAAATTTAGTTTCAGTAAAATCATCCAAACTAAAGTTATCATCAGGACAAGCGTGTGACACACGGACAGACGGACGGACACTGCTGATTACAATAGTCCCCCGAAGGGTCGGGGGACAAATATTGAGTCTTCTGACTAAACTGAGTTCTAAGAACGTTGGCCGCAGGAACATTTTTTGACGTTAATTGAAGAAAATCGATAGCTCCCACTAGAGGTCTCCCCAAACAAGCATACCAGGTTTCAAAGCAATCAAATCATAAATGTGCCCTGCAGGGTGTGCCAAATTGAAATAATGTGGTATGACTAAACTGAGTTCTAAAAACGTTGGCCGCGGCAACATTTTTTGACGGAAATTGAAGAAAATCGATAGCTCCCATCTAGAGGTCACCCCAAACAAGCATGCCAGGTTTCAAAGCAATCCGCTCATAAATGTGCCCTGTAGGGTGTGCCAAAGGGAAATATTGAGGTCTGACTAAACTAAGTTCTACGAACGTTGGCCGTGGCAACATTTTTTGACGGAAATTGAAGAAAATCGATAGCTCCCATCTAGAGGTCACCCTAAATAAGCATACCAGGTTTCAAAGCAATCAAATCATAAATGTGCCCTGTAGGGTGTGCCAAAGGGAAATATTGTGGTTTGATTAAACTAAGTTCTAAGAATGTTGGCCGCGGCAACATTTTTTGAAGGAAATTGAAGAAAATCGATAGCTCCCATCTAGAGGTCACCGCAAACAAGCATACCAGGTTTCAAAGTAATCTGATCATAAATGCGACCTGTGAGGTGTGCCAAAGGAAATTGTGGACGTACATACTAACGTACTAACATACTAACGTACGTACGTACATACGTACGCCGACGGACGAGAAGTGATGGCAATAGCTCAGCTTGACTTTCTCAAGTTGAGCTAAAAAGGTAAGTTTCACTTTTCTTCATGTTTTAACAGTTCTAAATATATCTAATGTACACATAGGCTTTCCTAATACACAGTCCTTTCAATCAACTGTTTTAGTGTGGTAATGTATCCTAGATAAATTAAAGAAACCATGTCTATCTTTCCATTGGTTGAATGTTGCATTTTTTGTATGACACACTGCCAAAATGGGTTTTCCCTACCAGCACTTCAGCACATAAAGGCATTTCATCAGCTTGAAGAAAGACACTTCATCAATAAATCATGGTATTCTATGCCACCAGAGCAGTCTTGGTACTAAATGGATAAACAGTGCAATCCTGTGATTTCAATACCAACTTTGCCTGTGAAATCAAATTTTACACCACACCAACTATTGGTACAAAAACCTGGTGCAACAAGTCCATTTTTTCAATAAACAAATGGACATAATAGAGTTGAACCCTGTCAATTGAATACCCACTTTGCCACAACTGACAGCAGAATTCAAGTAATAATGATCTGGTCACGTGTATTTTTTATTGGTGCTTACGGTCACTTTCAGTATCTATTGCTATATCGTGACCACAACATTGGTATGAAGTAAGGTTTAGCCTATTGTTTATATCTATGCTGCCCATTTTCGAGGACTTCTGATCAATTAATTTGAATTGGTCATTTTCCTCTGGTTAATATAAATTGTGCTTTTGTTCTATACTTTGTTTGACAGAGCTCAGAAGAGTATGTTTTCCTTGTGATAATCAAACTTTTGGTAAGACTTTTATTTCATCATTGCCCTGACATTTTTTCTATTATTACAGACTGAAAAGATGCAAGTCGACTTGAATCACAATATTGCTTCTACCCAAAAAGGTCATCATATATTTTGAGAAGTTTTAGGATTGGAGCCACATCAGTTATGGCTGCGGAATCACTTGTGATCTGCAACTTAAGTTCTTAAGTATGACTTTGAACTTGAATGTGCAGAAGGAAGTATTATATGGTATCACAGAACTAAATATTTTCCCACAGGCCACCACTGTAATATTCAGTCGAAAAGAAATAATCGTGTAATTTTAATTTTGGTATTCAAATATCTTTAAGTATAGCCCTTCAGACAACTTTTTCTGACCCGAAAACAGGAGGTCATGCAACAAATAAGAGAGCAAAAATGACACAAAGGGAAGTACCAGTCAGATGCAAATATTTTTTTAGGGAATTCCCTAGAAAAACACACAAAAAGTAAATTGTTATTTTTAGGTCCAAAAGTCATTAAATCACCCTCTTTTTTATCAGGAATACTCAACAATAATGCAAGATGTCAATAGAATGTTTCAAATGTTTATTGAAACAATATATATTCCCAAGGCTGTTTATTTTTAGAGATTGCATCATTTCTGAGTGAAACATTTCAAGGTGGGTAACTCTAATTCAAATATTTAGTTCAGCGATGCCATATTTGGTACACATTTCTGACTAAGATGTGTATGATGTTTGATAATTGTAGTTTGGTTTGTTTCCAACTTTTGGCTGAGACAAGAATTTTGATAGATCATAAATACATTGACAGACTTTATTTATTTACTGGTGTTTAAGGTCAAATATTTCTGCACAGTGGCTAATCATGACAACATTTTTACGGGTGGAGGAAGCGGGAGTACCTGGAGAGAACCACCAAGCAACTGTCAGCTCCCCAACATACTAACTCCACACAAGCAGGGTTAACATTGGTTGAAGACAGGTGCACCATCGACATGCAGTACACCTTAGTACACAATGTCATCGTGCACCCACGTGGGCAATGGAGGTGAAGTGTCTCGCCCAAGGACACAATGCGGTTGCATCAGGTGGGATTCGAAACAAGGACCTCTCGGCTTGCAGCCTGCACCTCTACCTACTGAGCCACCATGCCCTCTATTGACAAACTTCAAATATGATAATAAAATCTCACCTTAACCTTGAAATTACAGGCATCTGAGTTTCTGAAAATTTGATTAGCAATTTCCATCTTGGCTTTCAAAAAGTGATGAGAAATAGAGAGAACATAAGGCTAAAGACAGAAAATGGTTGGCAATGGGTGAAAAGCATTTTGCTAATCTAGTCATCAGATACCCTGTATCATGTATGACACATCTTCCCATTGTCTTTCACAATTGTTTGAAGTTTGATGTTCGTACACCCAATAGTTTCCCTGTTATGGCTGAGATATGACTTGTGACTTTCAAAATACAGCAAATAGTAGGACTGGACCTTGATGTCCAAGCAACTATTATATGTGACATGCCTGACTCTTCTTATCATTGGTACGAAGTTTCATAATAGTAGTTTAAGTCCTTTCAGAGTTATGGCAAAAACACTACCTTGACCTTGAAGTTACAGATCCAGCTTAAAGTTATAGACACAACTATGGTGAGTGACACACTTTCCGATTGTTCTTTATAATTGTGTGAAGTTTGATAATTGTAGACACATTGTTTCTTAGTTATAGCCCAGACTTAACATGTGACCTTCAACATATGACACTCAAGTACAACATTCAACTTGCTGCACATTCAACTATTATACATGACACTCCTTCTGATTGTCCTCCATCTTTGTATAAAGTTTGATAACTTAAGTTTGATCCATTTCTGAGTGGGGCCTGAGACACAATTACTGATGGATTTAAAGTGACATTGAAATTTGATTTTGACCTTCAAGTTAGAGACCCAGCTTCAAGTTACAGACCCAACTATGGTGTGCGTCACATTCCTCTACTGTCCTTTGAAATCACGAGTAAAGTTTGATGATTGCAGCCCCAATGGTTTCTGAATAATCGCAGATATTGCGAACTTCAACATATGGAACTCACAGAAACAGTGACCTTGAAGATCCACAAATATCTATTATTCACAACACACCTGCTGGTCCTGAACTTTTGTTTGAAGTTGATAACTAGTTTGATTCATTTCTGAGTTATGGCTGCAACACGGATGTTGACAGATTGACCTCAAAATGTGACCATGATCTTTAAATTATGGACCAAACTATGGTGTCTGGTACAACCTCCTGTTGTCCTTTACAATTGTGTGAAGCTTGATGATTGTAGACCTAATAGTTTTTGAGTTACTGGCTCAGACACACACACATCCACCCACACTCACACACTTCCATTACTATATGTCAGACAAGGTGTGTATGGGGGAGGGGGGGATATAAAAAGGTTAACAATCACTACAAATAATATCAACTTTGATGAAAGTCAACATTATCATAACACTTGCTGAGAAAGGGGTGAAAAAATTAGTCACTTAAAAAATGTTACTTCAATGAACCAATGCTGCTCACTTTAGAGGACTCGCAGCCCAGGGCCAGGCATTGGTTACCGGTTAGTATGACACCAGTGAAGAACTTGTTACTTCAAAAAGTAATCACTGCTCCACATCCAAAGGCAGAATGAGCTCAGTTAATGAATGTAATCATGTTATTCATGGCAAGTTTACTGATCATAGCTCATATAGCAAGAAAAAAGAGCAACAAAGTGTAGCATATGTCCCTATCTGCAGTAGTATGGATATGCTACTCACTTGAGTCGTAGCATTTCTCACAGGCAACTAATTAAATGAAAAATATGTGAGACAGACAGAACCTGAAACACACAGGATGTCATAAATGTTTGCCATTCTGAACAAACACAAATGCACACTAACTCAGTTAAATTCCCCCTCCATACCCATTCAACATGGGCAAAACAAAAAGTATTCCCATGGACAAGAAGCAACAAAAACACACAATGCACACTGACTCAGTTAAACTCCCCCTTATTTATTTGGATTACTTCCATCCGAAGCATTGGTGACTAGATCCTATTTTTACTTGGAAAACAGAGCTTGTTTACCACAGTAAAAAAGCACTGCCCAAGCTCCCCTCTGCATCCCCATTCAACATGGACAATACCAGAAGTATTCCCATGGACAAACTTAGATGTGAGTCTTCCATGGAAGACGTGTGTCGCCTGGTGTTTCAGACAGAATTCTAAATGGAAAAGGGGCATAACTCTGGAAAAAATACAGCGGATCAAAAAATAAAATAGGAGGTGCACAATGCCATTATGTGATAAAGAATCACTGAAAGTTTCATCAAAATCCATTCATAGGTTAAAGAGGAGTGGCAGATAAGAGAAAGTGTGACGCGGACGACGCAAGACGACAAAAGTAATCCCTATATGTCGCTCCCCACTTTGTGGGGTGGCGACACAAAAAGAATGCAAAGGTTCATCTGTGCAAGTGAGTGGGAATGGAAAACGTTCCTGGTACAAATTTTTTAGTATAACCAGGACAATAACTCTGGTATGTGTGAACAAAAGCACAAAATGTGGATATACTTTTCCACATACTGGTCTCTCACCATACTATAGAACATCAAAATGCGACAACCAATGCTTGAGTTATAATACAAAATGTTGGAATGGACAATTTTCCAAGTCTAACAAAGGTCAGACCTTTGGTAAGAATGCATGGACAAAACCCCCAACATCTGATTCCATACTGGTCTATCACTACACCAAAAGACATCAAATCCAACATCCAATACTGGAATTATAATGCTCTCCAAAACTTCCTCCACAGGTTGGGGCATAATAAAGTGTTTTTTAAGCTGTGATAATCTAATCATTTCAGTGAATGAACTTGCCTTTTTCATTTCATACTTTTATAAATTTGATAACAAAGGAGCCACACTCAACACCCAAACTATTTGTAATTTGATAACTTGTCTAATTTTGGTAGGCTTCACAATTTCTTCAGTTGTTAAAATTTAATGGAAATCTCTCTTATCCAGAGCTTTCCAGTAAATGAAAAGACAGGATTTTCAACAGATTTACATATAGTCTTGATGCGTGTACATTAATAATTGGACATGCTCAAGTGTTCACCTTTGGTACTGAGGAAGAAAGTGTTCACCATTGGTATTTAGGAAGAAAAACACTGTTACAATTTGTTTTTCTATTTTTTCTATTCGTCTGGTAATTCCATTTATATGATCATTAAACGAGGTCATGTCATCTGCATAATGTGACAAAAATGCTGTGGTTGTTTCTACTTGTATTAATTATTTCACGGAAATGAAGACCAATGAAATAAGATTGCAGAGAAGGCACATGATCAGGCTAGTCAACATGTAATACTGAAAAAGAGGGGCTGCGGTGGCTCATTAGTCAGAGGTGCAGGCTGCAAGCCAAGAGGTCCTCGGTTTGAATCCCACCTGCAGCAAACGCATGGTGTCCTAGGGCAAGACACTTCACCCCCATTGCCCATGTGGGTCACGGTGGCATTGTGTACTAAGGCTTACTGCTCATCGATGTTGCACTTGTCTTCAATCTATGGTAACCCTGCTTGTGTGGAGGTAGTATGTTGGAGAGCCTGACAATTGCTCGGTGGATCTCTCTGTGTACTCCGGCTTCCTCCACACATAAAACTGTCCGATATGAGTTGACCCTGGCTGTTGAAAGTGTCATTAAACCCCAATAAAAAAACAAATAATACTGAAAAAGAGCTCAGAACATATGGTAATCATTTTATTATCATATGGACACATAAATAACATCATTGCTCTTCAATTTATTTATTTATTTGTGTTTAAGGTCACATATTTTTGCACAATGGCTAATCATGACCACAACATGAGTATCAACTGAAGACCAGGGGTGAGCATTAATAAGCCATGTTGCCCATTTTAGAGAGGGTTTACACCTCCCAAGCATTGGTGACTTGTTCCTATTTTACCAGTAAAACATAGCCTGTTTACCGCAGTGAACAAACACTGCTTCACTTCCTGGGGTTACCGCAGGGATGCTCTTCAATTACTTTTCAAAACACCTTGCCAATGAGGAGTATTTATTTATTCAATTCAAAACGAATATTGTTCAAAGTTTACCAAGCTCAACTCATTATCTAAGGTAACAACCAAAAACAGACAATGTTAATCACAACAAAAAATGAGCAACGCGAAGCGTGTCATATGCCCCGGACGGTGTCATAAAAGGGTAGGTAAGTCTCTTTGGGGCATAACCAAAATCGAAAGGAAGCTTCCTCTAGACACCAACAATGCATCACGGAACAAGTGTAATTAACATTGGAGGTCACTGCGACCTTGACCTTTGGCACATCATGGTCAAAATAAATAGGCTTCTTCCACTCATCATACCTAACCCACATAAGAAGTTTGGTAAAGATCCAGCCAGTAGAACTTTAGTTAATTGACGGAATGCAGTGGAAACCTGTTTCAAGTACATTTAATGTTGAAGGTCACAGTGACCCTGTCCTTTGGCACATCAACATCAAAATGAATAGGGTTTTTACCTCACATCATACCTGACCTCCATACTGAGTAATATCAAGATCAATCTTGCAGAACTTTATTGAGAAGATACCAATTTCAAGAGTAATTAACATTGGAGGTCACTGTATTTATTTATTTATTTATTTATTTATTTATTTATTTATAGGAGTTTAAGGTCACATATTTTTGCACAATGGCTAATCATGACCACAACATCAGTATCAACTCAAGACCAGGGGTGAGCGCTAATAAGCCATGTTACCCATTTTAGAGAGGGTTTCACGTTTGCACCTCCCAAGCATTGGTGACTGGGTCCTATTTTACCAGTAAAACAGAGCCTGTTTACCGCATTGAACAGGCACTGCTTCACTTCCTGGGGTTCCTGCGGGGAGGTCACTGTGATCTTGAGCTTCAGCACATCATGGTCAAAATAAATAGGCTTCTTCCAATCATCATACCTAACCCACATATGGAGTGTGGTAAAGATCCGACTGGTAGAACGTTACTTGATTGACGGAATGCAGCGGAAACCTGTTTCAAGTACATTTAATGTTGAAGGTCACAGTGATCTTGTCCTTTGGCACATCAACATCAAAATGAATATGGTTCTACCTCATACCATATCTAACCTCCATACTGACTTCTATCAAGATCAGTCTTGCAGAACTTAAGCTACAGAGTGGAAACCAATTTCAAGAGTATTTAACACTGGAGGTAACTGTGACCTTGACCTTTGGCACATCATGGTCAAAATAAACAGGCTTCTTCCATTCCTCATACCTAACCTACATATGATGTTTGGTAAAGAACCAGTTGGTAGAACTTTAGTTAATTGATGGAATGCAAAAATGTAACGGACGGACGCTGACAATGGTGATAACATAATGCCCCCTCCTCAAAAAGGCCGGGGGCATAAAAACGTCATTGGAAATTAACAAATTTTCCACTTTTTGGCGGCCTCAAAACATTTATTTATTGGCATTTAACTCATAAACTGCTGAGTATTTTCTAGATATTTTTCATCAAATCTAGTCATGACCATTATAAAGCAGTAAATTTAACTCCAGAAAACGTTGGTGAAAAATTCCATGCCATTTACAGGAAGAAAATTTGATTAAATGTACCCAAATTATACTTATTTCAATGGCAAGAGAATTGTGTCCTGAGCAGGAATATCTACTAGCAGCATTCAAGGAGTTAAGGTCATCTTTAGCATATATGACTATATATACAGCTGTGGTATGAAAAATTTAGCTGATCGTTTATACCTTTGCTGTACACTTTTGAGGACTACCACCCCAAGCATTAGTTATTGGACCCTATTTTACCATTAAGACAGAACTTGTTTACCACAATACACAAGAACTGCTCCACTTAATGGGGTTACCAAAAATTGATTCACTTAAGACAGAATAGTAGTCACGCTGTTGGGTTCTTATGTTACAAGGAACAAGAAAAGAAACCCCAGGGGGCATGAGGGCACTCACCTGACATGGTAGCCTAAATATCAACCCAGGGAATTGATTTGAACAAGTTGCATCTACCCCTCCTAAGAAAAGCTTAGAAAACCAAATATCAAAAGATTCTGACTGGGGTATCTGAAAATTTTTTGTTTTAAAAGAATATTCCTTATATTGATCTAAGTTATAATTAGAGCACAAATATGAACCCAGGGACTTGGCTTGAACAAACTTGATTCTCACCTCCCTAAGGATGTTGTATACCAAATACCAAAAGATTCCGACTACTGGATCTGAAGCAAAATATTTTTAAAGAATATTCCTCATATTGAACTAAGTTACAATTCGGGCTCCCACCGGGAGCCCAAATATGGATCCAGGGACTTGGCTTGAACAAACCTGAATCTCACCCCCCTGATGATGTTGCATACCAAATATCAAAAGATTCTGATTGGTGGATCGGAAGAAGATTTTTAAAGAATATTCCTCATATTGCACTTACCGGTATCTGAAGATTTGGGCTCCCATAGAGAGCCCAAATATGGATCCAGGGATTTGCTTCCAACAAACATGTGAATGAATCTTCTAAAGATGTTAAATGTGAAAAATGAAAGCCTTTGGAACAGTGGTATGGGAGAAGAAGATTCTTTAATGTTTTTCCTATTGCTCAGTGTTAAAAAATGATGTCGCAGCATTTTTTCAAAGTCCTGGAAAAGTACCCTATGAAAAACAGATGGCAACTTTTTTTTGACGATTCCTTTCTGCTGTTCCTAAGGAAGCTTCACACAAAATAAAAATCCAGCAAGAGGATCACAGATCCAGAAGTCGAGTTTTGACATTAAATTCTGAAGAAATAAGCTATTTATAGTAACAGTGACCTTGACCTTGGAATCCCAGACTCCGAAATCAATAGGTGTCTTCCCTTCCTATAAGGTAACCTCTGGTATAAGTTTGGTAAAGGCGCGTCAAATAGAACTAAAGTTATTGCCCGTAAACCAATTTGTCACAAAATATTCTATTGATAGTAACAGTGACCTTGACCTTGGGGCCCCAGACTCCGAAATTGATAGGTGTCTTCCTCTTCCTACAGGGTAACCTGTGGTATAAGTTTGGTGAAGATACATGGAATAGAACTAAAGTTATTGCCCGGAAACCAAATTGTCACAAAATATTCTATTTTTAGTAACAGTGACCTAAATCAATAGGTGTCTTCCCTTCATATAGGGTAACCTCTGGTATGAGTTTGGTAAAGGTGCGTCAAATAGAACTAAAGTTATTGCCCTGAAACCAATTTGTCACAAAATATTCTATTTATAGTAACAGTGACCTTGACCTTGGGGCACGAGACTCTGAAATCGGTAGGTGTCTTCCTTTCCTATAGGGTAACCTCTGGTATAATTTTGGTGAAGGTGCATCAAATAGAACTAAAGTTATTGACCGGAAATTAAAATTTTTTAGTCAATTTTGTTTCTTAACATACCTACCACAATTGTTTACAATTGGCTGTAACGTAAGTGCAAGCCCTACTTCGGAACTAACTCAAGCTTTTAGAGAACTTTTCCAAACAAGTTGGAAAAGTAACAGAGTGCAAAAGCACGAAAAAGATCGAAAAAAGGGTCGAGCGAGACCAGCGCTCGAAATTACAGGTACTCTCTCTGCACACCTCTTGCCTTTACCGAGCACATGCGCAACAACCGTAACGTCAATTCCGTATTTCGGCCAACGAGAAGTTTGTGATTTAGCAGGGAGGCATCGATATCAAAGATATCCCCAAGGAGGGTGGGCCTCTGGTAAACAATTGTGGTAGGTATGTTAAGAAACAAAATTTACTAAAAAATTTTAATTTCTTTTCAACCTACTCACAATTGTTTACAATTGGCTGAATAAACAATAGGAGGAAGTGAATCACATAACCAATACCAACAAGAGTAGCAGAAAGAAAAGCAAGGATGGCAGAGAACAATAACGAAACCTGTAATGAAGATAGAGAGAAGACACCTGAAAAGAACAAGGCTGAGCGAAGCACAACCTCGATAAAAACAATTTTAACGAGGGTGCACAACAGCCTGAGCAGCAACGAGAGGGCCTAAAGAAATATAGAACCTTAGTGAGCACGCTCACATACCCCAAGCGCCACGATATTTCAAGCTAGGAAAACTGTAATTTTTAGGAAAATGACAAGGAAATCTGTAACTTGTATTTTTCAGAGTCTAGGGCCCGTAATTTCCGCAAAAATCAGCCATGCAGAACAAAACGAAAACTTGATCTGTAAGTCATTGTGGTAGACTCACATACTAAAATGGCCGTAATTTCGATAATATCTGAAAGCGTGTAGAAAAAAGTTCGGAAAAACTGTAATTTTGATGAACTTTTCAAAGTCGAAGGGCCGTAATTTCGGTAAAAATCAGAACAAAATGCAAACTTGATCTATAGGCCACCATGTTAGACAAACATACCAAAAATCAGCTCAATATATGGAAGCATGTAGAGAAAAGGCCCAGAAAACTGTAATTTTGATGAACTTTTCAAAGTCTATGGGGCCGTAATTTTGGTAAAAATCAGTGGAGCAGAACAAAACCCACACTTGTTCTGTAGGCCACCATGTTAGACTAACATACCAAAAATCAGCTAAATATCTTGAAGCATGTAGAAAAAAAGTCCGGAAAACTGTAATTTTGATGAATTTTTCAGAGTCCAAGGGCCGTAATTTGGGTAAAAATCAGTGGAGCGGAACAAAGTGCAAACTTGATCTGTAGGCCACCATGTTAGACTCACATACCAAAAATCAGCTCAATATCTGGAAGCGTGTAGAAAAAAAGTCCGGAAAACAAGTAGGACTGACTGACGGACCAGTCAAAAACATTATACCCCCGCAACTTTGTTGCGTGAGGTATAATAAAGGTCCTCAGATTGCTGCTGAAGGTGGCGGAGATAAAAGGAGGAGAAGGTAGAGGCATTCCTCCAGTAAGCCGTATTCATAACATCCAGGGGCGAAACAGAATTGGAGAACGCCCAGGATGTAGAAATGGCACGAACCTCATGAGCATTAAACCGGTTCGAAACAAGATCCGGCGCAGACAAGCGGGAATAAGCCAGCTTGATTGCAAGACAGATCCACCTGGAAATAGAATGGGGAGAGATAGTCTGCCTCTTAGGAATGAGAGACAGAAAGAATCTCTTCCGACCCCTCCGAATGAACTGAGTGCGAGTAATGTAAGTCTTGATCGCACGAACAGGACAAAGAAGAGGTCTCCGGCCATCGACAGCCGGGAGAGCCCGAATGCAGATGGGAGGAGGCACTGAATCAGGAAGCTGATTCTTAGCCAGAAAAGAGCAATCAGTAGTGAAGGTGACACTGTTAGCCTCATTTCTGAAGAAGGCAGAATCAACAGATAGCGCATGAAGCTCACTGACTCGTCGAGCAGAAGCGAACGCTAGAAGAAAAGCTGTCTTATAGGTGAGAAAACGCATAAAGGCTCGAATGGCGCCCCCTCCAAACAATGCAACACCCATGCCAAGTTCCACTTGGGTGTAAGACGCAAAACACGAGGCCTCTTCAAAGAAAAGTGCCGAATGAGTTTGGAGAGAAAAAGATTACGACCGATGCACCGCTTTCCCACATAAGAGAAAGTATCAGACAGCATAGACCGATAGCTCTTAATCGTAATAGGCTGGAGGCCCTTGGAGTCAAAAAGATATACCAGAAAATCTGCAATTTGAGCGATTGACGGATCACGGTAATCCACATTGTGATCTGCACACCAGCGACAGAAAACCTTCCACTTCGCAGCATAAGTCATGCCAGTGGAATGTCGCCGCGATGCAGAAATGCACTCCACTGTTGGTCTCGAAAAACCTCTACGTCGGAGACTGGACCTAATAAAAGACAGGCATGAAGGGACAGGCTCGCCAGGTTGTTGTGGTACTTCCTGAGATGACCCTGGGAAAGATGATCGCGACGTAGAGGTAGACGAATCGGCCGATCTGCCAACAGAGGCCGCAGCAGATTGATCCACATCCTCTGTGGAGACAGAGGTGCGATCAGAATAATCCTGCAACTGCAAGCACGAATCTTTGCTAATACTTGAGGAAGAATCGGTGCAGGAGGAAAGCCATAGCCGAGCCAACCTGTCCAGTCCAGAGACAGAGTGTCTACTGCAAATGCCAGAGGATATGGACAAGGGGAGATAAAGGTCTCTACCTGATGATTCCAGCGAGTAGTAAAAAGGTCGACCTGAGGACGGCCCCACTGCTCGCAAATCGCCTGAAACACCGACCAATGCAGCATCCATTCGGTTGGAAGGACACTGTCACGTCAGGACAGGGAGTCTGCTAGGACGTTGAGACGCCCGGGAATGTGTCGAATGGACACCCGAGCGTTCACATCCCACGCCAACAGAAGAAGATCCCGAGACAGCCGATACATGGGAATCGAATGTGTGCCTCCTTGATTCCGTATGTAGGCCACTACTGTCAAATTGTCCAAAAGAAGTAGGACAAAATGGTCCGACAGATGAGGGATCCAAAGCCAAAAACTCAACAGAAGAGCAAGGAGCTCCTTCTGGTTGATATGAAGGCCCACCTGCTCGCTGTCCCACTCGCCGTGAGTAGACAGACCACCCCAGCCCCGATCGTTGGCATCCACAATAAGGATGGGATCAGCCAAAGGAAGATCCAACGGAACACCCTGTGTCAGCCAGGGAATATCGGCCCAAGGGTGGAAGTGACAAAGCAGAGACCGAGGAATAGTGAGTTCCAGGTCCAGCGGATCTACATTCGGACGCCAATGATCCAACAGGAAGTGTTGGAGAGGTCGGACAAACAAGCGACCGAGTGGAATGAGATCTGTCACCGAACCGCAAAGGCCCAGCATCCGAAGGAAAGTCCTGGCCGAGACTGAGGAAGATTGAAGCAGGTTCCGAGTCAAGGCAGAAAGAATCGTCGCCTGAGCATGGGGGACCAACACTACATTGTGAAGAGTGTCGAAATCCATCCCCAAATGATGGAATCGCTGAGAAGGAAGGAGATCCGACTTCTCGCGATTGACTCTGAAACATAGCAACGCTAGCAGGCAAAGAAACTGCCGGACATCTAACTCCAGAACAGCAGCATCGTGGTGCCGTTGGAGGATGTCGTCCAGGTAGGTTGACGAAGTCACAGCCGACTGAGTACGGTGGAATGCAAGCACATGTGACATCAGTCGGGTGAAGGCCCAAGGAGCCAGGTTCAAACCGAACGGGAGAGCTCTGAATTGATAAACTCAATCCCGAAACGAGAACTGAAGGTATTTCCGTGATGCCAGATGAATGGGTACATGGAAGTAGGCATCCTTCAGGTCGATACTGGCAGCAAAGTCGCCCTGATGAACTGAACGTCGAACCGACCGGAAAGTCTCCATACTGAAACGAGGAGCTATAATGTACTCGTTCATGATACTCAGATCGATGACAGGACAAAATTGGCTGTTTTTCTCCGGCACCAAGAAAAGTCTCCAGTAAAACCCCGGTGAAAGGGTGTTCCTGACTACCTCGATCGCCCCTTTGGAGAGGAGATTGTCGATCTCTTGCACCAGAAGGTCCCGACGCAGAGATTCAGAAGGGACCTGAGTCGGGAGGGGCACCCGAGATAAACTGGGGTGCCGATGGAAGGACAGTCGCAGACCGGATTGAATGACGTCGAGGACCCAAGGGTCCGACGTTATCTCTGTCCAACGGTCGTAAAACAGCGACAGCCTTCCCCCAACTGGAGGTGAATCGAGGTGAGAACCTTCACTTGCAGCCTCGACGAGGCCCCCCGAGAGGAGAAACCACCTCGGGAAGTGACAGAGTCCTGAGACTTTCCTGCCTGAGGCTGCCAGCGAACCTGGCCACGTCGGCACTTCTTATGTGCAGAAGCAGACGGAGCCGAAGGCGTAGCCGACGAGGCAGACGCAGCAGCACGCTTGGCGGGCCTGGAACGACCACCACCCCCAGCAGCAGGATGGTCAAGCTGTCGCAGCAAAAGCTGGTCCTTCGAATGACGAAGAACTTCGCCACAAACAGCTTCCACGGAACCATGGAACAACTGAGGTCCCACCAAAGAGGCAGACCTCAGAACAGCACGTTGCTCAGAAGGAAGGGATGGATTAGAATCCAACAACGCATCCCGGCGTGCCAGCTCCAAATTAGCCGTGTTACAGGTGTGAGCGTGTGTGAAGTTCATAAGTGCCTGTGACAAAACACGAAAAGGCACCGATCATCATCAAACTCCCCTGGTGGAAAATATTCAGCCAGAGTAGCGATGACATGGTCCGCTAGAGATAACATGCCCAGCATCTCTCGGGACAGGCCCACCATAGATTCAACTACCGACATTGGGAGAACTGCCGACTTGGGCTTAATTAACCCGAGGGAAGAAGAATCCTCATCCACAGTAGTCATCCCTTGGAAGACTGGTGGAGAGACGGAATCGTAAACACAAAACCGCGATGGAGGCAGAAAGGCATCAGCTCTAGAAAAGAAGGAACCCTTGAGGGCCTTAGAACGCATTTTGGCATCTAGGCCCTGGAAGGACTCAACAACCTGAGCCGATTGCAGAGGACGCAAAGCCCCGGAGCTAGAAGGCTCAACAGGGTTACAGCGCTCCACAGTGGACTGCGGCCGGACAGTCACAGATGGCTGGTCTGAAGGTTGAACGTCCGGCAATAAGCCGAAGACGAAATCCAAAGCCTGCCCCAAGACTGACGAGGGGGGCCCATCACTTTCCAGATAATCGTCATCCTCCGTAGCAGAGGAGACATAGCCCAACTCGGGCTGACCAGCAGAAACCTCCTGGGAAGACTGAGCAGTATCCAAGGGGCCAGGCAAGACATCTCGGCGACTGACCAAAGAAGGTTGTGCCTCAGGAGGCACAGGGATGCCAACTTGAGGGTTGCCAGAAAGCAACCGGGTGAGCGCCAAAATCGCCTGACGCAGGTCACCCTGAGAATCCGTTGCAGCAGCATCGCCCGATGGAGTGTCCTCCCAATGGACCCTTCTGGTAGAAGAACCCAAATCCTCAGAAGAGACCGACGTCGAACGTCGATCGGCAGACATAACAGGGTTACGGTGAGAAGACACCGGAGGATAGTCCCGATTGTGACGCCCAGGGGCCATCACTGACCTCTGCAAAACAGAAGGTCCTGCCTGCGAAAGAGACCGACGGCGCATGTCAATCGGTAGCTGGACACGGTGAGAAGACACCGGAGGATTGTCCCAAGAATGACAGGAACCTGTCATTGGCCTCTGCGTGGCAGATGGACCCAACTGCCCATCCTCTGAGACCGACGGCAAGCATCGATCGACAACCAGACTCGGAACACAGTGAGGAATCACCGGAGGAAGGTTCCGAGAGTGACAGTTAACAGGGGCAGTCATTGACCGCTGCCGAGCAGTAGGCCCTGGATGCCAACGTCCCAACACTATCCTGCTAGGCGGCACACTAGCAGGGGAAGGAGGAACAATAAACAATTCACTCGAGGAACGAGGAATCGCTGCCGAAGCGACCAACCAGCTCAACCGATTAGGAGCAAACCTACCCAGATGAGACAGAGCAGACAGCAAACCTGCACAGCCCTGCCGCGAGGCTAGGGGAGGCTGAGAGCACACAGACACACCAGCAGATACAGCCTCGGTCCCCCAAGACTGTTGACCATCCCCAGAGGAGATGGAAGAGCCACCATCAGACAGAATAGGATCTATAGTAACAACTTCCTCAGCAACTGTCGACAGCGTAGGAGGCAGATCGGAGAGGGTCACCGAGCTGACCTCGGAGAAGCTTTCTACGAAAACAGACGCCTCAAGAGTGACATCAGAAGACAAAGAGACCACGGTCTCCACGTCAGGTATCACTGAACTAGCACCGTCAACAGTTGCAGAGGAACTCGCCACAGAAGACAGATCAGAATCCTGTGTGACAGAGTCAACACGTGCACCAGCAGAAATGTCTGCTACGGCACGGCTACCCTTACCCCGAAAACGAGGGGTTCTAGCTCTGGACAGAACCACCTTGTTAACAGAAGCCCAGAATTTAGCGCCACAAATACCACATGACTGGGCCTGAGTGCAATTGTTGCAAGTGACACACGTGGAATGAGAGTCGTCCACATGCTTCACTTGCAAGCAAGAGGTACAAGGAATAGTCTTTGGCATTATATGAAAGAAAATGGAATCAAGCTTCCCGCCGACGGAAAACAGCACAAAGGTCGTGTTCACACGTGGGGGAAAAACAAGATTAAGTGTGAAGAAACAAGCAATAATGATCAAAAATAACAATCAATCAAAAACAAATTTGGATAGCTTGATAAAAGGATACAATCCACTTGCACACAATGGAAAGTAGAGCACATATAATAAGTTGTTCACGAAGAATAACAGCAAAGTAGCACGAGTCACAAAAATTTCCGACCATGTACAAATGGCGGAAATAAAAGGAATTGACGTCACGGTTGTTGTGCATGCGCTCGGTAAACGCAAGAGGTGTGCAGAGAGAGTACCTGTAATTTCGAGCGCTGGTCTCACTCGACCCTTTTTTCGATCTTTTTCGTGCTTTTGCACTCTATTACTTTCCAACTTGTTTGGAAATGTTCTCTAAAAGCTTGCGTTAGTTCCAAAGTAGGGCTTGCACTTACGTTACAGCCAATTGTAAACAATTGTGAGTAGGTTGGAAAGAAACAAATTGTTTACGCCCGCCGCCCACCACATCATCAAACTGCAAGTAGAGTTTGACTTCGTCAAAACTCGACTAAAAATTCTCAGTGACATCTAGTTTTGGAGATAGTTTTTTTTTAAATTTTCTATTTTTAGCTCCTGTAGTTCACATGGGGCGACAGGAAAAAATTTTTGGGCATAAATTAGGTACTTATGACCCAGTAAGCCCTCATATGAAATTTGGTTTAAATTGGCCTCTTAGTTCAGAAAGTTAAAAAAATTTATAGTAATTTATATATTTTTTATTCTTACCAATGACCCAGACTTAGCTGGTGCTAACTCTAACAAAACCAGGGCCAAACACAAATTTTGCCCCCCAATCCCCAAAATTTGCATCCAAAACAAAAAGAAATCATGTCCTAAAGGACCTCCATACTACGCCTCTACTGCGCATGCGCAGTGACGCAGTCGTCCCGAAATTGGCGCCAATTATCATTCTTACTGGCAGTGCCTGGTCAGCGCTATGTACTCAGCGGGGAGGCAAGAGTTCCCAACTCCAGGGAGGGCCATCCCCGTCTGGGTCATTGGTAAGTATAAAAAATATATAAATTACTATAAATTTTTTAACATTTTTATACTGTACCAATGACCCAGACTTAGCTGAATAGTAAACAGGCTGGAGGGCCTAGGACATAGAGGAAAATCCAATAAGCTCAACTATATAGTAAAGAGGTAACCCCTTAAGGAGAAAAGGAGTATTAGGCTTTACATGTATCTTTCTTATTTAATATTAAATTAGAAAGATACACTACCCTTAATAATTGAGCACAATAACATTCATGTTCTCTATTAACATCCAGTATAACCCTTATACTAATTATTTTTAAAGCAAGCCAATAAATAAAGTAGTCCAGAGAATTGAGACTCTTTATAGTCATTTAAAAGTGTCCGAGTATTGTATATTAAAGCCCGTTTGACACTTGACATATACAAATGCTTCACACCGAGCTACACTTTAAAAATAAGACATGAATGAATTTAAACATTAATATTACACTTTGAAACCATCCCGGAAGCGACTCAGAAATACTGACTTGGAGGGGGCATTCCCTTGCTTTTCACTATAAAGCAGGTGACCTAAGGGAACAACCGCCCCCCCCCCCCCCCCCCCCCCTTCCCCTTGCCCTGGGTCAAATAGCCCAGAGCGAAGAGGGCAGCCGGACGGAGTCACTGCCGGAACAGAAAGCCTGCATAACTATAGTTGCAACTGTTTAGTGGACGACATTCTGAGCAACAGATAACGGACCTAAACAATGCAGGTCTCCAGAAATGGACTCAATATTTCTGAGATAAAAATTCGTAAATGTGGATGGCTGAGACCAATAAGCAGCCTTCATTAAATCTGTAATAGCAACACTATTAGCATAAGCCCAGGAAGTAGAAAGAGCTCTTACTTCATGAGCAGAAATCTTAAGCACAGACTGCTGAGAAGAAGATAAATCTTCATAAGCAGTACGGATAGTTAACTGAATCCATCTAGCAATAGAATGGTCTGAAATGTCCTTTCTATTAGGCATCAAAGACAGAAACGTTTCCGTCCCTTTCTGATAAACTGAGATCTCTGTTTATAGATACGTAGTGCTCTAACAGGACAGAGTAAAGGCCTACGCCCGTCTGAAGACGGAAGAGCCTTAATAACAATAGGTTCCGGATATTTATTAGGAGCCTGATTCTTAGCTAAAAAACCCACATTAGTAGTGAAGGTGATAGTGTTCCCAACACTACGATAATGAGAATCATCCACCGATAGTGCATGAAGCTCACTGACTCTTCTAGCAGAAGAGAAAGCTAAGAGAAAAGCTGTCTTATAAGATAAGAATTTGAAATCTACTGTCCCAAGAGGTTCAAATGGCTTTTCCTTCAATTTAAGGAGAACCCAAGCTAAATTCCACTTAGGAATTAATCTAAGAGTTCTGGGTCTATTTATCGAAAAGTTTCTTACCAACTTCGATAAAGAGACATTAGATCCAATTTGTAAACTATCATGATGTGCATAGGTATCAGATAACATAGATCTATAACCCTTTATAGTAACAGGCTGCAGTTTGATTTCGTCAAACAAGTATACTAGAAAGTTTGCAATGTCTGGTATAGAGGGATCGAATATATCTACAGAATGATCCCTACACCAACGACGAAAAACCTTCCACTTAGCCGCATAGTTTAGCGAAGAGGAGGTCCTCCTACAGTTAGAAATCGCGTCCACTGCTCGTCCTGTAAAGTGCTTGCCATGCAAGAAGGACCGCACAACGGAAAAACGTGAAGGTTGAGACCTTGCGGGTTGTGATGGAGTTGGCGTGATTTCCCCTGCGAAAGAAGATCCTCCCGTGGAGGAAGCTTCCGCGGTAGGTCCCACAACAGACACCTGAGTAGATTTATCCACGGTCCAGAGATGCTACAAACAGAATCTTGCATTGAGATTGCTTTATCTTTAGCAATACTTGTTGAATTAACGGCGCTGGAGGATACGCATATCCTATCATTCCGTCCCAAGGGATCGACAGAGCGTCTACTGCAAATGCTCTTGGATCCGGACACGGAGACACATACGTCTGCAACTGATTGTTGAGATGTGTCGCAAATAAGTCTATCATTGGCCGTTCCCATTGGTAGCAAATCTGATTGAATACTTGTTTGTTGAGAGTCCACTCCGACGGCAACAAGCGACCCTTTCGTGAAAGGGAGTCTGCTAGCACATTCAGACGACCAGGTATGTGACGGACCGAAAGAAGAACGTGATGTTCTAACGCAAACAGAAGGATTCTTTCCGTTAGATTGAACAACGGAACTGAATGAGTGCCTCCCTGATTTCGTATATACGCCACTACTGTCGTATTGTCAGATAGGATTTGGACATGAGCATCGTGAATAATGTCCATCCAGTGACGTAACGCAAGCCAAATTGACATCATTTCCTTGATGTTTATGTGCTTGCACAGGAATTGCGGATCCCAAAGACCCTGGCATCTCGAATCCGTTGGGATTAATGATGCACCCCAACCTGTTTGACTGGCATCCGTCATAACGGTAAAACTCGGATCCGGCAACTGCAGCGGAACTCCTTGAGTTAACCACTGAATGTTTGCCCAAGTCTGAATCTCTTGTTTCACTTGATCTGACAAGAGAACGTCTACATCGAGCGAATGAATTTTCACACTCCAATTCTGGGTCAGGAAAATTTGAAGAGGATGTGTGCGTAGCCGCCCCATCGGAATGAGATCCGCGGCGGCTCCGCACAGACCTATCAGTCTCATAAATTCTCTCGCCGTGACTTTGTCTGCGTGCAGACAATAGCGAGCGTAACAACTGACTAATTTCGCTCTGGTTAACGGCAGACGAACGAGATTGTTGTGCGTCTCGAAGCTCATTCCCAGATGAGTGAATGACTTGGACGGCACCAGATCCGACTTCTCCTCGTTTACTATAAAACCGAGACGTCGGAGCAATAGAAGAAGATTCTGAACATCGTTCTGAAGCGTTAACTCGTTGCCGTACCTCTGAAGAATGTCGTCCAGGTAGGCCGACGTTACCGCAGACGAATGAGCTCGGAAGTAGATCATTACCGAGTTCATTACCCGAGTGAAAGCCCAGGGTGCTAGATTCAATCCGAAGCACATCGCCCGGAATTGATACACCACTCCAAGGACTGCGAAGCGTAGATACTTTCGGAATGTCGGATGTACCATGACGTGAAAGTACGCATCTTTGAGATCTATGCTCGTTGCATAATCGTTCACCCGAATACTCGCTCTGACCGATCGAATCGTCTCCATATAAAACTTCGGAGAGACGATCAGCTTGTTTATCCAGCTCAAATCTATGACTGGACGGAACGAGCCGTCTGGTTTCGGAACCAGAAACAGATGGCTGTAGAACCCCAGAGATTCCTGGTTTTCTACGACCTCTACCGCGTTCTTCATTAAAAGAGACTGCACCTCTGATAACAGAGCGTCTCTTTTCTGTGGATTTGACGGAAGATGAGTCCACTTTGGACTTCGAGTTAATGGAGGCTTTCGTTTGAAGGATATCTTCAGACCTTCCGAAGTCACTCCTCTCACCCAAGGGTCGTCCGTAATCGACGCCCACTCTTGTGAAAAACTCGACAACCTTCCGCCAACCGGAACGCGATAGAGGTTTAAGCCATCACCTCCTGGACCTGCGAGGCCTGCGGTAGGAGAAACCACGTCTTCCACGACCCGCACCTCGCCTCGTCGACCTCGGGGCGTCCGACCAATTGTCCCGGCCTGAAGGACGTCCCGAACGAGAGTCGCTATCCTGACGGTCTCTCGAATAAGACCAAGAGGACGCACCGGAACCTCTATAGGAACCTCTCTTGGGCGCATTAGACCCAGAAGTGCCTGTCTTATTCGTGTCTGCTGTATCCGACTTCTTAGGAGCCGATCTGAACAACAGAGAATCATTAGCTTTCTTTTTAATTTTATCATAAATAGCGGAAAGCTTGCCGTCAAAGAGAAGTTCTCCTGAGACCGAAGCGACTCTAAGAGAGTTCTTCACCTTAGAATCCACTAGTGTGGATGTAGCTAGGGCTGCGTCACGTCTAACCAACTCCAGATTTGCCACTGAAAGGGCGGAGTTACACGTGGAATAAGCTACTGCCCTTGAAAGAAGTCTTAAAGAGGATTGTATATCCTGAAACTCTTCCCCTTGAAGGTGCAGTGATAACGCCTTAGTAAGGTGATCTGCGTAAGATAAGGCATCTAAATTGGCTCTGTTAGACGCAATAGCTGTTTCCAACACCGCGGTTGGAATAGAAGCTGACGACGGTAATGATAGCTCTAAGTCTTCCGCCTCGTCGTCCATACGCAGAGGAACTCTCGGTATACCCTGTCCTGCCGTATCGAATTTATTCCTTGCATTAATGAAAGGCAGGTTGAGAGTATTAGCGGACAAGAAACCTGCTTTCCCCGTCCTGGAAGCAAGTTTAAATATAGCGTCGTTCAATAATTCAAATGTTCTAGCAACATTATTGGACTGCGACGGAAACTCGGGAGCGATGTCCCTGAACCGCTCAAAAATTCAGAGTCCAATGACGCTATAATTCTCTTGTCCGGAAGCGCAGCAGTCTGGCCCGACGGAACAACTTGAGGGAGAAAGTGCCGGATGAAGTCCACGGCAGCTTTATGTTGTTCCGAAAGGGATAGCTCCAAGTCATCCGTATCCCTTTCACCATCCGGTCGGACCTCATGATGTTCCCGGTCGTCTGCCCCCGATGCTTCGGCGGAGCGTACCGACCCAGCGCCGTCGGATAATTCTCGATCCGACACCGTTTCTGTCGGCTGCCGGGATGCTGCGACAAGCTGTGCTATCTGCACAAGAATGTCCGGCGTCGAGACCTGCGGAGGCGCAGTCTTTCGCTGCTTCGCCGAGGGCAGCTCCGCATCAGATGGCTCCCGCATACTTTTCCTATGCGAACGTCCAGAGTCCATCGGTCTCGAATCCCTGGCTGCCGGATGGTGTGACCTGGTCGCCGAAGAATCCTTCATCGGCGAAGCTGGTAATATATCGGCGGTCACGCAGCCAAGGTGCGGTCGTGTGCGCTGACGAGAAGAGGAAGCCTTAACAGTCTCTGCGGACTGCTTATACAACGGAGCGTCCCGAGCGACGGACGTATGCTCCGCTAAAGACACATTTTGTACCACAACATCTGGTCCCAGATGTTGTTGTACGAGAGAGGGACCTCTCTCGCTCGCGGCCCGGCTGGACCTGGACGAGCTAGGAACCGGACTAAAAGGCTTCCTCCGTTCTCGCTTACTATCCGCCGTCACTGGGTGTGCATCTATTATGTTTATAGTGCTCGCATCACCCAAAATTTCCTCTTGGACCACATCGGACGAACCCGGCTGCCGAACCATTCGGTGAATGGACGCTACACCGGGCGAGCTAGCGGACGACATTTGTCTAATCTCCATGAGCACTTTTGCCGCTAGCTCTGAATTCATTTGTGACGACAGACACACACTTGAAGAAGATAACACGGAAACATCACCCTGTTCTGGTTCCTCTGAAATAGAAACTGAGAGAGTAGAGTGACCTTGCGGAGAAAGAGCCGGCATCGCTCTTTCTCCAGAAACAACATATCGTGACACACGTTTCCAATGTTTCTCATCCCAATGTTCACATATAGGACAGGGATTAATGCGAGAACACTGACTACAATTAATACAATGATCATGAAAGTCAGAGGAAGATTTCTTCCTATTACAATTTGAACAACGTCCCTTTATTGTGAAAGAACAACAATAAGTCCTAGTTACTCGCAAAAACCCCTGACACAAAGATACATAATAACATGATCCATTATTAAATGAAAAAACAATTGCAAAACAAAATAATTTTGAAAAAATATTTTTTCAGCGAAGCCCAAGTTGCTGAAAAGTAACGTAGAGCCCCGATGGATCCGATGGCAAAGTGTGGTCAAAAATTTTAAATTTATATAAAATAATTAATGAGACACTTTCGGATAATATAAATGTATCTTATAATGAGATAAACTACAACAAAGGCAAACAGCCCCCCTCAAAAAAGGCTGTTGCCAATGAAAACAAACAGTGTAAACACACACACTAGAAAACATGACTCCAGGCACTGAAAAAACTGGCCCGGAATCAGTCATCAATTACACTCTATCTGATGCAAAACAGAGACTCCCAGGGGAGAATCTGTAGAGCATCAGATGGAAGATGCAGAACACAAACGTTATACACCCATGGGTGAAAACGTAACTATGGGGAAAATAACAGAAAACATTCTGTAACCAAGCAACTCTCCCAGGAAATTTTAGAAATGAAATTTCTCAAAAATATGCCAAAAGCATGGGAGAATTGCAAGGGGGGACTTTAGAAGGCTAGGGGAGAGGAAACACTGAATAAGCAGTGCAACAATTAGCAAGAATGACAAGAGGCCCATGCCTCGAAAATAGGCAACTTAACATAATTTCATCAAAAAATTTTAAGTACAGCCCTGATTATTTTTTGCCACTTCTTTTTCCTCTCCTCCTTCTATCCTCCTTAGAATCACATTTTCTCCAAAAATTACGTGTCTGGCATCCTTTAAACTGAGATTTACAAGCACAAAGATCAGTGAGATGTTGACTGATGAAGGGCCAAACAGAGAATGATAATTGGCGCCAATTTCGGGATGACTGCGTCACTGCGCATGCGCAGTAGAGGCGTAGTATGGAGGTCCTTTAGGACATGATTTCTTTTTGTTTTGGATGCAAATTTTGGGGATTGGGGGGCAAAATTTGTGTTTGGCCCTGGTTTTGTTAGAGTTAGCACCAGCTAAGTCTGGGTCATTGGTACAGTATAAAAATATAGAAATTTTGGTGCAATGCGGGCTCGCACAGGAAGCCCAAATATGAATCCAGGGACTTGGCTTTAACAAACTTATATCTCACCTCCCTAAGGATACTGCATACCAAATATCAAAAGATTCTGATTGACAAAAAATATCAGTGAATAGAAGTGCAGTACAGGTTTTCTGGCTGTGTTTGAATGATGATTTGAGAGGGGGTTGGAAGATTGGAATCCTCTCTGCCCCTAGTACTATGAGGGGGAACCATGGTTTAAATAAATGTGTTAATAGGGTAAGATAGGCTGTTCGTTATCAGCTGCCATGTAATAGTGTGCTCCTGGGAAATGCACTTGCTCAAAATATGAATTTGCTTGCACTGACAGCCTTAGTTTTGGTGCACTGACAGCCTTAGTTTTGGTGTACTGACAGCCTTAGTTTTGGCAATATATAGACTTCATTGCTGACTGTGACAAAAATGCAACTTTTCAAAACAATATAACAGTTTTGTAAGGTGTGTTTGTGGTCCCCCAATAAACATTTAAATGTGAAATAATCCCCCAAATTAATAAATGAATCTAGTTTGGAAGCCAAAAAACATATTTCTTATTGGCATCACAGAAAAAAATATTTTCTCAGAGGCCAGCATTACAACATTCAGGCGAAAATAAATATGATTCCATAACTTTAAATTTGGCATTCAAATATCTTTGTCAAGTATAGCCCTTCAGACAACTTTTTCTGACTCCAAAACAGGAGGTCATGCAACAAATACAAGAGAGAAAATGACACAAAGGGAAGTACTGGTCACATGAACATTTTTTAGGGAATTCCCAACAAAAACACAATAGAGGTAAATTGTATTTTTTAGGTCCAAAAGTCATTAAATCACCCTCTTTTTTATCAGGAATACTCAACAATAATGCAAGATGTCAAGAGAATGTTTCAAATGTTTATTGAAACAATATGTTTTCCCAAGGCTGTTTATTTTTAGAGACTGCATCATTTCTGAATGCAACATTTTAAGGCAGGTAACTCTAATTCAAATATTTAGTTCAGCGATACAATATTTGGTACACCTTCTGACTAAGATGTGTATGAGGTTTGATAATTGTAGTTTGGTTTGTTTCCAACTTTTGGCTGAGACAAGAATTTTGACAGATCATGAATATATGGACAGACTTTATTTATTGGTGTTTTAAGGTCACATATCTGCACTGTGGCTAATCATGACCATGCCAGTTTTACAGGTGGAGGAAGCCAGAGTTCCTCGGAGAGAACTGCCGAGCAACAGCAAGAAACTGTCATCTGCCCAACATACTAACTCCACATAAGCACGGTTAATATTGGTTGAAGACAGGTGCACTATCGACATGCAGTATGCCTTAGTACACAATGTCATCATGCCCCCACATGGGCAATGGGGGTAAAGTGTATTGTCCAAGGACACAATGTGGTTGCCGCAGGTGAGATTCTAAACAAGGACCTCTCAACTTGCAACCTGTACCTCTACCTACTGAGCCACTGCGTCCACTATCAACAGACTTTAAATGATATTAAAATCTGACCTTTACCTTGAAGTTACAGGCATCTGAGTTTCTGAAAATTTGATTAGCAATTTCCATCTTGGCTTTCAAAAAGTGATGAGAAATAGGGAACATAAGGCTGAATAGACAGAAAATGGTTGGCAATTGGGTGAAAAGCATTTTGCTAATCCAGTCATCAAATACCCTGTATCATGTATGACACGTCATCCCATTGTCCTTTACAATTGTTTGAAGTTTGATGATTGTACACCCAATAGTTTCCCTATTATGGCCAAGATATGACTTGTGACTTTCAAAATACAGCAAATAGTAGGACTTGACCTTGATGTCCAAGCAACTATTATATGTGACATGCCTGACTCTTCTTGTCATTGGTACAAAGTTTCATAATAGTAGTTTGATTCCTTTCAGAGTTATGGCAAAAACACTACCTTGACCTTGAAGTTACAGATCCAGCTTACAGTTATAGACACAACTACGGTGTGCGACACACTTTCCGATGGTTCCTTTATAATTGTGTGAAGTTTGATGATTGTAGACCCATAGTTTCTTAGTTATAGCCCAGACATAACGTGACCTTCAACATATGACACTCAAGTACAACATTCAACTTGCTGCACATTCAACTATTATACATGACACTCCTTCTGATTGTCCTCCATCTTTGTATAAAGTTTGATAACTTAAGTTTGATCCATTTCTGAGTGGGGCCTGAGACACAATTACTGATGGATTTAAAGTGACATTGAAATTTGATTTTGACCTTCAAGTTACGGACCCAGCTTCAAGTTACAGACACAACTATGGTGTGTGTCACATTCCACTACTGTCCTTTGAAATCACGAGTAAAGTTTGATGATTGCAGCCCCAATGGTTTCTGAATAAACGCAGATATTTGTGACCTTCAACATATGGCACCGACAGAAAGAGTGACCTTGAAGATCCACAAACATGTATTATTCAGAACACATCTGCTTGTCCTGAACTTTTGTCTGAAGTTGATTTGATACATTTCTGAGTTATGGCTGCAACACGGATGTTGACCTCAAAATGTGACCTTGATCTTGAAATTATGGACAAAACTATGGTGTCTGGTACAACCTCCTGTTGTCCTTTACAATTGTGTGAAGTCTGATGATTGTAGCCCTAATAGTTTTTGAGTTACTGGCTCAGACACACACCCATCCACCCAAACTTGCACACTTCCATTACTATATGTCAGGAAGTTGGGGGGGGGGGGGATATAAAAAGGTTAGCAATCACTACAAATAATATCAACTTTGATGAAAGTCTTAAACATTATCATAACACTTGCTGAGGAAGGGGTGGAAAAAATTAGTCACATCAAAAATGTTGCTTCAATGAACCAATGCTGCTCACTTTAGAGGACTCGATTCCCAGGGCCAGGCATTGGTTACCGGGTAGTATGACACCAGTGAAGTAGTGCTGAAACGGTTGTTCGACTAGTCGGCCTCGACTCAATTACTAAGAAAGTTGATGCTGAAATTCGCCAGTCTACTAGTCGGCACCTTAATTACGGAGATCATTGTTAGGTATAAGCGTCAGACATACTATACTCTGATTGGCCACAACTGACAGTAAAGTCGGCAGAACCCTATTTTTCAGAAAACTGAGGCAAAATATGTTGTTCATTTTAACCCAACTCATGAAAATTAACTATTCCGGCACTTGCTTCTGTATTTGTTTAAAGGTTTACTTTCACTTTCGCGCTCATGTTCAATCCAATTTGTTACATTATATGCCTGTATTGGCCAGGCCTTAAAATAACCGGGTTCGCATCACATTTTGCGATACAAATCACCTATTTAGCGATGCAATTCATAATTTGGAATCACATTTTGCAAATAATGTTAAATATTGTCAAATTCATTCAATTAGCAATGTATCACCAAAGATTTATTCGGCTTCTGTTATAGCTACAAGAACGTACCATAAAGTAAAAAAAAGCCACTTATCTATGACATATCTTCATGAATATGAATTACCTTAACAAACCTATTTTACATAACTGTTTCCTAATATGGTGATGTGAGAGAAAATAATACAGGAATTCAGCCAATTAAATATTGTATTTTATTCTGGCACCAAATGATTTATATCCACATCATCTGATTGGTAGTCTTCAGTCACGTGCTACATCCTCTGTCATTCAGTGAAATTTATAATCTTATTTTATTTTAAGAATTGGTATATCAAAACTAGACTGCATTCTGGCACCGTATTTCACAGATATGTATTTATGACATATCTACATGCGGTGCCTAAGTTTTAATCACATACGTGAAGCACTTGAAAAGTTATTTTTAACTGAAACCGCCGAAGTGACAGGAAACTCAAAATGCACAATGTGGATTCCATTTCTGAAGAGAGACAGAGGTGAACCATGAGGTCTGTGATGCTTCGCACGAAATGACATACAGCCTAAAATAACTCTTGAACTGCCCCGTGTGAATGAAACATTTCAAAATGGTAGGGATAATTTTCTAAGAAATGAATATCAATATATTCTCTTCTGTATTTGTTTTAAAAGTTTTTGATCTCATAAATATTCTCCACAACTAAGAAATATACCTGGCATTTATCATACATTCAAGCATGGGCGCAGATCGGAGGTGGGTGGGGGATGACATGTCAACAAAGCTTCAAATCAGATCACTTGCCAATTTGCAAATTACAGTATGTGTCAAAATAAGTTGTAGCGTTTCACTGAAAAACTATGCATTTTTTTAACACTTGGTGAGTAATCTTGTATTTTTGTAGCAAAACGGGCCGACTAGTCGACTTTAAGTCGATTACTACAGGTGACTAGTCGACTTTCGAAAATAGCTAATCGTTTCAGCACTACAGTGAAGAACTTGTTACTTCAAAAAGTAATCACAGCTCCACTTCCAAAGGCAGAATGAGCTCAGTTAATGAATGTAATCATGTTATTCATGGCGAGTTTACTGAACATCATAGCTCATATAGCAAGACAAGAGGCCCCAGGGGGCCTGAGGGCGCTCACCTGACATGGTAGCCTAAATATCAACCCAGAGAATTGATTTCCACAAGTTGCATCTGCTCCTCCTAAGAAAAGCTGAAACCAAATATCCAAATATTCTGACCAGTGGATCTAAAAAAAGATTTTTAAAGAATATTCCTCATACTGAACTAAGTCATAATTCGGGCTCCCACAGGGAGCCCATATATGAACCCAGGGACTTGGCTTTAACAAACCTGAATCTCACACCCCTAAGGATTCTGCACACCAAATATCAAAACATTCCGACTGCTGGATCTGAAGAAGAAGATTTTTAAAGAAAATTCCTCATTTTGAACCAAGTTACAATTCGATCTCCCACAATCAGCCCAAATATGGACCTAGGGACATGGCTTGAACAAACTTGAATCTTACCCCCCTAAGGATGCTGCATAAAAAATATCAAAAGCATTCATCTGCTGGATCTGAAGATTTTTAAAGAAAATTCCTCATTTTGAACTAAGTTGTCATTCAGGCTCCCATAGTGAGCCCAAATATGAACCAAGGGACTTGGCTTGAACAAACTTGAATCTCAGCCCCCAAGGTTGCTCCATGCCAAATATCAAAACATTCCAACTGCTGAATCTGAAGAAGTAGATTTTTAAAGAAAAATTCCTCATATTGACTAAGTTATAATTTGGGCTCCCTCAGGGAGCCCACATATGGACCCATGGACTTGGCTTTAACACACTTGAAACCCCCCCCCCCCCCCCCCCCAAGGATGCTACTCACCACATATCAAACCATTCTGACTGCTGGATCTGAAGAAGAAGATTTTTTAAGAAAATTCCTCATTTCGAACAAAGTTACAATTCAAGCTCCCACAGTGAGCCCAAATATGGACCTAGGGACATGGCTTGAACAAACTTGAATCTCACCCCCCTAAGGATGCTGTATACCAAATATCACAAGATTCTGCCTGCTGGATCTTGAGAAGAAGATTTTCAAAGAAATTTGCCTGAAATGCACTAAGTTCGAATTTGGGCTTCTATCGTGAGCCCAAATATGAATCCAGGTGGCTGATTTGAACAAACTGGAATCAGATCCACCCCACAATGTTGCATACCAAATATCAAAAGATTCTGCCTGCAGGATCTGGAGAAGAAGATTTTTGAAGAAATTTGCCTGAAATGCACTAAGTTCAAATTCGAGCTTCTATAGTGAGCCCAAATATGAATCTAGGGAGCCGATTTGAACAAAATAGAATCAGATCCACCCCACAATGTTGCATACCAAATATCAAAAGATTCTGCCTGCTGGATCTGGAGAAGAAGATTTTTTAAGATATTTGCCTGAAAAGCACTAAGTTCAAATTTGGGCTCCTATACTGAGCCCAAATATAAACCCAGGGAGCCGATTTGAACAAACTTGAATCAGATCCACCCCACAATGTTGCATACCCAATATCAAAAGATTCTGCCTGCTGGATCTTGAGAAGAAGATTTTCAAAGAAATTTGCCTGAAATGCACTAAGTTCAAATTTGGGCTCCTATACTGAGCCCAAATATAAACCCAAGGGGCCGATTTGAACAAACTTGAATCAGATCCACCCCACAATGTTGCATACCAAATATCAAAAGATTCTGCCTGCTGGATCTGGAGAAGAAGATTTTCAAAGAAATTTGCCTGAAATGCACTAAGTTCAAATTTGGGCTCCTATACTGAGCCCAAATATAAACCCAGGGGGCCGATTTGAACAAACTTGAATCAGATCCACCCCACAATGTTGCATACCAAATATCAAAAGATTCTGCCTGCTGGATCTGGAGAAGAAGATTTTTTAATGTTTTTCCCATTGCCAACAGTGTTAAAAAGTGCTGACTCAGCACTTTTTCAAAGTCCCGAAACTGTACCCTATGATAAAACCGATGGCAATTTTTTTTTACCAATTCTTTCTGTTGGTCCTAAGGAAGCTTCACAGCAAATAAAAATTCTCGGTGCCGTGCAGTTTTGGAGATATGGGCGTTTTAATTTTTTTCTATTTTTAGCTCCTGCGCTTCCCATGGGGCTACAGGAAAAAAAAAATCAGCATAAATTAGGTACTTATGACCCAATAAGCCCTCACATAAAATTTGGTTCAAATCAGCCTCTCGGTTTGGAAAATAGAAATTTCGGGCGGAGCCAAAAATTTTGCCCCTCCCATAACGACGCCAAGTATAGCCCCACAAACTTCTCTTGAACAAATCTGAGTCTACACCTCAAAAGGAAGCTGCACACCAAATATCAAGTCTCTGCTACTGCTGGTTCATGAGAAGAAGATTTTTCAAGATTTCAGCTCACTTTTTGGGTGTGGCCCTACCCACGGGCGGGGCAACTTGATTTGAACAAAATCAAATTGCGATGTCATAACAAACTATTATCTCAAATATCAATTAAATTGGTTCAGCGGTTTGGGAGGAGAAGACGCAAACACCATGTTCACGGACGACGGACGCCAGACGACGGACGACGGACGGTGAGTGATCACTATAGCTCTCCTGACTGAAAGTCAGGTGAGCTAAAAAAAGAGCAACACAAAGTGTAGCATATGCCCCTATCTGCAGTAACATGGATATGCTACTCACTTGAGTCGTAGCATTTCTCACAGGCAACTAATTAAATGAACAAGAGGCCCCAAGGAACGAAGGCAAATATAGCTCCTCGAACTTCTCTTGAACAAATCTGAGTCTACACCTCAAAAGGAAGCTGCACACCAAACATCAAGTCTCTGCTACTGCTGGTTCATGAGAAAATGATTTTTTAAGATTTAAGCACTCTTTTTGGGCGTGGCTCTACCGAGGGGCGAGGACGCAAACACTATGTTCACGGACGTCAGACGGTGCGTGATCACTATAGCTCCCCTGACTGAAAGTCAAGCGAGCTGAAAAGAAGACAAGAGGCCCCACGGGGCCTGAGGGCGCTCACCTGATACTGGCCGAGTCATATCACCAAAATAGCAAGGGATTCTGCCTTGTGGTTATTATCAGTTTTTCAACATAAAAGTGTTTTCTCTACTTAGTAACCCAGAGTGTTCATATGTTAGATCCCCATATTGGGTACTCAATAATTTATCTATTTATTTATTGGAATTTAAGGTCACTTTCTAAGGCTACATCATTACAGAGGCATAATTATAATATCAGGTTTGGTCAATCGTTTATGCCTATTACTGCCCACTTTACAGGGCTTTCAACGCAGGAATTGGTTACTGGGCCCAATTTTATCAATAAACCAGAACTTGAACAAATTTCAATTTGCCGCTTCTAAGAAAACTAAAAATCAAATATCAAAAGATTCTGAGAGGAGTATCAGAAAAAAAAGATTTTTTAAGAATATTTCTCATACTGAATTAAGTTATACATTGGGCTCCCATAGGGAACCCAAAAACAAAAGCTTCTGAAGCAGTGGTTTGGGAGAAGAAGATTATTCAACGTTATTCCCATTACCTACAGTGTTAAAAAATGATGACTCGGCACTTTTAGTCCTGGAAAAGTACTTATGATAAAACCAATGGCATTTTTTTCACCATTCCTTTCTCCCGGCCCTAAGGAAGCTTCACATTGTATAAAAATTCTCAGTGCCATGTAGTTCTGGAAATATGGGCATTCAAAAAAAAAAAATTTTTTCAGCTCCTGTAGTTGCCGTGGGGGACAGGAAAACAATTTATGGCATAAATTAGGTATTTGTGACCCAATAAGCCCTCATATCAAATTTGGTTCAAATCGACCTCTTGGTTTGGAAAATAAAAATTTTGGTATAATTTGGGCTTCTACAGTGAGCCCAAATATGAACCAAGGGACTTGGCTTTAACAAACTTCACTCTCAGCCCCCCCCCCCCCCCTCCCCCCCCTACGAATGCTGTACATCAAATATCAAAAGATTTTGACTGGTGGATCTGAAAAAAAAATTTTTTTTAAAGAATATTCCTCATATTGAACTAAGTTATAATTTGGGCTCCACAGGGAGACCAAATATGAGCCGAAGGACTTGACTTGAACAAACTTGAATCTCACCTCCCTAAGCATACTGTATACCAAATATCAAAAGATTCTGACCGGTGGATGCGAAGAAGAAGATTTTAAAAGAATATACCTCGTATTGCACTAAGTTACAATTTGGGTTCCCAAAGGGAGTCCAAATATGAACTCAGGGACTTGGCTTGAACAAACATCAATCTCACCCCCCTAAGGATGATGCATAGCAAATATCAAAAGATTCTGATTTGTGGATCCGAAGAAGAAGATTTTTAAAATATATCCCTCATATTGCACTAATTTGAACATTTGGGTTCCCATAGGGAACCCAAATATGGACCGAGGAATTTGATTTCTACAAATATGTGAATCAATGTTCCAAAGATGTTATATGTAAAATATGAAAGCTTTTAGAGCAGTGGTTTGGAAGAAAACAATTCTTTATTTTTTTCCCATTGCCTACTGTGTTAAAAAATACTGACTCAGCACTTTTTCAGAGTCCCGAAAAAGTACCCTATGATAAAACCGATAGCAATTTTTTTTTACCAATCCTTTCTGTTGGTCCCAAGAAAGCTTCACACCAAATAAAAATTCTCACTGCCGTGCAGTTTTTGAGATATAGGCGTTTTAATTTTTTTCTATTTTTAGCTCCTGTGGTTCCCACGGGGCTACAGGAAAAAAAATTTCTGCATAAATTAGGTACTTATGACCCAATAAGCCCTCACATAAAATTTGGTTCAAATTGGCCTCTCGGTTTAAAAAATAGAAATTTGGGGTGGGGCCAAAATTTTTGCTCCTCCCATAACATCGCCAAGTATAGACCTACAAACTTCTCTTGAACAAACTTGAGTCTACACCTCAAAAGGAAGCTGCATACCAAATATCAAGTCTCTGCTATTGCTGGTTCTTGAGAAGAAGATTTTTTAAGAATTGGAGCATTTTTGCCCCACCCCTCTGCTCAATATGAGCCGAAAACCTAATTTGCCCAAAAATCAAAATGCCGCTATATAACCCCTACTCACATGAAATTTCATTAACATGCGGCCAGTGGTTTGGAAGAAAAAGACCCAAACACCACCTTCACGACGGACAACGGACGCCGGACGACGGACGACGGACGAAAAGTGATCAGAAAAGCTCACCCTGACTTTCAGTCAGGTGAGCTAAAAAAGGCCCAAAACTCTACAAAAAAATTGGACAAAACCTGTTACTTGTGAATATCCTTTCACCCACGGTCTATTAGCATACCAAAGCTCATTTAAATCTGACATCCACTGAGATATGGAGGTCCAAAGTTATTATGGATGGACATACGGATGGGCAGATAGAAAAATGGACGAACGAATGGATGGACAGGACCCATTTCTATATCTGCCACAAACTTCGTTTTGGCAGGGGATAATTACCCATGTAACCTACCTTAATTCATGAACTAAATGCCCTGTAATCCTAGCACCAGATGCAGCCAATGGATGTCCCAAGGCAATACCACCTCCATTGACATTTGTGATTTCAGGATTCAATCCAAGTTGCTTCTCCACAGACAAATACTGTGCGGCAAAAGCTTCATTTACCTACAATTAAGATGAAAAATGAATCCTGGCGCCCTAATAATCTGATTTCCACTACTGATGTGTTCTAAAGCTACAAAAGTTACTTCCAATAATTACTTTAGTGTAGTATTAGCAAATTTTTCCTATAATGCGACTCGGTCAATAAAAAAGAAATTTAACTATGTCAACAAAATTGAATTAGTTAAATTCCAAGTTGCATTATGAGAAAAAAGAGAAGCTTAACGCTTAACTCGCTGAATATTTTTAAAATATTTTTCATCACATCTAGTCATGGATGCCGTGAAGCAGCCATGACAAGATATGATGAAATATTCATTTAACAGTTAATCCAATATGCAAGGGAGACTTTGGATAAAAGTGGTCAAATTATATTTCACTGGCAACTATTCCTTGCTCTCGGCAGGAAAATCCACCAGCAGCATGTAAGAAGTTAAAATTTTGTATTTTGGCATCTGTCTGCAGAAGGTTAATTTTGTTTGCATTCTGCATGAGCACCATCTGGAAGGTGCCCCTTTAAACTGCATAAGTGAAAGGTTATTATCTGAATCTTAGAAACATAGAGCCACATTGATGTACTTTACTCATACATAAAACAACTGTTATTTAAGAATGAGGCCTAAAAAAGTTAAAAATCTGTTTCTCAGGCCTCCTACCTGGTCCTTTTAAATGGTCTATGTTTGATATTTTACGCAAGTTAATAAAACTGATAAATTTGTACCTTGGGTGCAACAAGGCTTTCAAAGCCTTCTTGCATTCAAGGGATGAAATACTATGTTATTCTGTACATTATGAGGCCTAAAACATAAAACCAAGAACATGAATTTCTGATGGCAAAGAAATAATTACAAAATAAAAAATAAAATACAAAACTGCCCACCCACATGCACTTTTACAAAAAATGGCCTGAGAAACAGATCTACTTTGTGGGGAAGGGGGGGGGGGGGGGAGGGGAGGGGAGGGGAGGGGGGGGGGGTCCAAAGTAGTTTTTATACCTCAACCAGCTGCATATCTTTCAATTCTTTTCCTGCAGCTTTAAGTGCAGCTTGAGATGATGGGACAGGTCCGATGCCCATTATTTTAGGATCACAACCTATAAAAAGAAATACAGGTTTTTTTTACACAATTATGTACATACGTGGAGATTTGGGTGGCTGGAAAATTTACGAACTAACTGCCAATTAAACAAAGATATAACATTACCTTGAAACAACGTCATGATTGTTAACAGTCAAACAGAAACTGATATTCAGGGGAACTTTCCCTACTGTGGTATTACCCACAAGGTGCCTTATATAGTTTTCCAAATCAAAAACTAGAGGTACTGTGAGCAAGCTCACAAAGTGATACCCCCGCACCTGTCAGAATGGAATTATATTGCTTCATGCACATCTTCATATGGTGTTCTTCCATTGTGTAAAGTTTCATGAAAATTCTTCAAACGGTTTAGGAGGAGTTGCGCTTATAAGGATGGACAGACGGACAGATGGACGGACAGGGTGATTCCTATATACCCCCCAAACTTTGTTTGCGGGGGGTATAATAAAGAATGTTTGGAAGTGAAAAGACAATTTTCTGTATATCATGTGTCAAATGAAGGTGTTAAAAAGCTTGCGTTTTACCAATTTGTTTGTTTCAACAGTAATTAACATGTTTTCAACTTGTGTGTATGTGAGTGGGAAGAAGGGAGCAAAACAAGTAGCACAGACAGAACTGGAATGATATAGCCTAACTGTTTTAATATCAGAAAAGCAAACCACTGTTCAGGCTGCAATCATGATATATCCCTCAATGCTTTAAGTGACTTCAACACCAAGAAATGAAGAGACTCATCCAAGTTATTTATTTAATGGTGCTTAATCATGACTGCAAATGAAGATAGTCACACCAGCAAATTGTTTGTACCTGAGGTGTCTATTTTAGAGGACTTCCTCACCCAGTAAACAAGCACTACTTCACTTCCAGGATTCCCACAAGGACCTCTGGGTGAGTAGGTACTTTTTTTTTACCTCATGTAAATTTGAGGCTATAGCCATTTTGAAACTGCAGGGGACAACTGATTGTTAAAATTAATTTGATCATAACTGTTGGACAAATTTAGGCAACTATCTTTACAGTAGATTATGAAATTATATATTTGGTTTTATCTCTATTTATAACCCACTGTGTCATGATTCTCATTCCTAAAAACAGAGAATTATTATCGGCTTACTCTTTCTATAAAGATCTATACAAAAGATCATTGCAAATGAATGTAAATATTTTTTCTCTCTTTTTTTTTAACACATGATTCTCAGAGGGGGCAAAGAAAGGTTTTTTTTTACAGAAATAATGAAGATGCCCCCCAAGAGAAGCAGAAAAACAATCTTTGGAAAACCGAAAATTTGGGTAAAGGTTAAAAAGCCTAGAGGCACTTTTAAAAATATCGCTAGAAAGGAACATCATTTGAACAACCTTGGATCTTGGCCATATATTTATTTATTTGTTAGGGTTTAAAGAAACTTTTGACAGCCAGGGTCACCTCAAGCCGACCAGTTTTATGGATGGAGGAAGCGAGAGTACCCGGAGAGAATCGGCGAGCTATGGTGAGCAACTGTCTGGCTCCCCAACATACTAACTCCACACAAGCAAGGTTAGCATTAGTTGAAGACAAGTGCACCATCGACGTAGTACACAATGCCACCGTGCCCCCACATGGGCAATGGGTAAAGTTGCCGAAGGTGGACTTCTAACCGAGGACATCCCGGCTTGCAGCCTGAACCTCTAGCTACTGAGCCACCATGCCCCCTCTTGGCCATATAAAAAGGCTGATGTTCAAACATCATTAACCACTACTTTATGAGAATTTGGAGCATTTTGTTAATCCTCTTTGACTATCCTCATGATGAATTTCTTTCCTTGATCCACACCCATTCTTGATATTAGACCTCTACTAAGTAGTGTACATTAACTCCCTTGCTTGTTTCTATTCTGTCAAGATTATATATTTATTTGGGGTTTAATGACACTTTCAACAGCCAGGGTCAAAACAGGTCGGATAGCTTCATGGTTTGAGAAAGCTGGATTACCAGGAAAAAACATCAAGTGGCAATGAGCATCCTTTCAAGATATTAGAATCCCAAGTGTTGACATGTTTGCACCACCAACTAATGAAGATTCAGGGTTCGTACACTAAATTTATTTTGAAATTCAAGAACTTTTCCTGGACTTTCAAGGACCTGAATCACAAATTTCCAGGATAATATATTTGTATCTATAAAGCTGAACACATGTACATACACGTTTTTTATTCATTTATTTATTTAATGGTGTTTAAGGTTACATATTTCTGCAGAATGGCTAAGCATGACCATAATATAGATATAAAGTAAAGTCCAGCCAATCAATTATACCCATGTTGCCCATTTTAGAGGATTTCAACCCTTGGCATTAGTGAACCAGATCCTATTATACCATTAAAACAGAGCTATTTACCATGGTAAACAAGAACTGCTTCTTTTCCCAGGGTTCCCACTGGGAATATTTTAAATATTTGTTTGTTTCATTTGAAAGTTAATTGATGTGGGTGCTTATAATTAGGTGGGGACATTTTGACAAATAAGTGAGGATGTTTTCACCGAAAATTGGGACAATTGGACCAGCCACTTGAGGGCCAGCTTCGTTGAGGGACCATTTTGACCAGCACCCACTGTATTCTGTGTCTGAATAATGTCTGATGTTAAGCAGTAGGTTGTGTTTAAGTTGAAAGTCAGAGTGTTCTGATGTGATGAAACAAAACGAAGCAGAAATACAGTCACTGGTATCTCACTCAGCTTAAGTTGAATTGTTGTTACAATGTAAGTGGTCAAAGAGCACTGAAGACTTCGATCTACGGTAAAATTTAGAATGTCTATAGATCATTTTTATGCCCATAAAAGTTTCTGGAGTACAGATTCCCTGATACAATACATGTATTTCCAATAATGCTTCATGGCAATATTAACAGACTTAATTTGCCCGATGGAAATGTTTCAAGTCATGCTCAATCCACTCAAAACCTTTTTTCTCCAAACCCATTTTTTTTTTTTATCTTAACTCCTAGCACTCTGGTAATGAAACAGAATATTCTCCAATAACTCTGTTTTTCTCTTGTTTAACTATGAATTTAACCATTTATATCTTGTTTGAAAGAGCTCGCTGAGCTCTGTAAAACAATATATATTTGGTTCAAAATCAAAATGCATTATGGGAAATATTTGCTGCTGAAAATTTTGCCTTTTGACATCAGTGTGCAGAGAGTTAAAAGACACTCATCTGATATTCTATTCACTCTATTCCTGTAAAACAAGAATTGGAAAGTGAAGGACACAGTCACTTAGAAAATCCAACCTGTGAGCACACCGATTATCCACCATTGATCGTTTGCTTTAGAAGTGCTCAATTTTCTTATCTATTTAGCTGCCTCAATCTGTGGAGTGCAGGGTTTTATCCACCCTTCTGTCCTAGGCTTGCATTGTAAAGGACAGATTTAGAAATTTCTGTTAACACCATGATGCCTTAGGTTGAGTCCACTCGCCTCTGAGGGTGTACTGCAGTTTGTTCTACCACTGATATTTTGAATAATAGTGAGCTGCAAAAGATGAACAAGAGCAACGCTAATGCGTGTGCTAATGCCCCCAAAGGTAGCCAAGTCGTACTCACATGTGGATAATCAGATGTCACTGGATGTCGACCGACAATTGATGATAAGCACATGAAATGTGAAATTAATCAGGTCAGGCAAACAATTTTAATGGGACAGAAACTGAAACATCATCAATTTTCAAAGTCAAGAGGGCTCGAAAAACTTTTATTTTTCTTGCAGTTGTCCTGTGGACAACCAGAAATTATATTTTGATTGTCCAAAATCAAATCAGGTTGAATAAAAATGTTTAGTCACACAACAATTTTTTTATGAGGTGTCATCTATTATTAGCATTCGAAAATAGCAGGAAATACCCTTTCATTTAACTCAGAAATCTCGAAATTATGAAGAGCCAATGAGATTAAACCACTTATTCAGTACACAGTGCATAAAAAAGTGTATTTTGTGTGATGACAAAACTAAATTTTTGAGAGGTATGATTCAGTTAAGCATTTTGACAGCTTTTGAGGAATCATGGCGTCGACTAGATACAAGTCGCATTTGCATGTAAATAATCAGGTGAAGCTAAAATTATAAATGGTCTGTAAGAGTGGAACATAGGTAATCATGGATAAATACATATATCTGAGATGAAAGTGAAGGGGATAAATGAAACGAAATTAAAATACCTGTTAAAACTTGTCAGAGTATTATGATCATCCAGTTCAGAAACAGTTCAGAAACATTGATGTTGATATGCAAAGTGGATGTTAGTAATCAGTTCTACCAGATATTAAATGACCTGCACCTCACTAATTGTTGCATGGAATGAAAATGTCAAATGAACAAGTAAACAGAAAGTTAAAAAATTTATAGTAATTTATATATTTTTTATACTTACCACTGACCCAGACATAGCTGGTGCTAACTCTAAAAAATCCAGGGCCAAACACAAATTTTGCCCCCCAATCCCCAAAATTTGCATCTAAAACTAAAAGAAATCATGTCCTATAGGACCTCCATACTTTGCCCTTACTGCGCATGCGCAGTGTCAAGGACGTTCCAAAATTGGCGCCAATTATCATTCTTACTGGCAGTGCCTGGTCAGCGCTATGTACTCAGCGGGGAGGTAAGAGTTCCCAACTCCTGGGAGGGCCATCCCCGTCTGGGTCATTGGTAAGTATAAAAAATATATAAATTACTATAAATTTTTTAACATTTTTATACTGTACCAATGACCCAGACTTAGCTGAATAGTAAAAAGGCTGGAGGGCCTAGGACATAGAGGAAAATCCAATAAGCTCAACTATATAATATAGAGGCAACCCCTCAAGGAGAAAAGGAGTATTAGGCTTTACATGTATCTTTCTTATTTTATGTTAAATTAGAAAGATACAATACCCTTCATAATTGAGCACAATAACATTCATGTTCTCTATTAACATCCAGTATAACCCTTTATACTAATTATTTTTAAAGTAAGCCAATAAATAAAGTTAGTCCAGAGAATTGAGACTCTTTATATTCTTTAAAAGTGTCCGAGGATTGTATATTAACGCCCGTTTGACACTTGACATATACAAATGCTTCACACCGAGCTATACTTTAAAAATATGACATGAATGAATTTTAACATTAATATTACACTTAAAAACCATCCCGGAAACGACTCAGAAATACTGACTTTGGAGGAGGCATTCCCTTGCTTTTCACTATAAAGCAGGTGACCTAAGGGAACACCCTCCCCCCACCCTTCCCCTTGCCCTGGGTCAAATAGCCCAGAGCGAAGAGGGCAGCCGGACGGAGTCACTGCCGGAACAGAAAGCCTGCATAACTATAGTTGCAACTGTTTAGTGGACGACATTCTGAGCAACAGATAACGGACCTAAACAATGCAGGTCTCCAGAAATGGACTCAATATTTCTGAGATAAAAATTCGTGAATGTGGATGGCTGAGACCAATAAGCAGCCTTCATTAAATCTGTAATAGCAATACTATTAGCGTAAGCCCAAGAAGTAGCAAGAGCTCTTACTTCATGAGCCGAAATCTTAAGCACAGACTGCTGAGAAGAAGATAAATTTTCATAAGCAGTACGGATAGTTAATTGAATCCATTGAGCAATAGAATGGACCGAAATGTCCTTTCTATTAGGCATCAGAGACAGAAAGAAACGTTTTCGTCCCTTTCTGATAAACTGAGATCTCTGTTTATAGATAGGTAACGCTCTAACAGGACAGAGTGAAGGACTACGCCCGTCTGAAGACGGAAGAGCCTTAACAACAATAGGTTCCGGATATTTATTAGGAGCCTGATTCTTAGCTAAAAATCCCACATTAGTAGTGAAGGTGATAGTGTTCCCGACACTACGATAGTGAGAATCATCCACCGACAGTGCATGAAGCTCACTGACTCTTCTAGCAGAAGAGAAAGCTAAGAGAAAAGCTGTCTTATAAGACAAGAATTTGAAATCTACTGTCCCAAGAGGTTCAAATGGCTTTTCCTTCAGTTTAAGAAGAACCCAAGCTAAATTCCATTTAGGAATTAACCTAAGAGTTCTGGGTCTATTTATCGAGAAGTTTCTTACCAACTTAGATAAAGAGACAGATCCAATTTGTAAACTATCATGATGTGCATAGGTATCAGATAACATAGACCTATAACCCTTAATAGTAACAGGCTGCAGTTTGATTTCGTCAAACAAGTATACTAGAAAGTTTGCTATGTCTGGTATAGAGGGATCAAAAATATCAACAGAATGATCCCTACACCAACGACGAAAAACCTTCCACTTAGCCGCATAGTTTAGCGAAGAGGAGGTCCTCCTACAGTTAGAAATCGCGTCCACTGCTCGTCCTGTAAAGTGCTTGCCATGCAAGAAGGACCGCACAACGGAAAAACGTGAAGGTTGAGACCTTGCGGGTTGTGATGGAGTTGACGCGATTTCCCCTGCAAAAGAAGATCCTCCTGTGGAGGAAGCTTTCGCGGTAGGTCCCACAACAGACACCTGAGTAGATTTATCCACGGTCTCTGAAGACAGAGATGCTACCAACAGAATCTTGCATTGAGATTGTTTTATCTTTAGCAATACTTGCTGAATTAACGGCGCTGGAGGATACGCATATCCTATCATTCCGTCCCAAGGGATCGACAGAGCGTCTACTGCAAATGCTCTTGGATCCGGACACGGAGACACATACGTCTGCAACTGATTTTTGAGATGTGTCGCAAATAAGTCTATCATTGGCCGTTCCCATTGGTAGCAAATCTGATTGAATACTTGTTTGTTGAGAGTCCACTCCGATGGCAACAAGCGACCCTTTCGTGAAAGGGAGTCTGCTAGTACATTCAGATGACCCGGTATATGACGGACCGAAAGAAGAACCTGATGTTTTAGAGCAAACAGAAGGATTCTTTCCGTTAGATTGAACAACAGAATTGAATGAGTGCCTCCCTGATTCCGTATATACGCCACTACTGTCGTATTGTCGGATAGGATTTGGACATGAGCATTGTGAATAATGTCCATCCAATGACATAACGCAAGCCAAATTGACATCATTTCCTTGATGTTTAAGTGCTTGCCCAGGAATTGCGGATCCCAAAGACCCTGGCATCTCAAATCCGTTGGGATCAATGATGCACCCCAACCTGTTTGACTGGCATCCGTCATAATGGTAAAACTCGGATCCAGCAACTGCAGCGGAACTCCCTGAGTTAACCACTGAATGTTTGCCCAAGTCTGAATCTCTCGTTTCACTTGATCTGACAAGAGAACGTCTATGTCGAGCGAATGAATTTTCACACTCCAATTCTGAGTCAAGAAAATTTGGAGAGGACGCGTGCGTAACCGCCCCATCGGAATGAGATCTGCAGCGGCTCCGCACAGACCTATCAGTCTCATAAACTCTCTCGCTGTGACTTTGTCTGCGTGCAGACAATAGCGAGCGTAACAACTGACTAATTTCGCTCTGATTAACGGCAGACGAACGAGATTGTTGTGCGTCTCGAAGCTCATTCCCAGATGTGTGAATGACTTGGTCGGCACCAGATCCGACTTCTCCTCGTTTATTATAAAACCGAGACGTCGGAGCAATAGAAGTAGATTCTGCACATCGTTCTGAAGCATTAACTCGTTGCCGTACCTCTGAAGAATGTCATCCGGGTAGGCCGACATTACCGCAGACGAATGAGCTCAGAAATACATCATTACCGAGTTCATTACCCGAGTGAAAGCCCAGGGTGCTAGATTCAATCCGAAGCACATCGCCCGGAATTGATACACCACCCCTAGGACTGCGAAGCGTAGATACTTTCTGAATGTCGGATGTACCATGACGTGAAAGTACGCATCTATGAGATCTATGCTTGTTGCATAATCGTTCACCCGAATACTCGCTCTGACCGCTCGAATCGTCTCCATATAAAACTTCGGAGCGATGATCAGCTTGTTTATCCAGCTCAAATCTATGACTGGACGGAACGAGCCGTCTGGTTTCGGAACCAGAAACAGATGGCTGTAGAATCCCGGTGTCTCCTGGTTTTCTACGACCTCTACCGCGTTCTTCATTAAAAGAGACTGCACCTCTGATAACAGAGCGTCTCTTTTCTGCGGATTTGATTTTGGACTTCGAGTTAATGGAGGCTTTCGTTTGAAGGATATCTTTAGACCTTCCGAAATCACCCCTCTCACCCAAGGGTCGTCCGTAATCGACGCCCACTCTTGTGAAAAACTCGACAACCTTCCGCCAACCGGTATGCGATAAAGGTTGAAGCCATCACCTCCTGGACCTGCGAGGCCTGCGGTAGGAGAAACCACGTCCTCCACGACCCACACCTCGTCCCGTCGACCTCGGGGCGTCTGACCGGTTGTCCCGGCCCGAAGGACGTCCCGAACGTGAGTCGCTACCTTGACGGTCTCTTGAATAAGACCAAGAGGACGCACCGGAACCTCTATAGGAACCTCTCTTGGGCGCATTAGACCCAGAAGTGCCTGTCTTACTCTTATCTGCCGTGTCCGACTTCTTAGAAGCAGATTTGAACAGCAGAGAATCCGAAGCTTTCTTTGTAATTTTATCGTAAATTGCAGAAAGCTTGCCGTCGAAGAGAAGTTCTCCTGAGACGAAGCGACTCTGAGAGAGTTCTTCACCTTACTATCCACGAGTGTGGATGTAGCTAGGGCTGCGTCACGTCTAACCAACTCCAGGTTTGCCACTGAAAGGGCGGAGTTACACGTGGAATAAGCTACTGCCCTTGAAAGAAGTCTTAAAGAGGATTGTATATCCTGAAATTCTTTCCCTTGAAGATGCAGTGATAACGCCTTAGTAAGGTGATCTGCGTAAGATAAGGCATCTAAACTGGCTCTGTTAGACGAAATAGTTGTTTCCAACACCGCGGTTGGAATAGACGCCGACGACGGTAATGATAATTCTAAGTCTTCCGCCTCGTCGTCCATACGCAGAGGAACTCTCGGGATACCCTGTCCTGCCGTATCGAATTTATTCCTTGCATTAATGAAAGGCAGGTTGAGAGTATTGGCGGACAAGAAACCTGCTTTTCCCGTTTTGGAAGCAAGTTTGAATATAGCGTCGTTCAATAATTCAAATGTTCTTGCAACATTATTGGACTGAGACGGAACTCGGGAGCGATGTCCCTGAACCGCTCAAAGAAATCAGAGTCCAATGACGCTATAATTCTCTTGTCCGGAACCGCAGCAGTCTGGCCCGACGGAACAACTTGAGGGAGAAAGTGCCAGATGAAGTCCACGGCAGCTTTATGTTGTTCCGAAAGGGATAGCTCCAAGTCATCCGTATCCCTTTCACCATCCGGTCGGACCTCATGATGCTCCCGGTCGTCCGCCCCCGATGCTTCGGCGGAGCGTACCGACCCAGCGCCGTCGGATAATTCCCGATCCGACACCGTTTCTGTCGGTTGCTGGGATGCTGCGATAAGTTGTGCTATTTGCACAAGTACGTCCGACATCGAGGCCTGCGGAGGCGCAGTCTTTCGCTGCTTCGCCGAGGGCAGCTCCGCATCGGATGACTCCCGCATACTCTTCCTATGCGAACGTCCGGAGTCCATCGGCCTCGTGTCCCTGGCTACCGGATGGTGTGACCTGGTCGCCGAAGAATCCCTGATCGGCGAAGCTGGTAAAATATCGGCGGTCACGTAGCCAAGGTGCGGTCGTGTGCGCTGATGAGAGGAAGAAGCCTGAGCAGTCTCCGCGGACTGCCTATACAACGGAGCGTCCCGAGCGACGGACGTGTGCTCCGCTTGCGACACATTTTGTACCACAACATCTGGTCCCAGATGTTGTTGTACGAGAGAGGGGCCTCTCTCGCTCGCGGCCCGGCTGGACCTGGACGAGCTAGGAACCGGACTCGAAGGCTTCCTCCGATCTCTCCTACTATCCGCCGTCACTGGGTGTGCACGTTGAATGTTTATAGTGCTCGCATCACCCAACATTTCCTCCTGGACCGCATCGGACGAACCCGGCTGCCGAACCATTCGGTGAATGGACGCTACACCGGGCGAGCTAGCGGACGACATTTGTTTAATCTCCATGAGCACTTTTGCCGCTAGCTCTGTATTCATTTGTGACGACGGAAGCGCACTTGCGGAAGATAACAAGGAAACATCACCCTGTTCTTGTTCCTCTGAAATAGAAACTGATAGAGTAGAGTGACCCTGCGGAGAAAGAGCCGGCATAGACCTTTCTCCACTAACAACATATCGTGACACACGTTTCCAATGTTTGTCATCCCAATATTGACATATAGAACAGAGATTAGTGCGAGAACACTGACTACAATTAATACAATGATCATGAAAGTCAGAGGAAGATTTCTTCCTATTACAATTTGAACAATATCCTTTCATTGTGAAAAGTCAACAAGTCCTAGTTACTCACACAAACCCCTAACACAAAGATACATAATAACATGATCCATTAATAATGAAAAAACAATTGAAAATCAAAATAATTTTTGAAAAATATTTTTTTTCAGCGAAGCCCAAGTTTCTGAAAAGTAACGTTGAGCCCCAATGGATCCGAAGGCTAAGTGTGGTCAAAAATTTTAAATTTATATTAAATAATTAATGCAACACTTACGGATAATAAAAATGTATCTTATAGTGAGATAAACTACTCCAAAGGCAAACAGCCCCCCTCAAAAGAGACTGTTGCCAATGTAAACAAACAGTGTAAAAACACCAGAAAACATGACTCCAGGCACTGACAAAACTGGCCCGAAATCAGTCATCAAAATTACACTCTATCTGATGCAAGACAGAGACTCCCAGGGGAGAATCTGCAGAACATCAGATGGAAGATGCAGAACACAACGTTTATACACCCATGGGTGAAAACGTAACTGTGGGGAAAATAACAGAAAACATTCTGTAACCAAGCTAACTCTCCCAAGAGAATTTAGAAATCTTTCTCAAAAATATGCCAAAAGCATGGGAGAATTGCAAGGGGGGACTTAGAAGACCAGGGGAGAGGAAACACTGAATAAGCAGTGCAACTTTATAGCAAGAATAACAACAAGAGGCCCATGCCTCGAAAATAGGCAACTTAACATAATTTCATAAAAATTTTAAGTACAGCCCTGATTATTTTTTGTCACTCCTTTTTCCTCTCCTCCTTCTATATCCTCCTTAGAATCATCATTTCTCCAATAATTACGTGTCTGGCATCCTTTAAACTGAGATTTACAAGCACAAAGATCAGTGAGATGTTGACTGATGAAGGGCCAAACAGAGAATGAAAATTGGCGCCAATTTCGAAACGTCCTTGACACTGCGCATGCGCAGTAAGGGCAAAGTATGGAGGTCCTATAGGACATGATTTCTTTTAGTTTTAGATGCAAATTTTGGGGATTGGGGGCAAAATTTGTGTTTGGCCCTGGATTTTTTAGAGTTAGCACCAGCTAAGTCTGGGTCATTGGTACAGTATAAAAATATACACTTTGAAGCTGCTGCATGGAATGTAAATTCTCAAACCAGTGAAAAAGTAGAACTGGTCTTGCATCTTTTTCAAGTGAAAAAGGGGGCATAACTGCATCAAAAATTGCCGAGTCAAACCTCAAATTGAAACCGACCTGTACTTTGACATGAGTAATCAGCATATAAAATTTGAAACTCATCGGTTCAGCCAAACAATTTTAATTGGTAGGAAACCAAAAAATCATCAATTTTCAAAGTAAATAAGGGACATAACTCCTGTAAGATTTGTCGGACGAAACCCTAGGTACAAGGGCATCCGTTCCCCCAATCTGCCCTATCACCACACCAAAGAACATTAAAATCCGACAACTCATGTTCGAGTTATAAAACAAAATGTTCGTACGGACGGACGGAAAAAGTAAATAAGGGACATAACTCCTGTAAGATTTGTCGGACGAAACCCTGGGCACGAGGGCATCTGTTCCCCCAAGCTGCCCTATCACCATACCAAAGAACATTAAAATCTGACAACTGATGTTCGAGTTATAATACAAAATGTTCATTCGTACGGATGGATGGACGGACGAACGGACGGACGGAGACCTCCACTATATACCCCTCGAAAAATTTTTTCGTGGGCTAATAACCTGAGCAGTGGTTTCTAGACAAGTGATGTCAGCCTGAATGGGCAGACGATAATGGACTACAAACAACTGCTGCATCACAAGTTTTCATATTTCCTACGTTGGTTCGGTTTGTATGAGCAAATTAGTTTTAAAAAAAACATTGTGCAGGATCTGTGTGCTTTATAATCATGAGTTTTGAGACTTACCCTATATGCACAGTAGAGTTTTTAAGTGTTTCTATTAGAAATCACACTAGAGAGAGAAACTTATATTTTAGGGTCAGAATTGTTAAAAAATGGTCAAAATATGAATGATCCATTTGAAGGTTTACTTAAATTTTCACAGTGCGAAGTCCGGATCACTTTTTATTGAAGGCAGAGCTAAGTTTGCTGATCCAAGGAGACTTCTTTTCCTAATCACCTGGTTGGCTCGCCTCTATCTCGAGCTGATGAAGTTTACACACGTAACCTTTACATACAAATTTCATTGTATTTTAACTCCTCACCCAATGGCTTACTGAGCTAAAGTGCCACATGTGGAAAATTGCCTTTCAAATTTCATTTTCAATTGTTGTGCATCCCAAAAGTAGTTTATGACTCCAATTGAAACTAGAGGTGTGACTGTTCCAGATGGGGCTGTCCATACCCCCTCCGACCCACCCCATCGCCATGACTATTCCAAGACGAAATGGGGCACAACTCTGGCAAAAAAAAGTCTGATCAAAACTATATTCACAGATGCACAGGTTCCCATGGTACTGAACATCCATACCATGTTTCAAAAAAATCAACCCATAAACATCTGAGAAAATCTCCAGACAAAATTCAGGCATTCTAAGATGAAAAGAGCCATAACTATCGGGAAAAAAGTTGGATCAAAACTATAATCGCTGATGCATAGGTTCCCATGGTAGTGAACATCCATACCAAGTTATAAAGGAATCAACCCAAAAACGTCTGAGAAAATCTCCAGACAAAATTCTCGACAATTCAGGCATTCTGAGATGAAAAGGGGTATTATTTATATTTATTTATTGATGTTTAAGGTCACATACTTCTGCACAATGGCTAATCGTGACCGCAACATGAAGATAAAGTCAACTCCAGCTAATCGTTTATACCCATGTTGTCCATTTTAGCAGACTTCCACCCCAAGCATTGGTGACTGGGTCCTATTTTATCAGTAAAACAAGAGCTTGTTTACCACTGTAAACAAGCACTGCTTCATTTCCCGGGGTTCCCACAAGGAGAAAAGGGGCATAACTCTGGTAAAAAAAAAAAAAAAAGAGTCTGATCAAAACTATAATCACAGGTGCACAGGATCCCATATTCGTGAACATCCATACCAAGTTTCAAAGGAATCGACCCCTAAATATCTCAGAAAATCTCTGGACAAAATTCAGATATTCTAAGATGAAAAGGGGGCACAACTCTGGTAAGAAAAGTCTTATCAAAACTACAATCGTAGATGCACAAGTTCTCATGGTACTGAACATTCATACCATGTTTCAAAGAAATCAACCCATAAGCATCTGAGAAAATCTCCAGACAAAATTCAAGGCTTGCTTTTTCAAGTCCAAAAGGGGCATAATTCAGGCAAAAATAATCCCGACCAAAACAATAATCACAGGTGCACAGGTTTGGTGGTGAACAATCATACCTGGTTTTAAACAGATTGATGCACAAAAATCTGAAAATCTCCGCACAAAATTATGTCCACAGATGGACAGACAGTCCGATGGATGGACAGACAAGGTGATTCCAGTAACCCTACCCCCCCCCCCCCCCTCCTCCTCTCCACAACTCATTGCAGGGGGTATAATAAGCTCACTGAACTTGTTACAACTAAGGATGAGATTTAAGGACTGAAAATGACATTTTTACACAGTAATTTCCACCTTCTTGTGACCTCTGCAGCTCCATAATTATAGACATATTGTTTTTGGGTTGAAAATTACACCAGTGACTGCACTGGTATCATGATAGAACTTTAAACTCAGAGGGCACTAGTCGAATTTTCAGAGGGTTGTTCTTGTGGATGATCTTTTTCATTATTTTTCTGACAGTATTTTGTTTCATTGGTCATTGTAAAATTTTAGAGTGTGATTAACTTTTTTCCAGGTGCATATATTTGAAGGCATATAGTTTTAAAAGGATCACACTGACCTGCTATACCATAAGAAATAAGTCTAGCTAATGGAGTGTAATTATACTTCTTCACAGCATCTTCACTGGCTAGAACTAGTGCTGCAGCTCCATCACAAACTCCCTGTAAACAATTCAATAAATATGATCTCATATTGTACAGAAATCAATCGGGTGCACTGGCCAAAATTAGAGCTGAAATGGTGAACTGATTAATCGATTAACCAATGATCTTGATCGATCAAAAAAGTAATTGATTGATTAACTGTTATATAGGTTGGTAAAGGAACAAACTTGCTCCAAAACAGGCAAACATTGTCACAGTGACTCACATCAGTTACATGAGTCAGAGTGAAGCATGCAAGTTACATGCTTACAAACTTGTTCACTTGCATGATCATAATACTGTATCTCTAGCTGGAAATGGTCATTCGTAACCTTCACCAATGTGGCTTGAAAACAATACTTGCAAAATAAATTCTTGAATTACTAAAAATTTTGGGTTTTTTGTCTCAAAAATGTAGCTCAGTACCCCTCATTGGAACGAGCTCGTTAAAATAAGAGGTTATAAGCTTGTTTTTGAGACAAAAATTGAAAAAATAAAATTTGAATGGAGATTTTTATATATAGTGCTGGCCAGTTTTCCATTATGTTGGATAAACGGTTAATGCTGTAAATCAATACCTGAACGGCAGTTATTAAGCTACCTTTTTCGGGCAAGTGATTAAACTGTTAACCAAGGTTAATCCATCTGATTAATTGATCAAGAAAACCCTTTAACCGTTTCAGCTCTAGCCAAAATATTACAGGACTCAAATCTTGCAAAAATATTTGGAAAAAATTTTAAAACAGTTGGTGTTCTCTCTCTCTAATTTGGGGATTTTTGTTCATAAGGTATTTCTCTTTATGCAGACAATAATGAGATAAAAAAATTTGTGCACTTTTCTGTTTATTTCTGTCATCTGGATTTAATTTATTTTATTAAGCACAAATTGTCATTATATGCTATTCAGAAAACTGAATGAACCAAAAAAATGTAAAGATCTTATAATTTTAGTATTTATCATATCTACCACTGGCCCAGACATGATGGCAGGCCATTCATATGAATTAAGGCCAAACACTTAATTTACTAATTTTTTGCATGTGGGCTGTAAGGTGCATCTATTCTTGTTTTATAACAAAAGTTAAAAAATTTATAGTAATTTATATATTTTTTATACTTTCCAATGACCCAGACTTAGCCGGTGCTAACTCTCAAATATCTGGGGCCAAACACAAATTTTACCCCCCAATCCCCAAAATTTGCATCAAAAACCGAAAATTACATGTCCTGTTTGGTCCTCCATACTTTTACTCCACTGTGCATGGGTCTCGAAATTGGCGCAATTATCATTCTTACAACCAGTGCCTGGTAAGCATTATTTACTCAGCGGGGAGGTATGAGTTCCCAACTCATGGGAGGGCCATCCCCGTCTGAGTCATTGGTAAGTATAAAAAATATATAAATTACTATAAATTTTTTAATATTTTTATACTGTTCCAAAGACCCAGACTTAGCTGAATAGAAAAAAGGCTGGAGGGCCTAGGACATAGAGGAAAATCCAATAGGCTCAACTACATATAACAGAATTATCCCCTTGAGGAGAAAAGGAGAAATAGGCTTTACATGTATCTTTCTTATTTGCATCAAAAAAGAAAGCCACAACACCATTTGTAATTGAGCACAATAACATCAATGATCTCTATTAACATCCAGTATAACACGTTATACTAATTATTTTTAAAGGAAAGCCAATAAATAAAGGAGGTCCTAAGAAATGAGACTCTTTATACTCATTAAAAGTGTCCGAGGATTGTATATTAACGCCCGTATGAGACGTGACATATACAAATGCTTCGCACCAAGCTACACTTTAAAAATATTACATGGATGAGTAACATTAGCTTTACACTTTAAAACCATCCCGGCACCGACTCAGAAATACTGACTCCAGAGGAGGTATTCCCTTGCTTTTCACTATAAAGCACGTGAACTAAGGGAACACCCCCCCCTCCCACCCTTCCCCTTGCACTGGATCAAATACCACAAAGCGAAGAGGACAGCAGGACAGAGTAACTGCCAGAACAGAGAGCCTGCATAACTATAGTTGCAACTGTTTAGTGGACGACATTCTGAGTAACAGACAACGGACCTAAACAATGCAGATCTCCAGAAATGGACTCAATATTTCTAAGGTACAAATTTGTGAAAGTGGAAGGCTGAGACCAATATGCAGCCTTCATTAGATCTGTAATAGCAACACTATAGCGTAAGCCCAAGATGTAGATAGAGCTCTTACTTCAGGAGCTGAAATAATTTAACATAAGCAGTACGGATAGTTAATTGAATCCACCTAGCAATAGAATGGACTGAAATGTGGAGGAAGCTTCCGCGGCAATTCCCACAACAGACACCTGAGTAGATTTATCCACGGTCTCTGTGGAGACAGAGATGCCACCAACAGAATATTGCATTGAGATTGTTTTATCTTGAGCAATATCTGCTGAATCAACGGCACTGGAGGATACGCATATCCTATCACTCCGTCCCACAAGATCGATGGAGCGTCTACTGCAAACGCTCGAGGATCCGGGCATGGTGACACATACGTCTGCAACTGATTGTTGAGATGCGTCGCAAACAAATCTATCATTGGCCGCTCCCATTGGTAGCAAATCTGATTGAATACTCGTTTGTTGAGAGTCCTTTCTGACGGCAACAAGTGACCCCTCCGTGAAAGGGAGTCCGCTAATACGTTCAGATGACCCGGAATGTGACAGACCAATAGGAGAACCTGATGTTCTAGTACAAACAGAAGGATTCTTTCTGTTAAACTGAATAACGGAATGGAATGAGTGCCTCCCTGGTTCCGAATATACGCTACTACCGTCGTATTGTCGGACAGAATTTGCACGTGTGCATTCTGAATAACATTTATCCAATGACGTAGCACAAGCCAAATTGACATCATTTCCTTGATGTTTATGTGCTTGATTAGGAAATGCGGATCCTAAAGACCCTGGCACTTCAATCCGTTGGGCTCAATGTTTGACTGGCATCCGTCATAATCGTAAAACTCGGATCCGGCAATTGCAGTGGAATTCCCTGAGTTAACCACTGAATATCTGCCCAAGTCTGAATCTCTTGTGACACTTGATTTGACAAGAGGATGTCCGTATCAAGCGAATGAATCTTCTCCCTCCAATTATGAGTCAGAAAGATTTGGAGAGGATGAGTGCATAGCCGCCCCATCGGAATGAGATCCGCTGCAGCTCCGCACAAACCTATCAGTCTCATGAATTCTCTCGCTGTAACTTTGTCGGAGTGAAGACAATAGCAAGCATAACAACTGATTAATTTCGCTCTGGTTAACGACAGACGAACGAGATTGTTGTACGTCTCGAAGCTCATCCCCAGGTGGATGAATGACTTGGATGATACCGAGACAGAGCAATAGAAGCAGATTCTGCACATCGTTCTGAAGCGTTAACTCGTTGCCGTACCTCTGAAGAATGTCGTCCAGGTAGGCCGACGTTACCGCAGACGAATGAGCTCGGAAATGAGTCATTACAGAATTCATTACTCAAATGAAAGCCCAGGGAGCTAGATTCAGACCGATGCACATTGTCGGAACTGATACATGACTCCTAGGACGGCGAAGCGAAGATACTTTCTGAACGCCGGATGTATCATGACAGGAAAGTACGCATCCTTGAGATCTATGCTTGAAGCATAGACGTTCACCCGAATGCTCGCTCTGACCGATCGGATGGTTTCCATATAGAATTTTGGAGCCACGATCAGCTTGTTATCCAGCTCAGATCTATGACTGGACGGAACGAGCCGTCTGGTTTCGGAACCAGAAAAGGATGGCTGTAGAAACCTGGAGATTCCTGGTTTTCTATGACCTCTATCTCAGAAGAGACTGGACTTATGATAGAAGCGAGCCTCTTTTCTGCAGATTTGACAGAAGCTGAGTCCATCTTGGACTTTGAGTTAATGAAGGTTTTCCTTTGAAGGATAGTTTTAGTTCTTCCGAAATCACCCCTCGAACCCAAGGGTCGTCCGTAATCGACTCCCAATTGGTTGACAAACTTGACTGTCTTCCGCCCACTGGAACACGATAGAGGTTATACCATCACCTCCTGGACCTGCGAGGCTTGCAGAAGGAGAAACCATGTCCTCCATGGCCCACACCTCGCCCCGTCGACCTAGGGGCGTCTGACCGGTTGTCTCAGCCAGTATTACGGCCCCTACCTGAGTCACTACCCTGACGGCCTCTAGAGTAAGACCTAGATGACGCATAGGAACCTCTATAGGAACTTCCCTTGGACGTATTCACCCCAGAAGTGTCTGTCCTACTCTTCTCCGCTGAATCTGACTGTTTGGAAGCGGATTTGAATAGCAGAGTCTGAAGCTTTCTTAGTTATCTAATCATAGATTGCGGAAAGCTTGCCATCGAAGAGAAGCACTCCGGAAACCAGAGCGACTCTGAGAGAGTTTTTCACCTTACTATCCATGCACGTGGATGTAGCCAGGGCTGCATCACGTCTAACCAACTCCAGATTTGCCACTGAAAGGGCGGAGTTATACATGGAGAATGCTACGGCCCTCGAAAGAACTCTTAAGGAGGTTTGTACATCCTGGAATTCTTTTCCTTCGAGACGTAATGATAACGCTCTGGTAAGGTGATCTGCGTACGATAATGCGTCTAAGCTAGCCCTGTTAGAGGATATTGTTGTTTCCAACGTCGTGGTTGGAATTGACATAGACGACGGTATAGACAATTCAAGGTCTTCGGCTTGGTCGTCTAGACGCAGAGGAACTCTCGGGATGCCCTGTCCTGCCGTTTCGAATTTATTCCTTGAATTGATGAAAGGCAGATGTAGAGCATTTGCCGATAAGAAACCGGACCTGCCCGTTTTGGTAGCAAGTTTATATATAGCGTCATTCAATAGTTCAAATGTCTGCGAGACATTTCTGGACTAAGTCGGAAACTCAGGGACGATGTCCCTAAACCGATTAAATAATTCTGTGTCCAGTGGCGCTATCAGTCTCTTATCCGGCAACGCAGCATTTTGGTCCGGAGGAACGTCAGGAAGATAATGCCGGATGAACTCTACGGCAATTTTATGTTGTTCCAAAAGGGAAAATTTCAACTCCTCCGTATCCCTTCGCCATCCTGTCGGACCACTTGTAATTCTTGGTCGTCCGTGCCTGAACCTGCAGCGGAACATACCGACCCACCTTCCTCGGATAATTCCTGATCTGACAGAGTTTCTGTTGGTTGCTGGGATGCTGCGATAATTTGTGCTATCTGCAATAGCACGTCCGTTAACGGAGGCCTGTGGAACTGCGGTCTTACGGGATTTAGCCGCTGGAAGCTCCTTGGACGTTGACTCCTGCATACTTCTTTTATGCGAACATCCGGAGTATGAAGGCCTCATATCCTTGGCTACCAGATGGCGTGACCTGGTCGCCGTGGAATCCCTGGTCGGCGAGGATGGCTGGATATCACTGGTCACGTAGCCAAGGTGTGGTCGTATGCGCTGACGTGAGGATGAGGAAGCCGATAGACTAGTCTCTCCGGACTGTCTATATAATGGAGCATCCCGAGCGGTGGACGTATATTCCGACTGAGGAACGTTTTGTACCATCTGGGCCCAGAGGTTGTACAAGAGAGGGACCTCTCTCGCTCGCAGCCCGGATGGACTTGGACGAGGTAGGAACCGGACAAACAGGCTTCCTCCGTACCATCCTCGTATCCGTCGTCACTGGGTGTGCACGTTGTATTTTTATAGTTTTCGCATCACCCAAATCTCCTTCCTGGACCACAACGTACGAACCCGGCTGCCGGGCCATTCGATGAATGGTCGTACACCGGGCGAGCTAGCGGACGCCAAAGCCGTCGATCCTACTTTGGACCTCTTAGGCAACTGACATATCTGCATGAGCACACGCTAGCTCTTCATTTGACTGTGACGGCGGAAACACACTTTTCGAAGACATCACGGAAACATCATCCTGTTGTTGTTCCTCAATGAGGCCTGTGGAGCCACGGTCTTACATAATTAGCCGCTGGAAGCTCCAGGTACGTTCATTCCTGCATTTATATAATATGCGAACATCCCAACTGGAAAGGCCGCGTGTCCTTGGCTTGCAGATGGAGTGACCTGGTCGACGTGGATTCCCTGGTCGGCGAAGCAGGAGCTCCAGGGACATTCATTCCTGCATTTATATAATATGCAAATGCCCCCTGGAAATCTGTGGTCACATAGCCAAGGTGCGGTCGTGTGTGCTGACGTGAGGATGATGAAGCCAATAGAACAGCCGCGTCGGACTGTCTATGCGACGGAGCGTTCCGAGCAGGAGTGGACGTATGCTCCGACTATCAAACGAACATACAACATCACTGCGCAGATGTTGTTGTAAGAGAGAGGGGGCCTCTCTCGCTCGCGGTCCGGATAGACCTGGATGAGATAGCTACCGGATTGACAGGCTTCCTCTGCACTATCCTTGGATCCGCTGTTGCTGGGTGTGCACGATCAATGTTTATAGTGCTCACATCATCCAAATTGCTTCCCTGGACCACAATGGACGAACCCGACTGCAGAGCCATTCGATGAATGGTCGCTACACCGGGCGGACTAGCGGACGATCAACGCCTTCGCTCCTACTAGGGACCTCTTCGGCAAATGTCGTATTTCCATGAGCACTTAGCCGCTAGCCCTAATACTGCAATGACGGAGACACATTTGTTGAAGACATCACGAAAACATCACCCTATTCTTGTTCTTCTGAAAAAGAGACTGTTAAACTAGAGTGACCCTGCAGAGAGAGGACCGGAATGGACCCCTCACCCTTAACAATATACCATAACACACGTCTCCAACGTTGTCATCCCAATTGACACACACTGAGCAATGAAAAAGCATCATGAAAAAATATAAAGTCATAGTACTCGCACTAACCCTTGAAACAAAGATACATAATACAATATAATCCATTATAACATCTCGAAAAAATAATTTCAAAAAAAAAAAATTTTTTTTAATTTTTCAGAAGAGCCCAAGTTCCCAATGGGAACAATGAGCCAAGTGAATCCCAAAAAAGCCTAAGTGTGGGCAAAATATTTTAAAACATTTTTTTAAAAATTAATGCAACACTTCCAGACAATATTAATGTATCTGGCTATGAGCAGAACTAATAGAAGACAAGAGGCCCCACGGGGCCTGAAGCGCTCATCTTGTACAGAACACAATTTAAACAGAGTCCAAGAATGAGTCGACATTAAGCAAGCCATCTCCATAGGCTACACTGTCAATCCTTGAGTCCCTCAGGAGTGACAAAAATAATCTGGGCATCATGTCTTTTCTTCAGTTGATCATAAGTAAAATGTAGAGCTCCCCGATGAAGCCCCTTGATACAACCTATGTGGATTGATCTTAGTACCTCTAGAGGGTACTGAATACAAAATTTTTAATTCTTCAGCAAAATGGCCAATTCTGGCTCCCACAGAGAGCCCAAATATTAACCCAGGCTCTTGATTTGAACACAGTTAAATCTGACTTCCCTAGAGATGTTGTGTACCGAATATGAAAGCATTCTGACTGTTGGATCTGAAGAAGAGAAATTGTAAAGAAATTTCTTCGAATTGCACTAAGTTCAAATTTGGGCTACCATAGCGAGCCCAAATATTAACCTATGGATCCGATTTGAACAAACTTGAATCTGATCCCCCTAGAGATGTTGTATACCAACTGTGAAAGCATTCTGACAAGTGAATCTGAAGAAGAAGATTTTTGAAGAAATTCCCTCATATTGTACTAAGTTAAATTTCATGTTCCCATAGGGAGCCCAAATATTAACCTAGGCACTCGAATTGAACAACCTGGAATCTGACCCCCCTAGAGATGTTGTATACCAAATATAAAAGCATTCCGACTGGTGGGTCTGAATTAGAAGATTTTTAAAGAAATTTCCTCATATTGCACTAAGTAAAAATTTGGGCTACCATAGTGAGCCCAAATATATACCTAGGGATCTGATTTGAACAAACTTGAATCTGACCCCCATAGAGATGTTGCATACCAAATATCAAAGCATTCTGACTGATGGATCTGAAGAAGAAGATTTTTTCAAATTACCCTCCATATTGAACAAAGATAAAATTTGGGCTTCCATAGGAACCCCAAATATTAACCTAGGGACTTGGTTTGAACAATCTAGAATCTGACCCTCATAACAATGATGTATACCAAATATTAAAAGATTCTGACTGGTGGTTCTGAAGAAGAAGATTTTTAAAGAATATTCCCCATATTACCCTATGTTAAAACTTCGGGCTCCTGTGGAGAGCCCGAATATGAACCAATGAGCTTTATTTCAACAAAATTTTATCTGACCCCCCTATGAATGCTGTATAACAAATATCAAAAGATTCTGATGATTGGTTCTGGAGAAAAGATTTTTTAAAATTTTTGCAAATATGCTGACTCAGCATTTTTTCGATGCCCATTACAGAACACCCTAACATAACCGATGGCAATTTTTTTTTACCATTCAATTTTACTGGTCATAAGGATACATCATACCAAATAAAAGCTCTCTGTTCCGTGGGGTTTGGGAAATATGGGCGTTTGAAAATATTTCTATTTTTAGCTCCCAGGGTTCCCATGGGGATGCAGGAATTTTTTTTTTTTTTGCATGGGTCGAGTACTTATGACCCAATACTACCACAAACCAAATTTGGTTCATACCGGACCATCGGTTCAGAAAATAGAAATTTTGGGCGGGGCCAAAAATCTTACCCCTCCTATTACAAAGCCAAATATTACTTCACGAACTTTGTTTGAACAAAGTTGATTCTACACCTCATATGGAAGCTCCATAGCAAATATCAAGTCATTGTACACACTGGTTCTTGAGAAGATTTTTAAAATATTTTGGAGCATTTTCCCCCACTCCCTCCCTGTGGGGCTGGGTATGCTGAGTTGAACAAAAATGAAATGCCCCTTTGGGACCATCAGTCACACAAACTTTCACTTGAATTGGCCCAGTGGCTTTGGAGGAGAAGACCAAAACATGGTGTTGACGGACGACGGACGGAGAGCGATGAGATTAGCTCAGCTTGACTTTGTCAAGATGAACTAACAAGTAATCACCATCAGAAGTAACGGTTGTCAACATAAGCAAAAGTGAACAGAAACCGGAAACATGACTCCAGGCACTGAAACCATGGCCCAAAATCAGTAACCAATTTAACACTATCTGATGTAAAACAGAGGCTTCCAGAGAAGAAACTGCAGTACATCAGATGGTAGATGCAGAAAACAATGCCTAAACACCCAAGGGTGAGGACATAAACATGGGGAAAAAACAGAATAATAATTCTGTTACCAAGCCAAAACTCCCAAGAAATTTTATTAAGAAAAAATTCCAAAATTATGCCAAAAGCATGGGAGAATAGAAAGGGGGTTATTAAGGAAAGGGAGAGAGGAAACATTCAACAAACAAGAGGCCCCAAGGGGCCTGAGGGCGCTCATCTGACATGGTAGCCTAAATAACAACCCAGAGAATTGATTTGCGCCTCCTAAGAAAAGCTTATACCAAATATCCAAAGATTCTGACCAGTGGATCTAAAAAAAAGAGAAGATTTTTAAAGAATATTCCTCATATTGAACTAAGTTATAATTCGGGCGCCCACAATGAGTCCAAATATGGACCTAGGGACTTGGCTTGAACAAACTTGAATCTCATCCCTGTAAGCATGGTGCATACCCAATATCAAAAGATTCTGCCTGCTGGATCTTGATAAGAAGATTTTCAAAGAAATTTGCCTGAAATGCACTAAGTTCGAATTCGAGCTTCTATAGTGAGCCCAAATATGAATCTAGGGAGCCGATTTGAACAAACTTGAATTAGATCCACCCCACAATGTTGCATACCAAATATCAAAAGATTCTGCCTGCTGAATCTGGAGAAGAAGATTTTTTAAGAAATTTGCCTGAAATGCACTAAGTTCAAATTCGAGCTTCTATAGTGAGCCCCAAATATGAATCCAGGGGGCCGATTTGAACAAACTTGAATCAGATCCACCCCACAATGTTGCATACCAAATATCAAAAGATTCTGCCTGCTGGATCTGGAGAAGATTTTTTAAGAAATTTGCCTGAAGTGCACTAAGTTTGAATTCGAGCTTCTATGCTGAGCCCAAATATAAATCCAGGGGGCCAATTTGAACAAACTTGAATCAGATTCACCCCATGATGTTGCATACCACATATCAAAAGATTCTGCCTGATGGATCTGGAGAAGATTTTTTAAGAAATTTGCCTGAAATGCACTAAGTTCGAATTCGGGCTTCTATAGTGAGCCCAAATATGAATCCAGGGAGCCGATTTGAACAAACTTCAATCAGATTCACCCCACAATGTTGCATACCAAATATCAAAAGATTCTGCCTGCTGGATCAGGAGAAAAAGATTTTTTAAGAAATTTGCCTGAAATGCACTAAGTTTGAATTCGAGCTTCTATGCTGAGCCCAAATATAAATCCAGGGGGCCAATTTGAACAAACTTGAATCAGATTCACCCCATGATGTTGCATACCACATATCAAAAGATTCTGCCTGATGGATCTGGAGAAGATTTTTTAAGAAATTTGCCTGAAATGCACTAAGTTCGAATTCGAGCTTCTATAGTGAGCCCAAATATGAATCTAGGGAGCCGATTTGAACAAACTTGAATTAGATCCACCCCACAATGTTGCATACCAAATATCAAAAGATTCTGCCTGCTGAATCTGGAGAAGAAGATTTTTTAAGAAATTTGCCTGAAATGCACTAAGTTCAAATTCGAGCTTCTATAGTGAGCCCCAAATATGAATCCAGGGGGCCGATTTGAACAAACTTGAATCAGATCCACCCCACAATGTTGCATACCAAATATCAAAAGATTCTGCCTGCTGGATCTGGAGAAGATTTTTTAAGAAATTTGCCTGAAATGCACTAAGTTTGAATTCGAGCTTCTATGCTGAGCCCAAATATAAATCCAGGGGGCCAATTTGAACAAACTTGAATCAGATTCACCCCATGATGTTGCATACCACATATCAAAAGATTCTGCCTGATGGATCTGGAGAAGATTTTTTAAGAAATTTGCCTGAAATGCACTAAGTTCGAATTCGGGCTTCTATAGTGAGCCCAAATATGAATCCAGGGAGCCGATTTGAACAAACTTCAATCAGATTCACCCCACAATGTTGCATACCAAATATCAAAAGATTCTGCCTGCTGGATCTGGAGAAGAAGATTTTTTAAGAAATTTGCCTGAAATGCACTAAGTTCGAAATCGGGCTCCTATACTGAGCCCAAATATGAACTCAGGGGGCCGATTTGAACAAACGTGAATCAGATCCACCCTACAATGTTGCATACCAAATATCAAAAGATTCTGCCTGCTGGATCTGGAGAAGAAGATTTTTTAATCTTTTTCCCATTGCCTACAGTGTTAAAAAGTGCTGACTCAGCACTTTTTCAAAGTCCTGAAAAAAGTACCTTGTGATCAAACCGATAGGGATTTTTTTTAACCATTCTATTCTACTGGATAAAAGTAAGCTTTATACAAAATAAGAATTCTCTGTGCCGTGTAGTTTTGGAGATATGGGAGTTTTAAGGTTTTTCCTATTTTTAGCTTCCGAGGTCCCCACGGGGCAATGAGAAATTTTTTTTTTGTATCAATCAACTACTTATGACCCATTATCATCTCATATCAAATTTGGTTCAAATCGACCTGACGGTTCTGAAAATAGAAATTTTAGGCGTGGCCAAAATTTTTGCCCCTCCCATAACGAAGGCAAATAATGCCCGACAAACTTCTCTTGAACAAACTTGAGTCTACACCTCTAAAGGAAGCTGCATACTAAATATCAAGTCTCTGCTATTGTTGGTTCTTGAGAAGAAGATTTTTTAAGAATTGGAGCATTTTTGCCCCATCCCTCTGCTCAATATGAGCTGAAACTTTGACAAAAAATCAAAATGCCCTTATATAACCCCTACTCACATGAAGTTTCATTAATATGCGGCCAGTGGTTTGGGAGAAAAAGGCCCAAACACCACCTTCACGCCGGACGCCAGACGACGGACAAAAAGTGATAAGAAAAGCTCACCCTGACTTTCAGTCAGGTGAGCTAACAATGGTAAGTTCATAGCCAGAATGACAACATAAGGCTCATGCCACGAAATTAGGGAACATGGAATAATTTCGTAAAAAAAAAATTATAAGTTACAGCCCTGAACACATTCTGCCACTGTTTCTTCCTCTCATTCTTATTTCATCCTGGATCCACCATTTCTTTCAAAATTATGTGTCTGGCATCATTTAAAGTGAGATTTATAAGCACAAATATCAGTGACATGTTACTGATTTTAGGGCCAAACAAAGAATGATAATTGCACCAATTTCGAGACCTCTTTGACACTGCGCAGTGGAGTAAAAGTATGGAGGACCATATAGGACTTTTAATTTTCGGTTTTTGATGCAAATTTTGGAGATTGGGGGTAAAATTTGTGTTTGGCCCCAGATATTTGAGAGTTAGCACCAGCTAAGTCTGGGTCATTGGTACAGTATAAAAATGTGCTTTGTCATTTTGAACACAATGTGTGACTCCCAAGCTAGAATAAGCTCGAGCTCATTCAGGTGTGGTATAAACCATGGTGATTTGATGTAACTGATAGGAATCTGTGCTTTTTATATTGATGGATGTCGCTCGACAACCTAGTAGCTAATTCAAGATAATTGTTAAATACTATTGCCAAATACTTAATAAAAATTTTCTTGGCTTCATTGCAAATTCTACCCTCCAATTATATGCTGACTGAGTCCGTTGGAATGTGTGGTGTTTGACAAATTTAGGGGGGCTAAAAATCGCTCTCCTGAAATGATCTAGGAGAACCGATGGCTCTCCTCATTTTTTTTACATGGAAGATAGTTGAAGCAGGATATACATGTATGAATCAGAATGAAGTTTACCAGACATGCTCTACTCATAAAGTTGCAGGGTGTAATTTGGATAGTTGTAATGCATGTTACTTCGAAAGTTACTGTGATGAAGTCAGTCCCGACAAGCTAATCATCGGCTTGTAGGACAAGTGCTCCCCTCCCCCAGGAAACTGCCCCTAGTCCAAAAATGCACAGTTGGTCAACTGCCCCTCCACCCCCCCCCCCCCTCCCAGTGTATTTGACACCTATGACGACTGCCCCAGGTACAAGTGTCAGCTAGAACGACTGCCCCCAGTCCAGTTGGCACGCAGGACAACTGCCCCCTCCCCCAGTCCAATTGTCAGCCAAGACAACTGCCCCCCCATCCAATTGTCAGCCAGGACAACTTCCCCCACTCTAGTGTCAGTCAGGACAACTGCCCCCCCCCCCCCCCCCCTCCCACTCCAATCCAGCAGAATTGCTCCAGCTGTATTCCAAACGTGGAGTCACAGTCCGTAATATAATTTTTATATCACGGACTGTGGGTTCAAGTTTGGACTACCCCAACTACTTCAGTGATACTAAATTTTTTTGCTTGTGAGCATGTTTCTTTAGGAATTATCGTAATCCTTTGAATGCAATTCCTTTCAAATGTATAAAAATATAGACCTGACGGAATAACATTGTAATAATTAAAATAAAATACAGCTTTACTTAAGTAGAGTGGTATTAAGAACAAATGGGGGGCAGTTGTCCTCACTGATAAATTGGACTGGGGGCGGTTGTCCTCACTGACAACTCAAGTGTGTGTGTGTGTGGGGGGGGGGGGGGGGGGGGGGGGGGGGGGGGGCAATTGTCCTGTCTGCCAATTGGACTGGGAGCAGTTGTCCTGTGCCAATTGGACTGGGGGGGGGGGGGCAGTCGTCCTAACTGCCACATACAGTGGGGGCAGTTGTCCGACTGCATTTTTTGACTGGGGGAAGTTGACTGGTGGCAGTTGTCTGTATACCCAATCATTGTTCCACTTCATCCTATCAGATAAAGTTTTGAATTTCAGTACATTGCACACGAGCCAGCTGTACATGATGCCAAAGATTTTCTAAATGGTCCTGGAATAACACAATTTTCGCTCTGTAATTTTTTTTATTCATCGCATCTGAAATCACTCTTGATGCGGTAAAAAAAAAAATGTGAACACTCTTAAGACGGGAACGTCTTTCGGGAATTGCACGTCAATAGACAGGCTTATCGAATTTACGTTGAGGGAATACCGTCACTCCACGTGATTGTCATTTAAATTCTTTGATAGCTGATGTCGTTTAATTGGAATGTAAGTTGATTTTGAAACAAGGCAATGCTGGAATAGTAATAGAAACTGTACATACCCGGTGAAAAATGAAACCAATCAATTAATTCTCATGGGCAGGTGATGGTGACCTTTCAAATACTTGCACAAATTCACAAAAAATCAGACATTGATAATCTATTGTCATGACACCCGAAAGTGAAAGTCAAAACAATAGAGGTTTATAAAAGGCCTGTTTTTTTATGCCGTTCAGTGTTCAGTGATACCTTGTGTAACTGACGAAAGATGGCATTGTGATACAGTAAACACCAAAATAAACTGAGGTTTTCAGCAACTTACGTTCAGTGATGCCTTGTGTAATTGACGAAAGATGGTATTGTGATACAGTAACCGCTAAAATAAATTCAGGTTATCAGCAACTTAAGTCACGGAATATGACGTAATTTGGATAAACGTACACGTTCCCTCACACAGTGAATATAATTATTCAAACCCGTGAATATCGCGTGATGGCACTGACCTCTTGATCAATCAGGTTCCTATTTTGGAAAAATACAGTGCTGCCTCTCTGAAACATATCAGAATTGATTTGCTACATACATGTATCCATGTGATGTTCCGAATTTGCTTATTATTGTTGATCTTGGTCATGGTGTCGATGAAAATTCAACACTGTTAGGAATACTACCATCTGCACCAAAATAACAGCCATTTATGATACTGAAGGTCACCTAAATTATTCCACAGTCATGTGTTTTACAGTTTACATGACAGAATAACAGGTACGAAACCTCGGAATTAAGAACAAAAAATGAGATAACCTTCTGATTTTCTCTGCTTCGTGACACACAAAAACAAATATGCGTCCTTCAGTTTTGAAGCTGCATTTTTCAAAAGTGTTATACTTATCTTCGTGCACCCAGGAGAGCGAAATTTTGTGGACCTTTATGGTTCTAGGCGCACGTTAAGGCGCGCGAAAAAATTGCACGCCTGAAAATACCCGGCCTGATAGCGCATGACTCACCTGCTGGAAGAACCACAACAATCCCTTCAAGGAGTAAAGTTATGTTATATGCCTTTGTAGAGGGGAGAAAGCCTCTGATTTTCATTTAGGATATATACATAACTTTTTAATTGTATTCATGTTGTGGTTTCAGTCCCTGTTAACTGCATAAAACTTCAAGATATTTATTTTTTGAACAAAAAATATAACACCCCCCCCCCCCCCACCCCCATCTGAATGAGCTTGATGGGCTCATTCGTCTGTAGAATCATGCACTATGCCTCCCTATTGGAATAGATAGAAGTCCACAGTTCTCGCAAAGATGGTCAGAGCCTGACCAACTTCTCAGATGTATATAATTAACAGTTGTCAAAACACTTTTAATGACTTATGTGCAAAGTTTACCTTATATTTGAATGTGCACTTAATTGGTTTCTTAGCAAATTTTTACCAACCCATCACCTCCCCCCACCCCCCCCCCCAACCCACCCCCCCCCCCCCCCCCCCCCCACTCATATGAAAAACATGGCAGATCGTAAATGAAACAACCAGTAAAGCAAAACATATAGCCACAAAGCCATTGTCCAACTTCAATGAGGAATTAAGTGCCACGCATGATATAGCCCAGAAATTCAATAAATTCCTCACAGTGTTGGGAAGCTAACATGAACGCATAATGAAAACAAAGTCTTACTCTGACTACATGAAGAACAATTTTTCAAGTAATTTCTACCTTAGACCCACATGTCCTCAAGAAATTAGCTGTCATAAATAAACTGAAATCCAAACTGTATGGAGACTATAATGACATTTCAGCACGCCATATCAGTATGGAGTGAGAAAACACTACAGTAAAATTCATCCTGTCTTTCAACTTCTAAAAAATGTTTTATCTGAAAACAATAAATAAAAGAAAAATATCACCCTAGCGGCATTTTTGGACCTTTCCAATGCCTTTGATAACATCAGTCATGACATTTTACTGAGGAAAATGGAAACATATGTATTAGAGAACTTGCGAACATAAGGGTAACAAGAGGGATGTTACATCCCAACGCTCACCTACATTCGCGCTTGATAATGTCGTTCCAATGTAACATGCCTAATATTTACTTAATATAAATCATTAACTAGGCATCAAATGATTAATGTGGTTTATGTGATGGCTTTGGAAAGTCTATACATATTTTTGCATTTATTATATATCAATTCAACATAGAATCATTGGATATAAAAGCATTTTTTTCTTTTAGAAATGTTTATGATTAAGAATATGAATCGTGAGGCCAGGTATTAAATCATAAATAAGAATTAGGAAAGGCTTTCATAAATCACTGAAATTGTAATTGAAGTACATTCAATTGGTTAAAGAGGAGTTGTGGAAAAACATTCATTCAAGAAAGTGACTATAAGTCCCAACAAAAATACATCACATCAACAACTAAAATAAGCCTTTATGTTACTAGTAACAAGTATGAGAAAGTATTAAATAAAAAAAAAAGTTAAAAAAATTTTTTTTAAAGAAAGTGAATATAAGTCCCAAAATTCCCCATTAAATTCCTCAAATATGCATGTAATAAGGGCGCAACGTTACCGCAATGTAGTTCAGTAACCCATGCATACAATATCAATTGCCTGGAAAGACACATAGAAACAGAACTCACCGTAACACCACACCTTAACACAAACTTTTAGAACTTAAAATTGAGTAAGTCAGACAAAAACGTGAACATTGTGACTGAAAAAAAGAAAAGAAATCAGTTAAATTTCTGAATACAGTAGGGTTAATACCTACAGTTGTTATTGAAATGAGAAAATAAACAGTAATGAGAGATGAAGGCACCACAATCTGCACAAAAGCTGACTTTAACACAAATTCTTACAACACCTAAACGCTAATTCTTACAAGTTTTGGCAGAAAATCAGCCTCAAATTCCTCAAATATGCATGTAATGAGGGTTAAATATTACTGCAATGGAGTTCAGTAACCCAAGCGAAGAATATTAATCGCCTGGAAAGACACATAGAAACACAACTCACCTAAACACAAAGTTTACAAAGTTTTACAACTTAAAATTTCCTAAGTCCGAGAAAAACATGAAAATTTTGACTGAAAAAGAAAATTTCCATTAAATTTCTGCATACAGTAGGGTTAATACCTACAGTTGTTAATGAAATATGAAAATCAACAGTAATGAGAAATTAAAGTAGCACAAGCTGCACAAAAGCTGACTTTAACACAAATTCTTACAACACCTAAATGCAAATTCTTACAACTTTTGGCAGAAAATTTTAGCTGAAATTTGGAAAAAAGTTGTAGTATCAGGGTTAAATACTGTTCTGATAGTCCCCTACAACCTACATATGCAATATCAAAGGCCTGAGCCCACTGATCTTTGAGAACTCAGCTTAACACCTCACCTTAACACAAACTTTTAGAACTTAAAATTTACTAAGTCCGAGAAAAACATGAAAATTTTGACTGAAAAAAAAAAAAAATTCCGTTAAATTTCTACATACAGTCGGGTTAATACCTACAGTTGTTATTGAAATATGAAAATCAACAGTAATGAGAAGTTAAAGCACCACAATTTGCACAAAAGCTGACTTTAACGCAAATTCTTACAACACCTAAACGCTAATTCTTACAACAAGTTTTGGCAGAAAATCAGCCTCAAATTCCTCAAATATGCATGTAATGAGGGTTAAATATTACTGCAATGGAGTTCAGTAACCCAAGTGTAGAATATTAATCACCTGGAAAGACACATAGAAACACAACTCACTTAAACACAAAGTTTTACAACTTAAAATTTACTAAGTCCGAGAAAAACATGAAAATTTTGAGTGAAAATTTTCGTTAAATTTCTGCATACAGTAGGGTTAATACCTACAGTTGTTATTGAAATATGAAAATCAACAGTAATGAGAAGTTAAACCAGCACAATCTGCACAAAAGCTGACTTTAACACAAATTCTTACAACACCTAAACGCAAATTCTTACAACAAATTTTGGCAGAAAATTTTAGCTGAAATTTGGAAAAAAGTCGTAGTTTCAGGGTTAAATACTGTTCTAATAGTCCCCTACAACCTACATATGCAATATCAAAGGCCTGAGCCCACTGATGCTTGAGAAATTCACCTTAACATTAAATCTTACAATATTGGACACGCCGGACGCCCACGCCCGAGGTTATCACAATAGCTCACCACATCTTACAGATGTAGGTGAGCTAAAAATGATCTGTCCCATAGATTTCAGTATGTTGAAGAGAGAACAAAATTCTGAACTATTAGAAGTTTGGCGCAGTGTTCTCAAAGGCTCAATACTTGACACCATACTAATTCTCTTTTCTATTAACGACATTGGTATTGCAACATCTTTAAACCTACTGTGCATCAACCACATACGATTCTGGTCAAAAAAAATGTGGCCAACTGTTGGTTGAGTGCCGATTTACTAAACAAGAGGCCCCAAGGAGCCTGAGGGCGCTCACCTGACATGGTAGCCTAAATATCAACCCAGAGAATTGATTTCAACAAGTTGCATCTGCTCCTCCTAAGAAAAGCTTATACCAAATATCTAAAGATTCTGACCAGTGGATCTAAAAAAAATTTTTTACAGAATATTCCTCATATTGAACTAAGTTATAATTCGGGCTCCCACAGGGAGCCCATATATGAAACCAGGGACTTGGCTTTAACAAACCTGAATCTCACCCCTCTAAGGATGCTGCACATCAAATATCAAAACATTCTGACTGCTGGATCTGAAGAAGATTTTTAAAGAAAATTCCTCATTTTGAACTAAGTTACAATTCAAGCACCCACAGCGAGTCCAAATATGGACCTAGGGACATGGCTTGAACAAACTTGAATCTCACCCCCCTAAGGATGCTGCATACCAAATATCAAAACATTCCGACTGCTGGATCTGAAGAAGATTTTTAAAGAAAATTCCTCATTTTGATTATATTTCGTGCTACCACAGTGAGCCCAAATATGAACCCAGGGACTTGGCTTGAACAAACTTGAATCTCACCCCACAAAGCATGGTGCATACCTAATATCAAAAGATTCTGCCTGCTGGATCTTGAGAAGAAGATTTTCAAAGAAATTTGCCTGAAATGCACAAAGTTCGAATTCGAGCTTCTATAGTGAGCCCAAATATTAATCTAGGGAACCGATTTGAACAAATTTGAATCAGATCCACCCAACAATGTTACATACCAAATATCAAAAGATTCTGCCTGCTGAATCTGGAGAAGAAGATTTTCTAAGAAATTTGCCTGAAATGCACTAAGTTCGAATTCAAGCTTCTATACTGAGCCAAAATATAAACCCAGGGGACCGATTTGAACAAAATTGAATCAGATCCACCCCACAATGTTGCATACCAAATATCAAAAGATTCTGCCTGCTGGATCTGGAGAAGAAGATTTTTTTTAAGAAATTTGCCTGAAATGCACTAAGTTCGAATTCGGGCTTCTATAGTGAGCCCAAATATGAATCCAGGGGGCCAATTTGAACAAACTTGAATCAGATCCACCCCACAATGTTGCATACCAAATATCAAAAGATTCTGCCTGCTGGATCTGGAGAAGATTTTTTAAGAAATTTGCCTGAAATGCACTAAGTTCGAATTCGAGCTTCTATACTGAGCCCAAATATAAACCCAGGGGGCCGATTTGAACAAACTTGAATCAGATCCACCCCACAATGTTGCATACCAAATATCAAAAGATTCTGCCTGCTAGATCTGGAGAAAAATATTTTTGAAGAAATTTGCCTGAAATGCACTTAGTTTGAATTCGAGCTTCTATACTGAGCCCAAATATAAACCCAGTGGGCCGATTTAAACAAACTTGAACCAGATCCACCCCACAATGTTGCATACCAAATATCAAAAGATTCTGCCTGCTGGATCTGAAGAAGATTTTTTACGAAATTTGCCTGAAATGCACTAAGTTCGAATTCGAGCTTCTATACTGAGCCCAAATATAAATCCAGGGGGCCGATTTGAACAAACTTGAATCAGATCCACCCTACAATGTTGCATACCAAATATCAAAAGATTCTGCCTGCTGGATCAGGAGAAGAAGATTTTTTAATCTTTTTCCCATTGCCGACAGTGTTAAAAAGTGCCGACTCAGCACTTTTTCAAAAGTCCTGAAAAAAGTACCTTGTGATCAAACCGATAGGGATTTTTTTTAACCATTCTATTCTACTGGATAAAAGTAAGCTTTATACAAAATAAGAATTCTCTGTGCAATGTAGTTTTGGAAATATGGCAGTTTTAAGGTTTTTCCTATTTTTAGCTCCCGAGGTTCCCACGGGGCAATGAGAAATTTTTTTTGTATCAATCAACTACTTATGACCCAATGTCATCTCATATCAAATTTGGTTCAAATCGACCTCACGGTTCTGAAAATAAAAATTTTAGGCGTGGCCAAAATTTTTGCCCCTCCCATAACAAAGGCAAATAATGCCTGACAAACTTCTCTTGAACAAACTTGATTCTAAACCTCAAAAGGACTCTGCACACCAAATATCAAGTCTCTGCTACTACTGGTTCATGAGAAGAAGATTTTCAAAGATTTTGGTGCCCCTTGGGGGGCGTGGCCCCACCCAGAAGGAGTGGCAACTTCATTTGAACAAACCTGAATTGACATTAGGTAATAAACATTTATCCAACATTTGAAAAATATTGGGCCAGTGGTTTCTTCGGAGAAGTTGGTTTTCTAAAGTTTACGCCGGACGATGACGGACGAACAACGGACGGAAAGCGATTAGTAAAGCTCCCCTTGAGCTTCACTCAGGCGAGCTAAAAATGAAAGAAAATTAAAACGTAATAAATAATTGCCACTTTCATTTCACTCTTCACAAGGCGACCTGCAATAAATTTGGACAAGTTTGCATTCACATCGACGTCACCAAAGGTCAACTTGGATGTAGTTCTACTGTAGGTGTAAATTTTTACTACTGAAATCCCATTGCTGGCATGTTCACCACGGTTAGTGTGTAAAGCTAAAATTTATGTCATAGATTTTTCATATATAGTAGAACAGGTAATCATGGTATAAATAAGTATAGTATATGTTCGACCATGTTTATGTCACAGTGAATAAGTCTGTAACAGAAAAATTTTAGCCAAAACTAACTGCTATAAAATAGTGACAGAACCGTTACAGCAAAAACAGTATCAGAAATTGATATTTTATATTTCTGAAAGCGATAATTAGCTGTGATCCAACAAAGGCTAGAAAGATGCACCTGCTTTCTCCAGTAACGATATAGAGAGTTTTCTAGTTTGCTATCACTATTTCCTTTTGCTGAATCAGTTAGACTGATAAAAAATGAAAGTGTCAATGACACTGTAGCTCAACTTGACAAACTTGAACTTGGTAAGTTATAAATGAAATGGCAAAATTGAAGATCATTGGTACCAATGTCATTTTTTTTTTGCCAGTGGCAACATTTTTTGACAGAAACCGAAGAAAATCGATAGCTCCCATCTAGAGGCCTCCCCAAACAAGCATGCCAGGTTTCAAAGCAATCCGATCATAAATGTGAGCCAAAGGGAAATATTGTGGTCTGACTAAACTAAGTTCTAAGAATGTTGGCTGCGGCAACATTTTTTGATGGAAATTGAAGAAAATCGATAGCTCCCATCTAGAGGTCACCCCAAACAAGCATGAAAGGTTTCAAAGCAATCCGATCATAAATGTGCCCTGCAGGGTGTGCCAAAGGGAAATGTTGAGTCTTTTGACTAAACTAAGTTCTAAGAACGTTGGCCGCGGCAACATTTTTTAACAGAAATTGCAGAAAATCGATAGCTCCCATCTAGAGGTCTCCCCAAACAAGCATACCAGGTTTCAAAGCAATCTGATCATAAATGGGCCCTGTAGGGTGTGCCAAAAGAAAATATTGAGGTCTGACTAAACTAAGTTCTACGAACGTTGGCCGTGGCAACATTTTTTACCGGAAATTGAAGAAAATCAATAGCTCCCATCTAGAGGTCACCCTAAATAAGCATACCACGTTTCAAAGCAATCAAATCATAAATGTGCCCTGAAGGGTGTGCCAAAGGGAAATATTGTGGTTTGACTAAACTAAGTTCTAAGAACGTTGGCCGTGGCAACATTTTTTGACGGAAAATGAAGAAAATCGATAGCTCCCATCTAGAGGTCACCCCAAACAAGCATGCCAGGTTTCAAAGCAATCCGGTCATAAATGTACCCTGTAGGGTGTGCCAAAGGGAAATATTGAATCTTCTGACTAAACTAAGTTCTAAGAACGTTGGCCGCGGCAACATTTTTTGACAGAAATTGAAGAAAATCGATAGCACCCATCTAGAGGTCTCCCCAAACAAGCATACCAGATTTCAAAGCAATCTGATCATAAATGTGCCCTGTAGGGTGTGCCAAAGGGAAATATTGAGGTCTGACTAAACTAAGTTCTACGAACGTTGGCCACGGCAACATTTTTTGCCGGAAATTGAAGAAAATCGATAGCTCCCATCTAGAGGTCACCCCAAACAAGCATGCCCAGTTTCAAAGTAATCTGATATAAATGCGACCTGTGAGGTGTGCCAAAGGAAATTGTGGACGTACGTACTAACATACTTACGTACGTACATACGTACGTACGGACGCCGACGGACGAGAAGTGATGGCAATAGCTCAGCTTGACTTTGTCAAGTTGAGCTAAAAATGCCATTAGTTTTAAAATCAGGTGAGCTAAAAAATATTTCCAGAAAAGCTAATCTGCATAGAAACATCTGGGGAGAAGAAGAGAAGGAAAACATTAAGCAGACATATACAACTACTGTGAGTGGTGATTGATTCAGGAAATGACCCGAAATTAAAATTGGGCGACATATCATTTCTAATTTATATAATTTAGAAAAGAACTGTTCTGAACGAATCCATATTTATCTGCAAACCTGCCTCATCATGTCTCAGTTGTTACAACATGTCTTTTCTCCTTGAACTAGCATATGAAACCAACAGAACTGAAATTTTGGAGAGCAGATAAACACGAAACTGTTTACAAGAGGGCCAAAGAAAAGAATGGTTATTGGTGGGAATGGAGGACACTTCCTTGGCCCTGTGCATGTGCAAACGCTATGCATGGAGGCCCATACAAGTTTGTTTTGTTTTTTTGTTACTTTCGCTTAATTTTTGGTGTGTGGGGGTTTTTGAGTGATTTGTCCCCTGAACGGAACATTTTTGGACTGATCATGGCCAACAGCCATTCAGCTTGTGGATCTGGTAGAAAACTAAGTGTCCATGCTTGCACTCACCTCGATCTATATGGACAATTTCCAGGAAAGTAAATAATGAATCATGTAGACTCTGTAAATCTTTAACCTGGGGCCTGCAAAGCTTGCGACTCAATTCGATTTTGAATCTTAAGTAGGTATTCGGTTGATTCGAAACCGGTTGCCCGAGCTTCGATGAGCAACTGTCAGCTCCTCAACATTCTAACTCTGTTCAAACACTGGTCAAGCAGGGTTACAGCGGTTGAAGACATGTGCACCATCGACATGTAGTACGCCTTAGTACACGGCATCATCGTGCCCCATCTAGGCAACCGGGATAAAGTGCCTTGCCCAAGGACACAACGCAGGTCGTCCCGGACAGGGATCGAATTCGGGATCTCAAGCATTGAAATCCAAGTCTACCACTGAACCACCGCGCTCCCTCCATACCACTGTTAAATACAAATTAAGGTTTCCAAGCAATGTCGATGGTAAACTGTAATCCTTACAGGATAATATTCCAAATACATCATCAAGGCATGTCTCAGACGTAAGCATGAGCTGATGATGTAGATGGATTATTTTATCAGTCAGGACTTGAGCCATCACAGTCGGAACAAATTAGTTTATAGTTCCCTAACCCCCATTGGTCATCTTCAAGATGCCTTTGATTTACGAGATTCGATTCAAATCGAAAATGTGTGATTCGCAGGACCCTACCTTCACCTACAGTGTCCAAATCCACACACTTGCAAATATACTGAGTCAAAAAAGAAAGTATAATAAACTTTGAAGAGCAATTATTTTAGTATTAACGACTTTGATCCCAACAAATTATTGTAAATTCATATTTCGAGTTTGAATTTGCATAATTTCATGTTCTTACTGTTGCCAGCGTCACATCAGGACTTCGCAATTCACACATGGGGTGAAATGAAAAGTTCACACATGCAGTCAATAGCGTGTATTTCCACCGTTTGCCTCTTGGAGGGAAAGACATCGACGCATGGCACATAGACCTGATACAGGCCTTGCCGTTTGAGGTGCGCGATCGTGCTTGCGCGCCATCGCGCCCGCGAATTACAGTCGGGGGGCGCACCGAAACGCGCTCGTAAAAAAAACGATAGTTTAACTTATCAAACTCCTTGTAGTATGTACGTTCGAAGAATGCACTCTGTGACACTGTCACTCATTAGTGCTTCTTCTTTCAATTACATGACGTCAATCATGACAATGAATCTTAATTCTTGCACGTAATTATGATTATTGTGATGTTGTCTTGCACCATGCCACGCATGTTCACTGAGCTGATAATTGATTGAAAATAAACAACACTGACGCTCACCGTGCCCTTTCATATATTTAAAGCGTAAAATGCTGAACGAGGGGCCTTTAGGAGAGAATTTCGACGAAGCAAAGGATCCTAATATCAAGGGGCACCAGGTCCAACTGAATACATTTCTAAAGTGGAATGTTGGAAATCTCATCGGCTATAGAACAGTTCGCGACGAGAGACGTGGAATAGATTTTGTGACAGAAGTCTACTGCAAAACATGTGCTAGACAGATTTCCGGGATAAATAAATCAGATAAACTTCGTGGAAGAGCCTTAGTAGAAGTCCAAAAGTATGTGCAAGGGATGCAATTTGTAACCAAACATACCGTGAAGAGACACCTCGATTCTAATGCACATTTGATTGGCATACAATTGGAGAAATTGTCAAATTCCGATCCTCGCGCCCGTTCTTCTAATATATCCAATGAAGAAACATCAAGTGCACAAAGTTCTGACGATGCGCCCCCATCAATTATTGGCCCTGTGGGAGTTAAACAGCCTAAAATTAACTTTGCTATTCAAAATCAGTCAAAAGATGCATACAGAAAGCTGTTCACAACTGCATATTTACTGGTCGTTGATGGTCAACCACTGACAAGTTTTGAAACAATGATTAAAATACAGAAGGCCAATGGGGTTAATTTGATTCACGGGATTGAGAATTCTAAAAAAGTCCGAGAGTTTATCAACTTTATTGCTGATGCCATTCGCGAAAAATTAGCAAGCATTTTAGGCAACGTTAACGCGTTTTCATTGATGTCTGACGGGTCGCAAGCACGCAAGACGGGGTCAGAAAAGGAGCTTGTGTTAGTTAGGGCGGTTGTGGATGGTACTCCAACATATTATTTACTTGCACTTCAGGACATAGACAGCTTCAGTGATGCCAGTGCTGAAAACATAAAAAGGGCAATTGACGAAGTTTTCCAAAATAAAATTCAAATTTCACAAGATCATTTTACACACAAACTTATTTCTGCCACAGCAGATGGTGCAAGCGTTAATTTTGGCAAGTATAACGGCCTTCTGACTCGGATTAAAAATGACAGTCGGCCTTGGTTATTAACAATTCATTGTGTGGCACACCGCCTTGAGCTGGCTATAAAGGACTCTATTATGAGTCAAAAGGAATTTGAAGAGGTGGATGAACTGATGAAGGGGCTGTACTACTTTTTCAAGAGGTCAGGGAAATTTAAGAGACATTTTAAGGCAGCTGCGTTGGCACTGGAAGTTCAAGTATATAATTTCCCCAAAGTAACTGGTACCAGATTTATAAATCACCACCGGCGAGCAGTTACTCATTTGATAAATAACTGGGTTGTTTTAGCTAAGGTTTTTGAGGATTCAATAGCCGACCCGGACTATAAATCTGTATCCTCAAAAATGCTTGGATATTTGAAGAAACTTCAAAGTGTTAAGTTTTTAACAGTCTGTTGTTTGTACCAGGGAATTATCGATTCTGTGTCCAAGATGTCTCTCCATTTCGAGAAATCGAATATTTTAATATTTGACATCTTGCCGTCAGTAGATAAGACCAAACATTCTCTTAGTCAAATGCTTGACGCAAGTTATTCTCTTGATCAAATTACTTCCAAGGCTGGTGTTGTACTAACTGAAACTGCTGGTGGCCATAGCGGGGGTAGCTCTATTTCTCTTGAAGTTACAATGCCCAAAATTGGCACAATGAAGCGAAAAATAGACAATCGCGAGTTTGCTAAATTGGAATATGACAATATGAAAGGTTGCCGTAGCGATGATATGCGTTCTAAAATTGAACAAGAAATTTACAAGCTCTCAAAAACCACAATTGATTGTTTGCATGCATGTATCAACAGGCGGTTTTCGGGACTTGAAAATGATATATTTGAACATATGTTATGGGTCGATCCCGCGAATTGGCGAAGTATTTCACAGGACATGGTCTCAATTTTTAAGGTGGTCGAATATTTTCGAGCTCCCCTAAAGTTTGCCGGTTTTGACGATAACAGGGTGAAACTCCAAACAGAATTGGAGGATCTTGTGTGCGTCACGAAACACTATTACCCCAAATTTAAAGTTAGACAGTTGTGGGTAAAGCTTACGGCTTTTCGACGTGAGCAATTTCCAAATATTTGTTTGGTGGCAGAAATTATTTTGAGCATTGCTGTTAGCAACAGCATCGTCGAAAATGCATTTTCTCATCTAACCGCAATGATGACTGACCAGCGTCTATGCATGTCACACAAAACAATCGAAGACCAGCTTCTTATCCAAGTTAATGACCAAACAAAGAAAAAGAAGCCATTATTGATTCGGCTTTAAATAAGTATCTAACCAACACTCACCGCAAACACAAACTTATGTCAAGTGATGGGGGGGAACAGAATCTAACTCTTACAAAAAGAATGAAAAAACTGACATCCGAGTCAGACTCTAGCATGGACTCAGATGACACTGACAGCGGATCAGATTTTGGTGGCAACATGACTGAATAAACGTTCACTGATCCCTTATAAAAATGTACCATGGTACAACCATGGTACACCATGGACGGTATGTCCCAAAATACTGTGATATTACCATGGTACCATGGTAATACCACAGCATTTTGCGACATACCATGGTATGTCCCAAAATACCGTGATATTACCATGGTACCATGGTAATACCACAGCATTTTGTGACATACCATGGTGTACCATGGTTATACCATGGTACATTTTCATAAGGGATAACCTTAAACAGGCGTTGGGACCTGATTATTATGTGAAGACTGAGAAAATGCAAGTCCTCCCCGAACTTACAAGTCAACTTCCATTGCAGCACTGAAAAGACTAGTATCTGGACTTCATTGATTTTATTGTGGAATTCCATGATAAAATAAATGGATTCCAGGTACTAAGCAAAGCTCAACCCTTTACCCAACACCGACCCTATAAAAATTTATTATTTTTTTTATATTTTCCCAAATTTTCCAAAAATTGTCGGCAAAACCACATCATGTGACCACTCATTGGAACGGGCTCGTCGAGCCCGTTCGACTGAGAGGTCACATGATGTGGATTTGGTCACATTGTTTGAAAAAAATCTGAATTTTTCAACACTGAACAGCTCAAGTTGTCAAATACGCCAGCGGGTGTGGCCGATTCGTTAGGTAAAGGGTTTTAACAACATTGTAATTGGATTGTAAAAAATGACATACTTTTTTTCCAAAACAATGTGAATTTATTAAATTGATATTGTTTTGGAAAAAAAGTATTGTAGTTTGGGCGAAAAATAAGTCGACCGAAATGACTTGGACAAAGCGCTCGGGCCGAGGTTCCCCTGTACAAATGTTTAATGACCTCTATTCACTGTTCTGTAAAGTTATGCGTTCACCATTGATATTTTTTTAGATTGTTGATGTCTGCAGTTTTTCTGTAATTTGTTTTTCTCAGATTTCATATTTTCATCGATGGTAGATAACCACGATGACAGAATTTTGTTCATAAAATTATGACGCTTGAACTCTCAAATTATAGTTTAAAGTAGTTATTGATGCGGTGTGAGTCAATCAGTCCTTAGTTATCAAACACAAATAATGCAGTACTTACAGAGTTCTTCCTCCGCAATATGTGCGGAACCAGTGCTCTCCAACATCGAACACACGAGTTTTCACTCAGACAAAATGGCTGACGTGCAAATTGAATTGTTTCGTTACGGAATTACAAGATTGAAGAACTCGTCAAAACAAATTAAAAATTCCGTCTATCCCCGAAATTTGTTTATTTGTCAAGAGAAAACACCAACGAATGCAGGGAATTCCCGGGTACCATGAAAAGTTGGTAAATGTTGGTAATGTTTTAATAATACGTTGGGTCCGCTATACTTTATGTTTACCGTCCTTATTTTAGAAACACGCCCGTGGGAAGAAACAGTGCGCACAATCTTATTTCCAGGTGCGCGTTTGTCGCGCCCGTACCATTTTCAAACGGCAAGGCCTGCTGATAAGTGTCCGGATGTCACCCTGTGGTATTGCGTTCACTCCTGCATTAGAACATTACGTAAACTGCCTATTGACTGAAGATCATGAAGTCGTACCCGACGGTCCAATTGATCTCAAAGATGCCCGATAAGCGACAAATCTGGCGAAAGTGGGAGGCAGGGAAGAAGTTTGATGTTCTGCTCCTCAAGAAAGTCACGACAGATACACGCCACGTAACATCAGGCATTGTCTTGCTGGAATAACTGCAATTTGACGTTATTGTTAAACAACAGGACAACAATAGCATTAAGAATTTTGTCCCTATATCGCTGTCCATTCTCATTAAAATCGATGAAGATCAACTTCATGGTGCAAGGAAATTCCTGCCCAAACCATTTAACTACCCCTGACAAAATGGTCGCATTTCCCCACGCAAGCATCAGAAAACCGTTCTCCTCATCGGCGATACACTCTTGCCCTACTATCAGCGCACTGTAGACAAAATCGGAATTCATCACTAAAAAGAACTGTGCTCCAATGCTGCTGAGTCCAGTGATTAGTGAACACGCTTATGTACCCATTCCACTCTCACGGTACGATGACGTTGGGTAAGGATTGGTCCATTGTATGGATGCTTACTTGGGATGCCGTGTTCAGCGAGTCTTTTGCGGACAGTTTGTGCACTGATTCTTTTGTTAGTTCTAGCAGGAGTAATTGCTGCTGTCCTCATCGCCGGAAAGAAGCGATCCCGCAAGTGAGATGTCCTGATGTGTCGGTCTTGTGCAGGAGTCGTAACTCTTGAACGACCTGAACGCAGTCGGTCGGCAGTAGATCCAGTAGTTCTACACCTTCCAATGAGACGGTAAATAGTGGCCACAGTGACTCCGAACTCAGCAGCAAGCTCATCTGGAGGTATCCCAGCCTCATGCATACCAATGGCACACAATTTGTGATTTTCTGTTATCCTTGGCATTTTTTAAAATGTCGTAAGACAAAACTAGCGTGTTTTCTCAACAACCCAGGCTCTCTAGCATAACATAACACAAAGAAAATCGTAAATCACCCATTCAATTTAACATTCTCGGGTAGCACATACTATTTTGAAATCTGTTGCAAAATTGTATACGGTTGGATGGACAACAACATATCATTAAACTCTTTGCAAGACGTCTTGTCCACAAACATGCAACATTAGAACTATTATATTTCATCCTTTATGCTATTTTTTTACATTTGTTTCTATTATACTTTCTTTTCTGACTCAGTACATTTTTGAGGCACCTGTTACAAGGATAACAAGCAAATTCAGTGAATTCATGTCTCCCGCTGGGCAGCAGTTTCAAGGGGAATTAATGCATCCAGTGGAATATAGTTGAGTTGCAAGTGGAAGTTATTCAGAAGAGACAGAACAGACAGTGTTTCAGACAGTGGTTATCAGATTTATTTTCACGGAGGTCACTGTCAAAGCAAGTAAAGTGATGTGGAGTATAACTGTGAGAATCACTAAAAATTAAGACTGTATGATAAGACATATTACATTAAACTGATGTGAAAGATGTTAACCAACCTGTAAAGCTTGTGATTGGAAATTAATGAAACCTTGGAAGTGATGTCCAGATAATATGGTGGTTTGTATATGGTACTGGGAGAGTCTTGACTTTGTGGAGTCGCAAAAGAAGTAAGATACACAAGAAGTTTCGTGAAGATCGGTTCATAAATACAGCTTTTAGTCCGAGGTGCGTTGATGCATGGGCAGAAGATGGGCAGACGAACAGGCAGACGGACAGATTTTCGGTCCAAAATTTCCCACATTCAAACCTGACTTAGGTATTGATAAAAGTAATCCATATATGAAATTTCATTGAAATCGGTTGACTCTAAGGATAGTTTGAGTCTGGAAATCATCAGCCAATCAAATTTAAGCAACCTAATTGAATATGTGCGGAAAATGCACATATTCGAATTTGGACCCACAATTGATGAAAGTGATCTACTACCCAAATTTCATCGAAATCGACTGACTGTAAGGAAAGATAGAGTCTGGAAACAAAAAACACGGAAGGTGTGCACTTACTGTGTATTAGTCGTTGCATTGAATAAATCAAAGTTTCCCTAAATTGCATAATTTTTACACGAGAACAAAACCTGTATTATATGCTTTGCATGTTACTAAACATTCATACAAAAATTAATTCAAATCCAAACTTTCATACAGAAGTTCAGTACAAAAAACTGATTACACCCAGTTTTGGAACAAAATGGCCATTGGCAGCCATCTTGAATTTTGGACCAAACCCCAAAACACATATTCTGGTCTCACAATGATAAAGATACCCAAGAAGTTGCGTGAAGATCGGTTCATAAATACGGCTTTTAGTCCGAGGTGCGTTTGACGCATGGGGCAGACGGACAGATTTTCAGTACAAAATTTCCCACATTCAAACTTGACCTAGGTATTGATAAAAGTAATCCATATATGAACTTTCATTGAAATCGGCTGATATTAAGGAAAGTTAAGAGTCTGGAAACCGTCAGCCAATCAAATTTCAGCAACCGAATTAAATATGCATGGAAAATGCCCATATTCAAACTTGGACCCACAATTAATGAAAGTGATCTACTACCCAACTTTCATCAAAATCCGGTCACTGTAAAGAGTCTGGAAACGAAAAACACGGAAGGATGGAAGGACAGGACGGAAGGACAGAAGGACGAAGGACACCCCAAATTTAATATCTCCCGTTTTTTTCAAAAAGCAGGAGACAACAAAACAATTGTATAGCGTACAATCATATATGTTTTTCTCTCTAAAGACATGAAGAAAAAAAATAATTCACTGTGCCTCTTCTACATTTGAGAGTAACTTCCATCATAATGTGATTGTAGAAACACAAAGACAGGCATGGCTATAAAACATCACAGGATAAGGCTGTTAATTCTGATTTTAATGTGCCCAAATTAGCACAAAAGGGTGTGCCCAAAATATATGAATGAAAAAGGCCTGATCTATAGTGGTTTAGCTCTCTGCACTCTGATGTCAAAATGGCAAAGTCTTCAGCGGCAAATATTTTCCATGATGCAGTTTGATATGTAACCAAATATATCTTGTTTGACAGAGCCAAGTGAGCTCTATCAAAAAAGATATAATTCGTTAAATTAGTTGTTAAACAAGAGAATACGTGAGTGATTAGAGAAAATTGATGCACAACCAGACTGCTAGGGGTTAACAACACTTTAAACAGCCAGGGTCACATTGTGTCAGGCAGTTTTATGGGTAGGGGAACCCAGAGAGCAATGGTGAGAAACTGGTAAGAGTCTCCAACTTACTAACCCTACACAAGCCATTGTAGCAGCAGTTGAAGGCAATGTAACATCATCATGCCTTTATGCCTTAGTACATACCACCACCATGCTCCTACATGGGCAATCAGAATGAAGTGTCCTGCCTGTGGACACAACACAGATGTTGTAGGTCAGGATCAAACTGTTGACCTTTTGATCGCAAGACCAATGCTCTAAATAAACAATAAGCCACTGCGCATTTGCTTTTTTTTTTCTACCTATAACCATGAGAGGCAAATACTAGTTTAAGTTGGTCAAACAAAATCACCTTGTACCTTTTATTCCTGAATTTAACCCTTAAGGGCCTGAACAAGTGTCCAGAAATCACACCATACCACTGCCTCTATACATCCAGTGGCTTAGCAGTGATTTATAGTTAAGTCTTGACTGCCCATTAGGGCAGTCAAGACTTGACTAGAAACCACTGCCTTGCTAACTGCTAATTTTGTCTCTTTTCTTCATGATAGCATGTTATGAGCACCTGTTTGAAAGTCGAAAAATTCAGAAATATGCCTTTAAGGGTTAATGGTTAATTAAAAATAATCTCTATGTTAATTATATCAACAAGATCAGATTGAAACCCTGCCTTACTATCATTTATCAGAAAGCTCTCTAAAAGAGCTTCCCAATGAATGATAGTAAGTGAAAATTTAGAGCAGCCTTCTAAAACTGGACTTGTCATCAATGATGTAATATGTTTCAATGAAATAAAACAAATAATGTACATTTGCAATGGCAGAAGCATATATAAAATTACACTTCTTTAAGATGGAATGATTCTTTGGGATAACAAATGAAAGAGTCAATGATACTGTAGCTCAACTTGTCAAGACAAAGACATGCACATGTATAGTATGTGACACAGCAATGACAAACATCTAGGTAATGACCTGATAAAAAAGGTACATATAAAGTATTGTAATGGTGTGTACATAAATACTGACCGTTGCCTGTAACAAATGTATAGGTAAAGTACTGTAAAGGTGGGTGACAGTCAGATGCTAAACTAGAAAAGAAAACTTTTGAGTCCCAGAGTGGGTCTGACTGAACCCCAAAATATTTGTTCTCATAGCACAGTGATAACAAAGGCACCCCAAAACACACTCGTTCCTGTCCCAAGGTGAAAACAAAGGTACCCAAGAAGTTTTGTGAAGATCAATTCATAAATACGAGCTGTATAGAACTTGTGACAAAAAACTGATTGGACCTAATTTTGGTACAAAATGGCCACTGGCAGCCATCCTGAATTTTGGACTGTACCCAGAAACACTCATTCTCGTCCCAAGGTGATAACAAAGGTACCCAAGAAGTTTTGTGAAGATCGGTTCATAAATACAGCCTCTACCCTGAGCCGTATTGACATGTGTGCTCACATTGTGCAAGTAGCACTGAATAAGTCAAAGTTCATCTAATTTGCATAATTTCTGCACGAAAAAAAACCCCTTAGAATATGTGATGTATTCCATGTTACTAAACATTCATACAAAAATTTATTCAAATCAGAACTTTCATACAGAAGTTCTGTACAAAAGACTGATTGCACTAATTTTGGTACAAAATGGCTGCTGGTGGCCATCTTGAATTTCGGACCACACCCAAAAACACTCGCTCTCATCCCACGGTGATAACAAAGGTACCCAACAAGGTTCGTAAAGATTGGTTCATAAATATGGCCTCTCGTCTGAGCTGTATAGAAGTTGTGTACAAAAAACTGATTAGACCTAATTTCGGTACAAAATGGCCACTGGCAGCCATCTTGAATTTTAGACCGCACCCAGAAACACTCGTTCTCGTCCCAAGGTGATAACAAAGGTACCCAAGACATTTCGTGAAGATCAGTTCATAAATACAGACTCAAGTCTGAGCCGTATTGGCATGTGTACTTAATGTGTGTAAGTCGCACTGAAATATCAAAGTTCATCTAATTTGCATAATTTCTGCACGAGAAAAACACCCGTATTATATGTGATGTATCCCATGGTACTAAACATTCACACAAAAAATTATTCAAATCAGCGCTTTCATATGGAAGTTCTGTGCAAAAATCTGATTGCACCAAATTTTGTACAAAATGGCTGCCATCGGCCATCTTGAATTTCGGACCGGACCCCAAAACACTCGTTCTCGTCCCACGGTGATACCAAAGGTACCCAAGAAGTTTCGTAAAGATCGGTTCATAAATACAGCCTCTAGCCCGAGCCGTATTGGCATTTGCACTTACAGTGCTGAAATTAACACTAAAAAACATCAAAATTAGTCTAATTTGCACAATTTACGCACGAGAAAAAAACCCGTATTATATGTGATGTACCCCATGGTACTAAACATTCATACAAAAAATTATTCAAATCAGAGCTTTCATATGGAAGTTCTGTACAAAAAACAGATTTCTGCATAATTGGTACAAAATGGCGGCTGGCAGCCATCTTGAATTTTGGACCGCACCCAAAAACACTCGTTCTCGTCCCACGGTCATAACAAAGGTACCCAAGAAGTTTCGTAAAGATCGGTTCATAAATACGACCTCTAGCCCGAGCCATAGCCAATTGTTGACATACGGACAGATGGACAGACGGACGGATGGATGGACGGATGGATGGACGGACAGACGACGGGCCATGACAATAGCTCAAATTTGACTTCGTCAAAGTTGAGCTAAAAACTGTTTCAATAAATTTCAATTTCCATTTTCCAATGATCAATTCTCCAACCCAACATTAGTCATAACTGGCCACCCTTATTTACAAAAACCAGCATTTTAATTTTTAGTATTTTTTTAATTTTTTGTCTCAAAAACATAGGTTAGGACATCTCCATGGAACTCAATTGGCTTATTCCAATTAGGGATCAAAAGCTATGTTGCTGAGGCAAAAAACTAAACTTGAATTTTTTTTGTGTCATCTGCTCTTCAGGTTGAGTATAGGGTTAGTGCACTCACCGAAGCATTGCCAGCAGTTACAGTGCCATCTTTCTTAAATACAGGAGGCAGCTTAGCTAATATTTCTTTTGATGTGTCTCTAGGATGTTCATCTGTATCAAATGACTGGGGACCTGAAATGATAACCATCAGAAAAGCTATGCTTTATTCTCTCAATCAGGAGGCCTGAGGGCGCTCCCCTGACATGGTAACCTAAATATCAACCCAGAGAATTGATTTCAACAAGTTGCATCTGCTCCTCCTAAGAAAAGCTCATACCAAATATCCAAAGATTCTGACCAGTGGATCTAAAAACAAATGATTTTTAAAGAATATTCCTCATATTGAACAAAGTTATAATTCGGGCTCCCACAGGGAGCCCATATATGAACCCAGGGATTTGGCTTTAACAAACTTGAATCTCACCTCCCTAAGGATGCTGCACACCAAATATCAAAACATTCCGACTGCTGGATCTGAAGAAGAAGATTTTTAAAGAAAATTCCTCATTTTGAACTAAGTTACAATACAAGCTCCACAGTGAGTCCAAATATGGACCTAGGGACATGGTTTGAACAAACTTGAATCTCAACCTCCTAAGGATGCTGCATACCAAATATCAAAACATTCCGACTGCTGGATCTGAAGAAGATTTTTAAAGAAAATTCCTCATTTTGAACTAAGTTATAATTCGGGCTACCACAGTAAGCCCAAATATGAACCCAGGGACTTGTTTTGAACCAATTTGAATCTCACCCCCCCCCCCCTAAGATTCTGCCTGCTGGATCCGGAGAAGATTTTTGAAGAAATTTGCATGAAATGCACTAAGTTCGAAATCGGGCTCCTATACTAAGCCCAAATATGAATCCATGGGGCTGATTTGAACAAACTTGCATCAGATCTACCCTACAATGCTGCATACCAAATATCAAAAGATTCTGCCTGCTGGATCTGGAGAAGAAGATTTTTTTAATGTTTTTCCCATTGCCTACAGTGTTAAAAAGTGCTGACTCAGCATTTTTTCAAAGTCCTGAAAAAAGTATCTTGTGATCAAACCAATAGGGATTTTTTTAACCATTCTATTCTACTGGATAAAAGTAAGGTTTATACAAAATAAGAATTCTCTGTGCCGTGTAGTTTTGGGGATAAGGCATTTTTAAGATTTTTCCTATTTTTAGCTCCCGAGATTCCCACGGGACAATGAGAAAGGTTTTTTTTGCATCAGTCAACTACTTATGACCCATTATCATCTCATATCAAATTTGGTTCAAATTGACCTGACCATTCTGAAAATAGAAATTTTAGGCGTGGCCAAAATTTTTGCCCCTCCCATAACGAAGGCAAATAATGTCCGACAAACTTCTCTTGAACAAATTTGATTCTAAACCTCAAAAGGACTCTGTATACCATATATCAAGTCTCTGCTAATGTTGGTTCATTAGAAGATTTTCAAAAAATTTGGCCATTTTTTCCACACCCCTCTGCTCAATATGAGCCGAAACCTAATTTGCATAAAAATCAAAATGCCCCTATATAACCACTACTTACATGAAATTTAATTAAAATGTGGCCAGTGGTTTAGGAGAAAGAGGCTCAAATACCACCTTCACGCAGGACGACGGACGGAGACGGACGGACGGATGACGGACGAAGAGTGATAAGAAAAGCTCACCCTGACTTTCAGTCAGGTGAGCTAAAAAGGCCCATAACTCTAGAAATGAATGTGTCAATGACACTGCAGCTCAACTTGTCCAAGAAGGGACTGAACTAAATAAAAAGATCCAGTAATGCCAAGTCTGTCACTAAAGTTTCTACAGAAGACATCACACCAAACCTACATATGAAATTGAAAAAGATCAGATGAGGGATGTGGCCTGTTGGGGGTATTAATGGAATTGTTAACAATTTATATGCCAAATCCAAGATGGCCAATAGTGGCCATGTTTTTCAATGAAATTCCAAAAAATTTGATAACTCCCATCTAGACATCATGCCAAAGCTAAATACAATATTTGAAAAAGCTCGGGTGAGGGATGCAACCTGTTGGGGAACTAATGGAATTGTTGACAATTTATATGCCAAATCAAAGATGGCCACTGGCGGCCATGTTTTTCAATGAAATTCAAAACACTTTGATGACTCCCATCTAGACGTCATACCAAAGCTGCATAAACAATTTGAAAAAAAATCGGGTAAGAGGTGCTGCCTGCTGGGAGTGCTAATGGAATTTTTGACAAGCCAAATCCAAGATGGCCATTACAGGCCATATTTTTCAACAAAATTCAGAAAAATTTGATAGCTAGTGTCTAGACATCACACCAAAGCTTGGTAAGAAATTTGAACAAGAGCGCACGTATCGCTGAAGCAATACAATGTCCCCTACTGGACTAATGAGCATTAATAATTATACAAATGTTATAACCTTGATGTGATCAGCATGAATTCCATTGAAGCATTTCTAAAAAAAGTCCAGAAAACTGATATTTTGGCGCTTTTCCATATTTCCAAGGGCCATAACTCACACAAGAATAATGCAATCAGCATGAAACTCAAACATGATCTGTAAGTCAACGTTCTATAGTAGGTTACCAAGAATGAAATCATTCGGTTGAAGCATTTCCAAAAAAAGTCCGAAAAACTAAAGTATGACTGACAGACTGACTGACAGACTGAGGGATGGACAGAGTACAAATGAAACTTGATCTGTAAGTCATCGTTCTATAGTAGGTTATCAATGAAAATGTCAATGACACTGTAGCTTAACTTGTGTGTTGTGTTTGATGAAAAGGATAATGTTCAATGTTTATGAAAGGATTATGAAATAAGACAAGAATTGTGATAATTGGGAATATGTTCATTTCTGTTCCCTGTGTGCTATGTTTATGATAAAAATAATATGAGGTGTACACTGTACTAAAGAGCTGAGGGGTGGGTTAATATGACCTCACAGTTAATGTATGTGGCCCTAACAGTTAACGTATATCAACAAAAGTTACCAAGTTACAGTGAAATTGATCCAAAACGAGTCATCCTATCAAGTTACATTAAAATCCCCTCATAAATATGGCCTGTAGACTGTGCTAAAGGTTTTCGGGCTTTGGGCCCCTGTAGCCGTCAGTTTCCCAATTGCGTCCAAAGGGGACGTTCTCATCTAGACATTATATGAAGTCAATCTACCAAGTTACAGTGAAATCCCTTAATAAATATGACCTGCAGACTGTGCTAAAGGTTTTTGGACTTTGGGCTCTGGCAGCCATCATGGTTGAATGATCGCAACCAAAAGGGGACATTCTCATCTGGACACTATTTGGAGTCATCCTACCAAGCTACAATGAAATCCCTTCATAATTATGACCTGTAGACTGTTCTAAAGGTTTTCGGGCTACTGTACTAAAGAGCTGAGGGGTGGGTTAATATGACCTCACAGTTAATGTATGTGGCCCTCACAGTTAACGTATATCAACAAAAGTTACCAAGTTACAGTGAAATTATTCCAAAACGAGTCATCCTATCAAGTTACATTAAAATCCCCTCATAAATATTGCCTGTAGACTGTGCTAAAGGTTTTCGGGCTTCGGGCCCCTGTAGCCGTCAGTTTCCCAATTGCGTCCAAAGGGGACGTTCTCATCTAGACATTATATGAAGTCAATCTACCAAGTTACAGTGAAATCCCTTAATAAATATGACCTGCAGACTGTGCTAAAGGTTTTTGGGCTTTGGGCTCTGGCAGCCATCACGGTTGAATGATCACAACCAAAAGGGGACATTCTCATCTGGACACTATTTGGAGTCATCCTACCAAGCTACAATGAAATCCCTTCATAATTATGACCTGTAGACTGTTCTAAAGATTTTCGGGCTTTGGGCTCGGGCAGCCATCATGGTTGAATGATTGCAACCAAAGGGGACAATCTCATCTGGGCATCATCTGGAGTGATCCTACGAAGTTACAATGAAATCCCTTCATAAATATGACTTGTAGACAGTGCAAAAGGTTTTCGGGCTTCGGGCACCTTTAGCCGTCAAAGTTGCCCAATCATGTCCAAAAGGGGATGTTCTCATCTAGACATTATATGAAGTCAACCTACCAAGTTATAATGAAATCCCTTCATAAATATGACCTGTAGATTGTGCTTAAGGTTTTCGGGCTTCAGGGCTCGGGCAGCCATCATGGTTAAATGATCGCAACCAAAGGGGACAATCTCATCTGGGAATCATATGGAGTGATCCTACGAAGTTACAATGAAATCCCTTCATAAATATGACCTGTAGACTGTGCTCAAGGTTTTTGGGCTTCGGACACTTGTTAGCCATCACAGCTGACCAATCACGACCAAAAGGGGATGTCATCATCTAGGCATTATATGGAGTCAACCTAATAGGTTACAATGAAATCCTTCCATAAATATGACCTTTTACCTATACTAAAGGTTTTTGGGCTCGGGCACCCATCAAGGCTGAATGATCGCGATCAAAATAGGACGTTCTCATCTAGACATTATTTGGAGTCATCCTACCAAGTTACAATGAAATCCCCTCATAAATATGACCTGTAGACTGTGCTAAAGGTTTTTGGGCTTTGGGCTCTGGCAGCCATCATGGTTGAATGATCGCAACCAAAAGGGGACATTCTCATCTGGACACTATTTGGAGTCATCCTACCAAGCTGCAATGAAATCCCTTCATAATTATGACCTGTAGACTGTTCTAAAGGTTTTCGGGCTTTGGGCCCCTGAAGCCGTCACAATTGCCCAATCATGTCCAAAAGAGGACGTTCTCATCTAGACATTATATGAAGTTAACCTACCAAGTTACAATGAAATCCCTTCATAAATATGACCTGTAGACTGTGCTAAAGGTTTTCGGGCTTCGGGCTCAGGCAGCCATCATGGTTGAATGATCGCAACCAAAGGGGACAATCTCATCTGGGCATAATCTGGAGTGATCCTGCGAAGTTACAATGAAATCCCTTTATAAATATGACCTGTAGACAATGTAAAAGGTTTTCGGACTTCGGGCACCTTTAGTCGTCAAAGTTGCCCAATCATGTCCAAAAGGGGACGTTCTCATCTAGACATTACATGAAGTCAACCTACAGTCATCCTACCAAGTTACAATGAAATCCCTTCATAAATATGACCTGTAGACAGTGTAAAAGGTTTTCGGGCTTCGGGCACCTTTAGCCGTCACAGTAGCCCAATCATGTCCAAAAGGGGACGTTCTCATCTAGACATTATATGAAGTTAACCTACCAAGTTACAATGAAATCCCTTCATAAATATGACCTGTAGACTGTGCTAAAGGTTTTCGGGCTTCAGGCTTTGGGCTCGGGCAGCCATCATGGCTGAATGATCGCAACCATAGGGGACAATCTCATCTGGGCATCACCAAGAGTGATCCTAAGAAGTTACAATGAAATCCCTTCATAAATATGACCTGTAGACTGTGCTCAAGGCTTTCGGGCTTCGGGCACTAGTAGCCATCACAACTGACCAATCACGACCAAAAGGGGATGTCATCATCTAGGCATTACATGGAGTCAACCTAACAGGTTACAATGAAATCCTTCCATAAATATGACCTTTTGCCTATGCTAAAGGTTTTTGGGCTCGGGCACCTATCAAGGCTGCATGATCGCGATCAAAATGGGACGTTCTCATCTAGACATTATTTGGAGTCATCCTACCAAGTTACAATGAAATCCCTTCATAAATATGACCTCTAGACTGTGCTAAAGGTTTTTGGGCTTTGGGCCCCTGTAGCCGTCACAGTTGCCCAATCACGCCCAAAAGGTGACTTTCTCTTCTAGACATTGTATGAAGTCAACCCACCAAGTTACAATGAAATTCCTCAATAAATATGACCTGTAGACTGTGGTAAAGGTTTTCGGGTTTTGGGCTCGGGCAGTCGTCACGTCACGGTTGGCAGATCATGCCCAAATGGGGAAATTCTCATCTAGACATCATAAGGAGTCATCCTACCAAGTTACAATGAAATCCCTCCACATTAAACAGGGCTTCAGGCTTTGGGCTTGGGCAGCCATCATGGCTGAATGATCGCAACCAAAGGGGACAATCTCATCTGGGCATCATCAAGAGTGATCCTAAGAAGTTACAATGAAATCCCTTCATAAATATGACCTGCAGACTGTGCTAAAAGTTTTTGGGTTTCGGGCTTGGGCAGCCATCACGGTTGATAGATCATGCCCAAAAGGGGATGTTCTCATCTAGCATTATACAGAGGCATCCTTCCAAGTTACAATGAAATCCCTTCATAAATACAACCTGTAGACTGTGCTAATGGTTTTAGGGTTTTGGGCTCGGGCAGCCATACCGGTTGCCCGATTGCGACCAAAAGGGGACATTCTCATCTAGATATGACCCCAAACCTGCATATGAAATTTTGTGACGATCAGACAAGAACTGATGTAGCCCGTGCTAAAGGAAAATGTGAACAGACGTCACAGACTCACAGACTAACAGGCTCACAGACTAACAGACTTCGGCATGCGTGATGGCAATAGCTTATCTTGACTATGTCATGTTAAGCTAAAAATGAAATCATTCCGTTGAAGCGTTTCCAAAAAAAGTCCGGAAAACTAAAGTATGACCGACAGACTGACTGACAGACTGATGGATGGATGGACAGAGTGTAAATGAAACTTGATGTGTAAGTCATCGTTCTATAGTTGGTTACCAAAAATGAAATCATTCCGTTGAAGCGTTTCCAAAAAAAGTCCGGGAAACTAAAGTATGACCAACAGACTGACTGACAGACTGAAGGATGGATGGACAGAGTGTAAATGAAACGTGATCTGTAAGTCATCGTTCTATAGTAGGTTACCAAAAATGAAATCATTCTGTTGAAGCGTTTCCAAAAAAAAGTCCAGAAAACTGATATTTTGGAGTTTTTCCATATTTCCAAGGGCCATAACTCACAAAAGAATAATGCAATCAGCATGAAACTCAAACTTGATCTGTAAGTCATCGTTCTATAGTAGTTTACCAAAAATGAAATCATTCCGTTGAAGCGTTTCCAAAAAAACTCCGGAAAGTTAAAAAATTTATAGTAATTTATATACTTTTTATACTTACCAATGACCCAGATTTAGCTGGTGCTAACTCTAAATTATTTATGGCCAAACGCAAATTTTACCCCCAATTCCCCAAATTTGCATCTAAAACCGAAAATTACATGTCCTATATGGTCCTCCATACTTTTACTCCACTGCACATGCGCAGTGTCAAGGAAGTCTCGAAATTGCCGCCAAAAGTCATTCTTACAACCAGTGCCTGGTAAGCGTTATGTACTCAGCGGGGAGGAATGAGTTCCCAACTCATGGGAGGTCCATCCCTGTCTGGGTCATTGGTAAGTATAAAAAATATATAAATTACTATAAATTTTTTAACATTTTTATACTGTACCAATGACCCAGACTTAGCTGAATAGTAAAAAGGTCGGAGGGCCTAGGACATAAGGAAAATCCAATAGACTCAATTACCTATAACAGGCCTGTCCCCTTAAGGAGAAAAGGAGAGATAGTCTTACATGTATCTTTCTTATTTGTAACAAAAAAAGAAAGACACAATACTATTCTGTAATTGAGCACAATAATATCAATGATCTCTATAACATCTAGTATAACCCTTTATACTAATATTTTTTAAGGAAAGCCAATAAATATGGGAGTCTAGAGAAATGAGACTCTATATACTCATTTAAAAGTGTTCGAGGATTGTATATTAACGCTCAATTTATCACATGATATATACGAATGCTTCACACCGATCAACACTTAAAAAATATTACACAGATGAGTAAACATGGGCTTAACCCTAAAAACATCTCGGAACCGACACGGAATTACTAAGTCCAAGGGAGGTATTCCCTTGTTTTCACTATAAAGCAGGTGACCTAAGGGAACCCCCCCCCCCCCCTTTCCCTTGCCCTGGATCAAATACTCCAGAGCAAAGAGGGCAGCAGGACAGAGTCACTGCCGGAACCGAAAGCCTATACACACATAGTTGCCACTGTTTAGTAGACGACATTCTGAGTAAAAAATAGCAGACCTAAACAATGTAGACCTGCAGAAAAGGACTCCATATTCTCAGATACAAAATCGTGAAAATGGAGGGGTAACACAAATATGCAGCCCTCATTAAATCTGTAATAACAATATTAACAGCTTAAGCCCATGAAGTAGAAGAACTCTTACTTCATGAGCTTAAACTAAAACAAAGACTGCTGAATAAAGATAAAATCATAAGCAGAACTGACTGTAGATTGAATCCATCTGACCATAGAATGGACCGAAATGTGGAGGAAGCTTTCACGGCATGTCCCACAACAGACGCCTGAGTAAATTAGTCCACAGTCTTTGTGGAGCTAGAGAAGCTACCAACAGAATTTGCATTGAAATAATTACACTAGAGCAAAATCTGCTGAATCAACCGTGCTGGAAGATACGCATATCTTATTATTCCGTCTAACAAGATCGATAGAGCGTTTATTGCAAACGCTCGAAGATCCAAACATAATGACACATCCATCTGCAACTAATTGTTGAGATGCGTCACGAATAAGTCGATCATTAGCCGCTCGCCATGGTAGCAATCTGATTGAAAACTCGTTTGGTAAAAGCTGATTCTGGCGGCAACAAACGGCCCGTCCGCGAAGGAAGTCTGCCAATACATTCGGATGACCCGTAATACGATGGACTGACAGGAGAACTTGATGTTCTAATAGCAACCGAAGGATTCATTCCTTTAACATGGAGAACAGGATGGAATGAGTGCCTCCATAATTCCGAGAATACGCTAATACCCTCGAGTTGTCGGACAGAATTAGCATATGAACATTCTGAATTATGTTATCCAATAACGTAGCGCAAGCCAAAATGACATCATACTTGATGTTTGAGTGCTTGATAAGGAACTACGAAATCAAAAGACCCTGGCACTTCAATCCGTTGGGCTCAATGAAAACGACCCAACCTGTTTACTGGCATCCGTCAAAACTGTAAAACTCGGATCCGGCAGTTGCAGTGGAACTACCTGAGTTAAGCCCAGAAAACCTGCCCAAGTCTGAATCTCTTATTCACTTGATTTGACAAGACGATGTCCGTATCGAGCGAAAGAATCTTCACCCTCCAATTCTGGATCAGAAGAAATTGGAGAGGACAAGTGCGTAACCGCCCCATCAGAATAAAATCGCGGCAGCTCAGCACAAACGTATCAGTCTCATGAGATTTCTCGCCGAGACCTTGTCTGAGCGAAAACAATAGTGAGCATAACAACTGAATAATTTCGTTCTAGGTAACGGCAGACAAACGAAAAAGTTGTGCGTTACGAAGCTCATCCCCCGGTGGGTGAATGACTTGGATGATACCAGATCCGACTTCTCCTCGTTTACTTAAGAAACCGAGACGTCGGAGCAATAGAAGCAGATTCTGCACATAGTTCTGAAGCGTTAACTCATTGCCGTACCTGTATGAATGTCGTCCAGGTAGGCCGACGTTATCGCAGACGAATAAGTTCAGAAATGAGTCATTACCGAGTCCATTATTCAAGTGAAGGCCCAGGGGGCTAGATTCAGACCGAAGCATATTGCTCGGAACTGATATACGACTCCTATGATAAGGAAGCAAAGATACTTTTCGACGCCTGATGTACCATGGCGTGAAAGTACGCATCTTGAGATCTATGCATGTAGCATAATCATAGACCCGAATACTCGCTCTGACCGATCGGGTGACTCCATACATAAACTTGGAGCCACGATCAGCTTGTTTATGCAGTTCCGAATAATGAGTGAACGGAACGAGCCGTCTGGTTTTTGGAACCAGAAAAGAATGGTTGTAGAAACCTGGAAATTCCTGGATTTCTACGATCTCCATCGCGATCATTCCAGAAGAGACTAGACTTCTGATGAAAGCAAGCCTCTACCCTACCGACTTGGCGGAAGCTGAGTCCATCTTGGACTCACAGTTGACAAAGGATTTTGTTTGAGGAACAATTTAGTCCTTTCGAAATCACCCCTTGAATCCAAGGGACGTCCGTAATCTATTCCCAAATAATTGAGAAACTCGACAGTCTTCCGCTTACTAGTACATGATAGAGGTTAATACCATTACCTCCTGTCCTGCGAGGCTTGCGGAAGGAGAAGCCACGTCCTCCACAGTCCGCACCTCGCCCCGTCGACCTAGGGACGTCTGACCGTAATAACAGCCCCTATATGAGTCGCTACCCTGATGGTCTCTAGAATATGACCTAGAGGACGCATAGGAACCTTTATAGGAACTTCCCTTGGATGTATTCATCCCAGAAATGCCTGTCCTACTCTTCTCTGCTGAATCCGACTATATGGAAGCGAATTTTAATAGCAGAGAGTCTAAAGCTTTCTTAGTTAACTGATCATAGAAAGCTTGCCGTCGAAGAAAACTCTCTGGAGACCAGAGCAACTCTGAGAGAGTTTTTCACCTTACTATCTACACGCGTGGATGTAGCCAGGGCCGCGTCACATCTAACCAACTTCAAATTGCCACTAAAGGACGGAGTTTTACGTGAGGCCCTTGAAAGAACTCTTAAGGAGATTGAGCATCCTAGAATTCTTTTTCCTTGCGATGTAATAATGTTCTGTTAAGATGATCTGCGTACAATGATGCGTCTAAGCTGATATTGTTATTTCCAACATCGTGGTTGGAAATGACATAGACGACAGTAAAAAAAATAGGCCGATGAAATCGTCAGATGTGTACCCATACGCGCAACTAGTGGAAAGCTGTATGACAGAGGGCCACCATGGATGCCAACATTATGTACACCATACATGGTATGGGTACATATAGAAATGGATTGGAGGAGTGTCGAATTTGATGGATAAAGGGTTAACATTCCGGATCAAATTATCAGATTTACATAAAAAAAAACTATACAGCACAGCACATCAGTAACCTGAATAAATATATAAAGTAACATGACAATCGGATTGATATTTTTTGAGTTATCGAATGCCAAAGGGACTGGAGAAATTTTCAATTTGAAGGATAAAGGGTTAATATCTCAGGATCAAATGATCAGATTTACACCAAAAACTACACAGCTTGGCACATCAGTAACCTAAACACAAATATAAAGTAACTTGACAATCCAAGCAATATTTTTCAAGTTATTGAATGCCAAAGGGATTGGAGGAATTTTCAATTTGAAGGATAAAGGGTTAATATCTCAGGATCAAAATAAAAGATTTACACCAAAAACTATACAGATCGGTACATCAGTAACCTGAACACAAATATAAAGTAACTTGACAATCCAAGCAATATTTTTCAAGTTATCGAATGCCAAACGGATTGGAGGAATTTTCAATTTGAAGGATAAAGGGTTAATATCTCACGATTAAATTATCAGATTTACACCAAAAATTATACAGCTCGGCACATCAGTAACCTGAACACAAATATAAAGTAACTTGACAATCCAAGCAATATTTTTCAAGTTATCGAATGCCAAAGGGATTGGAGGAATTTTCAATTTGAAGGATAAAGGGTTAATATCTCAGGATCAAAATAACAGATTTACACCAAAAACTATACAGCTCGGCACATCAGTAACCTGAACACAAATATAAAGTAACTTGACAATCCAAGCAATATTTTTCAAGTTATCGAATGCCAAAGGGACTGGAGGAATTTTCAATTTGAATGATAAAGGGTTAATATCTCAGGATCAATATAACAGATTTACACCAAAAACTATACAGCATGGTACATCAGTAACCTGAACACAAATATAAAGTAACTGGACAATCCAAGCAATATTTTTCAAGTTATCGAATGCCAAAGGGATTGGAGGAATTTTCAATTTGATGGATAAAGGGTTAATATCTCACGATTAAATTATCAGATTTACACCAAAAACTATACAGCTCGGAACATCAGTAACCTGAACACAAATATAAAGTAACTTGACAATCCAAGCAATATTTTTCAAGTTATCAAATGCCAAAGGGGTTGGAGGAATTTTCAATTTGAAGGATAAAGGGTTAATATCTCAGGATCAAAATAACAGATTTACACCAAAAACTATACAGCTCGGCACATCAGTAACCTGAACACAAATATAAAGTAACTTGACAACCCAAGCAATATTTTTCAAGTTATTGAATGCCAAAGGGACTGGAGGAATTTTCAATTTGACGGATAAAGGGTTAATATCTCGGAATCAAATCATCAGATTTACACCAAAAACTATACAGCTCGGCAAATCAGTACCTGAACACAAATATAAAGTAACTAGACAATCCAAGCAAAATTTTTCAAGTTATCGAATGCCAAAGGGATTGGAGGAATTTTCAATTTGAAGGATAAAGGGTTAATATCTCAGGATCAAATTATCAGATTTACACCAAAAACTATACAGCTCGGCACATCAGTAACCTGAACACAAATATAAAATAACTTGACAATCCAAGCAATAGTTTTCAAGTTATCGAATGCCAAAGAAATGAATACGGATGCCGGATGGACGGACAGACGGACAGACAAAGGATGGATGAACGACGGATGGCCACATACATAGTATGGGTACACATAAAAACAATACTAGGTCCAGACCTGGTCGTCTAGATGCAGAGAACTCTCAGAATGCTCTGTCCTGCCGTTTCAAAATATTCATTGAATTGATGAAAGGCAGATGTAGAGCATATTGCCGATAAGAAACCTGACCTGCCCATTTAACCCTTTACCCAACGTAACAGCCAAAACCGGCCAGCGCTATTCTCAAAAATCGCCAATTAATTTTCAAAATATTTTCATTTTTTGTCTCAAAAACATAGGTTATGACCCCTCGTTGGAACGAGCTCGTCGAGCTCGTTCCAACGAGGGGTCATAACCTATGTTTTTGAGACAAAAAATGAAAAAAATTAGTTATTCAATAATTTTTTTTGCAAGTGTCGTCTGCTTTTCATGTTAGGTAAAGGGTTAAGTAGCAAGTTAAATAATATAGCGTCATTCAACGGATCAAATGTCTGTGAGACATATCTGGACTATGTCGGAAACTGAGGGATGATGTCCCTAAACCGATTAAGAATTCTGTGTCCAGTGGCGCTATCAGTCTCTTAACCGGCAACGCAGCATTTTGGTCCGGAGGAACAACGTCAGATGATAATGCCGGATGCACTCTACGGCAATTATGTTGTTCCGAAAAGAGAAAATACAACTCATCCGTATCCCTTTCGACATCCTGTCGGACCACTTGTAATTCTTGGTCGTCCGTGCCTGAACCTGCAGCGGAACGTACCAACCCAGCTTCCTCGGATAATTCCTGATCCGACAGAGTTACTGTTGGTTGCTTTGGATGCTGCGATAATTTGTGCTATCTGCGATAGCATGTCCGTAACAGAGGCCTGTGGAGCTGCGGTCTTATAGGATTTAGCCGCTGGAAGCTCCTTGGACGTTGACTCCTGCATACTTCTTATATGCGAACATCCGGAGTATGAAGGCCTCATATCCTTGGCTACCGGATGGCGTGACCTGGTCGCCGTAGAATCCCTGGTCGCCGTAGAATCCCTGGTCGGCAATGTTGGTTGAATATCACAGGTCACGTAGCCAAGGTGCGGTCGCGTGTGCTGCCGTGAGGATGAGGAAGCCAAAAGAGCAGTCTCTCCGGACTGTCTATATAACGGAGCGCCCTGAGCGGTGGACGTATGCTCCGACTGAGCAACGTTTGTACCACAACATCTTGGCCCAGATGTTGTAATACGAGAGAGGAACCTCTCTCGCTCGCAGACCGATGGACCTGGACGAGCTAGGAACCGGACTAATAGGCTTCCTCCGTACCATCCTCGTATCCGTCGTCACTGGGTGTACACATTGTCTTTTATAGTGCTCGTATCACCCAAATCTCCTTCCTGGACCGCAACGGATGAACCCGGGTGCTGAGCCATTCGGTGAATGGTCGCGACACTGGGCGAGCTAGCGGACGCCAATGCCGTCGATCCTACTTAGGCAATTGACATATCTGCATGAGCACTTTACCGCTAGCTCTTCATTTGACTGTGACAACGGAAGCACACTTACAAAGACTTCACGGTAACAATACCTAGTTCATGTTACACTATGAGACCTGTGGAGCCGCAGTCCTACGTGAAATATCTGCTGGAAGCTCCCGGGACGTTCATTCCTGCATTTATATAATATGCGAACGTCCCGACTGGAAAGGTCTTGTATCCTTGGCTAGCAGATGGAGTGACCTGGTCGACGTGTAATCCTTGGTCGGCGAAGCTGGAGCACTAGGGGCGTTCAGTCCTGCATTTATATAATTTGCGAACGTCCCCTGGAAATCTGTGGTTACATAGCCAAGGTGCGGTCGTGTGTGTTGACGAGGAAGAGGAGCCAATATAACAGCCGCATCGGACTGTCATGCGACGGAGCGTCCCGAGCAGGAGGAGTGGACGTAAGCTCCGACTAAGCGAACAAACATACAACAACATCGCGGCACAGATGTTGATGCAAGAGAGAGGGGGCCTCTCTCGCTCGCGGTCTGGGGGACCTGGACGAGCTAGCTACCGGACTGACAGGCTTCCTCCGTACTATCCTGGGATCCGACGTTGCTGGGTGTGCACGTCTCAAGTTTCATAGTGCTCGCATCACCCAATCTGTTTCCCGCGACCGCAACGGACTAACCCGGGTGCTATACCATTCTTTCTTGGTGAATGGACGCGACACCGGGCGGACTAGCGGGCGACAATGCCTTCGATAGAACTAGCTAACTCCCAGCAATTGTCGTAATACCTTGAGCACTTCCCGCTTGCCCTACTATTGCAACGACAGAGACACACTTATTGAAGACATCATGGAAACATCACTCTGAATTCTGAAAAAGAAACTGATAATATATAGCGACTCTACGGAGAGAGGACCGTAATGGACCCCTCACTGCTAATAAAATACCGTGACACACGTCTCCAACATTGTCATATAAAATCAACACACACAGAGCAAGAATTAATGCGACTACATTGAATATAAGAAACACAATGAACTTGTGAATTAGAGGAAGATATCCTCGCATTACGGATGAAGAATATTTTTTCCAACCAGAAAAAATATACAGTCATATTACTCGCACTAACCCTTGAAATAAAAATACATAATATATTATAATTCATTATAACATCTCAAAAGAAAATAATTTTCAAAAAAAAATTTTTGAAAAAATTTTCAGAACAGCCCAAGTTCCCAATGGGAACCTTGAGCCCAAAGGATCCCAAAAAAAGCCTAAGTGTGGACAAAATTTTTTAATGATTTTGAAAAATTAATGTAACACTCACGGACAATATTAAGGTATCTTGCTATGAACTAAATTAAGCAGAAGACAAGTAATCACTGTCAGAAGTAACAGTTGTCAACATAAGCAAAAGTGTCAACAAACCGGAAACATGACTCCAGGCACTGAAACAAACAGCCTGAAATCAGTTACCAATTTAAACACTATCTGATGCAAAACAGAAGCTTCCAGAGAAGAAACTGTAGAACATCACATGGTAGATGCAAACCAAAACGGCTAAACACCCCTGGGGTGAGAACGTAAACATGCGGAAAAAACAGAAAATAATTCTGTTTCCAAGCCAAAACTCCCAAGAAATTTTAGTAATAAACATTACAAAAAATAAGCCAAAAGCATCGGGGAATAGCTAGGGGGGGAATAAAGGAAAGGGAGAGAGGAAACACTGATTAAACAATGGAACATTCATAGCAAGAATGACCACAACAAGGTCATGCCTCGAAAATAGGTAACATGAATAATTTCGTAAAATAATTATAAGTTACAGCCCTGAACATTTGTTTCCACTGTTTTTTCCTCTCCACCCAGTGGAGGGTCTTCCAAAAAATTCCGGACACAAGGCCTAAAATATTTTTTTCCACCTTTTGACCACCAGACACCCACCCACGTGCAAAAAAATTTTTTTTTTCCTCTCACCACTTGGACACGGTATCAGGACTACTCGTACCTTTCCTTGGACAACTCGTACCTCGCCTCTGGACAAGTCGTACCCAGACTCTGGACAACTCGTACCCTCACTCGAAAAGGATTCATACATGGGACGACTGGAGACTATATGTTGAGAGACACATTTTTTCTGTTTTCAAATGAAATAAATCACTGAAAGGCGGAGTTAATTCGTGTTTTTCCTGAATTTGGATTTTCTGCATCTGAGCTTAATTGAAGTTTGACATGAACTACATGACCATTCACCCAAATCTACTTCTCATAAAACTCTACGATATAAAATAATTTATTTATTTATTGGTGTTTAAGGTCACATACTTATGCACAATGACTAATCGTGACCGTAACAGTTTTACGGGTGGGGGAAGCCGGAGTACCCGTAGAGAACCAACGAGCATCGATGAGCAACTGTCAGCTCCCCAGCATTCTAACTCTGTCCAAGCTCCGCCCAAGCAGGGTTACAGCGGTTAAAGACATGTGCACCATCAACGTGCAGTACGCCTTAGTACACAGCGTCATCATGTAGGCAACCGGAATAAAGTGCCTTGCCCAAGGACACAATGTGGTCATCCCAGACGGGGATCGAAACGATTTTAAATAAAATAAACAATGAAACAGATGTCTTTTTATTGGTCATCCATTTCGTTTGTTTCTTTTTATCTCTTTGATTCTGTCAAACTCATTTGACCACTTGAGGTTCAAGGCTCGATTGCACTTTCTGATATGTTGGACTTCAGCTCTCCAAAACATGTTTTACTTATTTTATGTTAATTCATGAAACTGTTCGTACCTTTGCACTAGACAATTCATACCTTTACATTGGACAATTCGTACCTTTACGAGAGACAATTCGTACCTTTACGAGAGACAATTCGTACCTTCATATTTGGGAACGAATTGTCCAGGGTATGAGTTATCTAGGAACCTTGGACACCCACCCCACCACCTATATTTTTTCAGTGTATCACCACAGTGGGTAATGAAAAATTATTGCACTGAGCTTCCAGTTGTCAATCATTGCCTTAATTTGAATCCTAATCTACTGTCTAAACTAATTATGTACACATCAACCAGCATCAACAGAAGCATTTAGATTTCACTAAAGAAAATTGTTATTAACTCCTTTGTTATCAAGCACGCATTTATTTTTACTGGGAAAATTTCATTGTTATTTTTCGTTGTGAGAAAACTTTCGAGGAACTGATTGATACCTGGTCACTGATAGATACAAGAATTGTAGTTGTTTTGGCAGTATATAGGTGTATGTTTATGAAATAAAATGGTGCTTTATTACAAATTCCATGTTTGTTGTTTGTTGGTGGTTAACGTCACATATGTATGCACCATGGCTAATCGTGACACAACATGGGGATGAAGTCGAGTTTAGTCAATCGTTGATCAACATGTTGGCCATTTTAGAGGACTTTCACCCCACGCATTGGTGACTGGGTCCTATTTTACTAGTAAAGCGGAACTGGTTTACCACAGTAAACAAGTGCTGCTTACTTCCCGGGGTTCCCACGGGGATACAAATTCCATGATGTAGTGCGTTGTTGATGTTGTGAAAAAACAAAGCACTGCCACTGAGTAATTCTTCTATGATGATCAGTGCTTGCTGTTTTCTCATTCAAAGTTGATGTCAAACTAACAAGGGTGCTACCAAATACATGTATCACAAATAAAAATAAATATAGCATTTGTAATTCATGCATTTCAATAATATGCCTGTATACACTATGGCGTAATGTACACTGGCATATTATTGAAGAGCATGAATTACAAATGCTGAACTGAAAGTTCTGGCCTCAATGCTCTCATAATAATTATCATTCATGTGTTAAGTTCCGAGACTGAAGAAACAGTTTAAATTTAGTGAAGAAGTTTTAATTTTAATGACCTGACTACAGGCTGTGTCTAGGCTTGAGGTTTCGGCCAATTGTCATTACTCAAAAGCTAGTAGATAGCGTAGGAAAGCTCAAAATCTGTCACCTAACACTATTGTAAATCTCACTGTCCGTCCTGGTATGTCTCCGAAAAAATGTCAGCATTGATTTCTGCATATAACAGCAAATAATGTAAGAATTAGACTATTTTTGTGAACATCAAATAGAGGATTAAAATAATCTTCTTTTCCTGCATGGTATTATGCTCAGCTACTCATCTATATACTCTGGCTCAGTCAGGGTCAGTTTTCAATTCAAATATTAACTGTAACTTTTGTTTCATGCTTTCACGAGATAGCCAGACAAACCCTCTGTGAAAACCCTGGTACTATCACTATGAGCTTGAATTAAGTAAGTGGGGTTTTATATCAAAGATGCACAGTGAGAATTTTCATTAGTTTCAGGTTACAAGAGCTCTACTCAGCTTTACTCAGAGAAACTGGGCATTTAGATTATTTTCTGTAAATTTTTTACATTATTTTAGATGTTCTGCTAAACACATTGCTACTCATTGTAAAATCCAAATTGTGTCGTGATGATTCAGTTATGAAAATTATGTTAACCATTCCCAAATTAAAATTCATAAATTTCCACTGATTGTTTTTAGTCAAACTGGAGTACTCAATTCTTTAATGCATCTAATTTAATTTACAAAAAAGAGAACAGATCCCCTAATCAGCCTAGTGGGGCCTTATTCACTAACCCTACCTGACAAACAGGTGCCTATTAGACTACTAAACAACAATATAGCCTTGTTATGTGAAAATACTTTGAAAAAAACCCACCAGGAAAAAAATTGCAACTCCAGGAAAAAAGGTGTTTTGGCCCCCATCCGACCACCCACCCAACCCGGCCTTGTGTCCGGAATTTTTTTGAAGAAAACACCCCCCCCCCCCCTCCCCCCCCCCCCCCCCCCCCGCTCCACCTTCTATTTCCACCATATATCCACCATTTCTCTCATAATTATTATGCGTCTGGCATCTTTAAAACTGAGACTTACAAGCACAAATAGCAGTGAAGTGTAACTGTTTTGAGGGCCAAACAAAGAATGACTTTTGGCAGCAATTTCGAGACCTCTTTGACACTGCACATGCGCAGTGGAGTAAAAGTTTGGATGACCATATAGGACATGTAATTTTCGGTTTTAGATGCAAAATTGGGGGACTGGGGGGTGAAATTTGCATTTGGCCCTAAATATTTTAAAGTTAGCACCAGCTAAGTCTGGGTCATTGGTACAGTATAAAAAATACCGATATTTTGGTGCTTTTTCCCATATTTCCAAGGGCCGTAACTCACACAAGAATAATGCAATCAGCATGAAACTCAAACTTGATCTGTAAGTCATCTTTCTATAGTAGTTTACCAAAAATGAAATCATTCCATTGAAGCATTTCCAAAAAAACTACGGAAATCTAAGACTGACAGACTGATGGATGGACGGAGTGCAAATCTATAGACCCCTCCGGCGATGCCGGTAGGGGACTAAAAAGATCGGTTGAGAGATGCAGCCAGTAGGATGTGCAAATGGAATTGCTGACAATTCATATGCAAAATCCAAGAAGGCCATCGACTAGAGCTGGGAGATTGTGGGATTTACGCCTCAGTTGCGGTTTTGGTTTTTTAAAGCAAAACACCTTGGTTGCGGTTTCATTTGTCCATAAGCATATAGAAACCATCAATATATACCCATCATATTGGCCCCCACATTATTCTTGCAACATCTTCTATTATCAACTAATAAAGCATCTTCTGTTGATTTTATCAGCTGAATAAAATAATTATAACATCTATTCCTGTAATATAAAATGGCAGGCCAAAAAAAAACCCTGTGTTCAGGGTAACCCGATCGACCCTAAAAATTTAAACGAATAAAAGTCACTCATTTTGACCACTGTAATCCTAAATTTCCATTTCACTTCAACTGTTAATTTGAAACCGATTTTGGAGTTCAAGCTTTCAAAACTATGTGTAGAAATAAATATATCAGACAGAATAAATGAAGAGCAAGTGGCAGGTTCGAGTTCAGCAAAGGAAACCATATTTGAAAAACTGATGAATATTTTACAATGCTTCACCGTTGGTGTTGACAGGTCATGAATATTAATGAATAGCACGTTGAGTTTCCGGTATTGATACTGAAAGCCTCAAATCTTGGCTTAAAGTCTTGAAAACGTTATTGGTGCGAGTATCTTCTTCAACAGTTTTGTTTTTTTTAATTCCATTCAAACAAATCGGTGTACATAAAAATGAAAGTATCAATGACACTTTAGCTCAACGTGTGTAAGACATGTACAGCATGTGACACAGCAATGACACATATCTAGGTAAAGACCTGATAACAAAGGTACATGTAAAGTACTGTAAAGGTCTGTATATAAATACTGACCGTAGCCTGTAATAAATATACAGGTAAAGTATTGTAAAGGTGGGTGACAGTTAAATACCTCTAGCCAGAGCCTTATTGAAATGTGCACTTACTGTGTATAAGTAGCACTGAATAAATCAAATTTTGTCTAATTGGCCTCCGCCGACCATCTTGAAATTTCGGACCGCACCCAAAAACACTTGTTCTTGTCCCAAGGTGATAACAATGGTACCCAAGAAGTTTTCTGAAGATCGATTCATAAATACAGACCTAGCCCGAGGCATATTGACATATGTATTTACTGTGTATAAGTAGCACTGAAGAAATCAAAGTTCATCTAATTTGCATAATTTCTGCACGAGAAAAAAACCTGTATTATATGTGATGTATTCCATGTTACTAAACATTCATTCGAAAATTTATTCAAATCAGTACCTTCTTATAGAAGTTCTGAACAAAAAACTGATTACACCCAATTTCGGTACCACCTGCAGCTATCTTGTATTTTGGAAAGCACCCAAAAAGACTCGTTCTCATCCCAAGGTGATAACAAAGGTACCCAAGAAGTTTTGTGAATATCGGTTCATAAATACAGCCCCTAGCCCGAGCCGTATTGACATGTGCACTTTCTGTGTATAAGTAGCACAGAATAAATCAAAGTTCATCTAATTTGCATAATTTCAGCACAAGAGAAAAGCCTGCATTATATGTGATGTATTCAATGTTACTAAACATACACACAAAAATTTATTCAAGAACTTTCATACAGAAGTTCTGTACAAAAAAACGATTGCACTAATTTCGGTACAAAATGGCTGCTGGCGGCCATCTTGAATTTCGGACTCCACCCAAAAAACACTCGTTCTCGTCCCATGGTGATAACAAAGGTACCCAAGAAGTTTCGTAAAGATCAGTTCATAAATACGGCCGTATTGAATTGTTGATGCTGGACAGACATCCAGACGGACGACGGGACATGGCATAACCTCAAATTTGACTATGTCAAAGTTGAGCTAATTATTGACAGTGGCCAGCTGATGAAGAGATATTGCATTAAAGTGAATTAAGTCGCCATTTTGTCAATTCAATATTTGTTTGTTGTTTCTCCAAGAACAAGCTGGAATTTTAAAACTGAATTTGCGGTTGTGTTTATTGGGGCGTGCTTGTGATTTTCGGTAGTCTCAAACTACCGATCTCGACCTGTGGTTGTGGTTAACCTCCCAGCACTACTCTTGACGGCCATGTTTTTCAAAGGAATTCAGAAACATTTGATAGCTCACATCTAGACATCACACCAAAGCTATAGATGAAATTCGAAAAAGATCGAGAGAAAGAGAGAGATGCAGCCTGTAGGGTGTGTCAATGGAGTTGTTTTATATACTTTATATATAATATAATTTATAATAATAATAATTTATAACCAAATCAAAGATGGCTGCGACGGCCATGTTTTCCAACAAAATTCAGAAAAGTTAAAAAATTTATAGTAGTTTATATATTTTTTATACTTACCAATCACCCAGACTTAGCTGGTGCTAACTCCTTAAATTCTAGGGCCAAACACAAATTTTGCACCCCCAATCCCCAAAATTTGCATCAAAATCCGAAATTTCAATGTCCTATGTGGTCCTCCATACTTTCTATCCACTGCGCATGCATTCCGACTGCTGGATCTGAAGAAGAAGATTCTTAAAGAAAATTCCTCATTTTGAACTAAGTTACAATTCGAGCTCCCACAGTGAGTCCAAATATGGACCTAGGGACATGGCTTAAACAAACTTGAATCTCGACCCCTAAGGATGCTGCATACCAAATATCAACACATTCCGACTGCTGGATCTGACGAAGATTTTTAAAGAAAATTCCTCATTTTGAACTAAGTTATAATTTGGGCTACCACAGTGAGCCCAAATATGAACCCAGGGACTAGGCTTGAATAAACTTGAATCTCACCCCTCCTAAGCATGGTGCATACCCAATATCAAAAGATTCTGCCTGTTGGATCTTGAGAAGAAGATTTTCAAAGAAATTTGCCTGAAATGCACTAAGTTCAAATTTGGGCTCCTATACTGAGCCCAAATAAAAACCCAGGGTGGCCGATTTGAACAAACTTGAATCAGATCCACCCCACAATGTTGCTTACCAAATATGAAAAGATTCTGCCTGCTGGATCTGGAGAAGATTTTTTAAGAAATTTGCCTGAATTGCACTAAGTTCGAATTCGGGCTTCTATAGTGAGCCCAAATATGAATCCAGGGGGCCGATTTGAACAAACTTGAATCAGATCCACCCCACAATGTTGCATACCAAATATGAAAAGATTCTGCCTGCTGGATCTGGAGAAGATTTTTTAAGAAATTTGCCTGAAATGCACTAAGTTCGAATTCGAGCTTCTATAGTGAGCCCAAATATGAATCTAGGGAGCCGATTTGAACAAACTTCAATCAGATCCACCCCACAATGTTGCATACCAAATATGAAAAGATTCTGCCTGCTGGATCTGGAGAAGATTTTTTAGGAAATTTGCCTGAAATGCACTAAGTTCGAAATCGGTTGCCTATACTGAGCCCAAATATGAACCCAGGGGGCCGATTTGAACAAACTTGAATCAGATCCACCCTACAATGTTGCATACCAAATATCAAAAGATTCTGCCTGCTGGATCTGGAGAAGAAGATTTTTTAATGTTTTTCCCATTGCCTACAGTGTTAAAAAGTGCTGACTCAGCACTTTTTCAAAGTCCTGAAAAAAGTACCTTGTGATCAAACCGATAGGGATTTTTTTTAACCATTCTATTCTACTGGATAAAAGTAAGCTTTATACAAAATAAGAATTCTCTGTGCCATGTAGTTTTGGAGATATGGCAGTTTTAAGGTTTTTCCTACTTTTAGCTCCAGAGGTTCCCACGGGGCAATGAGAAAATTTTTTGCATCAATCAACTACTTATGACCCATTATCATCTCATATCAAATTTGGTTCAAATCGACCTCACGGTTCAAAAAATAGAAATTTTAGGCGTGGCCAAAATTTTTGCCCCTCCCATTTATTTATTTATTTATTGGTGTTTATGGTCATTTATTTATGCACAATGGCTAATCATAACCATGACCGTTTTACGGATGGAGGAAGCCGGAGTACCCGGAGAGAACCACCGAGCAATGGCGAGCAACTGTCAGCTCCCCAACATACTAATTCCACACAGGCAGGGTTAGCATTGGTTGAAGACAAGTGCACCATCGACGTGCAGTACGCCTTGGTACACAACGCCACCGTACCCCTTAGCGGGCAATGAGGGTGAAGTGTCTTGCCCAAGGACACAACGCGGTTGCCGCAGGTGGGATTCGAACCAAGGACCTCTCGGCTTGCAGCCTGTACCTCTACCTACTGAGCCACCGCGCACCCTGTCCCTCCTATAACGAAGGCAAATAATGCCCGACAAACTTCTCTTGAACAAACTTGATTCTAAACCTCAAAAGGACTCTGTATACCACATATCAAGTCTCTGCTACTGGTGGTTCATTAGAAGATTTTCAAAAAATTTGGCCATTTTTTCTCCACACCTCTGCGCAATATGAGCCGAAACACAATTTGGATAAAAATCAAAATGCCCCTATATAACCACTACTTGCATGAAATTTAATTAAAATATGGCCAGTGGTTTAGGAGAAAGAGGCTCAAACACCACCTTCACGCAGGATGACAGACGGCTGACTACGGACGGACGGACGGACGGACGGACGCAATAAGAAAAGCTCACCCTGACTTTCAGTCAGGTGAGCTAACAACTCCTGGGACAGCGAAGCAAAGGTACCTTCTAAACGCCGAATGTACCATGACGTAAAAGTACGTATCCTTGAGATCTATGCTCACAGCATATCGTTCGAGCGCTCGCTCTGACCGATTGGATGGTCTCCATATAAAAATTTGGAGCCCCGATCAGCTTGTTTATCCAGTTCAGTTCTCTAACTGGACGAAACGAGTCGTCTGATCTTGGAACCAGGAACAGGTGACTGCAGAAAACTGGAGGTTCCTGGTTTTCTACGTCTATAGCGTTCTTGTCCAGAAGAGACTGAACTTCTGATAGAAGCGAATCTCTCGACCCTTATGTGAGTCGCTACTCTGACGGTCTCCGAAGTAAGATGTAGAGGCTTTCATTGATCCTCTACAGGAACTTCCTTTGGATGTATTGGATGTATTCGCCCCCGAAGAACCTGCCTTACTCCTCCCTGCTGAGTCCGCTTTTTCAAAGCAGAATAAAAGCAGAGAATCTGAAGCTTTCTTAGTAATCTGATTATAGATTGAAGAAAGCGTAATGTTGAAGAGAAGCTCTCCTGAGACCGGAGTGACTGGAAGAGAGTTTTTTCACCTTACTATCCATTCTTGTGGATGCAGCCGGGGCAGCATCACGTCTGACTAACTTCATATTGCCACTGAAAGGGCAGAGTTATACATAGAATATGCTATAGCCCTCAAAAGAACTCTTAAGGAAGTTTGAAACATCCTGAAATTCTTTCGCTTCGAGACGTAGTGATAATGGTCTGGTAAGGTGATCTGTGTGAGATAATGCAATTCAAGGTCTTCAGCCCAGTCGTCCAAACGCAGGGGAACTCTCGGCATGCCTTGTTCTGCCATTTCAAATTTATGTCTAGCATTAATGAAAGGCAGCTGTATAACACTAGGCGATAAGAAACCGGATTTGCCAGTCTTGGAGGCTAGCTTGAATATAGCGTCATTCAAAAGTTCAAACGGTCGTGACATTTCTGGGCTGGGTCGGAAACTCAGGGACAGTGTCCCTAATCCGGCTGAAAAAGTCTGTGTCCAGTGACGCTTTCAGTTTCTTATCAGGTAACGCAGCATTTTGTCCAGAGAGATAACTTCTAAAAGGTGATGCCGGATGAAATCTATGGCCACCTTAAGTTGTTCAGAAAAGGAAAATTTCAGCTGTGCTGATTCCCTTTTACCATCCGCCTGGACCACATAATAATCTCGGTCGTCCCTTACTGATCTGCAGGGGAGCAAACCGACCCAGCTTGCTCAGATAGTTCTTTACAGAAAAAGTTTCTGATAGCTGCTGGGATGCTGTGATGGATTGAGCTGTCTGCGATAGCAAGTCCATCACGGAGGCCTATGGAGCCGCGGTCTTACGTAATTTAGCCACTGGAAGCTCCAGGGATGTTAATTCCTGCATACTTCTGATATGCGAACGTCCCAACTGGAAAGGCCTTGTGTCCTTGGCTAGCGGATGGCGTGACCTGGTCGACGTGGACTTCCTGGTCAGCGAAGCAGGCTGGATATCTGCGGTCACATAGCCAAGGTGCAGTCGTGTGTGCTGACGTGAGGATGAGTTAGCCAATAGACAAGCCGTGTCGGACTGTCTATGCGACGCAGTGTCCCGAGCAGGAGGAGTGGACGTATGCTCCAACTAACGAACGTACATGCAACAACATAGCGGCCCAGATGTTGTTGTAAGAGAGAGGGGGGGCCTCTCTCGCTCGCGGTCCGGATAGACCTGGACGAGCTAGCTACCGGACTGACAGGCTTCCTCTGTACTATCCTCGGATCCGTCGTCGCTGGGTGTACACGTTCAATGTTTATAGTGCTCGCATCACCCAAACGGCTTCCCTGGACCGCAACGGACAAACCTGGCTGCCGAGCTATTCGATGAATGGTCGCTACACAGGGCAGACTAGCGGACAACAACGCCGTCGCTCCTACTAGGGACCTCTTAGGCAATTGTCGTATTTCCATGAGCACTTAGCCACTAGCTCTTGATTAGACTGTGACAATTGAGGCACACTTCTTGAAGACATCACAGAAACATCACCCTGTTCTTGTTCCTATGAAAAAGAGACTGAAAAACTAGACTGACCCTACGGATAGAGGACTGGTGTCCCAGTTTTTTTGGTAAAATGTCCCCCCAGGAGGGGGGGGGGGGGGGGGGGAGGACTAGATTTTACAGTATTTTCGCCACTCAGGGGGGGTAGAAAAAACTAGGGTTTTTTTAACCCCCCCCCCCCCCCCTACCCTGATTTTTTTTTGCCCCCGTCTGAATTTTATTTTTTTCTTCATTTTTTATGTCATACTATTTGCTAATATGGCGAGAAAAACAAAAAATTTCTGTTTTTTTCTCCAATTTTGACGATGGTCATAGGGGGTAAATGCAGAACAGATAGTTAATGATGAGATTTATAGAGATGACAATAGATTATGACTCAACCAAGCCAGTAATCTGTTTCTTTGAGGAGGATTATTGAATGCCAATTAGTGTGAGGATTAAAATGTCCTAAATTCCTGAAACCCTGTTCAGTAACTTTAGACAGTGCTGAATTGGGGGCTGAGGTTTGATAGAATCATGAAGATTCCATGTCATCAGAAGGATTACTGTATTATCAAAACTTTTGGCATTTGGCAGCAGGCCTGTTATATATTGCCCATATTTAGTGTCTTTGGTGAATGTAAGACTTTAATATTTTAATATTTCTAGTTTTTTTTACCTCTGGGGGTGGGGTGGGTGGGTGGGTGGGTGGGTGGGTGGGGTGGGGGTGGGTGTGTGTGTGTGTGGGGGGGGATAAGAAAAAGTAGTTTTGTCCCCCCCCCCCACCCTGTCATATACAAAATAGTCTGTTCCTCAGGCAATTCCTTGTCGCCAAGAACCCTGCGCCTCAAGCATAGTTATGATTGCTCAGAAATAAATACCTCATGTCTTTAATTCTTAAAACCCTGTTGAGTAACTTTAGACAGTGCTGAACTGGGGGTTGAGGTTTGATAGAATCATGAAGATTCCTTGTCGTCAGAAGGATTACTGTATTATCAAAACTGTTTGCCATTTGGCAGCAGGCCTGTTATATATTGCCCCTATTTAGTGTCTTTGGTGAATATAAGATTTTAATAAATATTTCTAGTTTTTTTTTTCCTCCCCACCCGGGGAGGGGGAGAAGGAGAAGGGGGGGGGGGGAGTAGTCCCCCCCCCCCTGTCATATACAAAATAGTCTGTTCCTCAGGGAATTCCTTGCCGTCGAGAACCCTGCGCCTCAAGGCCACAAGCATAGTTATGACTGCTAAGAAATAAATACCTCATGTCTTGAATTCCTGAAACCCTGTTGAGTAACTCCCCCAGAAGAAATTTTTTTAAATCTCATATTATTTGCTAATTTGGTGAGAAAACCTATCTTTGACGATATTTTTTTTTTTAACTTTGACATGGTCAACGTCAGGTGGAGGCCCACCTGATTGTGACCATGTCAAAGTTAAAAATGCCGCTCAGGATCACCGATCCAATGTCGAGTTGTGACAACAGTTCCTCGCACCAAGGCCAACACACCTATGAAGTTTCATGACTCTAGGTTGAACCACTATCAAGTTCTCATCTGGAAACCAATTGTTGCGATATACTATGTTCAAGGTCACTGTGACCTTGACCTTTGACCTGGTGAGTGCAACATCAATAGGGTTCTTCCTCGCACCAAGGCCAACACGCCTGTAAAGTTTCATGACTCTAGGTTGAACCACTATCAAGTTATCATCCGGAAACCAATTGTTGCGATATACTATGTTCAAGGTCACTGTGACCTTGACCTTTGACCTGGTGAGTCCAAGATCAATAGGGTTCTTCCTCGCACCAAGGCCAACACACCTATGAAGTTTCATGACTCTAGGTTGAACCACTATCAAGTTATCATCCGGAAACCAATTGTTGCGATATACTATGTTAAAGGTCACTGTGACCTTGACCTTTGATCTGGTGAGTCCAAGATCAATAGAGTTCTTCCTCGCACCAAGGCCAACCCACCTATGAAGTTTCATGAATGTAGGTTGAACTACTATCAAGTTATCATCCGGAAAGGAATTGTTGCGATTTACTATGTTCAAGGTCATGTTGACCTTCACCTTTGACGTAGCGAGTCCAAAATCAATAGGGTTCTTCCCCTCACCAAGGCCAATCTACCTATGAAGTTTCATGAATGTGAGTTGAACCATTATCAAGTTATCATCCGGAAACCAATTGTTTAAGATTTACTATGTTCAAGGTCACTGTGACCTTGACCTTCGACATAGCATGTCCAAAATCAATAGGGTTCTTCCTCCCCCCAAGACCAACCTACATATGAAGTTTAATGAATGTGAGTTGAACCACTATCAAGTTATCATCCGGAAACCAATTGTTTACGCACACCCGCCCGCCCGCCCGCCCGCCCGCCCGCCATTCACCAAACTATAAGTCGAGTTTGACTTCGTCACAACTCGACTAAAAAATTTTTTTTTTTCAAAACAGAGGTGGGGGGGGGGGGGGGGGGAGGGAGATTTCGGCAGCCAGGGGGAAAATCGCCCCCCAACCTGACATTGACCATTGTCAAAGTAATTGGAAAATTTGGGTTAAAGAGGGATTTTCTTGCAATGATATGACATGGAAAAATTGCCCCCACCTGATGTTGGCCTTTCAACATCAGAATGAGAAAACAAATATCAAGTAGAGGGTTTTACGCCATATGAGCAAATCATGTGGCGCAAAAATTTTCTTTTTGGAGGTGAGAGAAGATTTTTGGTGGCCTATTGAATTTCGTGCCAAATTAGCAAATAATATGACAAAAAAAATTAAGAAAACAAATTAAAAAAATCAGGGCGGGGGGTAAAAAAAACTAATCTGTTACACCGACATGGACCTCTTACCGCCAACAATACCGTGACACACGTCTCCAACGTCCCAATTGACACATACTGAGCAAGAATTACTGCAAGTATATTGACTACAAGAAACACAATGAACATCAGAATCAGAGGAAGACTTCCTCGCATTACAATTTGAACAATATTCTTTCATCATGAAAAAATATAAACAGTCATAGTACTCGCACTAACCCTTGAAAACAAAGATACATAATATAATTCATTATAACATTTCGAAAAAATAATTCAAAAGAAAAAAAATTTTCGAAAAAATTTCATGAGATCCCAAGTTCCCAATGGGAACAATGAGCCCAAATGGATCCCAAAAAAAGCCTAAGTGTGGACAAAAATTTTAAAACATATTTAAAAATAAATGTAACACTTACAGACAATATTAATGTATCTGGCTATGAGCAAAGCTAAACAGAAGACAAGTAATCACTATCAGAAGTAACTGTTGTCAACATAAACAAAAGTGTACGAAAACCGGAAACATGACTCCAGGCATTGAAACCATGGCCCAAAATCAGTACCCATTTTAACACTATCCGATGTAAAACAGAGGCTTCCAGAGAAGAAACTGCAGTACATCAATGGTAGATGCAGAAAACAATGCCTAACCACCCAAGGGTGAGGACGTAAGCATGGGGAAAACAGAATAATTATTCTGTTACCAAGCCAAAACACCCAAGAAATTTTAGTAAAAAAAATTACAAAAATTATGCCAAAAGCATGGGACAATAGCAAGGGAGGGAATAAAGGAAAGGGAGAGAGGAAACACTGAACAAACAATGGTAAATTCATAGCCAGAATGACAACATCAGGCTCATGCCCCGAAATTAGGTAACATGAAATAATTTCGTAAAAAAATTATAAGTTACAGCCCTGAACACATCCTGCCACTGTTTCCTTCTCTCATCCTTTTATTTCCTCCTTAGATCCACCATTTCTTTCATAATTATGTGTCTGGCATCATTTAAACTGAGATTTACAAGCACAACTATCAGTAAGATGTTACTGATTTTAGGGCCAAACAAAGAATGACATTTGCGCCAATTTCGAGACCTCCTTGACACTGCGCATGCGCAGTGGATAGAAAGTATGGAGGACCACATAGGACACTGAAATTCTGGATTTCGATGCAAATTTTGGGGATTGGGGGGCAAAATTTGTGTTTGGCCCTAGAATTTAAGGAGTTAGCACCAGCTAAGTCTGGGTCATTGATAAAGTATAAAAATATTTGATAGCTCCCATCTGGACAAAACACCAAAGCTAAATTGGAAATTTGAAAAAGATCGGTTGAGAGATAAGGCCTGTAGGGTGTGCTAAAGGAATTGTCGACAATTTATATGCCAAATCTAAGATGGCCACTGGCGGCAATGTTTTTCAATGAAAATTCAGAAAAATTTGATAGCTCACATCTGGACATTGCCCCAAAGCCATAAATGAAATCTGGAACTGATCGTGTGAGAGCCGAGGCCTGCAAGGTGTGCTAAAAGAATTGTGGACGGACAGAGGAAGGTACATACGACGGACATTGGAAGGGACATATGGATCAGAACCCATCCCAATAGCTCAAGTCATACTTCACGTGAAGTTGAGCTAAAAATGACTGGACAAAGCCTGTTACTTGTGAATATCCTTTCCCCCATGATGGTCCACCAGCATACCAAAGTTAAGCTCATTCAAATCCGACGTGCACTGACCGAGATATGGAGATCTAGCGTTGTTACGGATGGACGGACTGCATACAGCAAAACGAATGACAGGCGCCATTGCTAGATTTTCTGCAAACTTTGTTTTGGTGGGGTTAACAATATTCATGTATACAAGGTAACAATTATTGTAAAAATTATTCTGAGGTTATGGTCACTTTCAGATTCTTTGACTATCTCATGACTACAACGTATGAAGTCAAGTTCAACCAGTCGTTTGTACCTATGCCGCCCACTTAAGAGGACAGGCAATAGTTCTATTTTACCAGTAAAGCAAAACTCATTTACCACAGAAACAAACACTGCTCCACTACCCAGGATTCCCACCGAGACTAACAAACTTGTAAAAACATGCAAAGTAGAGACTGGCGGTTTTCGGTTTTTCGGTTCTGTTTTTTTCTGGAAACCAAAAAACCGAAGAGATTTTCCTGGAAAACCTTCTTCATGGTTTTCTGTAATGTCTGTCCACTCCAGCAATCGCCCGGAATACACCAATCAAAGGATGAACATTCTGGCTTGTACGAAGCATTGCCCTTTGGAATGTCTTTATGTCCGTCGATCGATTAATATTCTTGACGATTGTTGACTTGTTATAGGGTTAGGTGGCCAGTCAGAGTGCTCACAAGGCCGGCTGAGTGATATACACATTCTCCTCCCCCAAAAACGTGAATCTTTACACCAAAAATGCAAAAAAAAAACTTAAATGCTCACTGTTCAGGTTGGTGACCCAATTCATAATAAAGCTTTTTATCTCCAAATTCGCAAAGACAATGTGTGCTGGAAATAAACAAGAGGCCCCAAGGAGCCTTAATCACTCACCGGGTAAGTGATTCAAACAAAGTGGTTCAAAGAAGTATTTGGGGTGACATTCAGTTAGACATGGTTCATCAACACTACAAAGGAATGAAGTCATGAGAGACAAATTTTATGGAACTAGGGACGACATAGCTTGAACAAACTTGAATCTTACCCCCCTAAGGATGCTGCATACCAAATATCAAAAGCATTCATCTGCTGGATATGAAGAAGATTTTTAAAGAAAATTCCTCATTTTGAACTAAGTTATCATTCGGGCTCCCACAGTGAACCCAAATATGAACCCAGGGACTTGGCTTGAACAAACTTGAATCTCACCCCCTAAGGATGCTGCATGCCCAATATCAAAACATTCTGACTGCTGAATCTGAAGAAGACTTTTAAAAACAAGAGGCCCCAATGAGCCTGAAGGCGTTCACCTGACATGGTAGCCTAAATATCAACCCAGGGAATTGATTTCAACAAGTTGCATCTGCTCATCCTAAGAAAAGCTTATACCAAATATCCAAAGATTCTGACCAGTGGATCTAAAAAAAAAAAGATTTTTAAAGAATATTCCTCATATTGAACTAAGTTATGATTCGGGCTCCCACGGGGAGCCCATATATAAACCCAGAGACTTGGCTTTAACAAACTTGAATCTCACCCCCCTAAGAATGCTGCACACCAAATATCAAAACATTCCGACTGCTGGATCTGAAGAAGAAGATTTTTAAAGAAAATTCCTCATTTTGAACTAAGTTACAATTCAAGCTCCCACAGTGAGTCCAAATATGGACCTAGGGACATGGCTTGAACAAACTTGAATCTCATCCCCCTAAAGATGCTGCATATCAAATATCAAAACATTCCAACTGCTGGATCTGAAGAAGATTTTTAAAGAAAATTCCTCATTTTGAACTAAGTTACAATTCGGGCTACCACAGTGAGCCCAAATATGAACCCAGGGACTAGGCTTGAACAAACTTAAATCTCACCCCCCTAAGCATGGTGCATACCCGATATCAAAAGATTCTGCCTGCTGGATCTTGAGAAGAAGATTTTCAAAGAAATTTGCCTGAAATGCACTAAGTTCGAATTCGGGCTTCTATACTGAGCCCAAATATAAACCCAGGGGGCCGATTTGAACAAACTTGAATCAGATCCACCCCACAATGTTGCATACCAAATGTCAAAAGATTTTGCATGCTGGATCTGGAGAAGAAGATTTTTTAATCTTTTTCCCATTGCCTACAGTGTTAAAAAGTGCTGACTCAGCACTTTTTCAAAGTCCTGAAAAAAGTACCTTGTGATCAAACTGATAGAGATTTTTTTAACCATTCTATTCTACTGGATAAAAGCTTTATACAAAATAAGAATTCTCTGTGCCATGTAGTTTTGGAAATATGGCAGTTTTAAGGTTTTTCCTATTTTTATCTTCCGAGGTTCCCACAGGGCAATGAGAAAATTTTTTTTTGCATCAATCAACTACTTATGACCCATTATCATCTCATATCAAATTTGGTTCAAATCGACCTCACAGTTCTGAAAAAAGAAATTTTAGGCGTGGCCAAAATTTTTGCCCCTCCCATAACGAAGGCAAATAATGCCCAACAAACTTCTCTTGAACAAACTTGAATAATCCACCCCACAATGTTGCATACCAAATATCACAATTCTGCCAGCTGGATCTGGAAAAGTTTTTTTTAAAGAAATTTGCCTGAAATGCACTAAGTTCGAATTTGGGCTTCAATAGTGAGCCCAAATATAAATCCAGGGGGCTGATTTGAACAAACTTGAATCAGACCCATACCAAGATGCTGCATACCAAGTATCAAAAGATTCTGCCCACTGGTTCTGGAGAAGAAGATTTTTTAATAATTTTTCTATAATTCATACAGTGCTATCATAGTTATGCCCCATACAGAGCCCCCATGGGACGTGGCCATTTCATTTGAACAAACATGAATTGCCATATAGTAAGGAACATCCACATGAAGTTTAGTGAAAATCGGACAAGTGGTTTCAGAGGAGAAGTCGTTTGAAAAATGTTCACGACGACGGACGACGATGGACGACGGACGGCTGGTGATAAGTTAAGCTCCCTTCGGAGAGCTAAAAATACTCACAATATCATTTAGAGTGTGTTTGTTTTTATTTATTCTATCTATCTGAGAAAGTGATAAAACCGGGAAACATGTTGATCAACGTTTTCATGAACACTTGCAATTGTGAACTCTGGACTTATGAAAATTTATGATGATTCAATGGCAATGATGAGGTGGGTAAAACATCCCTTTCACTTTCAGAACCATGTTTAAAAAATGACAAAGAAGCGATCTCAAACAGATTTTTTTTCCATCACATCAATTTTTTTACACATATAATCCCAGAAAGAAACTAAGAATAAATTCAGATACACATAATATTTATATCTTGAGTTCTTAACCCTCGAAGATGGTGTAGCCCCGCATCACAGGAGGTGCAGTTATGGTATATGCGCATATGAATTACAGACAACTCCGACCAAAGACCACTCAGGCTGACTCAACTCAAGACCAGCCAGACCTGTTTTGAAGACAACTCGGACCAGAGTTTAATACAACTTGGACCTATTTTGAAGAAACCTCAGGCAACATCAAAGACAGGTAGAAAGTGTTCCAGGGTCTCCAGTGCGCCTAGATTACACATTTGGCGTGCATTTTCATTTTCTTTCCAAGGTTTTCTCCTAAGCTCCAGCGACTGCAACCTCAGCTTGAACAACAGTGCCCCACATGCCCAAAGTGACATCAAGGCACTCTTCAAAAAAGGCTTCTCCTTATGAGGCAGGCCAAAAAGGCCGCTTTGCTTTGATGCCCCCCCCCCCCCCCCCCCACTACCCTTTATCCACTCGCCAGTTAATATTATAATCCGCCATGACTCTTTTTCTAACTATTTTGTCAGACTCGTCTAAAACATTGGTCAGAGTTGTCTTCAACATTGGTCCGACCTGTCTTTGATGTAGGACTGAGTTGTCTTCCAAACAGGTCAGAGTTGTCTTTAAAACAGGTCCGAGTTATCTTGGAAACAGGTCCGAGTTGTCTTGGAAACAGCTCCTTGTTGTCTTGGGCCGAGTGGTCTTTGGTCCAAGTTGTCTTCCTCCCTGACAGTCCCTGTGCATTCACATGATAGTGAAACAGAAACAAAGAAAAAAGATAAGCCCACACAACACTGATCCATTATGACATTAATAATGACAACTCAGTGAATATCAGGGCTTGACAATTCAAAATTTTGGGGAACCTATTTGGAGGTTGCGTCAACCAATTTTCGTTAACCTTTTGATCGGTTGCCTTAAAATTTTTGGTAAACCTCTTGGTTAACCATTTCACGATTTACGTTTGATATAATAAAGTTGTTGGAAAACAACCGTATCAGTAGCAGCTGTGAACTTTAAATAACAATATTACTGTATGGGTACCATTTTTAATGAATTTGAAAGTTATATTCTTAATACTGCAATAAAGAAATTAGAATCAACTTGATAGAGATAACATGTTTTCTTTCTTATTCATTTTGTTCTCTTATTACCCCCACCCCACCCGTCTTTTCATTATAGATACAATGTTATGTTAAATAGAAGATCATTGCTTTTATTCAAAAGAATCAACAGATTGATCATTCTAAAAACAAAATATCTCATATTCTGAGTTATCTGTATGGGTACCATTTTTAATAATCAAAGACGGCAATCGCCGGGCCGACCATGTTTTGGTCGGGTGGAGAAAATTTTTGATTTTGGCACCGAAAAGAAGCGATTTCCGTACATCTGAGGGAATTATTATGCTCCGTAACACTTCACTCAGATGCAGGGAAATGACGTATTTTCGGATATTTAAAACTTTATACATGTAATTTAAATTTACACCCGATTCGGCAAGTTGACAACACTTAGTGACAAAGACGTGGAGGTGCGATGCAGTCGGTATCTGAATTAGGTACATGTATACTATATAATACTAACAGTCAGTTGATCTCACATGCAATCACCAAGAGTTTGTAAACAGAGCATTGAAGAGTTTAGCAGTGAGGTAAAAAAAGTCGTCTCGTCCCAATTTCCATTTACCCAGACAATTTTGGTGTCTGGACGATTCGGACCATGTACGATTTGGATAATATTTTTTAGACGATTTGGCCCAGATCTGTGGACAATTTGGACAAGATTTCTGGACGATTCGGACAAGACCATGAACTGTTTGCTATCATATGATTATGGACGATTCGGAATACGTTTACAAATGATTCGAAACAGGCATAACTGCGGAGGTTACAATATAAAAAAAAAGCCAGTCTGGAGGTGGGGGGACTGACCCCCTCCCCACCCTCACCCCAAACTCTATTATTTCAAACAGCAGACTGCTGTTTGAAATAATGGAGCTTGGGGTGGGGGGGGGGGGGATTGAGAGACAGACATGTAGAATGGGATGCCAAATAATCATCCAGAAATCTGGTCTGTATCGTCGATAGACCTAAGCCGAATCATCCAATACATTCGATCATAATTCTTGAGAATCGAGGACACCAATGGGTACCACGATGACGATTTCATCGTATCTTTAGCATGGTGTTTCCAAGGTTTTTTACAAGAATAATATTTTTGTGTGCCTTGTGAATCTATTTGTTTTATATTCAGTTATGAAATCGTCACCTAATTTCGGCAGGTATACAGAATTTGGGCCCCTGAATTTGGGCGCCTAAACCGGTATACCAGAACCAAAAACGTCCTGGATATGGCCCTGCCAGGGAGTATTCGTCTTTTACTGGTGGGACAGTTCGTTCTCAGTGCAATCTTTTGTGATTGTGAGTGCGGCAAAAGCTTAGGCTGAGTCTTATGAAAAACCAACAGTTGGACATTTCACTGATATAACTTTATTTGAAATCTAAAAGTTCACAGCTGCACACCCACACTATCTTATCTTCCATCTGCATGTACAATAATACTAACTCGTACCTGTAAAATTTTTAGTCGTTGAACACTTTTAGTTTATCTAGCCAAGTAGGAAAAAAAACTGTCCGTTCCGCCCCAGGTTCCGCCAATCACATCAAGACTATTTCATTTTTTTTATTTTTGTTTAATTTCATTTTATTTTATTATTTTACTTCCCCCAAAAAACTGCTGTCCGGCCCCTCCCAAGCACTCCCTGTTTCTGTGTACATATAAAAAAACAGTAATGCAAATTTGGGGGGGGGGGGGGGGGGGGGGGAGGAGGGGGGGGAAGGGGGCTGCCAGAGATACAGTTGAAGGGATAATACAGAATAAACCAAAAACTTCACGTTACCCCCAGTTAAGAGCCTAACATCCCAGCATTTTACGGGGTCAAACCGTCACACTGGGTATTGTACTGATGATCACTCCGGGGGCGAACAGAGCTAGGCCTCGTATTTGGCATTCCTATGGTTTCCGTCAGCACAGCTTGCAATAAAAATTATTCAGTAGGTTGTGCGCCGTAAGAGGGTACACTAAATTCTGGACCCGGCGCACTCCCTCTCACCTTCTTCTGGAACATAGGGACACCTAGAGCTTCTAAGCCTTTTTCAATTTTTTTTTAAGATGTGGTCGGAAATTAATGATTTGATTGCTAACCATTATATTTGCTTCTACGACCGCCGAAACCAACAATTATATGCGAATTTAAGGAGGGCAAACCCTCAAAAATTGATGAATTATGTGGGTTTATCATTTAATTCAAGACTCAAATTATTGTTTTAACGGAGAGATGGGGGTGGGGGGGGGGGGGGGGGGGGGGGGGGTGGGAGCTCTCAAAATCCTATCATATATCTGCCCGATAATAGATTGTTTTGCCTCCCCCCCCCCCCCCCCCGCCCCAACAGTGCTGACTAATATTTTTGCAATAATATGATTTTAAGGGCGCTATGGTTTATTGACGGCTCTACAAAAATGTTTGACAGCCCGAGGGTTCATTAGAGGGCCGAGACGAAGTCGGGGGCCTTTAATGGCCCGTGAGATATTAACCTATCTGTAGGCCGTTAATGAACTATGGCGCCCGACAAAATCACGTTATTACTAATACTATTATTACCACCACCACCCGGTGCCATCAGCACTGTTGTAAACGGATATAAGAAAGAATAGCTTCTAGAAGTTCTATTGCCAATTTCCACTGCAAGCAAGGGTAACATCCAATCGGTATGCGGAGCACTGTGTTTAAATATTCCTAGAATTCAACATGATTTCCGACTTTGATAAAAGATATTAACAAGATTTTTCCAAGGGCGGTAAGGGTAACGTTGGTTTGGTAGACGGAGTCTGAAGAACTATGTTCAAATATTATTTGAACATAACTTATTGTTTTATTAACGTCTGGCAAATTGGTAATAATATTTAATTATTATTTTTAGGCGAAAAAAGTTTTCAACAAATCATTTAGGCGCTAATCATTAAATGTGACATCCCATCATTGTAAACGCGACAACTCGTCCCGGCAGATATATTCAGATTGAGGACGAAGTAACAATTGCCAGATTGGGTCGAGTTACAACTTACATTTTACTTCACAAGTTCAGGCAGGTTTGTCTCGTGCATATCGCGTTAAGCCATTTGCAACTTTGTTGAACGAACACCTTTGTGGTTTGTGTAGAATATGAGCGGTACAACTTATGCTGGGGATGTTTTTTCTCACATCATAATAACCACCGGATGTTTTCAAATCCACCGGATGTTTTCTTCAATTGTTGAGTGGGGAATACAAATGTTTGAAGAGACATGAATTCGAGAAAATATGACAGTTTTTTTCTTGAATCTTCGAAGATTTCAACGCGCATTTAGATCAAGAAAAATCGAGTACTGACTGTATTCATTCAAGAGGTAGGCACGGTATTTTTTCGTTAACCGATTCGCCGTTCACCTGATTTATTTTTTGCATAACCGATAGGCGAACGTTACGAGCGTTCGCGTGAATTGTCAAGCCCTGGAATATTAATAACTAACAAAAACAAGTCAGTGGGCATATCTATTAACAAATGTATAAGAAGAACCACACAATGGAGATCAAAATGCAGGGTACAAAGCACCCACATCCATGAGGCATAACAGCTGAAATGAAACTTAATGACTGCAGTGATGAATTGTGCAGACACGTTAACCTCCAGAATAATTTTTCAGGGAACCTGAGGGTGATTTTCAGGGAAATGGGATGGATTTCAGGGAAAAGTTCGCGCGGGGGCAAAATAAAAGAAAAAACCTTGTGAATTTTCAGCTCTCGGACCACTATTAACACAAGGTTATATCCAGAACTAGTTGTCAACTATGCTGATGCATTTATGCTATGTTGAAAAATTAAACAAATCATAAAATAACTGTTGATTTGACCCCCCCCCCCCCCCCCCCCCCCCGGTATCCTCTACTTCCTGAGTCCCCCCCCCCCCTCCCCACCCACCCACACTGTCCCACAGAGCACATCCACCTGTGGTTTGCTCTTATCAATGTCTATTTAGCTAATAATTTCCCAAGTCTGGGAATGTTAAAAGGAAAAGATGTCCTGTTGTTCAGTTACTTCAAGAACATTAGTACTCAGAAAGTATCTTTATCAAACTTCATGCATGTGGGACGCTTATGCCCTACACAAAACTTTTCTTTTCATCACTGAAGCATTTTTGTTCAATTCCATTCAAAATTTTCTGGTTACAGATGGCCAACAGTTAACAGTTCTGTAGTCAGCACAACAGAATAAATGTGGTGTTAGAAAAAAAGTCCATTGTGTTTAAATATGCTGTCATAATTTTTCGGCATCCTAAGCGACATTAACCTACTTTTAAGCTGTGCTAAATAGTTGATGTTTACATTTTGATTTTGGAAAAGGGATGAGAATTAAAGCTATTCTATGAAGGAATAAATAAATATATATTATTTAATTCCTTTTCATATATTTTAATTTCCAAAAACTGCATTTAAATGAAGGTGGAGTTTTCAATTTTTTGAAAGTAAGTCACCTATTTTCACTTCGACACTCGCACATTTATCACAAATCTCCGAAGAAAAACCCCAGAAATAAACATGAACACAGTTGAAATATATATCGTAAAATAGCCTTTTCTTAAATAAATTTAACTTAAATCCATATTTTACTGCTTCGTGAGTTTTTACCAGAGTTTGAAATGCATGTGATTTGACTCCGAACGTTTTTCATAAGTTACAACGGGAACGAAATATTTGACTGTTGTTTTCCGGGATTTTTGGTCCAAAACTGATTCCCATCCGGGAGGCCGGGAACTACACTGAAATTCCGGGATTTTCCCGGGCATTCCGGGAGAGTTAACATGTCTGGAATTGTGGGATGTTGTTTTCGAACTTCGAAGAAAAGGTCATGGTACTTAATTATTTGTCCATATCTTGTGATTTTAAATCCAAATAATAAAATAACACTGCATGTTTCCAAAAAAATACAGGTGCTCAGTGTGAAACCGTACAAATAGATTTAAGTGAAAACCTCAAAATATTCACTCAGTTGCAAGGAAATAGGTTTTTTGGGGATCCTGGAAATGAAAATTTTCCTGTCATGGGCCGAACCATTGTTGGTCCCTGGTATAGCGACATCCCTTTGCCGCCCCATCATGTCGTCCTCATTTTTTCACAAGCAGATACACTGCAAGTCATTGGGGGGTGGGCGGGGCTATACCAATCAACAATTCCGACTTCCCTCGCAATAAAACGCCAATTTCTTATTTGAAGTGCTCTTGTCTCTCAACACTATTTTTCTCGCACAGAAATTCCAAAACAAGCGATAGAACTGTTCTAGTCTGTTTTGAATCTGGTCACCCAATTATCCAAAATATTCTGGGAACGAAATGACAGCAAGAACACATGGATTGAATGGATTCAATTGTTTTATTCACTAATTTGTCAGAAAATACATAGGTGTCATTTCCATGGCGTTTTTCAACATTCTGCAGCAAATTTCTTACTTACCAATTACTATCCATGTTACCAGAGACGGCACTTGTTAAATAATATAAAGCTAACTGTTTGACAACTTGTTCTGACATTAATTTATGGCTCTGTCGAAAGCTAGGCCCTATATCTTGATTTCCACTATCCATTATTCAATTACGAATGTTCCTAGAATAAACCTGTTCGTAATACATCCATATACAAAATCTTTTCATATAGAAAACCGAAACCGGAACCGAAACCAAGGTTTTTTCCTCGAAAAAACGAAACCGAACTCAAAAAAAACGAAACTGCCAGTCTCTAATCCAAAGATGTTGTGTATCAAACATGGAAGAGCTTGGTGGCTAGGTTTAAAAAGGATTTGGTTATATTTTTTTCCATTACCAACAGCGTTAAACCCTAAACCCTATGTTCTTTATCAAACATGGAAGCATTTGGAGAGTTGGTTTAGAATATTTTTTAACTGGTTGAGTGCTGGAAATCTTGATGCCAGGTTACAAACTTGTGAATCATTCTCACAATAAAGTTATATATTCAACAGGTGTAGTGGTTTGGGAGATGACAACTTTTTTATATTGATTTTCCTATTACCCATATTTTCAAACCTGAGGCTCATGATACCCCTAATGGACCAAGGGCTTGACATGAACAAACTTGTAAATCTTCCTTACAGAGCTGACAAATGTCGAGCATGTTGGACTTGTGATTTGAGAAAAGATTTTTCAACTGTTTTTGCCATTGCCCAGTGTTAAAACAAGAGAGCTCCACCACCACCCCCCTCCCCCACTCACACCCCTGCATAGGGAACCATAACAAAACTGATCACAATTTTTTTAACCAAATTGATTAATTAAAGTTCTCATAAGGACACTGCATTTCAAATATCAATTACATGTGCCACACAACTAAAAAAAAAAATAATAAAAACAGACATTTGAAGTTGAATTCTATTCAAACAAACCAAACGGTTTAAAATAAAATTTGGTTGGGGCCAAAACTCTTGCCCCTCTCATTACAATGGAAAAATGGCGAGTTGGGAGAAGATTCAAACATCACCTTTACCACTCTTGAAAAAATGTTTATTCACTTAAAAAAAAAGCGATGGTCAAGTACACCAAAGTAGGGCTGGGCGATATATCGGTCTTTCGGTTCGGTTCGTTTTTTTTTTTTCAAAATCGAAACCGAACCGCCGCCTTAACAAAAAACCGAGACTTTCGGTTTCAACAAATTTCCCAGAATTGGTAAGTTTATGACCTCTCCATCACCGGCATTCCTTTCGTCAGAGGCTAAAATGTCTGCGAAGGTAAATGCTGTGCCGTTTATGCTTACTTCGAGATGATTGACAACAAATCCCTCCAAAACAGTGGTAGCAAATTTCTTTTTTATTAAATGATATCTACAGAACCACCACCTGAGGGAACATGAAAAGTTAAAAAGTCCTTCTTAAGAATCAAGAATCGTTAAGTAAATTTAATGAACCAGGCACAGCCTCAGGTTCACTCATATTCAACCAAATAGATAATGAAAGTTACCTGACAATATATGATGTAAAAGGAATATAAATTATCTTTGACCCAAAATCATCAGCGTACCGCATGTAATAAATTAGATTGGAGGTAAACATAAAATTTATTGAGTTTTAAAACCTCAAAGTTCTCAAATGACGGGTAAATTATGTTAATTAACAGACTTCTGGCAGTCACGTGCTCAGAGATAATGCTGCACACTGGCAGTTCTGTTTTTTGTCAACAATAAAATAGTTAAATTAAAATAGAACATATCCTGTTCAATGAATGGCAGGAAACTATTGAAAGTTTTTTAAAACTTTTTATGAATTATTTGTATACTATTTGAACTTACTTTACAGAATCGCGCAGTACTGCAGGTCTGTCGTGTATAGACTGTCATTGTCAAGTGTCAATTTAACGCTGCATTCACAATACACAGTTGTTATAATCAACACGCGTTTCCCCACGTGTATTTTGTATACACAACGAATCCCAATATGCAATATTGCAGACTTTCAAATTCCATTATGCAGCCATTTCCCTTCAAAAACATCAATTGCCTGTCTTAACTGAGATGAAATCAACGCAGGGATCAGCCAAGAGGGCGAAGTGAAGTTGGCATTATCTTCACCTTGGCCACTTCGCCCAATTTCGATGTTTGGGCAAAATCAGTCAAAACGAACCTAAATAGCTGAAATTAGGAGAGTTATTGTGAAAACATTTGAGTGTATGAGTTACCAATAAAAGTGATTCATATATCACGACTTCCTTCAATAATAGTTATCAAAGTCACAAGAAATATGACTTGTGTTCCTTTTATTCTACTGTCATTTGAGGCAGGAACCATTAAGAAACAGGGGGCAGTGTAATCTGAAGCAATGGGATAATTACCAGAATAAGCACAATAATTGCATATTATCCACCAAAACCAGGGTGAGAACTTAGCGACTCCTTAAAAAATAAGGAAATGTTGACTTTTGATAAAATGTTGCTTTTCTTGTAAATGTTTGCATCTTGACAAGGCCCCAATCTCACTGACAGAACAAGGCAGATCCCACCAGTGGTGGAGCCATGGTTTGAAATCCTGGGAGACCATTCTGGTGAAGGGGAGTTTGGGGGGGGGGGGGGGATTTCAGGACTGAGGGTACTGTACTTGTACTGAGGGCAAGAAATCAAGAATCTTTTTCAAATTTAGGGATGGGAAGAGCAAGTGGGATTGGGGGGAGGGGGGGGGGGGGACTGGTCTCCCAAGATACCCATGGCTCCACCGCTGTAACCCACTACAGAAGTCCACCACAATATGTCCATTAGCTGAGAAGAGTGGTGAACACTGAGTAACCCTGGTGACTCAACACGCTGTATGATCCTCACGACTTGGATGACAAATACAGACACATTTTATATATACATTACCCTCTAAAATGTGGATTTCTACAATATATTTTGAAAAACCGGAAAATGAGTTTTTATACAAAACCGAAACCGAATAATACTTTGCAGGCAAAAATTATTGCGTCTCCTCCTTCCCAACACATACAGCAGTTTGTATATTTGAAAATAGGCCGATGAAATCCTCAGATGTGTACCCACACGCGCAATTAGTAGAAAGCTGTATGACGAAGGGCCACCATGGATACTGACATAATGTACACCATACAAGGTATGGTTACATATAGAAATGGATTGGAGCGGTATCTAATTTGATGGATAAAGGGTTAATATCTCAGGATCAAATTATCAGATTTACATAAAAAACTATACAGCACAGCACATCAGTAACCTGAATAAATATATAAAGTAACATGACAATCGGATTGATATTTTTGAGTTATCTCATGACAAAGGGATTGGAGGATTTTCAATTTGAAGGATAAAGGGTTAATATCTCACAATTAAATTATCAGATTTACACCAAAAACTATACAGCTCGGAACATCAGTAATCTGAACACAAATATAAAGTAACTTGGCAATCCAAGCAATATTTTTCAAGTTATTGAATGCCAAAGGGATTGGAGGAATTTTCAATTTGAAGGATAAAGGGTTAATATCTCAGGATCAAAATAACAAATTTACACCCAAAACTATACAGCTCCGCACATCAGTAACCTGAACACAAAAATAAAGTAACTTGACAATCCAAGTAATATTTTTCAAGTTATCGAATGCCAAAGGGATTGGACAAATTTTCAATTTGAAGGATAAAGGGTTAATATCTCAGGATCAAATCATCAGATTTACACCAAAAACTATACAGCTCGGCACATCAGTAACCTGAACACAAATATAAAGTAACTAGACAATCCAAGCAATATTTTTCAAGTTATCGAATGCCAAAGGGATTGGAGGAATTTTCAATTTGAAGGATAAAGGGTTAATATCTCGGGATCAAATTATCCGATTTACACCAAAAACTATACAGCTCGGCACATCAGTAACCTGAACACAAATATATAAATATATACAAAGGATGGACGAACGACGGATGGTCACCCCGGATGCCGGCATTATGTGTACCATACATAGTATGGGTACACATAAAAATAAAAATGAGTAACAGTAGTGATGTTGAATGGCATGCCATGTCAGTTATTTGCAATATATAACAGATCTTTATAATTATTTAGGCACAACTCTCCAGACACACACCAACTGTAAAGTGGTCTGGTGGTAGAGAAAAATGTTGATATTTTCGTCTTCATCATGTTTGCAATGTTTTTCTTTCTTTTCTTTCACCTAGAAAATTAGCTTACAGCATTGTTACAGGTGATCCCATTCTTCTTGATTGCCTGTCTGACGTTAACAATTAAATGAGATGATTCCTCAGCTTCCCAGTACCACACAAAAAAACTTATTTCAATGTAAGATGGTTTGTTTGTGAAGTTAACTGGTAGAGTGCTGAATAATTTTGGGCTATAAAGATTTGTACTCTTGCCTTTGCCTTGTTATAACTTATGGGAGAGTCGGCACTCTCCCATAAATGTTAATGAGGCAAATTCTTACAAACTAGATAATTTCATTTTGAAGATATGAAGCACATCCATTGAAAATTAAGCCTTCAATTTGCGGTGCCTGCACTTCAGAATAAAGCCCAAATATGGGCTTCCAGCACTCTACCAGTTAAAGAGTAAATGCTAGTTATATACATATAAGAGGTCAACTTTCAGTGTTATGCTCACTGGTGAATAGCAATCTGTTGAAAGTATCTTATGACTGCTTTCAGGTCATTCCAAAAAATGGCCATTTTGGCTTGGATAACCAACTTTAGCTTGGATAACCTATGTTGGCTTGGACAAACAATTTGGTGGACACAAGAAACAAAATGCCAGTCATGGAGAGTGCATCTCTGGGTGTCGAATTATATAATTTTCTAAGTCAATTCACAAAATACAAACTGCAACAGGAATCACTGCAAGTTCGCATAATAGTGAAAGGCAAAAATAACAGTCAAATTATTTGCTCAGATAATTGATTATATAAAACCATGTACAATATACTTGTTAATTATTCGATGCAGTTAGTCACAAACAGTGAAATGTTATCAGCTTTCATTATATTACCAACAAGATATTGCTGTTTGACAGAACAGTGGCTTGCATGGCATAAAAAGGGAGCATGTTTTGAATTATCAAAGACATGAGTCATTTTGCAAGATAACTTGTTTTCATGAAGGACATGAAAGGTATGTCAGATATGTAAACAAACCAACTATAACTATATTGTTACAGGTCAACAAGACCAATTTTTCATGCAATACAAAATGATTGAACGGAATCAATTTCTTCACAGTGGTCAGGAGAGATGTGGCTAGATGGGGCGAGTGTGGATGGTTTGCCTCTGAAATTTCAAATGTACCCCCTCCGCATTGAGAGGGCATAGAATTTCCATTTTCAACTTTTTACCATTTTGAGTTTGAACATTTTCAACTGTTGAAGTTTTAGGTCAGAAAGGGCATGGGGAGGGGATAGTAGACTTCCACATACAGTCATAAACATCCCTTGTTGTCAATGATACATGCCATATATAAGCTATTGGATGGCAAACAGAATATCAGTCCAGAAAATGCTTGTGTGTATTCCATAACAAAAACCAAAGAATCGTTCCTATAATTTTGCAACCCCTGCATACAAGTTATACTTGGATTTTTTCTTCACAAAAATATTGTGTGCTCTTAACCGTCAATGTTAAGATCATACCAAACAAACTATAAATGGTATAAACATTTGTTTAGTCTACATAAAAATTTTAAGGGGCCAATGTTCTGAAATCCACAAACCTTTCTTTCCTTTAATTGAAATTGGAACTATCTCTGTTTTAAATCTACCATCGTCATTTGCTGAAATAAAACATTACACCATTAACATTATTTTGTCATGTGCAATCACACAGTTATTACATGATCAATAATTATCTTCTGCTTCTAATCTGGGCCTGTCAATATTAATCAAGAAGACAACTAAGCACCAGAAACACCCATAATCAACTGACATTTTTTAGTCAGTGATTTTGGATTTTCATCACTCCTTTACTGAAGAATTGTTTGTTATTACTCTCCTCCCCATTGTGCTCGAGGCTGTAGAATATCTATGTACATTGTAGCAAATATGGGAGTACAACTGCCCTTCTTAATTTACCAAGTTGTGCAATTGCCTTTTACAATGTCAATGCAGCTATTGTTAATCTCTTGACCACAACAGGTCCAAACCTCATCCTAGGCTCAGGTTTGGGCCTGCAGTGGTCAGAAATCTGAATTTTCCTCGGAAAGTAGTAGCAATGAAGCATGCTAGAGCTGTAAGTTTTTAAATTTCTTGTTCGGTTTCTGTTTTGGTTTTTCAGGTGGAGAAAAACCTCGGTTCGGTTCGGTTTTCGGTTTGTTCATGAGGCAAAGTAAAATTTAATAAAACTCATTCTTATGTCCGGAGTCATAACTGAATGGTAGTGAAATTGAGTGAAACTCAATGAATGCCCGAAATAAGCTATAATACATGAAGAATCAGGAAGGCCAATATAATAATTACCTAAATATACAGAACTTTTATTGTGCTTGCCCATTTTTCGAGGTCTGACACCTACATGCAACTGGAGGAAAGCTGCAAACACAACTAAACTGAAATGTCGGAAATTCACAGAATGTAGCCTTCCCAGAGTAGTGAGAGTACCCAGACACTGCCACTGGCAGTGTCTGGGTACTCACACTACTCTGGGATGGCTACATTCTGTGAATTTCTGCAGCAAGAAAGTATTTAATAAAAAACGAAAAAACTTAGATTATGGGATGTCGACGGTTTCGGTTTCGTTTTTTAAAAAAAACTAAAAACCTTGGTTCGGTTTCGGTTAACCTACAGCTCTAAAGCATGCCTAAATACTTTCCGGCCTGAGGAACTAATGACCAAAAATATTGTTTTCAATATAATTGTTTTGTAATGGTCAGAGTACGATTAAAGTTGACTTAATTGACTATTCTTCAAGCGTCGGTCATTTATGATCGTGCCAGCTCTATTCTCATTTAACAAGGAACTGTTTTTATAATTCACCTATAAAATAAATGTACCATGCACTGTTAACCCTTTACTTAATGTAGTGGCCAAAAGTGACCAGAGTAAAATGCAAAGATCACAATAACAAAATTTTATTATTTTTTATCTCAAAAATACAGGTTATGAAACCTAAATGGAATGAGAGAGGGGGCAAGTTTTGCCTGGTCTTCATGTTGGGTAGAGGCATATGTTAAATTAGCAAAGAGATTCATCTTTGGGCCCCAAAAAGCAAAGGTTCGTCCCCCAGAGAAAATGTCGAGTCTCAGGGACCCAAAGATGGGAAATTGGTGAACAATGACTGACTTCTAACATTTTCATGCTTTCATCATGGGATAGAAACATGAAGGATAATTGGATGAGGAATGACGAGAGGGAAGGAGTCAATTTTATAGATGATAAGATGAAGAAAGCACCAAGGGGGGAATTATGAGAATAGTTTTTGACTGAATGCTGGGAGATTAAGAGAGAGAGAGAGGTGTAGGGGGGGATAACCCAGAGGGGACAGGGCTAATGTAGGCTCCATTGTTAGAGGACCGCAACAAATCAGAAGAAGACAGAAGAATTGTTATTATGCAATTTTTTCCACTATTCAGAAGTGGAAAAATAAAAGATTAAGGCGACAAAGGGCAGAAAGACATTCATATTTCGCTGACTGCAGAGATTTGTTCAATTCAGCTGTAAGTCAAAGATTATCTTGTCATCGACTATCAGCAGAGATTTGTCCAATTCAGCTGGAAGTCAAAGATTAACTTGTCATCTACTATCAGCAGAGATTTGCTCAATCCAGCTGTAAGTCACAGATTAACTTGTCATCTACTATCAGCAGAGATTTGCTCAATTCAGCTGGAAGTCAAAGATTATCTTGTCATCTACTATCAGCAGAGATTTGCTCAATTCAGCTGTAAGTCAAACATCAACTTGTCATCTACTATCAGCAGAGATTTGCAGTGATTTGCTCAATTCAGCTGCAAGTCAAAGATTAACTTGTCATCTACTATCAGCAGAGATTTGCAGTGATTTGCTCAATTCAGCTGCAAGTCAAAGATTAACTTGTCATCCACTATCGGCAGAGATTTGCTCAATTCAGCTGTAAGTCAAAGATTATCTTGTCATCTACTATCAGCAGAGATTTGCTCAATTCAGCTGTAAGTCAAACATTAACTTGTCCTCTACTATCAGCAGAGATTTGCACAATTCAGCTGCAAGTCAAAGATTAACTTGTTATCTACTATTAGCAGAGATTTGCCGTGATTTGCTCAATTCAGCTGTAAGTCACAGATTAACTTGTCCTCTACTATCAGCAGAGATTTGCACAATTCAGCTGCAAGTCAAAGATTAACTTGCCATCTACTATAAATCGTAACACCCAGTCTGTATTCACACTCTTGCCTTTGGCAGATATTATCAATAGTCTAAAAGATAACACTATTGCCACCACCCCATATTTTGAAGGCAAACTTGCAGTAATCTAAAAACTGGATCAAGTAAATGAAAACACGAAGAAAAATTAAGACATGCTTAGAATTCTCAACTCTGTACATGGCAAAAACTACATGGAACAAGAGGCCCCCAGGGGCCCTAATCGCTCACATGACAAACTGGTTCAAAGAAGTATTTTGGGTCACATTCAGTTAGTTTAGTTTAAACATTGTTTTATTTCAAAGTTAAACTGATACATCATAGTGTAATAATGTAATAATCAACACGAAAAAGCAGTATAATCAATGGAATTGGATTCAGCAGCAAGCATGAACGCTCATATGTAAGCTATCTCCATAAGACAAATTGAACATTAGTGTCTATATATATGACGAGTAGGTCATATAATCTATCAAATTAGGCTGAAAGGCATAGTTACATTTATGGAAAGAGTTGATACTAAAGAAAAGATTAGGAAAGAGTTATCGGAAACGAGATCACTAGTGAAGAGAAATTAGGGAAGATAAAAGAAATGAAATACCCAGGTAAGACAGATTCCTCAGTACTTAAGTGGAAGACCACACCCCAGACATTTAATCCATCTTCTAAATATCTACTCACAACACAGCACTAGAATAGCTTTGTCAATATTATAAATTTGTGTACCCTGTTAAATATTTCCTTGTTGACCTAGGAGGTATAGTTAATGCTCCCATTTAGGATAATATCTGTATTTATGTAATGTCTTTGACATAGGGGTTCTAATATACGATTTCTTTCTGTCGAATAGATAGGGCATCTGAAGAAGTAGTGGTCCACTGCTTCTCGCACTCCGCAACTGCATAAAGATGTTACAGAGATGTAATTATTGAAAAGGTGGTTGTTCAAGTTACCAACTAGACGCAGCCTGCAGTGGAGTATTTTGCACTTTCCGTGATTTGTCAAAATAAAAATAGACTGGGACCAACTGTTTGTTTCTGTTAAGGTATGTTATAAAGTTGTATAATGTATATGGAGTTATTTTCACGTATTTCGCTTGGTAATTTATTCCAAAGTTGGGTCGTGGATGGTACAAAGGACCTATGATGGGAGCAAGTTCAAAAGAATGGGATTTTCAAGTCTGTGTTACAACGCAAGTTAGTCGTAGTTCATCAACCCTTCAGAGGAATGAAGTCATGAAGTCACCAGCTAAGTCTGGGTCATTGGTACAGTATAAAAATATAGAAGAAAATCTACAGCTCCCATCCAGAGATCACCCCAAACAAGCATGCCAGGTTTCAAAGCAATCCGATCATAAATGTGCCCTCTAGGGTGTGCCAAAGGGAAATATTGAGGTCTGACTAAACCGAGTTCTAAGAATGTTGACAGCGGCAACACTTTGTGACGGAAATGGAATAAAATTGATTGCTCCCATCCAGATGTCATCCCAAACATGCATACCAAGTTTCAAAGCGATCCGATAATAAATGTGCCCTGCAGGGTGTGCCAAATGGAAATTTTGATTCATAACTGCACTAAGTTCATCAAAGGTCGTTGCCAGCGGCAACATTTTTTGACGAAAGTTAAAAAATTTATAGTAATTTATATATTTTTTATACTTACCAATGACCCAGACTTAGCTGGTGCTAACACTTAAAAGTTAAAAAATTTATAGTAATTTATATATTTTTTATACTTACCAATGACCCAGACATAGCTGGTGCTAACTCTTAAAATATAGGGCCAAACACAAATTTTGCCCCCAATTCCCAAAATTTGCATCTAAAACCAAAGAAAACATGTCCTGAATGGCCCTCCACATTTCACCTCCACTGCGCATGCGCAGTGTCAAGGACGTTCCGAAATTGGCGCCATTAATCATTCTTATAACCAGTGCCTGGTAAGCACTATGTACTCAGCGGGGAGGTATGAGTTCCCAACTCCTGGGAGGGCCATCCCCGTCTGGGTCATTGGTAAGTATAAAAAATATATAAATTACTATAAATTTTTTAACATTTTTATACTGTACCAATGACCCAGACATAGCTGAATAGTAAAAAGGCTGGAGGGCCAAGGACATAGAGAAAGTTGGAATACGCTCAATATATAAAATAGAGTCATCCCCTCTAGGGAAAAAGAAGTATTAGGCCTTACATGTATCTTTCATATTTATAAATCAGAAAGATACAACACCTTCCAAAATTGAGCATCCTACATCCATGTACTCTATTAATATCTAGTATAATCCTTATACTAATAATTTTTAAAGTAAGCCAATAAATAAAGTAAGTTTAGAGAATACAGACTCTTTATACTTCTTAAAAGTGTCTGAGGATTGTACAATAACGACCGTTGACACGTGCTATATTCAAAAGCTATACTTTAAAAACCAAGTCCTGAATGAATTTTTAGAACATAAACTTCTCACTAAAAAACCATCCCAATAACAGTTCAGAATTACTAACTCCAGAGGAGGTATCACCTTGTTTTCATAGTAAAACAAGTGACCCAAGGGAACACCCTCACTCCCCCCTCCCCCCCCCCCCTTTTTCTTGCCCTGGGTCAAATAGCCCAGAGCTAAGAGGGCAGCAGAACGGAGTCACTGCCGAAACAGACAGCCTACCTAGCTATAGTAGCAACTGTTAAGTGAATGACATTCTGAGCAATAGATAATAGACCTAACAATAGAGGCCTCCAGAAATGGACTCGATATTTCTGAGATAAAAATTCATGAATGTGGATGGCTGAGCGCAATGAGCAGCCTTCAAAAATCTATAATAGCGACACTATTAATGTAAGCCCAAGATGTAGAAGAACTCTTACTTCATGAGCCGAAATCTCAAACACAACTGCTGAGTCAATGATATACCATAAGCAGTATCGATAGTTAATTGAATCCATTAGCAATAGAATGGAGCGTAACGTCCTTCTATTAGGCATCAAAGACAGAAGAAGCTTACGCCCGTAGTAATAAACAGATATCTGTTTAAAAATACGTAAACTCTAACCGGACAGAGTAAAGGCCTATGCCCGTACGAAGACGGAAGGACCTTAATAACAATAGGTTCCGGATATTTATTAGCAGCCTGACTCTTAAGCAAAAATCCAACCTAAATAGTAAAGGAAGTAGTGATTCCGAAACTACGAAAGTGAGAATCATCCACCGATAGTGCATGAAGCTCACTGACTCCTCATTAAAAGAGAAGCCAACAGAATTACTGTCTAAAAGGTCAGAATTTGAAAACTACTGTTTCCAGAGGCTCAAATGATTACATAGCTAAATAAGAACCAAAGTTAAATTCCGTATAGAAATTTAATCTAATGATTCTAAGTCTATTTATCGAAAAGTTTCTAACTGACTTAGATAAAGAGACATAAGACTCAATTGTAAACTATCATAGAGTACATAGGTATGAGATAACAGACCTATAACCCTAATAGTAACAGGCTGCAGTAAATCTTGTCAAACAAGTATACTAGAAAGTTGCAATGTCTAGTATGGAGGGATCAAAAATATCAAAATAATGATCCCTACACCAACGACGGAAGAGCCTCCACTTTAGCCGCATAGTATAGCGAAGAAGAGGTTCTCCTACAGTAAGAAATCGGGTCCAAAGCTCGTCCTGTACAATGCTTGCCATGCAAGAAGGACCACACAACGGAATACGTGAAGGTTGAGACCTTGCGCGTTGTGATGAAGTTGACACGATTTCCCCAGCGAAAGAAGATCCTCTCATTTAGGAAGTTTTCGCGGTAAGTCCCACAGTAGACACCTGAGTAAATTTACCCACGGTTTCTGTGAAGACAGAGATGCTATCAACAGAATTGAATTATGAATGTTTATCTTAGCAATACATGCTGAATCAACAGCGCCGGAGGATACGCATATCCTATCATTCCGTCCTATTGGATCAATAGAGCGTTAACAACATAAGCTCAGGGATCCGGACATGCAAACACATACGTCTGCAAATGAATAGTGAGTTGTGTCGCAAATAAATTATCATTGGGCGCTCCCATTGATAGCAAATCTGATTGAATACTTGTTTGTTGAGAATCCATTCTGACGGCAACAAGCGACCCTTACGTGAAAGGGAGTCTGCTAATACAATCAGACGACCCGGAATATGACGGACCGAAGCAGAACTTGGTGTACTATAACAAACAGAAGGATTCTTTCCGTCAAATTGAATAACGGAATCGAATGAGTGCCTCCCTGGTTCCGGAGATACGCAACTACTGTCGTATTATCGGACAGGATTTGGACATGCATTTCTGAATAATGTTCATCCAATGACATAGTGCAAGCCTAAAGAACATTATTCCCTGGAAGATAAGTGCTTGCCTAGAAACAGCGGAACCCAAAGACCCTGGCACTTCGAATCCGTTGGGATCAATATTGTACCCCAACCTGTTTGACTGGCATCCGTCATAATCATAAAACTCGGATCCGGCAACTGCAGTGGCACTCTCTGAGTCAACCACCAAATGTTGCCCCAGTCTGAATCTCTTGCTACACTTGATAGACAAGAGAACGTGTATATTGAGCAATTCATAGATTGCTGAAGAGTTGCCATCGAAGAGAAGCTTCTCCGAGACCGAAGCGACTCAGAGAGTTCTTCACCTTACTATCCACGCGCATGGATGTAGCTAGGGCTGCGTCACGTCTAACCAACTCCAGGTTGCCACTGAAGGGCGGAGTTATACGTGGAAAAACTACTGCCCTTGAAAGAAATCACATTGAGGATCATATCCTGGAATTCTTTCTCTTGAAGACGTAATGATAACGCCTCAGTAAGGTGGTCTACGTATGATAAAGCATCTAAGTTAAGTCTATTAGACATCATTGTCATTTCCAACATCGTGGTTGGAATTGACATAGACGGCGAAAAAGATAATTCCCAGTCTTCAACCCAGCCGTCTAGACGCATATGAACTCTCGGTATGCCCTGTTCTGCCAAAATAAATTATTTCCTAGAATTGATAAAAGGCAGAAGAGCATTGCGGACAAGAAACTAGACTATCATGCTTGGTAGCAAGCTTATATATAGCGTCGTTAAATAATTCGAATGTTCTAATGACATTATTGGACTGTGTCGGTAAGTCAGGGACAATGTCCCTGAACCGATCCAAAACTCCGTGTCCAATGATGCTATTAGTCTCTTATCCAGCATCGCAGCAATGTAGTTCGACGGAACAACCTGTGGAAGATAATGCCGGAAGAAATGTATGGCAGCTTCCGTTGTTCTGAAAGGGAAAGCTCGAAATCGTCCGAATCCCTTTCGCCATCCTGTCGGACCCTATCAAGTGTTCGGTCATCCGAACCTGATGCAACAGTGGAGCGCACCGACCCAGCGCCGTCGGATAATTCCTGATCCGACAGAGAATCTGTCGATTGCTGGGATGCTGCGATAAACTGTGCTAACTTGGATAGCACGTCCGTCACTGAGGCCTGTGGAGAAGCGGTCTTACGATGCATTGCCGCTGGAAGCTCCGTGTTCGTTACCCTGTGCATACTTCTATTATGCGAACGAACGGAGTGTATAGGCCTCGTGTCCCTTGGCTACTGGATGGCGTGACCTGTTTGCCGTGGAATCACTGAATGACGAAGCTGGCCGGATACTCGAGGTCACGTAGCCAATGTGCGGTCGTGTGCGCTGCTGTGAGGATGAGGAAGCATTATCAACAGTCTCTCGGACTGTCAATATAATGGAGCGTCTCAAGCGGCGCACATATGCTCCGAATGCAAAATATCTGTACCACAACATCCGGTCCCATATGTTGTTGTACGAGAGAGGGACCTCTCCCGCTCGCAGTCCGGACGGACCTGGACGAGCTAGGAACCGGACTAACAGGCTTCCTCCGATCTGTCCTCTAATCCGTCGTCACTGGGTGTGTACTAAAGTTTATTATAGTGCTCGCATCACCCAAATCTCCTTCCTAGACCTCAACTGACGAACCCGGCTGCCGAACCATTCGATGAATGGACGCTACACCGGGTGAGCTAGCGAATGTCAATTCCGTCGATCCTACTAGGGACCTCTTAGGCGATTGACCTATTCCATGAGCACTTATTGCCGCTAGCTCTTCATTAACTATGACGACAGAGGCACACTTTTGAAAGACATCTCCGTAACTTTGCGAACAAGAAACCAGACAGGCTTGTTAATAGCAAGCAAATAATAATATATATAGCGTCATTCAATAATTCGAAAGTTGTGTGACATTATTGAACTATGTCGGAACTGAGGGACGATGTCCCTGAACCGAACCAAAAAATTCTGTGTCCGCAGACGCTATCAGTTTCTTATCCGGCATCGCAGCATTCTGGTCCGACGAAAGAACCTCTAGAAGATAAAGTCAGATGACATAAACAACAGCATATGTTGTTCCAAAAGGGAAGCTCGAAATCCTCCGAATCCCTTTCGGCATCCCGTCAGACCGGATGAAATTTTCGGACGTCCGTACCCGCTTCCGTGAAGCGTCCCAACCCAGCGTCGTCGGATAATACATGATGCGACAGATTCTGTCGTTGCTGGGATGCTGCGATAAGCTGTGCTATTTGGGATAGCACGCCCGTCACCGAGGCCTGTGCAGTAGCGGTCTTACGATGCATTGCCGCCGGAAGCTCCGTGTACGTTGACTCCCGTACACTTTCTTATGCGAACATCCGGAGTCTGCAGGCCTCGTGTCCCTGGCTACCGGATGGTGTGACCTGGTCGCCGATGATTCTCTGATTGGCGAAGCTGACTGGATATCCGAGGTCACGTAGCCAAGAGCGGTCGTGTGCGCTACCATGAGAATGAGGAAGCCTTATTGACAGTCTCTCCGGACTGACTATATATCGGAGCGTCCCGAGCGGCGGAAGTATGCTCCGAATGCGAAACATTTTGTACCACAACATCTGGGGCCAGATGTTGCTGTACGAGAGAGGGGCCTCTCTCGCTCGCAGTCCGGATGGACCTGGACGAGCTAGGAACCAGACTAAAAGGCTTCCTCCGTTCTCCCTCTAATCCGCCGTCACTGGGTGTGCATTTGGTTGATTTATAGTGCTCGCATCACCCCAAAACTCCTTCTAGACCGCAACGGACGAACCCGGCTGCCGAACCATTCGATGAATGGACGCTACACCGGGCGAGCTAGCGGACGTCAAAGGCCGTCGAACCTACTAGGGTCCTCTTAGGCAATTGATGTATTTACATGAGCACTCTTCCGCTAGCTCTTCATTAATTGTGACGACGGAGGCACACTTTTGGAAGACATCACGGATACATCACCCTATTCTTGATCGTCTGAAATAGAGATTGATAAAGTAGAGTGACCCTGCGGGGAAAGGACCGGAATGGCCAATTCCCCACTAACATACGTGACATGCGCTTCCCATGTTGTCATCGAAATTAACACATACAGAACAGGAGTTAGTGCGAGTACACTGACTACATATACAATGATTATGAAAGTCAGAGGAAGATTTCCTCTTATTACAATTGAACAATATCCTTTCATTGTGAAAAGAAAACAAAGTCCTAGTACTCGCACCAACCCCTGACAATCAAAATACATAATAATATGATCCATTAATATAGAAAAAATAATTGCAATCAAAAAATTTTTAAAAAGTTAAAAAATTTATAGTAATTTATATATTTTTTATACTTACCAATGACCCAGACATAGCTGGTGCTAACTCTTAAAATATAGGGCCAAACACAAATTTTGCCCCCCAATCCCCAAAATTTGCATCTAAAACTAAAGAAAACATGTCCTGAAAGGCCCTCCACACCTCGCCCCCACTGCGCATGCGCAGTGTCAAGGACGTTCCGAAATTGGCGCCATTTATCATTCTAATAACCAGTGCCTGGTAAGCGCTATGTACTCAGCGGGGAGGCAAGAGTTCCCAACTCCTGGGAGGGCCATCCCCGTCTGGGTCATTGGTAAGTATAAAAAATATATAAATTACTATAAATTTTTTAACATTTTTATACTGTACCAATGACCCAGACATAGCTGAATAGTAAAAAGGCTGGAGGGCCAAGGACATAGAGCAAAATGGAATACGCTCAATAAAATAAAATAGAGTCATCCCCTGTAGGGAAAAGAAGTAATAGGCCTTACATGTATCTTTCTTATTTATGATAAATTAGAAAGATACAACACCTTCCAAAAATTGAGCTTCATATATCCATGTACTCTATTAATATCCAATAATCCTTATACTAATAATTTTTAAAGTAAGCCAATAATAAAGTAAGTCTAGAGAATAGAGACTCTTATACTCCTAAAAGTGTGTGAGAATTGCATAATCATGTCCGTTGACATATGCAATATTCAAAAGCTATACTTTAAAAACTAAGACTTGAATGAATTTTATAAACTTAAACTTCTCACTAAACAACCATCCCAATAACAGCTCAGAATTACTAACTCCGGAGGAGGTATCCCCTTGTTTTCATAGTAAAAACAGGTGACCCAAGGGAACACCCTCCCCCCCCCCCTTTTCTTGCCCTGGGTCAAATAGCCCAGAGCGAAGAGGGCAGCCGAACGGAGACACTGCCGAAACAGACAGCCTACTTAGCTATAGTAGCAACTGTTAAGTGAATGACATTCTGAGCAGTAGATAATAGACCTAACAATAGAGGCCTCCAGAAATGGACTCGATATTTCTGAGATAAAATTCATGAATGGATGGCTGAGCGCAATGAGCAGCCTTCAAAAATCTATAATAGCAACACTATTAATGTAAGCCCAAGAAGTAGAAGAACTCTTACTTCATGAGCCGAAATCTTAAGCACAACTGCTAAGCCAATAATATACCATAAGCAGTACGCTAGTAAATAGAATCCATTAACAATAAAATGAAGCGTAACGTCCTTCTACTAGACATCAAAGACAGAAGAAGCTTACGCCCTTGTAATAAACAGATATCTGTTTATAAATACATAAACTGTACCCGGAAAGAGTAAAGGCCTATGCCCATACTAAGACGGAAGGACCTTAAAATAATAGGTTCCGGATAATAGGAGCCTAACTCTTATGCAACAATCCAACCTAAATAGTAACGGAAGAATTGATTCCGAAACTATGAAAGTGAAAATCATCCATCGATAGTGCATGAAACTCACTGACTCTACAGTAAAAGAGAAACCAACAGAATTACTGTCTAAAAGGTCAGAATTTGAAAACTACTGTTTCCAGAGGCTCAAATGATTACTTAGCCAAATAAGAACCGAAGTTAAAATCCGTATAGGAATTTAATCTAAAGATTCTAAGTCTATTTATCAAAAAGTTATGATGACACGATTTACCCAGTGAAAAAAGATCCTCAGATAGAGGAAGATTTTACGTTAAGATCCACAGTAGACAAGAGAGTAAATTACTCATGATCTCTGTGAAGATAGAGATGCTATCAACAGAAATGTATTGTGGTTGTTTATCTTAGCAATACCTGCTAAAACAACAGCGCCGGAGGATACGCGTATCCTATCATTCCGTCCTATAGATCAATAGAGCATTAACAGTATTAGCTCAGAGATCTGGACAAGCCAACACATACGTCTGCAATTGATTAGCAAGCTGTGTCATAATTAAAACATCATTGGGCGCTCCCATAGATAGCAAATCTGATTAAATACTTGTTTGTTGAGAGTCCATTCTGACAGCAACAAGCGACCCGTAAGAGAACGGGAGTGCGATAAAACAATCAGACGACCCAGAATATGACGGACCAAAACTGAACTTGGTGTACTATAACCAACAGACGGATTCTTTCCATTAAATTGAATAACGGAAACGAAAGAGTGCCTCCCTGGTTCCGGAGATACGCCACTACTGTCGAATTAAAGGACAGGAATTTGGGCATGCGTTTCTGAATAATGTTCATGCAATGACATAAAGCAAGCCTAAAAAACATTATTCCGCGGAAGTTAAACTGATAGCTAAAAGACTGCGGAACCCAAAGACCCTGGCACTTCGAATCCGTAGGGATCAGTATATATCCCAATCTGTTTGACTGGCAACCGTCATAACAGCCACACTAGGGTCCGGCAACTGCGGCGGCACTCTCTGAGTCAACCACCGAATGTTTGCCCCAGTCTGAATCTCTTGTAACACTAGATAGACAAGAGAATGTATAAATCAAGCAATTCATGGATTGCCGGAAAGTTGCCGTCGAAGAGAAGCTCCTCCGAGAACGAAGCGACTCTGAGAGAGTTCTTAACCTACTATCCACGCGTGGATGTAGCTAGGGCTGCATCACGTCTAACCAACTCCAATCAGCCACTGAAGGGCGGAGTTATTCGTGAACAAACTACTGCCCTCAAAAGAAATTACATTGAGAATAATATCCCGTAAATCTTTTCTTGAAGACGTAATGATAACGCCTCAGTAAGGCGGATTACGTATAATAAAGCGTCTAAGTTAAGTCTACTATACATAATGTCGTTCCCAACATTGAAATTGGAAAAGACATAAACGGCGAAAAAGAATATATGCAGTCTTTAATCACACCGTCTAGACGCATATGAACTCTCGGTATGCCCTGCTCTGCCAAAATAAACTATATGTAAAAAAGATAAAATGGCAGAAATGAGCCACGCGGACAAGAAACTAAACTATCATGCTTAGTAGCAGGCTTGTATATATATATATAATATATAGCGTCGAAAAATAAAACACATGTTGTAATGACAATATTGGACTGCGTCGGTAAGTCAGGGACAAAGTCCCTGTACCGATCGAAAAATCCGAGTCCAATGACGCTATAAGTCTCTTATCCAAGATCGCAGCAATGAAGTCCGAAAAATAATCACTGGAAGAAATGCCAGAAGATATGAAAGGCATCTTCCGATACTACTAAAGGGAAAACTCGAAATCTTTCGAATCCCTTTCGCCATCCTGTCGGACCCTATAAAGCGTTCGGTCGTCCGTAGCTTGATGCAACCGCGGACCGCACCGACCCAGCGCCGTCGGATAATTCCTGATTCGACCGAGAAACCGTCAATTGCTGGGATGCTGCGAAACAACTGTGCTAACTCGGATAGCACGTCCGTCACTGAGGCCTGAGGAGCAGCGGTCTTACGATGCATTGCCGCAGGAAGCTCCGAGATCGTTACCCCGTGCATACTTCCAATATGCGAGCGAAGGAGTGTATAGGCCTCGTGTCCCTTGGCTACCGGATGGCGCGACCTATTCGCTGTGGAATCACTGAATGCCGAAACTGATCGGATACTCGAGGTCACGTAGCCAATGTGCGGTCGTGTGCCCTGCTGTGAGGATGAGGAAGCATTAAAGACAGTCTCTCGGACTGTCAATATAACGGAGCGTCCCGAGCAACGGACATATGCTCCGAATGTAAAATATCTGAACCACAACATGCGGTCCCCTATGTTGTTGGCTTCCTCCGATCTGTCCTCAATCTGCCGTCACTGGGTGAGTACTAAAGTAATTAAAGTGCTCGCATCACCCAAATCTCCTTCCTAGACCGCAACGGACGAACCCGGCAGCCGAACCATTCGATGAATGTACGCTACACCGGGTGAGCTAGCGAATGTCACTCCGTAAGCGATAGACATATTCTAAGAGCACTTATTGCCGCTAACTCTTCATTAACTATGACGACAGAGGCACACTTTTGAAAGACATCTCCATAACTCTTCGAACAAGAAACCAGAAATGCTTGGATAGCAAGCATAAAATAATAATATATATAGCGTCGTTCAATAATTCGAAAGTTTGTGTGACATTATTGGACTATGTCGGAACTGAGGGACGATGTCCCTGAACCGAACCAAAAATTTCTAAGTCCACCGACGCTATCAGTTTCTTATCCGGCATCGCAGCATATGTTGTTCCGAAAGGGAAAGCTTGAAATCCACCGAATCCCTTTCGGTATCCCGTCGGACCGGATGAAACTTTCGGACGTCCGTACCTGCTTCCGCGGAGCGTCCCGACCCAGCATCGTCGGATAAAATATATGCGACAGATTCAGTTGATGCTGGGATGCTGCGATAAACTGTGCTATTAAGGAAAGCACGTCCGTTCCCGAGGCCTGTGCAGTAGCGGACTTACGATGCATTGCCGCTGGAAGCTCCGTGTACGTTGACTCCCGCACACTTCCTATGCGAACGTCCGGAGTCTGCAGGCCTCGAGTCCCCGGCTACCGACGCAGCGCTGTCGGATAATTCTCGATCCGACACCGTTTCTGTCGGCTGCTGGGATGCTGCGATAAGCTGTGCTATGTGCACAAGAATGTCCGGCGTCGAGACCTGCGGAGGCGCAGTCTATCGGTGCTTCGCCGAGGGCAGCTCCGCATCAGATGGCTCCCGCATACTTCCTATGCGAACGTCCGGAGTCCATCGGTCTCGAATCCCTGGCTGCCGGATGGTGTGACCTGGTCGCCGAAGAATCCTTGATCGGCGAAGCTGGTAATATATCGGCGGTCACGCAGCCAAGGTGCGGTCGTGTGCGCTGACGAGAAGAGGAAGCCTTAGCAGTCTCAGCGGACTGCCTATACAACGGAGCGTCCCGAGCGACGGACGTATGCTCCGCTAACGACACATTTGTACCACAACATCTGGGGCCAGATGTTGTTGAACGAGAGAGGGGCCTCTCTCGCTTGCCGTCCGGATGGACCGGAACGAGCTATGAACCGGACTAAAAGGCTTCCTCCGTTCTCCCTCCGATCCGCCGTCCCTGGGTGTGCATTAAGTTAATTTTATAGTGCTCGCATCACCCCAAAATTCCTTCTAGACCGCAACGGACGAACCCGGCTGCCGAACCATTCGGTGAATGGACGCTACACCGGGCGAGCTAGCGGACGTCAAAGGCCGTCGAACCTACTAGGGTCCTCTTAGGCAATTGGCGTATTACATGAGCACTTTTCCGCTAGCCCTTCATTAATTGTGACGACGGAGGCACACTGTTGGAAGACATCACAGATACATCACCCTAATCTTGATCGTCTGAAATAGAAATTGATAAAGTAGAGTGACCCTGCGGGGAAAGGACCGGAGTGTCCAAATCCCCAACAACATACCGTGACATACGCTTCCCATATTGTCATCGAAATCATACGATACAGAACAGGAGTTAATGCGAGTACACTGACCACATATAGAATGATAATAAGGTCAGAGGAAGACTTCCTCTTAAAACAATTGATCAATATCCTTTCAATGTGAAAAGAAAACAAGTCCTGGTACTCGCACTAACCCCTGGCAATCAAAATACATAATAATAATATGATCCATTAATATAGAAAAAATAATTGAAATCAAAATATTTTGAAAAAATATTTTTTCAGAACAGCCCAAGTTTCTGAAAAGTAACGTTGAGCCCCAATGGATCCCAAGCCTAAGTGTGGACAAAAATTTTAAAAATATTTTAAACAATTTATTCAACACTTACGAACAATAATAATGTATCTAGTTATGATTAAAATAACATAAAGATATTATTATTTAGAAATCCCCCCCTCACACAGAGGGCTGTTGTAAATGAAAACAATGAGTGTAAAAACACTAAAATAAGACTCCAGGCACCCAGGCCCGAAATCAGTTACCAAAAATACACCATCTGATGCAAAACAGAGACTTCCAGGGAAGAAACTGCAGAACATCAGATGGTAGATGCAGAACACAACGCCTAACCACCCGTAGGTGAAGACGTAAACATGGGGAAAGAACAGAATTCATTCTGTTATTAAGCTAAAACTCCCAAGAAATTTTAGTAATAATAATTACAGAAACTATGCCAAAAGCATGGGAGAATAGCAAGGGGGAACTTAAAGGACAGGGAGAGAGGAAAAACACTTGAAAAAACAGTGTAACTAAATAATCAGAATGACAACAAAATGGCTGCTGCCTTGAAAATAGGTAACTTAACATAATTTCATTAAAAAATTTTAAGTTACAGCCCTGATAATATTCTGTCACACATTCTTTTCCTCTCCTCCTTTTCTATCCTCCTTAGAATCACCATTTCACTAATATTTATGTGTCTGGCATCATTTAAACTGAGATTTAAAAGCACAAAGATCAGTCAGATGTTAACTGATGAAGGGCCAAACTTAGAATGATAAATGGCGCCAATTTCGGAACGTCCTTGACACTGCGCATGCGCAGTGGGGGCGAGGTGTGGAGGGCCTTTCAGGACATGTTTTCTTTAGTTTTAGATGCAAATTTTGGGGATTGGGGGGCAAAATTTGTGTTTGGCCCTATATTTTAAGAGTTAGCACCAGCTATGTCTGGGTCATTGGTACAGTATAAAAATATATTTTTTCAGAACAGCCCAAGTTTCTGAAAAGTAACGTTGAGCCCCAATGGATCCCAAGCCTAAGTGTGGACAAAAATTCTAAAAATATTTTAAACAATTTATGCAATACTTACGAACAATAATAATGTATCTAGTTATGATTAAATTAACATCCAGATATTATTTTCAAGAAATCCCCCCTCTCACACAGAGGGCTGTTGAAAATGTAAACAATAAGTGTAAAAACACTAGAACAAGACTCCAGGCACCCAGGCCCAAAATCAGTTACCAATAATACACTATCTGATGCAAAACAGAGACTTCCAGGGAAGAAATTGCAGAACATCAGATGGTAGATGCAGAACACTACGCCTGACCACCCATAGGTGAAGACGTAAACATGGGGAAATGAACAGAATTCATTCTGTTATCCAGCTAAAACTCCCAAGAAATTTTAGTAATAAAATTACAGAAAATATGCCAAAAGCATGGGAGAATAGCAAGAGGGGACTTAAAGGAAAGGGAGAGAGGAAAACACTGAACAAGCAGTGTAATTTGATAACAAGAATGACCACAACAGGCTGTTGCCTCGAAAATAGGTAACTTAACATAATTTCATTAAAAAATTTTAAGTTACAGCCCTGATAATTTTCTGTCACTCATTTTTCCTCTCCTCCTTCTATATCCTCCTTAGAATCACCAATTCTCTTAATATTTATGTGATGTGTCTGGCATCATTTAAACTGAGATTTACAAGCACAAAGATCAGTCAGATGTTAACTGATGAAGGGCCAAACAAAGAATGATTAATGGCGCCAATTTCGGGACGTCCTTGACACTGCGCATGCGCAGTAGAGGTGAAGTGTGGAGGGCCATTCAGGACATGTTTTCTTTGGTTTTAGATGCAAATTTTGGGGATTGGGGGGCAAAATTTGTGTTTGGCCCTATATTTTTAAGAGTTAGCACCAGCTAAGTCTGGGTCATTGGTACAGTATAAAAATATAGAAGAAAATCTACAGCTCCCATCCAGAGATCACCCCAAACAAGCATGCCAGGTTTCAAAGCAATCCATCATAAATGTACCCTGTAGGGTGTGCCAAAGGGAAATATTGAGGTCTGACTAAACTAAGTTCTAAGAATGTTGCCAGCGGTAACAATTTTTGACGGAAATCGAAGAAAATCGATAGCTCACATCTAGAGGTCAACCCAAACAAGCATACAAAGTTCAAAAGCGAACTGATCATAAATACGACCTGTGAGGTGTGCCAAAGGAAATTGTGGATGTACGTACAAACACCGAAGGACAAGAAGTGATGGCAATAGCTCAGCTTGTCAAGTTGAGCTAAAAATGAAGAACTAAAGAAACTAAGCGACTGGTGCTCAGCTAACCGGCTAGTGTTGAAACCAAGTAAAACTAAGTATATCATTATAAACCCAACAAGTAATACGAGAGGCATAGAAAATCTGAACATACAGATACATGACAAAAATATAAAACAAGTAGGACAAAATGAAACAGAAAAATCACTGAAATTACTTGGCATTAACATTGACGACAATCTTTCACACAGCGCTCACATCTCACAAGTGTGCTCTAAAATAGGTCGGATAAATTACGCTCCAAACAAGGTGAAAAAATTCTTGCCTCATACGGCGATGAAAATGCTATATTTTACCCTTATCCACAGTCATCTATTATATGGAATCCAAATATGGGGTAACGCACGAGCAATTAGAAAAATTCTTATGTAGAAATGCGCAGTTCGTATTATTAATAATCTAGATATAATGCTCATACTGATCCCCTGTTTGCCAAAGATAAAATACTCAAAATTAACGATATCTTCACATTCTGAGCCTGTCTCTTCATATTCGATTGGGAAAAGGGGGAACTTCCTTCGTCATTCCATTCCTTCTTTACAGAATCAAGGCACACCTCACAAAGAACTAAAAGACAATCAGAATTGCTACACATTAGTAGAACCCGTACTAGAGCACTAGAAAGGCTTCCAATCCATGCGTTCCCTAAGTTATGAATGAATTGGACCCAGAAATAAGAACTACTGGAAACAGAAAAATATTCAAAAGATTGTTGGCACAAAAATTCCTTTCTCATTATACAAATAACGTAGAATGTGACAATCCTTATTGTCAAGATTGTAGGTTTAATAGTACCAGATGATCCTATTCTTTCATAATTTTTTAACAAGTATGTAAATAATTAAGATTCTACGTAGTCACTAAACCATTAAACTTCCTTTATTTCAAATTGCATCCATGAAACAACAGCAAAGCTAAATCACATGTCTGCTATACCGTTTTAGTAACAGAAACTCTGTCTGACCCACCAAGTCCGCTGCCACTGGTGTGAGAACAGAAAACATTAAACCCAACAGGTGTAATAATTCAGTTTCACAAATAACTATTCCCTTACGCTTGTGACAACTTGGCTAACATCTATGGGAGATGACAGGTAGACAGCCAATCTGGCTATGTCATCTCCCTACGGTATAGATAGTTATGTTGTTCTGTTCTATAATTATATGTCTATTGCAGGTTTTAATAACGTATCTCGATCAACCACGATTATTATTTTGTATCATATTCTATCTATATCGTTAAATAAAATAATCTAATCTAATCTACTATTTATGTTGCGTTTATTTCTTTGGTTCAATAAAATACTTTTTGTTTTGTTGGCATTTAACATTAACTGATTGGCGTAGCACCACTCAAATAGTTTTTGAAGTTCTTCTTTGAGATACCTGGTTTGACGAGTAACGTTTGATCCCGAGTTGTGTGCTGTAGTATCGTCTGCAAAAGCTAAAAGGTTCAACGATGTTGCGTTACTGATGTCGTTAAGGTATAAAAGTAACAGTGTGGGACCCAACATGGAAATTTGGGGAACCCCCCAACTTACTGGAACTAATTCGAACACACCGAGTTCTGTTGGAGAGATAGCTTTGAACCAGTCCTTCACAATTTCTCTGATGCCATATGTTTCTATTTTACTCAATAAGATATCATGATTCATAGTATCAAAGGCTTTGGACAGGTCCAGAAACACTGCCAATGTTTTGGGGTTTTTTTGAGTGGTAATTGTTTTACAATGCTACGCTGCTCAACAGTTGGAGAACAGGGTGTATAGTACTGTGCATTTTTCTAAAATCGCACTGATGAGGATGAAGAATATTAAATTTGTCCAAGAAGTTTGCAAGTCTATTGGACATGAGTTTTTCCAAAACCTTTGAAAATGTTGATAACAAACTGATAGGTCTATAATTAGTGAAGCAATGCTCATCACCTGCTTTAAATGTTAAAAAATTTATAGTAATTTATATATTTTTTATACTTACCAATGACCCAGACATAGCTGGTGCTAACTCTTAAAATATAGGGCCAAACACAAATTTTGCCCCCCAATCCCCAAAATTTGCATCTAAAACTAAAGAAAACATGTCCTGAAAGGCCCTCCACACTTCGCCCCTACTGCGCATGCGCAGTGTCAAGGACGTTCCGAAATTGGCGCCATTAATCATTCTAATAACCAGTGCCTGGTAAGCGCTATGTACTCAGCGGGGAGGCAAGAGTTCCCAACTCCTGGGAGGGCCATCCCCGTCTGGGTCATTGGTAAGTATAAAAAATATATAAATTACTATAAATTTTTTAACATTTTTATACTGTACCAATGACCCAGACATAGCTGAATAGTAAAAAGGCTGGAGGGCCAAGGACATAGAGCAAAATGGAATACGCTCAATAAAATAAAATAGAGTCATCCCCTGAAGGGAAAAGAAGTAATAGGCCTTACATGTATCTTTCTTATTTATGATAAATTAGAAAGATACAACACCTTCCAAAAATTGAGCTTCATACATCCATGTACTCTATTAATATCCAATATAATCCTTATACTAATAATTTTTAAAGTAAGCCAATAATAAAGTAAGTCTAGAGAATAGAGACTCTTATACTCCTAAAAGTGTCTGAGAATTGCATAATCATGTCCGTTGACATATGCAATAATCAAAAGCTATACTTTAAAAACTAAGACTTGAATGAATTTTAAAAACTTAAACTTCTCACTAAACAACCATCCCAATAACAGCTCAGAATTACTAACTCCGGAGGAGGTATCCCCTTGTTTTCATAGTAAAACAGGTGACCCAAGGGAACACCCTCCCCCCCCCCCTTTTTCTTGCCCTGGGTCAAATAGCCCAGAGCGAAAAGGGCAGCCGAACGGAGACACTGCCGAAACAGACAGCCTACCTAGCTATAGTAGCAACTGTTAAGTGAATGACATTCTGAGCAGTAGATAATAGACCTAACAATAGAGGCCTCCAGAAATGGACTCGATATTTCTGAGATAAAATTCATGAATGTGGATGGCTGAGCGCAATGAGCAGCCTTCAAAAATCTATAATAGCGACACTATTAATGTAAGCCCAAGAAGTAGAAGAACTCTTACTTCATGAGCCGAAATCTTAAGCACAACTGCTAAGTCAATGATATACCATAAGCAGTACCGATAGTTAATAGAATCCATTAACAATAAAATGGAGCGTAACGTCCTTCTACTAGACATCAAAGACAGAAGAAGCTTACGCCCATAGTAATAAACAGATATCTGTTTATAAATACATAAACTGTACCCGGAAAGAGTAAAGGCCTATGCCCATACGAAGACGGAAGGACCTTAAAATAATAGGTTCCGGATAATAGGAGCCTAACTCTTATGCAACAATCCAACCTAAATAGTAACGGAAGTATTGATTCCGAAACTACGAAAGTGAAAATCATCCATCGATAGTGCATGAAACTCACTGACTCTACAGTAAAAGAGAAACCAACAGAATTACTGTCTAAAAGGTCAGAATTTGAAAACTACTGTTTCCAGAGGCTCAAATGATTACTTAGCTAAATAAGAACCGAAGTTAAAATCCGTATAGGAATTTAATCTAAAGATTCTAAGCCTATTTATCAAAAAGTTACTAACTGACTTAGATAAAGAGACAAAAGACTCAATTGTAAACTATCGTAGAGTGCATAGGTATGAGGTAACATAAACCTATAACCTAAATAATAACAGGCTGCAGTAGATCTTGTGAAACAAGTATACTAAAAAATAGCAATGAGTAGTATGGAGGGATCAACAATATGAACATAATGATCCCTACACCATGACGGAAGAGCCTCCACTTTAGCCGCATAGAATAGCGAAGAAGAGGATCTCCTATAGTAAGAAATCGCGTCCAAAGCTCGTCCAGTACAGTGCTTACAATGCAATACGGACCACACAACGGAATACATGAAGGTTGTGACCTTGCTGGTTGTGATAAAGATGACACGATTTACCCAGTGAAAAAGATCCTCACATAGAGGAAGATTTCACGTTAAGACCCACAGTAGACAAGAGAGTAAATTACTCATGATCTCTGTGAAGATAGAGATGCTATCAACAGAAATGTATTGTGGTTGTTTATCTTAGCAATACCTGCTAAAACAACAGCGCCGGAGGATACGCGTATCCTATCATTCCGTCCTATAGATCAATAGAGCGTTAACAATATTAGCTCAGAGATCTGGACAAGCCAACACATACGTCTGCAATTGATTAGCAAGCTGTGTCATAAATAAATCATCATTGGGCGCTCCCATAGATAGCAAATCTGGTTGAATACTTGTTTGTTGAGAGTCCATTCTGACAGCAACAAGCGACCCGTAAGAGAACGGGAGTCCGATAAAACAATCAGACGACCCGGAATATGACGGACCAAAACTGAACTTGGTGTACTATAACCAACAGACGGATTCTTTCCATTAAATTGAATAACGGAAATGAAAGAGTGCCTCCCTGGTTCCGGAGATACGCCACTACTGTCGAATTAAAGGACAGGAATTTGGGCATGCGTTTCTGAATAATGTTCATGCAATGACATAAAGCAAGCCTAAAAAACATTATTCCGCGGAAGAAAACTGATTGCTAAAAGACTGCGGAACCCAAAGACCCTGGCACTTCGAATCCGTAGGGATCAGTATTATATCCCAATCTGTTTGACTGGCAACCGTCATAACAGCCACACTCGGGTCCGGCAACTGCGGCGGCACTCTCTGAGTCAACCACCGAATGTTTGCCCCAGTCTGAATCTCTTGTAACACTAGATAGACAAGAGAACGTGTAAATCGAGCAATTCATGGATTGCCGAAAAGTTGCCGTCGAAGAGAAGCTCCTCCGAGAACGAAGCGACTCTGAGAAAGTTCTTAACCTTACTATCCATGCGTGTGGATGTAGCTAGGGCTGCGTGACGTCTAACTAACTCCAATCAGCCACTGAAGGGCGGAGTTATACGTGAACAAACTACTGCCCTCAAAAGAAATTACATTGAGAATAATATCCCGTAAATCTTTTCTTGAAGACGTAATGATAATGCCTCAGTAAGGCAGATTACGTATAATAAAGCGTCTAAGTTAAGTCTACTATACATAATGTCGTTCCCAACATTGAAATTGGAAAAGACATAAACGGCGAAAAAGAATATATGCAGTCTTTAATCACACCGTCTAGACGCATATGAACTCTCGGTATGCCCTGCTCTGCCAAAATAAACTATATGTATAAATGATAAAATGGCAGAAATGAGCAACGCGGACAAGAAACTAAACTATCATGCTTGGTAGCAGGCTTGTATATATATATATATAGAGTCGAAAAATAAAACACATGTTGTAATGATAATTCCTGATTCGACCGAGAAACTGTCAATTGCTGGGATGCTGCGAAACAACTGTGCTAACTCGGATAGCACGTCCGTCACTGAGGCCTGAGGAGAAGCGGTCTTACGATGCATTGCCGCTGGAAGCTCTGTGATCGTTACCCCGTGCATACTACCAATATGCGAGCGAACGGAGTGTATAGGCCTCGTGTCCCTTGGCTACCGGATGGCGCGACCTATTCGCCGTGGAATCACTGAATGCCGAAACTGATCGGATACTCAAAGTCACGTAGCCAATGTGCGGTCGTGTGCCCTGCTGTGAGGATGAGGAAGCATTAAAGACAGTCTCTCGGACTGTCAATATAACGGAGCGTCCCGACCAACGGACATATGCTCCGAATGTAAAATATCTGAACCACAACATGCGGTCCCCTATGTTGTTGGGCGAGAGAGGGACCTCTCTCGCTCACAGCCCGGACAGACCTGGACAAGCCAGGAACCGGACTAACAGGCTTCCTCCGATCTGTCCTCAATCTGCCGTCACTGGGTGAGTACTAAAGTAATTAAAGTGCTCGCATCACCCAAATCTCCTTCCTAGACCGCAACGGACGAACCCGGCAGTCGAACCATTCGATGAATGTACGCTACACCGGGTGAGCTAGCGAATGTCACTCCGTAGGCGATAGACATATTCCATGAGCACTTATTGCCGCTAACTCTTCATTAACTATGACGACAGAGGCACACTTTGAAAGACATCTCCATAACTCTTCGAACAAGAAACCAGAAATGCTTGGTTAGCAAGCATAAAATAATAATATATATAGCGTCGTTCAATAATTCGAAAGTTTGTGTGACATTATTGGACTATGTCGGAACTGAGGGACGATGTCCCTGAACCGAACCAAAAATTCTAAGTCCACCGACGCTATCAGTTTCTTATCCGGCATCGCAGCATTCTGGTCCGACGAAAGAAGCTGTAGAAAACCAAGTCAGATGACATACACAACAGCATATGTTGTTCCGAAAGGGAAAGCTCGAAATCCTCCGAATCCCTTTCGGTATCCCGTCGGACCGGATGAAACTTTCGGACGTCCGTACCCGCTTCCGCGGAGCGTCCCGACCCAGCATCGTCGGATAAAATATATGCGACAGATTCAGTTGATGCTGGGATGCTGCGATAAACTGTGCTATTAAGGAAAGCACGTCCGTTCCCGAGGCCTGTGCAGTAGCGGTCTTACGATGCATTGCCGCCGGAAGCTCCGTGTACGTTGACTCCCGCACACTTCCTATGCGAACGTCCGGAGTCTGCAGGCCTCGTGTCCCTGGCTACCGGATGGTGTGACCTGGTCGCCGAAGAATCCTTGATCGGCGAAGCTGGTAATATATCGGCGGTCACGCAGCCAAGGTGCGGTCGTGTGCGCTGACGAGAAGAGGAAGCCTTAGCAGTCTCAGCGGACTGCCTATACAACGGAGCGTCCCGAGCGACGGACGTATGCTCCGCTTGCGACACATTTTGTACCACAACATCTGGGGCCAGATGTTGTTGAACGAGAGAGGGGCCTCTCTCGCTTGCCGTCCGGATGGACCGGAACGAGCTATGAACCGGACTAAAAGGCTTCCTGCGTTCTCCCTCCGATCCGCCGTCACTGGGTGTGCATTAGGTTAATTTATAGTGCTCGCATCACCCCAAAATTCCTTCTAGACCGCAACGGACGAACCCGGCTGCCGAACCATTCGGTGAATGGACGCTACACCGGGCGAGCTAGCAGACGTCAAAGGCCGTCGAACCTACTAGGGTCCTCTTAGGCAATTGGCGTATTTACATGAGCACTTTTCCGCTAGCCCTTCATTAATTGTGACGACGGAGGCACACTGTTGGAAGACATCACAGATACATCACCCTAATCTTGATCGTCTGAAATAGAAATTGATAAAGTAGAGTGACCCTGCGGGGAAAGGACCGGAGTGTCCAAATCCCCAATAACATACCGTGACATACGCTTCCCATATTGTCATCGAAATCATACGATACAGAACAGGAGTTAATGCGAGTACACTGACCACATATAGAATGATAATAAGTCAGAGGAAGACTTCCTCTTAAAACAATTGATCAATATCCTTTCAATGTGAAAAGAAAACAAGTCCTGGTACTCGCACTAACCCCTGGCAATCAAAATACATAATAATAATATGATCCATTAATATAGAAAAAATAATTGAAATCAAAATATTTTGAAAAAATATTTTTTCAGAACAGCCCAAGTTTCTGAAAAGTAACGTTGAGCCCCAATGGATCCCAAGCCTAAGTGTGGACAAAAATTTTAAAAATATTTTAAACAATTTATTCAACACTTACGAACAATAATAATGTATCTAGTTATGATTAAAATAACATCAAGATATTATTTTTTAGAAATCCCCCCCTCACACAGAGGGCTGTTGTAAATGTAAACAATGAGTGTAAAAACACTAAAATAAGACTCCAGGCACCCAGGCCCGAAATCAGTTACCAAAAATACACCATCTGATGCAAAACAGAGACTTCCAGGGAAGAAACTGCAGAACATCAGATGGTAGATGCAGAACACAACGCCTAACCACCCGTAGGTGAAGACGTAAACATGGGGAAAGAACAGAATTCATTCTGTTATTCAGCTAAAACTCCCAAGAAAATTTAGTAATAATAATTACAAAAACTATGCCAAAAGCATGGGAGAATAGCAAGGGGGAACTTAAAGGACAGGGAGAGAGGAAAACACTTAAAAAACAGTGTAACTAAATAATCAGAATGACAACAAAATGGCTGCTGCCTTGAAAATAGGTAACTTAACATAATTTCATTAAAAAATTTTAAGTTACAGCCCTGATAATATTCTGTCACACATTCTTTTCCTCTCCTCCTTCTCTATCCTCCTTAGAATCACCATTTCACTAATATTTATGTGTCTGGCATCATTTAAACTGAGATTTATAAGCACAAAGATCAGTCAGATGTTAACTGATGAAGGGCCAAACTTAGAATGATTAATGGCGCCAATTTCGGAACGTCCTTGACACTGCGCATGCGCAGTAGGGGCGAAGTGTGGAGGGCCTTTCAGGACATGTTTTCTTTAGTTTTAGATGCAAATTTGGGGGATTGGGGGGCAAAATTTGTGTTTGGCCCTATATTTGAAGAGTTAGCACCAGCTATGTCTGGGTCATTGGTACAGTATAAAAATATAGGTATCACCTTGGCAATTTTCATTTTGTCTGGCACCTTACCATTTCTGAAGAAGCTATTAATATGTGCAAGGGGCTCTGCGATTTAGTCTCCCCTAGTTTTTCAGAAGTGGAGTTGAGATACCATCACAGTATTTTGTCAATTTGGATTTTAGATTGTTTACAATAAAACTAACTTCTAGAGGACTGGTTGGTCTAATGTAAAAATTGTTTGGAAAATTATTTCTCGTATAATCTGAATAAGATTTGTTTGTTTTTTCAATTTCTTCTGATGTTAGCTTACCTACATTGGCAAAAAAATTATTGAACTCATTTGATCCGTCAGAGGGAGCTTTTATTTCTTCATTGTTGTGAAACAATGACGAGGGTTGTGTAGCTATACTTTTTTCTTTATTAATTGTATTATTTAGGATTTGCCATGTTTTTCGCATGTCACTTTTAGTTTCTTTTAAGATGTCTGTAGTAAATTGCTTTGCATTGTTTTTTAACTTTGTTGAAAATTCTGCAATAATTTTTATAGTTCAGAATGTTCTGAGCATTTGAAAGTTTAAGTTTTTTGTTATAAAATTTTAGTTTGTTGTTAAATGATATGACAAGAGCCTTGGTCATTCAACGTTGTTTTTTAATGAATTTCATATTCAAGGGGACATTTTTCAGAGGAAATATGGTTCCATAAGCTTGCAAATAAATATTCAGAAATGCTTCATATGACATATTCAGGCAGTTTGATTGCATTACTGGAGAGAAGTCGCTCTGGGATAGAAGAGTTTTGAACACTGCAATACTTTTTGTGTTTATGATTCTCTTCAGAGCAAAATGATGTGTGCTGATTGGTTTTAAATGCATTTCAATGTGGAATATTCCAAAATGGTCAGACACATCACATATAATTATACAAGAAAGAGAAGTCAGTGCGAGATGGTTCGAAAATATATGATCAAACTAGCTGAATGGCTTGTCACTCTCGTTGGTTTGGTGATGAAGGGTAAAAATCCCTCACTGAACATTAGATTAACAAATTCCTCTGTTTTGGAATGGATTGATACTTTTAGCAAGTCGACGTTGAGATCTCCCATAATATACACTTTTTTATTTTCAGCATTCAAAATGTCGGTTATTTCATTTAACTTCGAAAGATATTTATGTCTGCTTTTGGGGGTGTATTCGGTCTATATATGACTCAGATTATTTTTGTGGTATTCTTAATTTCAATCTCAATAAAGAGCGATTCGAAGACATGGAGAGGTCTTTGCGGATTTTATATGGTGTGCCCTCTCCGATATAGATTCTGACTTCTCCCCTACCATCATCATTTTGAGGCCTAGAATTTTTAATAAGTGATGTATAACCCTCAAGTGTATATGAGAAATTTAAGGAGATCTGAAATATTTCGATTAGACCGATTATATCAAGCAAACTGTCTCCTTGTTGTAGGTTACATAACATATCTTTCAATAGATTCCAGTGCGCTTTCAAACTCAGGCAATTAATATGAAACACGGAAAATCCTATTTTCACTTCACTTGTAGAAGACCAAAAATCACTGGAGAAAAAATAATTACAGTCCTTAACTAAGTCACATATGTAAAGAGTCATCAGCTCTTAGTGCTGTTCGTAATTTATCGTTAAGCTGTCTGAAGTCATATTCCCCACATGTCTGGACCTCATAGAGAGTTAAGCTACCCCCCATTGAATGTGCATAGACAACCTAGAACCCCCACCACCCTGGACAAACGTGGGAGACCAATATAGATGAGTCAGGTGAGCTAAAAAATTACAGATTACTAACAACACCTTGCTTCCATCTTGTTTGCGTCTGGAGAGCGTAATCATCACAGTTCTGTCTACTTATACCATACTTTTCAGCCAAGTTTTCTGCTGTAATAGCCATTGGCAATTTAACATAGTTGTCTGAAAGGCCTGACCAAAGGGTATCTTCAAACTGAAAAATAAGTTAAATAACCAGAGGATTAAGTGAGCCTAAAATGCTCACCAAGATAAAGTTGCCTACAAGGAATAGGGGTTTCTGCGGGGAGGGATCAGAAAGATTGAGGAAAAAGGGAAGTGTCTAGTGTTGAAACAATTACCTATTTTTCAAAGTCGACTAGTCGACGGGAGTAATAGATTCAAAATCGACTAGTCGGCTTTTCTGTTGAAAACATAATTGTCTCAGTAAATTAGGTGATAAGAGACTGTTACATGTAAGCTGATAACCCTTTCATTTAATGACTCGTTTGACAGGTGTTTGATGAAGTTTCCTTGTCAAAGTCATGAACGTAGCTGTTCTCTTTTTCGTATTTTGAGTTTTTTAAAACGTTGTGCATCTTATAGCTTTAACCATTCAGTAAAAAAATTAGGAAACCTGGGAAGTATTGCCTCCTAGTTCTCTGTCTGTACAGTAGGAAAAGTACCCAATGATGTTAAAACAGAAGTTTCGTGAATTTGTAAAATGTTTGAAGTGCGCCGCCATTCACCCAGTGCAATTGATTAAAAACTCCCGGGTCAAATTTTGTGATGGACAGTTTCCTCACTTTCATATCCAGTCTTCGCCAGCTCGCACCCAAACCAATACAGTAATATCCTAGAATATGGAGCTGTGGCATTATTTTTATATCACTTAAAAAGTGTGGGTGACTTGGGTGCGGGACAGAATGCTTGCATGAATTAACAGCATCTTTGAAGTTGTACATCAAAGTATTTTTCTTCAACATGTGCCAGTGATTAGGTTAGGTGAAATCAGTACAGTAGAATCCTCTTAATTGAATATTCATTTTGCCAGTGAAAATTATTCAATTAACAGGAGTATACAATTAACAGGGATTTGGTCAGTTTCCTGTGTTCTGGAGGTAAACTGAGCATTTGTTCTATTATATCTTGATATAAACAATATCAAACAAGATATAATAGAATAAATGCCTGTATTGGATGTAGTGAGGCCAAAAAGGTTGATAAATAAGGGGAATTTGGTGCGTGTCACAGTAATTTTTTCGACATATTATAAAAATTTATATACAATTAACAGGAGTTTACTCTACAATCCATATGCAATTAACAGATCAAATTTGTACTGAAGGCATGGTAAATGGTTTTGTGTTTGAAAGTTAAAAAATTTATAGTAATTTATATATTTTTTATACTTACCAATGACCCAGACATAGCTGGTGCTAACTCTTAAAATATAGGGCCAAACACAAATTTTGCCCCCCAGTCCCCAAAATTTGCATCTAAAACCAAAGAAAACATGTCCTGAATGGCCCTCCACACTTCACCTCTACTGCGCATGCACAGTGTCAAGGACGTTCCGAAATTGGCGCCATTAATCATTCTAATAACCAGTGCCTGGTAAGCGCTATGTACTCAGCGGGGAGGTAAGAGTTCCCAACTCCTGGGAGGGCCATCCCCGTCTGGGTCATTGGTAAGTATAAAAAATATATAAATTACTATAAATTTTTTAACATTTTTATACTGTACCAATGACCCAGACATAGCTGAATAGTAAAAAGGCTGGAGGGCCAAGGACATAGAGCAAGATGGAATACGCTCAATAATATAAAATAGAGTCATCCCCTCTAGGGAAAAAAAAGTATTAGGCCTTAGATGTATCTTTCTTATTTATGATAAATTAGAAAGATACAACACCTTCCAAAATTGGGCATCATACATCCATGTACTCTATTAATATCTAGTATAATCCTAATACTAATAATTTTTAAAGTAAGCCAATAAATAAAGTAAGTCTAGAGAATAGAGACTCTTTATACTCCTTAAAAGTGTCTGAGGATTGTATAATAATGTCCGTTGACACGTGCTATATTCAAAAGCTATACTTTAAAAACTAAGACCTGAATGAATTTTTAAAACATAAACTTCTCACTAAACAACCATCCCAATAACAGCTCAGAATTACTAACTCCGGAGGAGGTATCCCCTTGTTTTCATAGTAAAACAGGTGACCCAAGGGTACACCCTCCCCCCCCCCCCCCTTTTCTTGCCCTGGGTCAAATAGCCCAGAGCTAAGAGGGCAGCAGAACGGAGTCACTCCAGAAACAGACAGCCTACCTAGCTATAGTAGCAACTGTTAAGTGAATGACATTCTGAGCAGTAGATAATAGACCTAACAATAGAGGCCTCCAGAAATGGACTCAATATTTCTGAGATAAAAATTCATGAATGTGGATGGCTGAGCGCAATGAGCAGCCTTCAAAAATCTATAACAGCGACACTATTAATGTAAGCCCAAGATGTAGAAGAACTCTTACTTCAAGAGCCGAAATCTCAAACACAACTGCCGAGTCAATGATATACCATAAGCAGTATCGATAGTTAATTGAATCCATTAGCAATAGAATGGAGCGTAACGTCCTTCTATTAGGCATCAAAGACAGAAGAAGCTTACGCCCGTAGTAATAAACAGATATCTGTTTATAAATACGTAAACTCTAACCGGACAGAGTAAAGGCCTATGCCCGTACGAAGACGGAAGGACCTTAATAACAATAGGTTCCGGATATTAATTAGGAGCCTGACTCTTATGCAAAAATCCAACCTAAATAGTAAAGGAAGTAGTGATTCCGAAACTACGAAAGTGAAAAACATCCGATAGTGCATGACACTCACTGACTCTTCAGTAAAAGAGAAGCCAACAGAATTACTGTCTAAAAGGTCAGAATTTGAAAACTACTGTTTCCAGAGGCTCAAATGATTACTTACTTAAATAAGAACCGAAGTTAAATTCCATATAGGAATTTAATCTAATGATTCTAAGTCTATTTATCGAAAAGTTACTAACTGACTTAGATAAAGAGACAAAAGACTCAATTGTAAACTATCATAGAGTGCATAGGTATGAGGTAACATAAACCTATAACCTTAATAATAACAGGCTGCAGTAGATCTTGTCAAACAAGTATACTAAAAAGTTGCAATGACTAGTATGGAGGGATCAACAATATCAACATAGTGATCCCTACAACAACGACGGAAGAGCCTCCACTTTAGCCGCATAGTATAGCGAAGAAGAGGTTCTCCTATAGTAAGAAATCGCGTCCAAAGCTCGTCCAGTACAATGCTTACAATGCAATAAGGACCACACAACGGAATACGTGAAGGTTGAGACCTTGCGGGTTGTGATAAAGATGACACGATATTACCCAGCGAAAAAAGATCCTCTCATGGAGGAAGATTTCGCGTTAAGTCCCACAGTAGACATCAGAGTAAATTTACCCACGGTCTCTGTGAAGACAGAGATGCTATCAACAGAAATGTATTGTGGTTGTTTATCTAAGCAAAACTTGCTGAAACAACAGCGCAGGAGGATACGCATATCCTATCATTCCGTCCTATTAGATCAATAGAGCGTTAACAACATAAGATCAGAGATCCGGACAAGCAAACACATACGTCTGCAATTGACAAGCAAGTTGTGTTGTAAATAAATTATCATTGGGCGCTCCCATTGATAGCAAATCTGATTGAATACTTGTTTGTTGAGAGTCCATTCTGACGGCAACAAGCGACCCATAAGTGAACGGGAGTCCGGTAATACAATCAGACGACCCGGAATATGACGGACCGAAGCAGAACTTGGTGTACTATAACAAACAAAAAGATTCTTTCCATTAAATTGAATAACGGAAAGGAATGAGTGCCTCCCTGGTTCCGGAGATACGCCACTACTGTCGAATTAACGGACAGGATTTGGACCTGCGTTTCTGAATAATGTTCATCCAATGACATAAAGCAAGCCTAAAAAAAAAACATTATTCCGTGGAAGATAAGTGCTTGCTTAGAGACTGCGGAACCCAAAGACCCTGGCACTTCGAATCCGTTGGGATCAATATTATATCCCAACCTGTTTGACTGGCAACCGTCATAATTATAAAACTCGGATCCGGCAACTGCAGTGGCACTCTCTGAGTCAACCATCGAATGTTTGCCCCAGTCTGAATCTCTTGCTACACTAGATAGACAAGAGAACGTGTAAATCGAGCAATTCATGGATTGCTGAAAAGTTGCCGTCGAAGAGAAGCTTCTCCGAGAACGAAGCGACTCTGAGAGAGTTCTTCACCTTACTATCCACGCGCGTGGATGTAGCTAGGGCTGCGTCACGTCTAACCAACTCCAAGCAGCCACTGAAGGGCGGAGTTATACATGAACAAACTACTGCCCTCAAAAGAAATCACATTGAAGATTAAATCCCGGAATTCTTTCTCTTGAAGACGTAATGATAACGCCTCAGTAAGGTGGATTACGTATGATAAAGCGTCTAAGTCTAATAAACATCATTGTCGTTTCCAACATTGTGGTTGGAAAAGACATAGACGGCGAAAAAGATTATTTCCAGTCTTTAACCACGCCGTCTAGACGCATATGAACTCTCGGTATGCCCTGTTCTGCCAAAATAAATCTTTCGTATAAATGATAAAAGGCAGAAATGAGCATTGCGGACAAGAAACTAAACTATCATGCTTGGTAGCAGGCTTATATATATATATAGCGTCGATAAATAATACACATGTTCTAATGACATTATTGGACTGTGTCGGTAAGTCAGGGACAATGTCCCTGAACCGATCCAAAATTCCGTGTCCAATGACGCTATAAGTCTCTTATCCAACATCGTAGCAATGTAGTCCAAAATAACAATCACTGGAAGATAATGCCGGAAGATATGTATGGCAGCTTCCGATGCTACGAAAGGGAAAACTCGAAATCTTTCGAATCCCTTTCGCCATCCTGTCGGACCCTATAAAGCGTTCGGTCGTCCGTACCTGATGCAACCGCGGACCGCACCGACCCAGTGCCGTCAGATAATTCCTGATTCGACCAAGAAACTGTCGATTGCTGGGATGCTGCGAAAAAACTGTGCTAACTCGGATAGCACGTCCGTCACTGAGGCCTGTGGAGAAGCGGTCGTACGATGCATTGCCGCTGGAAGCTCCGTGATCGTTACCCCGTGCATACTACTAATATGCGAGCGAACGGAGTGTATAGGCCTCGTGTCCCTTGGCTACCGGATGGCGTGACCTGTTCGCCGTGGAATCACTGAATGACGAAACTGATCGGATACTCGAGGTCACGTAGCCAATGTGCGGTCGTGTGCACTGCTGTGAGGATGAGGAAGCATTATCGACAGTCTCTCGGACTGACAATATAATGGAGCGTCCCGAGCAACGGACATATGCTCCGAATGTAAAATATCTGAACCACAACATGCGGTCCCCTATGTTGTTGGACGAGAGAGGGACCTCTCTCGCTCACAGCCCGGACGGACCTGGACAAGCCAGGAACCGGACTAACAGGCTTCCTCCGATCTGTCCTCAATCCGCCGTCACTGGGTGAGTACTAAAGTAATTATAGTGCTCGCATCACCCAAATCTCCTTCCTAGACCGCAACGGACGAACCCGGCAGCCGAACCATTCGATGAATGTACGCTACACCGGGTGAGCTAGCGAATGTCACTCCGTCGATCCTACAAGGGACCTCTTAGGCGATAGACATATTCCATGAGCACTTATTGCCGCTAGCTCTTCATTAACTATGACGACAGAGGCACACTTTGAAAGACATCTCCGTAACTTTGCGAACAAGAAACCAGAAATGCTTGGTAATAGCAAGCATATAATAATAAATATATAGCGTCGTTCAATAATTCGAAAGTTTGTGTGACATTATTGGACTATGTCGGAACTGAGGGACGAAGTCCCTGAACCGAACCAAAAATTTCTAAGTCCACCGACGCTATCAGTTTCTTATCCGGCATCGCAGCATTCTGGTCCGACGAAAGAACCTGTAGAAGATCAAGTCAGATGACATACACAACAGCATATGTTGTTCCGAAAGGGGAAGCTCGAAATCCTCCGAATCCCTTTCGGTATCCCGTCGGACCGGATGAAATTTTCGGACGTCCGTACCCGCTTCCGCGGAGCGTCCCAACCCAGCATCGTCGGATAAAACATTATGCGACAGATTCAGTTGTTGCTGGGATGCTGCGATAAGCTGTGCTATTTAGGATAGCACGTCTGTCCCCGAGACCTGTGCAGTAGCGGTCTTACGATGCATTGCCGCTGGAGGCTCCGTGTACGTTGACTCCCGCACACTTTCCTATGCGAACGTCCAGAATCTGCAGGCCTCGTGTCCCTGGCTACCGGATGGTGTGACCTGGTCGCCGATGATTCTCTGACTGGCGAAGCTGACTGGATATCCGAGGTCACGTAGCCAAGAGCGGTCGTGTGCGCTACCATGAGAATGAGGAAGCCTTATTGACAGTCTCTCCGGACTGACTATATGTCGGAGCGTCCCGAGCGGTGGACGTATGCTCCGAATGCGAAACATTTTGTACCACAACATCTGGGGCCAGATGTTGTTGTATGAGAGAGGGGCCTCTCTCGCTCGCCGTCCGGTTGGACCAGAACGAGCTATGAACCGGACTAAAAGGCTTCCTCCGTTCTCCCTCTAATCCGCCGTCACTGGGTGTGCATTTGGTTGATTTATAGTGCTCGCATCACCCCAAAACTCCTTCTAGACCGCAACGGACGAACCCGGCTGTCGAACCATTCGATGAATGGACGCCACACCGGGCGAGCTAGCGGACGTCAAAGGCCGTCGAACCTACTAGGGTCCTCTTAGGCAACTGGCGTATTTACATGAGCACTTTTCCGCTAGCCCTTTATTAATTGTGACGACGGAGGCACACTGTTGGAAGACATCACAGATACATCACCCTAATCTTGATCATCTGAAATAGAAATTGATAAAGTAGAGTGACCCTGCGGAGAAAGGACCGGAATGTCCAATTCCCCACTAACATACCGTGACATACGCTTCCCATGTTGTCATCGAAATCATCAGATACAGAACAGGAGTTAATAAGAGTACACTGACCACATATAGAATGATTATAAAAGTCAGAGGAAGACTTCCTCTTATTACAATTGATCAAAATCCTTTCAATGTGAAAAGAAAACAAAGTCCTGGTACTCGCACCAACCCCTGACAATCAAAATACATAATAATAATATGATCCATTAACACAGAAAAAATAATTGAAATCAAAATATTTTTTCAGAACAGCCCAAGTTTCTGAAAAGTAACGTTGAGCCCCAATGGATACCAAGCCTACGTGTGGACAAAAATTTTAAAAATATTTTAAACAATTTATGCAACACTTACGAACAATAATAATGTATCTAGTTATGATTAAATTAACATCAAGATATTATTTTCAAGAAATCCCCCCCTCACACAGAGGGCTGTTGTAAATGTAAACAATGAGTGTAAAAACACTAAAATAAGACTCCAGGCACCCAGGCCCGAAATCAGTTACCAAAAATACACTATCTGATGCAAAACAGAGACTTCCAGGGAAGAAACTGCAGAACATCAGATGGTAGATGCAGAACACTACGCCTAACCACCCATAGGTGAAGACGTAAACATGGGGAAAAGAACAGAATTCATTCTGTTATTCAGCTAAAACTCCCAAGAAATTTTAGTAATAATAATTACAGAAACTATGCCAAAAGCATGGGAGAATAGCAAGAGGGGACTTGAAGGAAAGGGAGAGAGGAAAACACTGAAAAATCAGTGTAACTAAATAACAAGAATGACAACAAAATGGCTGCTGCCTCGAAAATAGGTAACTTAACATAATTTCATTAAAAAATTTTAAGTTACAGCCCTGATAATATTCTGTCACACATTTTTCCTCTCCTCCTTCTCTATCCTCCTTAGAATCACCATTTCACTAATATTTATGTGTCTGGCATCATTTAAACTGAGATTTACAAGCACAAAGATCAGTCAGATGTTAACTGATGAAGGGCCAAACTTAGAATGATTAATGGCGCCAATTTCGGAACGTCCTTGACACTGCGCATGCGCAGTAGAGGTGAAGTGTGGAGGGCCATTCAGGACATGTTTTCTTTGGTTTTAGATGCAAATTTGGGGGATTGGGGGGCAAAATTTGTGTTTGGCCCTATATTTAAAGAGTTAGCACCAGCTATGTCTGGGTCATTGGTACAGTATAAAAATATTATATTCAATTAACAGGGATATACAATCAAGAGATATCCAATTAAGTGGGCTCCACTGTACTTGTAATGCTGCTGAAATCCAAGTTGTAACATTATCGGCATCAACAAACGACAATGATTGCATTGATATCCACTTCTCAATACAATTTAAAACAGGTCCACCACGAAGCGGAAACATCTGATGTTTGTAATCATTAACCCCCAGTATTGGCATTTTACGACTTCATCTTTGAGTTTCCCGACTAGTCAACTGGTGGATTTCAGAGTCGATTTTTCTGAAAATCGAATCAACTTCAACTAATCGTTTCAACACTAGAAGTGTCACCTTGTACATGTGTGCATACTGCAATGACTGTCACCAAAAAAAACTCTGAAAAATCATGTCTGTTTTTCAACCTGATCTCCCCACTCCCAGCATACTACCATCATTAGGCTTGAGATTATGTTGAAAAATGACAAAAGAGCTTCTCTCTGAAAAGATAACCATGGTTAGTTAAAATTGTGGTTTGAAATTTTGTGAAATATTCCTGGAAGCCATCAGTTGTGTGAGCGTGAAGATATCGTGCAATGTCAGTCAACAAGGATATCGGTTCGATAGACTTTTTGGCAAATTTGGCCTTTCTGGTTGTGTGTCCTTACACACAAACAAATGCAATCCTTAATGAAAATAAAACACTTGATTGAAACAAAATTTGTTTTTCTTACTAATTATCAAAAGATTTTGTCTCATGGATCAGAAGAATATCTTCAAGGAATACCTCATATTGCAGTAAGTTAAAATCTGGGCTCCGAGAGCCAAAATATGAAGCCATGGACTTCATTTGAAGATGCTTGAATCTGCCCTCTCAAAGAGTATGGTGCATACCAAATATGCAAAGTTTCTGCCAGGTGGATCTGAAAAAGATTTTTAAGCATTTTCTTCATATTGCAGGGTTAAAATTTGGGTTCCCATAAGCAGTCCAAATATGAACCCATGGACAGGTTTTGATAAACTGGAATCCGGCCCCCTATGAGGAAGCTGTATACCAACTATCAGAATATTCTTACTGGGGGATCTGACAAAGATTTTAAAGAATATTTCTCACAGAGGTCTATGTTACAATTTGGGCTCACATAGGGAGCCCAAATATGAACCCAATGACTTGATTTGAACAAACTTGAACTTGACCGCCCTAAGGATGCTGTATACCAATTATTTCAAGATTCTGCCTTGTGGATCCGAAGAAGAATTTTCCTCATACTGAACTAAGTTAAAATTTTGGGTTCCCATACGGTCAATAGTTGGGCTGCACAATATTCAAATTTTAGTACCACTGACGATTTTATTTAATCTTATTTGTTTTACAAGGATTCGCGAACAAAGTTATACAACTTATATTAACACCTCTCCTTGGCCCAGTGGCACAGGTGTGTGGGATGACATTCATAGGGGCAACGCTTTTGAAAACAGTACCACAGTATACCAGTATAAACTAGAAACTGTTTTAGCACACTAAAACATAGGTCTCTCCTTCCTTTCTATTTAATGCACTGCAAATTATATATACATGAATAATATTGACAATCATGCCAAATATCTAAGGTCTAGGTCAAAAGACAAAAAAGTTCTGGTCCAGATGTAGTTTCCCTTAAAAAAGCACTTAAATCTGACCTTCAGGTCAAAGTTCAAGGTCACATGAAGGTCACTATGGTACGCGACACACCGGCTCATGGTGATACATCCACATGCCAAATATCTAAGAGCTAGGTCAAATGACAAAAAAGTTATGCCCCCGACAAAGTTTCCCTTAAAAAGCACATAAATCTGACCTTCAGGTCAAAGGTCAAGGTCACATGAAGGTCACTATGGTATGTGACACACCGGCTCATGGTGATACATCCACATGCCAAATATCTAAGGTCTAGGTCAAAAGACAAAAAAGTTATGCTCCGGACAAAGTTTGTATGAGAAGAAGAAGGAGGAGGAGGAGGAGGAGGAGGAGGAGGAGGAGGAGGAGAAGAAGAAGATGCACTAAAACAATATGTCTCCCTTCTGGGAAGGGGAGACATATTAACATACAGTTGAGAAAATCAAGCAAAATACAACAAAATGGGCCTCCCCCATACTTTTATGTTAAATATGATGCACAAGGGTCCATTTAAAACAAGAGGCCCCAAGAGGCCTTAATCACGCACTTAACAAGGTGGTTCAAAGTGTTTGAGGGTCACATTCAGCTAAACATGGTTCATCAACATTACAAAGGAATGAAGTGATGAAAGGAAATTTTATTGAAAAACACTAAGGAATGGATTTGACCAACTTGAACCAAAGCTGCCCCCCCAACCACCCCCACCCCAAAGAGAGCCCAAATATTAAGTCAGGGACTCAAACTGAACAAACTTGAGTTTGATCCCCCTTGAGATAATATGAAGGAATTCTGACTGGTGAATCTGAAGAGAGTTTTTCAAAGAAATGGTCTACCATTGCTTTAAGCTAAAATTTGGTCCCAACAGAAACCTAAATGAAAGTGTCAATGACACTGTAGCTTAACTTGACAGTGTGTAGTGTTGAAAAGAGTAATGTTCAATGTTTATGAAAGGGTTATGAAATAAGACAAGAATTGTGATAATTGAGAATAAATTAATTTCTGTTCCATGACAATTCCACACACATATATGGGAATTGATAATTATCTATAATTAGCTAATCTAACACATGGTTCCTTGATGGTGGGAAGAAATAACCTGTCATCTGTCACTTGACCACTTGATGCAGACCAGATGTGGAAGGCAGACTTGAGATTTAATGTTGATAGTATTATTCACTCACCTATTTTAAATGAATTCAGTGATGTTTGTTTATTTTTTCTTGAAATGATACAAGCAATGCTAACAACATCTACTGAGTATGAAGATAATTTGTCAGACACAATCTGGTTTGGATGACCTCTGATGGTGATGGCCAGTTGTTTCAATTCTCCCAAGTTTGATGGCATCAGTAGCAACTTGGTCAGAGCTGTGACAACTAGAGATGGTCTGTCACTGGCTATACCCCCACCATGGCATACCGCTTAGTGTGGATGACTGAAAGAAGCATTCAAATTTTGTAAGTAAAAAAAATCCAACATGGCCACCGGTCGACCATCTTGAATCCAATCTGGAAAAAAACTGTCACGCACTGCTCCTCATCATGTCGACCATTTACATTGAGTTTTGTGCCAATGCAGAAAAAACTGTAGAAGTAGTTTGCTTCACAAGTATTTTGCAAAATCCAATATGACACCAGCCGGCCATCTTGAAACCGAGCGTGAAAAAAATTGTTACGCACTTCCCCTCATCATGTTGATCATTTTTGTGAAGTTTCATGAAAATGCGGCTAAAAACTGTGGAAGTAGTCTGCTCCACAAGTTTACATGTGCAACGGACCAACAACAGATCGATGGACCAACAAGTTAACTCCTATATACCCCTAAATCTTTGTTTTGTGGGGGTATAATGAGGTGTTGATGACCTGACATGACAAACCAGAAAGTCTGTAGTCACTGTTCCTTTACAAGATTCACTTATACCTAACAGTAGAACGAACAGCTTACATAGAAAATGGATTCTGACTGGTGGATCTGAAGAAGATTTTTAAAGAAATTTCCTCATATTGCACTAAGTTAAAATTCAGGCCCCATTAGTAAACCCAAATATTAACTGAGAGACTTGATTCAAACAAACTTGAATCTGACCCTTGTAAAAATTAACTTTACCAAATATTAAAACATTCTGACCAATGGTTCTGAAGATTTTTAAAGCTTATTTCCCATATTGCCCTACGTTAAGATTTGGGCTCCTGTATTGAGCCCAAATACGAACTGAGGGGATTAACTTGAACACACTTGTATCTGACCCATCTATGGATGCTGTATGCCAAATATAAGAAGATTCTGGTCTGTGGTTCTGGAGAAGAAATTTTTTTTAACATTTGCAAATATGCTGACTCAGCATTTTTTCAATGCCCTCTAGAGCACCCTAACACAACCGGTGACATTTTTTTTTTTTAAGAAAGCGTCATACCAAATAATAGTTCTCTGTTCCGTGTGGTTTGGAAAATAAGGGCGTTTGAAAATATTTTCTATTGTTAGCTCCTGGGATTCCCACAAGGAACATGGGAAATTTTTTTTACCATGAATCAAGTACTTACGACTCAATAATACCACATACTGAATTTTGTTCATATTGGACGATCGGTTAGAAAATAGAAATTTTGGGCGGTGCCAAAAATCTTGCCCCTCCATTACGAAGGCAAATATTGCTCCACGAACTTCATTTGAACAAACTTGACACTACACTTCAGAAGGAAGCTCCATACCAAATATCAAGTCACTGCACCCATTGGGTCATGAGATTTTTCTAGAATTTTGGAGCATTTTCCCCCACCCCATCCCTATGGCACGTGGCAACTTTATTTGAACAGACATGAATGGATATATGATAAGGACCATGCATATCAAATTTGGTTCAATTTGGCCCAGGGATTAGAAGTCGATAATGTAAAGTTCACAACGGATGGACGGACAGATGGATGGATGAGAAAGCGATCAGTTGAGAAAAATATTTACCATACTTTCCAACGTTGAATCTATTCATCAGAATGAATGTAATGAAAGGTTTAGCTCCTCATTTCATTCACTCATTGAGAAACAATGATCATATTTTGCAGGGGTGGTTGATATGGACACAAGGTAACTCTGACATGCGATGACTTCCATTGTTATGCGAGTAAGAAAAGGAAAATTGGAGGAGCAAATGTGCAAGGTGAATCAACAAATGACTATTCACACCAAATACTGGACACCTCGATGAGCAGATTTCTTCTTAAATAAATTGGTTGAAGTCTTTTTTCCTTTTGTTCTGGCTGATCAACGCTTTCTGATGCATTATCAGACACATGTAACCTTAAGATTTCCTGTTTAACAGACCATGTTTTTACAGGAGTTAACTGACAATGGCTGATTGACTTAAATTCTCTATGGGTGAAAGTGAGTAACTGGCTAACACTTTTATGGCTTGCTGTTAAGTGAAACACTTTTGCAGAAATGAATCAGACTTTTCTTTGGATTACCTATTTTCCTGCAGCAAGGAACAATTCTGCAGTTATGAAAATATTTTCTATCGATAATGTCCCTTACATTTAATCTATGTTTTCCCTATTTTTACATATTTTTTATTTCAAGAAATCTTGAAACCCTAAAATTATAATACTGTGCTGCAAAATTGAATACTGTAGTGATGGTATACCACTACTAATATACTACTCAAAGTTTGCAAAGCACCAAGTATATCTTGTCATGTACATGTAGACAGTACATGAAAACATCATAAAAATCAAGGGATACATGCTTTCCATGACTGTCGCGAAAAGTCTGCCTGTCAGGAGAGCTAATATAAACACTGGGGACCATCTCAATACATTCCTCAATCACATCCACCAAAAATTTCGCAAGTATGTCACAAGCAAATTTCACAATGATGTGTCAAATATTTGGTGCTTAGCAAACTTTGAGTAGTAAATTTGACAAGTGATATTCAATCGATTTCGATTTTGAAATGTATTTATTAGTGTTTAAGGTCACATACTTATGTACTTATGCACAATGGCTAGTTGTGACCGTGACAGTTTTACGGGTGGAGGAAGCTGGAGTACCCGGAGAGAACCACCAAACATCAACAAGCAACTGTCAGCTCAACATTCTAACTCTGTTCAAACTCGCTCTGGTCAAGCAGGGTTACAGTGGTTGAAGACATGTGCACCATCGACATGCAGTATGCCTTAGTACATGGTGTCATCGTGCCCCCATGTAGGCGACCGGGATAAAGTGCCTTGCTGAAGGACACAACGTGGGTCGTCCCGGACGGGGATCGAACTCGGGACCTCTAGCATAGAAGTCCAGCAGTCTGCCACTAAGCCACCATGGTCCCTACAATTTTGATACCGGTACCAACCGGTATACCAAAATACCCCCCCCCCCCCAAACATTCGTCAAAACAGCTCCAAGCATTGGTTAAATGGCCACCTGACAAACACGTCCCCAGACAAAAGCATACCCTTCTATTCCTCAATTCACGAACAAGTTCTGACCACCACAAAAATATGCCTTACAAATTTCTAGTCAAAAATTTATTTAAAAACCATTTGTGTAATTTTCATTAAAAAAAATCAAAAGCATGAATTTTGAAGAAAAGAAAAAAATGCCAAATTCTGTACAAAATGAGCTCAAAATTGAATTTTTTTAAATTAAAACCCATTTATATATGCATAAGTTAGCCCTGTAAATAAGAAAACTTAAATTTAGAGACAAACAAAGGTCAATGAACACTGAGGAACCCTAAGCCATTATCAGCATGAGTAGGGCCCAAGAAGCTGATTATTGTCAAAACATTACAAATTGCAGGAAGAACATAGGCATTGAGCCGACTTGGAGAAGTGAATTGTAAAAGTGCTGAGGATCTTGGATTGTTTCATGGAGAGATTCATACCAGGTTGTGAATAGTGGGAATACGTGCATCCTGGAACACAAATTTCTGTTAGGTGAAAAAATGTTCAAAAAAGAAAAATTTAAAATTTCACCTACCTGCCCTATTTTCATGTGACAGGAAACACTTTTTTTAAATCTTTTCTTCCTTTTTTGCATTTGTCAAAGACCTAATTATATTATGAGTCAAATTTCTTACCAGGCAAGTTTCAGGGCTTCTGCACACACAATGATGAATAAAAGACTTCAGCAAGAAGGACAAATCAAACTAAAATCGCACAGCTGCTTCTAACATGAAACGGTGGAGGAATAGGAGAGCAGGAGGTCACATGGAATACGAAAAATACTTTTACATATTTGGAAAGAAACATCCTGTGGATTCTATATATTAGTAGATTTCTGAATGTGCCTTTGGAAATTATGTTCATCACAGATTTGCAAAATAAAATGCACACCATACCAAAGTGAATCAAAATTTTCAATTACTTGCTATTAAATATCATGCTAATTTTTCACAGACAATTTGTGATTGAGCAAATGTAATCAAACACAATTTGAACGTGTAAAATGAAAGTGTCAATGACAATGCAGCTCAACTTGTCCAAGAAGGGACTGAACTAAATAGAAAGATCCAGTAATGCCAAGTCATTCCCTCAAAGTATCTACAGAATAGACATCACACCAAACCTACATATGAAATCTGAGAAAGAACAGATGAGGGATGGGGCAGGTTGGGTGTACTAATTTAATTGTTGATAATTTATATGAAAAATCGAAGATGGCTACTACCGGCTATGTTTTTCAATGATTCAGTAAAGTTTGATAGCTCCCAACTAGACATCACACTGAATCTACACATGAAATTCGAAAAAGATTGGGTGAGAAATGCGGCCTGTAGGGTGTGCTAATGGACATGTTGACAATTTATATGCCAAATTTATTTTATTTATTTATTGGTGTTTAAGGTCACATCCTTCTGCACAATGGCTAATCATGACCACAACATGGAGATAAAGTCAAGGTCAGTCAATCATTTATGCCCCATGTTGCCTATTTTAGAGGATTCACACCCCAAGCATTCGTGACTGGGTCCTATTTTACCAGAGTTTACCACAGTAAACAAGCACTGATTCATTTCCCAGGGTTCCAGCAGGATATAAGCCAAATCCATGATGGCTACTGGTGGCCATACTTTCTAACGAAATTCAGAAAAATTCACTAGCTCCCATCTAGAAATCACACCGAAGCTATAGATAAAATTTGATAAAGATTGCTTGAGAGCTGCGGCCTGCTAGGTGTGCTAATGAAATTGTTGAAAATTTATATGTCAAATCTAAGATGGATGCCAGCATCCATGTTTTTCAACAAAATTCGGAAAAAAATTGATAGCTCCCATTTAGACATTGACCCTAAGTCACATATGAAATTTTTAACTGATCAGGTGAGAGCTGCAGCCTGTAGGGTGTGCTAAAGAAATTATGGATGGACAGAGGAACGTACGTTCGGATGTACATAATGATGACAGATTGCAACCCATCCCAATATTGCCAAGTAGAGCTAAAAAAAACTTTTTATCCTACCTGATAGGTTTGACCAAACTTTGTTCCAAATCGAATATCTCGCACAGCATAAGGTGCTCCACTCATACTTTCAGTACCACCACATAATACAACTTCACTTTCACCAAGCATTATTTCCTAAAAAGTTAAAAAATTTATAGTAATTTATATATTTTTTATACTTACCAATGACCCAGACTTAGCTGATGCTAACTCTTAAATTCTAGGGCCAAACACAAATTTTGCCCCCCAATCCCCAAAATTTGCATCAAAATCCAAAAAATAGATGTCCTATGTGGTCCTCCATACTTTTATCCACTGCGCATGCGCAGTGTCAAGGAAGTACCAAAATTGAAGCCAAATCCTCATTCTTACAACCAGTGCCTGGTAAGAGTTATGTAATCAGCGGGTAGGTATGAGTTCCCAACTCATGGGAGGGCCATCCCCGTCTGGGTCATTAGTAAGTATAAAAAAATATATAAATTACTATCAATTTTTTAACATTTTTATACTGTATCAATGACCCAGACTTAGCTGAATAGAAAAAAAGGCTGGAGTGCCTAGGACATAAAGGAAAATCCAATAGACTCAATTATACTCTCCCAAAAAAGAAAGTGTGCATGCTAAAAAATAACACTAAAAAAAGATATATATCCTTTTCATTCATGGAAATTTTATTCAATCACAGATGAATCAATTTGTGACCAACACGAGAAATTTCATTACGCTACGACGAATACTCTTGGTGCCATGCAGAGTCAAAGACACTAAGGGTCAAACACAAAAGTCACACACTCAATATCTGGTATGACCTCCGTCTGCATCGACTACTGCTGTGCATCTACGCCTCATGGAAGCGAACAAGTTAGCATGGAAGTGGGTTAGGGTAGGGTTAGGTTAGGGTTTGGTAGGTTTAGGGTTAGGTTAGGTAGAGTTAGGTTAGGTTAGGGTTAGGGTAGGGTTAGGGTTAGGTTAGGCTAACCCTAACCCTACTCTACACCACTGCAGTCGAGCACGACAATGACATAATGTTAAAATCGGACGAATTGCAGGTCTTCGAGGACGTAAGCCGTATTCTCTCAGCCAGTCGATTACTTTTTGAGGATGTATCCGTCTCAGGTTAGGGATGTTCCTGGCTGTCGTCGTTGCCGTTTGTTACCGGTTCCGGAGATGGACGACACGGATATACCGATCTTGTGCAGGGGTGGTAACTCGGGGTCTCCCGGAGCGGGGTCGGTCTCGAATGTCATCATGTTGTGCATGTCGATGGACTAGCCTGTCTACAGTGTTATGGTGGCAGTTCAAATGCTGGGCAACCTCTCTGTGTTCTGCCAGCTCTAATCATACCCAGGGCAAGGAGACGTTGATTCATTGTCAATCTTGGCATGCTAATGTGGAGTTGTTTTAACAGCAGCGCAAGTTTGAATGTGAACGATAGGAAGGCCTTACTTTAGTGTTTAAATACCCAAGGATTCACACTGCTGCATGAATTTTCAGACTCTCCACGAGCAAAACATGCCTTTTCACAAACGTGCAGCACGTCATTTAACGTTAATGCAAATTTAACGGGAAAAGCTGTTTTTGTGTTCAATATAACTTATTCATGAACAGGTTAACACTCTTTACACCTACAAAATTATTTTTTTGGAGTTTGATCAATTTCTGCAATGCACACTTTCTTTTTTGGGCGAGTATACATGTAAACAGAATTATCCCTTCAAGGAGAAGAGGAGAACAGGCTTTACATGTATCTTTCTTGTTTATACCAAAAAAGAAAGACACAATACCAATCTGTAATTGAGCACAATAACATCAATGATCTCTATTAACATCCAGTATATCCCTTTATACTAATTTATTAAAGGAAAGCCAATAAAAAAGATAGTCCAGAGAATGAGACTCTTTATACTCATTTAAAAGTGTCCGCGGATTGTATATTAACGCTCGTATGACACGTGACATATACGAATGCTTCACACCGAGCTACACTTTAAAAATATTACATAAATGAGATAGATATTAGCTTTACACTTTAAAACCATCCCGGCACCAACTCGGAATTACTGACTCCAGAGGAGGTATTCCCTTGCTTTTCACTATAAAGCAGGTGATATAAGGGAACACCATTCCCCCCTCCCCCCCCCCCCCCCCACTTCCCCTTACTCTGGGTCAATCTCCCCAGAACGAAGAGGGCAGCAGGACAGAGTCACTGCCGGAACAGAAAGCCTGCATAACTATAGTTGCAACTGTTTAGTGGACGACATTCTGAACAACAGATAACGGACCTAAACAACGCAGGGCGCCAGAAATGGACTCCATATTTCCAAGATAAAAATTTGTGAATGTGGAAGGCTGAGACCAATATGCAGCCTTCATCAAAATCGGTAATAGCAACACTATTAGCATAAGCCCAAGATGTAGACAGCGCTCTTACTTCATGCGCCAAAATCTTAAGCACAGACTGCTGAGATGAAGATAATTTATCATAAGCAGTACGGATAGTTAATTGAATCCACCTTGCAAGAGAATGGACCGTAATGTCCTTTCTATTAGGCAGCAAAGACAGAAAAAAACGCTTACTTCCCTTTCTGATAAACTCAGATCTACGTTTGTAATTGCGCATAGCTCTGACTGGACAAAGCAAAGGCCTATGACAGTCTGAAGACGGAAGAGCCTTAATAACAATAGGTTCAGGGTACTTAACAGGAGCCTGATTCTTGGCCAAAAATCCAACATTAGTAGTCAATGTAATAGTATTACCTACACTACGATAGTGAGAATCATCAACAGATAGTGCATGAAGCTCACTAACTCTTCTAGCAGAAGAGAAGGCTAAGAGAAAAGCTGTCTTATAAGATAAGTATTTAAAATCCACTGTATCCAGAGGTTCAAATGGCGCTTCTTTTAGCTTCAGAAGAACCCAAGCTAAATTCCACTTAGCAATTAAGCTAAGGGTTTTAGGTTTATTTATCGAAAAGTTTTTCACTAACTTAGATAAAGAGACATTAAATCCAATCTGTAACCTATCATGATGAGCATTGGTATCCGATAGCATAGACCTATAACCCTTAATAGTTATTGGCTGCAGTTTGATCTCGTCAAACAAGTAGACCAGAAAATTAGCAATGTCTGGAATGGAGGGATCATAAAAATAAACAGAATGATCCCTGCACCATCGAGAGAAAACCTTCCACTTAGCAGCATAATTTAGCGAAGAGGAGGTCCTCCTACAGTTAGAAATTGTGTCCACTGCTCGTCCTGTAAAATGCTTGCCGAGCAAGAAGGACCGCACAACAGAAATATGTGAAGGTTGAGACCTTGCGGGTTGTGATGCAGTGTGCGAAAATTTCCCCTGCGAAAGGTCTTCCGGTGGAGGAAGCTTCCGCGGAATGTCCCACAATAGACAACCGAGTAGATTTATCCATGGTCTCTGGGGTGACAGAGATGCTACCAACAGAATCTTGCAGTGAGATTGCTTGATTTTTAGCAATATCTGTTGAATCAACGGAGCTGGAGGATATGCGTATCCTAACATTCCGACCCAAGAGACCGAGAGGGCATCTACTGCAAACGCTCGAGGATCTGGGCATGGTGACACATACGTCTGCAACTGATTGTTGAGATGCGTCGCAAATAAGTCTATCATTGGACGATTCCATACGTAGCAAATCTGATTAAATACTCGTTTGTTGAGAGTCCATTCTGACGGCAACATACAACCTTTCCGAGAAAGGGAGTCCGCTAGAACGTTCAGACGACCCGGAATATGATGGACCAATAGAAGAACTTGATGCTCTAGGACAAACAGAAGGATTCTTTCCATTAAATTGAACAACGGAATGGAATGAGTGCCTCCCTGGTTCTGAATATACGCTACTACTGTCGAATTGTCGGACAGAATTTGAACATGCGAATTCCGAATAATGTTCATCCACTGACGTAGCGCAAGCCAAATTGACATCATCTCTTTGATGTTTATGTGCTTGTTTTGGAACTGCGGATCCCAAAGACCCCGGTACATCAAATCTGTTGGGCTCAAAGTTGCGGCCCAACCTGTTTGACTCGCACCCGTCATTATCATAAAATTTGGATCCGGAAGTTGCAGTGGTACTCCCTGAGTTAACCACTGAATATCTGCCCAAGTCTGAATCTCTTGTTTCGACAAGACGATGTTCGTTTCGAGCGAATAAATCTTCACACTCCAATTCTGAGTAAAAAATATCTGGAGTGGACGAGTGCGTTGTCGCCCCATTAGAATAAGATCCTCAGCGGCTCCGCACAAACCTGTCCGTCGCATTAATTCTCTCGCTGTTACCTCATCTCAGTGAAGACAAAAGCGAGCGTAACAACTGACTAATTTCACTCTGGTTAACAGCAGACGAACTAGATTGTTGTGCGACTCGAAGCTCCTTCCCAGGTGGGTAAATGACTTGGACGGCACTAGATCCGACTTCTTTTCGTTTACTATGAAACCGAGATGTCGGAGCAGTTGAAGCAGATTCTGCACATCGTTCTGAAGCGTTAACTTGTTGCCGTACCTCTGAAGAATGTCGTCCAAGTAGGCCGACGTTACCACAGACGAATGAGCTCGGAAATGAGTCATTACCAAGTTCATTATTCGAGTGAAGGCCCAGGGCGCTAGATTCAGACCGAAGCACATTGCTCGGAACTGATAAACGACTCCAAGGACAGCGAAGCGAAGATACTTTCTAAATGCCGGATGTACCATGATGTGGAAGTACGCATCCTTGAGATCTATGCTCGAAGCATAATAGTTCACTCGAATGCTTGCTCTGACCGATTGGATGGTCTCCATATAAAACTTCGGAGCCACGATCAGCTTGTTAAACCAGCTCAGATCTATAACTGGACGAAACGAGCCGTCTGGTTTTGGAACCAGGAACAGGTGACTGTAGAAACCTGGAGATTCCTAGTTTTCTATGACCTCTATCGCGTTCTTGTCCAGAAGAGATTGAACTTCTGAAAGAAGCGAATCTCTCTTCTGAACGTTTGACGGAAGCTGAGTCCAACGTGGACTTCGAGTTAACAGAGGTTTTTACTTGAAGGACAGTTTTAGACCTTCGGAAATAACCCCTTGCACCCATGGGTCGTCCATAATTGACAACCAATGGGTTAAGAATCTCAACAGCCTTCTGCCCACTGGAATGCAATAGAGGTTTAGACATCACCTCCTGGCCCTGTGAGGCTTGCGGGAGGAGAAACCACATCCTCCACAATCCGCACCTCGCCCAGTCGACCTAGAGGCGTCTGACCGGTTATCTCGGCTAGCATTATGACCCCTACCTGAGTCGCTACTCTGACGGTCTCTGGAGTAAGATGTAGAGGCTTTTGTACATCCTCTATAGGAACTTCCCTTGGACGTACTCGCCCCAGAAGTGCCTGCCTTACTCCTCTCTGCTGAGTCCGACTTTTTCGAAGTGGATTTAAAAAGCAGAGAATCCGAAGCTTTCTTAGCAATCTGACCATAGATTATAGAAAGCTTACCGTCGAAGAGAAGCTCTCTTGAGACCGGAGCGACTGGAAGAGAGTTTTTCACCTTACTATCCACACTTGTGGATGCAGCCAGGGCAGCATCACGTCTGACTAACTCCAGATTGCCACTGAAAGGGCGGAGTTATACGTAGAAAATGCTATGGCCCTCGAAAGAACTCTCAAGGAGAGAGTACTGGTGTTATATGGAAGTACTTTTGAGTTCTGGTTATGACCCGTGCAGCACAATTTTGGATGTGTTGTAGCTTTTCAAGAATAGATGTTTTAGAGCCAATCAGAAGAGAGTTGCAGTAGTCGAGGTGACTGGTAACAAAGGAGAGGACAAGCTGTTGTGAAGTTTGCGTATCAATGAAGGATCGAATTTTGCTAATATTTCTAAGATGAAAAAATGCATTGCGAGAGACATGTTTGATATGTTCATCAGCGGCCAAATTTTCATCCATGAAATAACCTAAGTTTCGAACACAGCTACTGGGTTTTATTGCAGAACCTCCAATATTGAGGGAGAGTTTGGATATTTTTGATATCCAAACTGACAGGAATGATTAATACATTCAGACGACCCGGTATATGACGGATAGAAAGATGAACATGATGATATATGACGTAATAGAAAAATCTCCGTTAGTTGACTTAACGGAAATGAATGGGTACCGCCCTGGTTCCTGATATACGCTACAACTGTCGAGTTGTCTGATAATATCTGAACATGCGCATCCACTATAATGTGAATCCATTGATGTAGCGTTAACCATACCGACATCATTTTTTTTATGTTTATGTGTTTCTCCAGGAACTGAGGGTCCCAAAGACCCTTGAATTTCAAGTCTGTTGGGCTCAGGGTCGCACCCCTAACTGTTGACTCGCATCCGTCATAATCATGAAAGCCGGATCTGGCAGCTGCAGCGGAACTCCCCAAGTTAACCACTGAATATCTGCCCAAATCTGGACCTTTTGTTACTAGATCTGTTAAAACAATACTGGTTTCGAGCGAATGCATCTTCACACTCAAGTTCTGGGTAAAGAGTAACTGGAGGGGTCGTGTCCGTAAGCGACCCATCGGAATAAGATCCACAGCCGCTCCGCACAACCCCATCAGACGCATAAATCCCTCGCTGTTAATGCGTCTGAGTGTAGACAAAAGTGAGCATAACTGACTAATTTCGTTCTGGGTAACGGCAGATGAACCAGATTGTTGTGAGTCTAGAAGCTCATTCCCTTCTGAAGAGTAGTTGATGCTGTATCTCTGAAGAATGTCGTCCAAGTAAGCCAACATTACCGCAGACGAATGAGCTGGGAAGTGAGATATTACCGAGTTCATTATTCAAGTGAACACCCAGGGCGCTAGATTGGGACCGAAGCACATCACTTAGAACTGAAATACCATCCCTTGAACAATAAACCGTAGGTACTTTCTAAATGCCGGATATACCAGGACATGAAAGAACGGATCCTTAGATCTATGTTTGCCGCATAGTCGATCACTCGAACGCGCGCTTTTACCGACTGAATGATTACCATAAATAAACTTTTAGAACCATGATAAACCAGCTCCTGTCTATTACCAGTCGGAACGAGCTGTCTGGCTTCGGTACGAGGAACAGCATGAAACTCAAACTTGATCTGTAAGTCATCGTTCTATAGTAGGTTACCAAGAATGAAATCATTCGGTTGAAGTATTTCCAAAAAAAGTCCGGAAAAGTAAAGTGTGACTGACAGACTGACTGAGACTGACAGATGGACAGAGTGCAAATGAAACTTGATCTGTAAGTTATCTTTCTATAGTAGGTTACCAAAAATGAAACCATTTCGTTGAAGCGTTTCCAGAAAAAGTCAGGAAAACTGATATTTTGGCGCTTTTCCATATTTCCAAGGGCCATAACTCACACAAGAATAATGCAATCAACATGAAACTCAAACTTGATCTGTAAGTTATCGTTCTATAGTAGGTTACAAAAAACGAAATCATTCGGTTGAAGAATTTCCAAAAAAGTCTGGAAAACTAAAGTGTGACTGACAGACTGATGGACTGACAGACTGACGGATGGACAGAGTGCAAATCTATCGTCCCCTCCGGCGATGCCGGTCGGGGACTAATTATAGGAGGGTTTCCCATACCCTCACAAGGAGTCACTTTTAGACGATTTCTGTCTAAGACGTCCTCCATTACTCTTTTTTGCTGCTGCAGGTCAGTTAGACGCCGACTTAAGGAGCAGAGTATTGATGCTTTCTTTGTAGCTTGGTCATAAACGAATGAAAGCTTATCGTCAAAAACTTAGTGTCCGGATATCTGTGCGACCCGTAGTGAGTTTTTCACCTTGTCATCTTTTAGAGAGGCCGATGCAAGAGCTCCATCACGCCAGATTAACTCCAAATTAGCCACTGTTAAGACAGAGTTATTCATGATAAACATAATAGCCCTGTAAAGGACTCTTAAAACGTCCTCAAAATTCTTTCCGCTGAGACATTGCGCCACAGCTCTAGAGGGTGATCTGTGTAAGACACTGCGTTTAAATTCGTTCTGATTGAAGAAATTGTAGTCGCAATTGTGTCTGAGCGAATAGTGAATGACGAAGGTAAGGCCATGACTAGGTCCTCAGCCTGCTCATCCACATGCAGAGGAACTCTCAATACATCTTCCCCAACCGTTTTAAATGAACGTAGTCCAACAAACAGTAAAATTATGGAAGATGATGACAAGAAACCGCCTTTCTTCTTCCCACTTGAAAGTTGAATATGGCATCATCTAAATGGCCGAAGGCCTGTGACACCTGTCGAGACTGAACCGGAAAAGACATGACCTCCTCCCCCTTTGTCCGGATAAAGTCAGCGTCCAACGGTTTCTTCCTAGTAGTCGCAGCATTCTGATTCGATGGAACAAATTCAGGGTAGTGTTGATGGATTAAATCCATCGCAACCATGTGTTGTTCTGAAAAGGAAGGGTAATCCTCCTCCGTATCCCTTTCCCCATCCGTCTGAATCAGTTGAAATTCACAGTCAGCGGCATCTGAACTTGCAGATGACTGGACCAACCCAGCAACATCCGGCAGCTCAGGTTCTGAGACTACCGTCAGCTGCTTCTGCACTTGTGCACTTCCTGGGATGCTGCGGTGAGCTGCGCAATCTGCGACAGAAAGTCCGTTACGGAGGCCTGAGGAGCAGCGGTCTTCTGTTTCCTGGCCGCTGGATGCTCCCTGGACAGTGTGTCTCGGACAACTCTTTTCTCCGGACGTCCCGATAAATGAGGTCTCGTCTCCTTAGCTACTGGATGGTCCAACTTCCTGACGATGAGTGGTCCCTTCTCAGCAATGTAGGCTGGATATCTGAAGTCATGTAGCTAAGGTGCGGCCGTGTGTGCTTGGACGATGCCGATGTAGAAGCCAAAACTGTAGCCAACGCAGGCTGTGAACCGAATGAAGTGTCCCGGACGGGAGGCGCGGACGTACGCTCCGACTGACGCAAGTTCCGATCACCACATCTGGCCGGGGCCTTTGGAACGAGAGAGGGCTCTCTCGCTCGCGGTCCTTTCAGACCTCGCCAAGCTTCCCAATGAACTTGCCGGCTTCTTATTCTGTTCCGTCATCGCTGGGTGAGCCTGTTTATATTATATCTATTATATATCTTATATATCTACCCAATCCACCGCAACGGACACACCCGGTGTCACAGTACCCATGGACGGAATAACGCTTCACCGGTCAAGCTAGCTGGCGACAAGGAACTGAAACCACTGGTTTGTGGTTTATAGCCCTGCCCAATATTCATGAGCACCTTGCCCCTAGCTCTGTTTGATCTCTGAATGCGACGACGGCAGCACACTCTGTCTAGGCATCACGTAAACATAACCATGTCCTTGTTCCTCTGAAAATAGAAACTAAGAAACGAAACTGAGTCTATGGCGAGAGGATCGGCAGTGGCCTCTCCTTGCTAACAACGTACCGTGACATCCGTCTCCAATGTTTGTCATCCCATCCGACACATGTTGAGCAGAGAATTAGGGGGAGTACATCGACTACAAGCAAAGAAACCAACATGTAAATCAGAGGAAAGGCTTCCTCGCCTTGCAATTGAGCAATATGCTTTCATAATGAAGCAAAATAAAGTTGATCGTACTACCACCAACTCCACATTAAATATCAGAAAAAGTTAGATAACGAATAACATTCAAAATATAAATCGAAAAATAATTTACACAAAAAAAATTTTGGCAAGAGCCCAAGTCCCCAAAGGGAACAATGAGCCCAAATGTATCCTGATAGAGCCTAAGTGTGGACAAAAACTACTTTATTATCCAAAAAATTAATTGCTACACAACCAGAATATTTAATGTATCTTACAACAGTCCTACCATAATAATAAACAGGAAACTACATATATAAATAGAGCGTTGTCAATGCAAACAACATGAGAATGAAAACTGGAAACAAGACCTCAGGCAACACGGCCCTAAGTCAGTAACAGATTTTGAACTATCCGATGTAAAGCAAGATCTTCAGAAGAAGAAAAAATCCAGCAAGAGGATCACAGATCCAGAAGTCGAGTTTTGACATTAAATTCTGAAGAAATAAGCTATTTATAGTAACAGTGACCTTGAACTTGGAGTCCCAGACTCCGAAATCAATAGGTGTCTTCCCTTCCTATAAGGTAACCTCTGGTATAAGTTTGGTAAGGGTGCGTCAAATAGAACTAAAGTTATTGCCCGGAAACCAATTTGTCACAAAATATTCTATTGATAGTAACAGTGACCTTGACCTTGGGGCCCCAGACTCCGAAATCGATAGGTGTCTTCCCTTCCTATAGGGTAACCTGTGGTACATGTTTGGTGAAGATACACAGTACAGAACTAAAGTTATTGCCCGGAAACCAATTTGTCACAAAATATTCTATTTATAGTAACAGTGACATTGACCTTGGAGACCCAGACTCCAAAATCAATAGGTGTCTTCCCTTCCTATAGGGTACCTCTGGTATAAGTTTGGTAAAGGTGCATCAAGTAGAACTAAAGTTATTGCCCAGAAACCAATTTGTCATAAAATATTCTATTTACAGTAACAGTGACCTTGACCTTGGAGGCTCAGACTCCGAAATCAATAGGTGTCTTCCCTTCCTATAGGGTAACCTCTGGCATAAGTTTGGTAAAGGTGCGTCAAATAGAACTAAAGTTATTGCCTGGAAACCAATTGTCACAAAATATTCTATTTATAGTAACAGTGACCTTGACCTTGGGGCACGAGACTCTGAAATCGATAGGTGTCTTACTTTCCTATAGGGTAACCTCTGGTATAATTTTGGTAAAGGTGCATCAAATAGAACTAAAGTTATTGCCCGGAAACCAATTGTTTACGCCCGCCACCCGCCCGCCCGCCACTTCATCAAACTATAAGTCGAGTTTGACTTCGTCAAAACTCAACTAAAAACGATACATAGGATGTATGATGCATGACCAAAACGCCTAAACACCCCTACGGTGAGGACGTAACCATGGGGATATACAGAATAAACCTGTGTAACACGTCAAACTCTCAAGAAATTTATTAAAAAAGTGTCAATAAAACAAGCCAAAAAGTTTGAAAGTTTAACTGGGGGGTTTCAAGGAAGGATAGGGAAGGAACACTTAAACAGTGGAAAAATCATTAGCAAGAATGATAACATCAGGCCCATGTCCCGAAAATGGGGAACATGAAATAATTTTTATAAAAATTATCAAGTTACAGCCCTGAACATTTCAAACCACCGTTTCTTCCTTCCTTCATCCAGTTGTGTCCTTGGATCCACCAAATTAACCATTGATTTGTGTCTGGCATCATTAAAACTGAGATTTAAAAGCACAGATGTCAGTTTGTTGTTATCTGAGGGCCAAACAAAAAATGATGTTTGTGCCAAATCCGGTCACTTCCTGACTTCTGCGCATGAGTGGAGAGTAAAAGTATGGCGGGCCAGATAGGACTTTTAATTTTCGGTTTTGGATGCAAATTTGGGGGATTGGGGGAGGGGGGCAAAATTTGAGTTTGGCCCTATATATTTTTGAGTTTGCACCAGCTAAGTCTGGGCCATTGGGTTATAGTATAAAAATATGCACGGTCGCCTGTATAACAGGGAGTTCAAAGTCGTTGAAAGGAGGAATCAAGATGGTATATACCTTTGTACCAGACTGCTCAGATAATCAGGAGCCAGGCCGTTCAAAGCTTTGAATGTCATAAGGATGGGGGTGATATGGCAGGCCTGGCATTTTCAGACGTGCGATTTTTTCACGCGCCTTAACGTACGCCAAGAACCATTAAGATGCGCGAAATTTTGCTCTCCTGGGTGCACAAAGATAAGTATAACACTTTTGAAAAATACAGCTTCAAAACTGAAGGATGCGTATTTATGCTTGCGTGTCATAGTGCAGGGAAAATCGGAAGGTTATCTCATTTTTTTTTTGTTTTCATTTCAGAGGTTTCATACCTATTTTTCTGTCATGTAAACTGTAAAACACACGACCGTGGAATAATTCAGGTGACCCTCACAAGTTCAGTATCATAAATGGCTGTTATTTGGGGTCAGACAGTAGTATTCCTAACCGTGTTGAGTATACAACGACGCTATGACCAAGTTCAACAACAATAATAAGCAAATTTGAAACATCACATGGACACGTGTATATAGCGAATCAATTCTGACAGGTTTTGGAGAGATAGCACTGCATTTCTCCAATACATGAACCTGATTGAGAGGTCAGTGACTTTACGCGACTCACATGTTTGAATATCATATTCACTGCATAAAGGAACGTGTACGTTTATACAAATTACGTCATACTTGGTTTCACTATAAATGTCGACCATCACACTTGTGAGTTCTTACCATAACCGTTCTGCAAGAACTTACGATTTCACTTTCTGGGAAGGCACAGAAAACTTTGCCTGCACTGGTGTAAAACAATATTAAAGAATAATATAATAATATGTCCGCAGAAAATCTAATGGTTAACCTAAAATAACATTAAATCATTATCAATATCACCGTTAAATATTAGTTTCCATGCATTATGGAGGATGTCGTAACGTCACCAACAACAGAGTTTATTACTTCCTCAGTTCCTGGTGTGACAACGTATGTGCTTTGGATTGCGACGATTCACGGGTTAAGTTGCTCAAAATCTCAATTTATTTTGGTGGTTACTGTATCACAACGCCATCTTTCTTCAGTTACACAAGGCATCACTGAACAGCATAACACAGGCTATTTATAAACCTCTGTTGTGTTTACTTTCACTTTCGGTTGTCATGATATTAGATTATCAATCTGATTTTTTGTGAATTTCTGCGAATATTCGAAATGTCACCATCACCTGCCCACGAGAATTATTTGATTGGTTTCATTTTTCACCGGGTATGTACAGTTTCTATTGCTATTCAAACATGGCCCCATTTCAAAACCAACTTATCTTTCCATTAAACGACATCAGATAATCAAAGAACTTAAATTAAGTGATAACCACGTGGAGTGATGGTATTCCCAAAAACTAATTCGATAGGCATGACTACTGACGTACAATATCCGAAAGCCGTCCCCGTTTACATTTTTTTTTATTTACCGCATCAAGAGTAATTTCGAATGCGATGAATAAAAAAATTGAAGATAAAAAATTGTGTTATCCCAGGACCATATAAAAAATCTTCAATTGGCATCATGTACTGTACAGCTGGCTCAGGTGCAATGAACTGAAATTCAAAATTTATCTGATGGGATGAACTTGAAGTGGGTGAAGTTGAACCATGATTGGTTTGTGACAATTGTGAGTTGTCGGGACGGACGACTTCAACACAGTATTGAGTAACCTTCGTAGTAACATGTATTTATTACAACTATCCAAATTACACAATGCAAATTTGTGAGTATAGCATGTCTGGTCACAGTGTTGAACTGCATTCATATGATATATCATGGTTCAACTGCCTTCCATGTCAAAAAATGAAAGTGTCAATGACACTGTAGCTCAACTTGTCAAGGCATGTACATGTCTAGTATGTGACACAGCAATGACAAACATCTAGGCAATGACCTGATAACAAATTACATATAAAGTACTGTAACGGTCTGTACATAAATACTGGCCGTAGCCTGTAACAAATGTGTAGGTAAAGTATTGTAAAGGTGGGTGACAGTCAGATGCTAAATAGAAAAGAAATCTTTGAGTCCCAGAGTGGGTCTGACTGAACCCCAAAATATTTGTTCTCATAGCACAGTGATAACAAAGGCACCTCAAAACACACTCATTCCTGTCCCAAGGTGAAAACAAAGGTACCCAAGAAGTTTCGTGAAGATCAGTTCATAAATACGAGCTGTATAGAAGTTGTGACAAAAAACTGATTGGACCTAATTTCAGTACAAAATGGCCACTGGCAGCCATCTTGAATTTTGGACCGCACTCAGAAACACTTGTTCTCGTCCCAAGGTGATAACAAAGGTCCCCAAGAAGTTTTGTAAAGATCGGTTCATAAATACGGCCTCTAGCCTGAGCCGTATAGAAGTTGTGTACAAAAAACTGATTGGACCTAATTTCGGTACGAAATTGCCACTGGCAGCCATCTTGTATTTTGGACCGCACTCAGAAACACTCGCTCTCATCCCAAGGTGATAACAGAGGTTAGGTACCCAATAAGTTTCGTGAAGATCAGTTGATAAATACAGCCTCTAGCCCAAGCCGTATTGACATGCGCACTTGCAGTGTATAAGTAGCACTAAATAAATCAAAATTCATCTAATTAGCATAATTTCTGCACGAGAAAAAAAACCTGTATTATATGTGATGTATCCCATAGTACTAAACATTCACACAAAAAATTATTCAAATCAGAGCTTTCATGTGGAAGTTCTGCGCAAAAATCTGATTGCCCCTAATTTTGAACAAAATGGCTGCCAGCGGCCATCTTGAATTTCGGACCTCACCCAAAAAACACTCGTTCTCGTCCCACGGTGATACCAAAGGTACCCAAGAAGTTTCGTAAAGATCGGTTCATAAATGCGGCCTCTAGCTTGAGCCGTATTTGCATTTGCACTGACAGTGCTGAAAGTTACACTAAATACATCAAAGTTAGTCTAATTTGCATAATTTACGCACAAGAGAAAAAAACCCGTATTATATGTGATGTATCCCATGGTACTAAACATTCATACAAAAAATTATTCAAATCAGAGCTTTCATATGGAAGTTCTGTACAAAAAACAGATTTCTGCATTGTCGGTACAAAATGGCGGATGGCGGCCAACTTGAATTTCGGATCGGACCCAAAAACACTCGTTCTCGTCCCACAGTCATAACAAAGGTACCCAAGAAGTTTCGTAAAGATCGGTTCATAAATACGGCCTCTAGCCCGAGCCGTATTGAATTGTTGACGGACAGACGGACGACGGACAACTGGCCATGGCATAAGCTCAAATTTGGCTTTGCCAAAGTTAAGCTAAAAATTAGGAGAGCCATTGGCTCTCCTAGATCATTTCAGGAGAGCGATTTTTAGCCCCCCTAAATTTTTCAGAATGCCAGGCCTGATATGGCATGATTTCCGTTGTCTGGTAATAGTTCTTGCTGCACAGTTCTGAATAAGTTGCAGCTTCTTAATGTTAGACTCTTTACAGCCAAACAGCGGAGAATTACAATAATCTAACCTGCTTGTGACAAGAGCTTGAAATAGTAGTTTTGCGGTAGGTACCCCTTCCTCCCCACCACCCCCCCTCCCCCCCATTCCCACTGGAGCGAAACCTGCTGATATTACGTAGATGACGGTATGAGCTACATGATACCTGTGTGACATGATTGTCACCAGCTAGATTCCCATCCATGAAATATCCCAGGTTCCGCACGACTGCCGAGGGGGAGATCACATGACCATTAAATTTAGGATTAATATTTGCACATTTTGAGAGTTGCTTTCGAAGTTTGATGTAAATTACTTCAGTTTTTTCAGCATCAAGTTTAAAATAGTTCGTTGTCATCCAGGATTTGATATCAGATACGCAGTTTTCCAAAGAGGCAATAGCCTGCGTCTCATTTATGGGGCTGAAGTGTACATAGAGTTGCATATCATCGGCATAAAAGTCCATGTTGGCTAATGATGAAAAACAAGATTGCAGAAAGCTGGGGACCGAGGACGGATCCTTCTGGTACACCGAAGTTCAGTGGCAGCTCCTCCAACACCGCACTCTGGATAGTGATTTTCAGTGTGTGGTGTGAGAGGTATGGCCAGAACCAGTTATGTGTGGTCTCCCCAATTCCGATCCTCTTTTTCAGATGGTGTAGTATCATGGTGTGATCAATGGTATCAAATGCTGCACTCAAATCCAGAAGTACGAGACAAAATACTTGTTTTATGTCCACTGACAGCAGAATGTCATTTTGGACACAGAGTAGGGCAGGTTCAGTGCTACAATTCTGCCGGTAAGCGGACTGAAACTCCTCGGATAAACCACACGCATTCAAGTGTTCTCAAATTTGGGAAGCTACAACACGTTGAATCAGTTTAGATATAAAGCTCAAATTAGAAAGCGGATGACTGTTTTTCAAGGTTTACGCGTAAAGCCCAGGCTTTTTCAGAATAGGAGTGACAAGGGCTTGCTTCCTGGTGGATGGAAGAGTTCTGGACGAGAGTGATGCTTTTACAATTGCTGTTAAGCAGGGAATCAGAGCATTCAGACAAGACTTTAACAATTTTGTGGGAACTATATCGAGTGGGCACCGCTTTGAAGGTGATTTCAATAATAGAGGGCCAAGTTCATCAGATGACATAACTCGGAACAAGTAAAATTCAGCCACAATTCCTTTAGAGTTAATGTTTGGAGCAAATGATGCTTGTGGGTCAAGAGGAGCCAGCGAGGATCGGATTGTCTCAATCTTAACTGATTAAGAAATGCCCAAAAGTGTCAGCCAGTTCTTTTGTGGATGAATGTTCCGGGAGAACACTACATTTGCGTCAATGAAGGAGTTTGTTCACATCTTCTGACAAAACGTGTGGTTTTTGTATTTTGACATTCACAATCTCAGAGAAATATTATCTCTGGGCTTCATGAATGAGACCATTCACTTGGTTTCGTTGGTGGACATAAAGTTCTCGATGAATTTCAAGCTTGGATTTATGCCACTTTGTCTGGAAAGTTGGATGGAAATTTTGGGTTACAATGACCTATATATGAGAGACTTAACATTTTTATGGTTGGTATAATTTTTTAAGTTGTGTCGAGTTGCCCTAAACACAGGTGTGTTTTTTTTTGTTTTGTTTTGTTATTTGTTTTTGTTTTTTTTTTGTTTTTTGGGGGGGGGGGGGGGGGGGGAGGGTAATTTTGCAACAGACTCCAGGCAAAAAGCATTTTTCTCAAACTTGAAACTTTTAATTTATGCCAATACATTGTGCTCAAGAAATCAGAGTACTGGTATAAAATCAGAGTACTGGCATATGCTATTACACAGGTACATTGCCCTGGAAAGGGTGTCCCTGTGACACTGACTGGAGACAAATACATCTTCTTATATGCAAATGCAATGTATTATTATGTTTGTACAATTAAAACCGAAACCAAAAACCCAACTCCTTGAATGAAAATGGAACCAGAACCAACATGAAATTTGAAAATGGCCCATTTCTGATTGTAAAACGTCTGAGCACCTATTTAAACCTCATCAATGTCAAGGTACTCACTGATTATTCTGAAGACCAAATTATTGACAGATTCTTTCATCTCTAATACATCTCATGAAAACATTCAAAATAACTATAGATATATATAACCCATTACATTTTGTTTGGCAGAGCTTCTAGAGCTCTGTCAAACAAACTATGATAGGTTATTTCCCTACTCTACAGATCTGAAATTTCACAATTTTTTAGTGTGAGAAAATAAATTTGTTATCCATGAATATTCCAGGGAGTGTGGAAATTTACACTGTCTTAAAACTGGTATATCCTTCAGCTGTGTCTCAGGGTGTATCCATTTTCAAACCAGTGTAAATTACCATACACCCTGGAATATACACGAATAACTAACAGTCTGCAATGATTACTAACTGGTATTCTCACCACAGGCCTCAACAGCATACAAGAACAAGGCATAATGATTAGCAAAACAAATTTGAAAATTTCCCTGTGACTCGGAAAGTATGACCATTGATCCTGGTGTTTTGTCTCCTACTGAGGCAACTGTACATTTTTTCCTTGCAGAAACCTGGCCCAGTTCTTCAGTATTTGAACAGAATATAGAGTCAATTTTTTTTATTTCTGTGGTCCATGGGTCACTTTCAGCATCTATAGCTTCATTCATCTCTTGCAAAAAAAAAAAAAATGCCCCCTCCCCCCCCCCCCCTCCCGTGGCCTCGAGTGGATTTTTGTAATACTACTTGAACCTGTTTGAACAAACATTAATTAATCTCATGTAAAGGTTTACCATCTCTGTCATGTGCCGGCAGCACAATTCATTTAAACAAACAGTAAATTCTCCATTAGGTTCTGTTAAATTTCAAACCACTCTAGTGCCCACCAAAACCATTCAAGCATAACACTTTGAACAAACATTAATCTAGGAGTCATGGTAATGCTATATACCAAATATCTAAAGATTCTGCCTGGTGGATCTGAAGAAGACCAATGAATAATATTCGTCATACTGCATTAACTGAAATTTGGGCTCCCACAGGGAGCCCAAATGTGTACCCAGGGTCTTGTTTCAGACAAACCTGAATTCAACCCCTCTAGATTTTGATTGGAAGTTCAAGAGATTTTTTATTTTTTTAAAAAACACTTTGTGGGATGCCAACAGAATTATGTTCTATGATCTGCCCCCTGGGACATGGCAACTGTATTTGAACAAACTTGAATTGGCAAATGATAAGGAATATGCATATGAAATTTGGTTCACTTCGGCACATAAGTTTATGAGGAGCAGTCGATGATGTAAAGTTCACCCCAGACGAATAAATGACAGATGGAAAGTGATCACTAAAGCCGTCCTGGGGCCTTGCTCAGGTGTGCTAAAAATTACATCATGTATAGACTCTCCACCTTTTTTCAAGATTTAAGCTCAAAATAAAAGACAGAAAAATGCTGCAATTCTGAAAACTGCAAAGCAACAGGATTTAGATTGTCACCGTGAAGCAAAACTGTATAAAACACTCAAAGCTTTAAGGGTTAACTATTTATTTATTTATTGGGGTTTAATGACACTTTTGACAGCCAGGGTCACCTCGTGTCGGATAGTTTTACTGGAGGAGGAAGCCAGTGTGAACCATCGAGCAACTCTCATACTCCTCAACATATTAACTTCACACAAGCCGGGTTAACACTGATTGAAGTAAAGTGCACCATCGACGTGCAGTATGCCTTAGTACACCACACCACCATGCCCCCACGTGGGTAATTGGGACTAAGAGTCTTGCCCCAGGACACAACACGATTGGGGTCAGGTGGGATTCGAACCGCGGACCTCTCGGCTTGCAGCCTGCATCTCTGCCTACTAAGTAAGCCACCACGCATCCCTTAAAGGTTAACAACCTTGCGGACAATACTGGACATTGTGTAATACAGCTATTTTACTGACCTGAGCTCCATTCACAACTGCCTGAAATCCTGATCCACACAGTCGGTTCACTGTTAGGGCAGGAATCTCAACAGGACATCCGGCTCTCAAACCAACATGTCTAGCTAGGTATGCAGCATCCTGACTTGCCTGAATTAATTAAAATAAAAAGTAATGAACATTTCTTAGTGATGTACCTAAGTTGAAGAAGCATAATTTAAGTACAATGTTGAAATATTTAAAAAATATTTTGATATTCAGTGATAACATCATTTTTCATATCCATCAATTTATTCATAAATGATAAAATAAATGGCCGCTTGGCCACACATCCCCCGAACCAAAGGACACCATTGGAGGGTGCTAATATGCCCGCACTTCCAGAAATTATGAAACATTATTCATGCTCCAACTGAACTTTACTGTCAGTTTCTCCATTTTAATTAATTATACTTTCTCAAAAGGTCTGGAAAATGATAAATTTTAAGTAATATGTATATTTTTTATACTTACCAATGGCACAGACAAGCTGGTGCTAACAAAAAAATTAATCCAGGGCCAAACACCAATTTTGCCCCCAATCCCCAAAATTTGCATGCTAAAGCGAAAATTGAATGTCCTATCTGATACTTCATACTGAATGTGCAGTATCCAGGAAGGTACCGAAATTGGCACCATCCATTATTCTTTCTACAGATTGTCTGTTAAATGTTATAAACAGCGGGGAAGTATGAGTGCCCCCTCATGGGAGGGCCATACCCATCTGGGCCATTGCTAAGTATAAAAAATATACAAATTACTTAAAATTTATCACATTTTTATACAACAACCAAAGGCCCAGACTAGCTGAATCGTAAAAAGGCTGGAAGGTCTAGGACATCGAGTTAAATCCAATTTCTCGATAAGAAATATAAATTGTATAGTAAATTTCCTTTATTTTACCAACCAGAATTGTTTATATGGAGGCCCTCCAGTCCCCGCTGATCACATAACTCCAATGTTGGCAGATTCAAAAGAATGATTCATTAGTTACTGACAGCACACTGGTACCGGAAGCCGTTGATCTGTACTAGGAGAAGAGCGTCCCCTATTGGGTGTGCGCCGGTGGCACTCGACCCAGTTTTGGCTTATTTTTTCTTGGGGCTTTTGCACCCCTTTTCTTTCCCAAATCCCTTGGGAAAGATCAAAAAAAGAGAGTATATTTTTCGAGTTAAGGACTTTCACTGTAGTGTAAGCCTGTAGTAAACAATTGTAGGGTAGGCTGATAAGAAATTGGTTTCAGCTCAGTCTGTGAGTACTCTATAAAGTTTATTCAATTGTTAAACGTAACAAGTGTTTGACCACCGAGGTGGTATTAGTCCCTTACGGCACTTTTGTGACATAAGGTGTTTTTGTCACAGAAGACACTAGAGTATATAAGCATCTTGGATTTTGAAAAAAAAATATTGAGCGTGCATAAATGAAAGGTGTAGCTTGAAGCATATTAGAGGGAGAGGTGGTAACATAAAAACAGAGAGACAGACAGACAGACAGACAGATGTTAGATTTTGAAAAAAAAATATTGAGCGTGCATAATCCCCTCACAACCCCTTTATCCATGTACCATATATGAAAAGTGCAGCTTGATCCATTTTGGAGGGAGCAGTGGTAACAAAAAATAGAGAAAAAAGCTTAAAAAACACAACAGAAATGGTTGCCATGGCGCCATCTTGAATTTTGGAATACAAATATTGAACGTGCAACATCCCATTACAACCCTCTATCCATGTGCCCGATATAAAAAGTGTAGCTTGAACCATATTGGTGGGAGGGGTGGTAACATGAAAATAGAGAAAAAAAGCTTAAAAAACACAACAAAAATGGCCGTCATTCCGCCATCTTGGATTTTAAAGAAAAAATATTGAACGTGCATCATCCCCTCCCAACCCTCTATCCATGTGTCAAATATGCAAAGTATAGCTTGAACCATATTGGTAGGAGGGGTGGTAACATGAAAATAGAGAAAAAAAGCTTAGGTTCCGCTCCACAGTTTCTCACTACTGCACAGGGGTAAAATTCTAAACATAGGGCATATGTTGAAACTAAGGCCATGTAAAATAGAGATATATTTTTAGTATCAGATATATGATTACATTAGGCCTTTTGTTGGACAAGAGAATTTGAAGTTTTGGTCCCAAGTTGGATTCTGATACATCGGGGTAAATTACCAGATGAATTATGGGAAACAGTGGCTTCAAAAAATTGGCTATTTTTTAAAATGTAATTTTTACACGGGTTTGTTACCAGACAGGTAACTAAAAAATGAGACGGAAACATATAAAAAAATTTTTGCATTTTAGAAACAGGGGATGCCCTGTTCCAGGGTTAGGTAGGTGGGGTTGGTGGGAAAATTCTGCTTTTGAGTCTGCTAGGTGGATGAAAATGACTGGTTTTGGCACTTTTTCATGCAATTTTTCAGGTGGAAGTCTGGCCTTTGACAATAAATTATTCCACCCACATTCAGATTGTTTATTTCTATTTAGTCAGATAGTGTTATATGTTTTTTGTGGATTTGTAAAATGTAATACATGTTATGAGTTAGATAATTAAGCTACAGAATATTTGCATTTGAAGAGAGTGTCTGGCATGTCATTTTTGGAAATGCCTGGAAAACTGTGGAGCGAAACCTTAAAAAACACAACAAAAATGGCCGCCATTCCGCCATCTTGGATTTTGAAAAAAAAATTTTGAGCGTGCATTATCCCCTCAAAACCATTTATCCCTGTACCAAATATGAAAGGTGTAGCTTGAACCATGTTGGTGGGAGGGGTGGTAACATGAAAATAGAGAAAAAAAAGCTTAAAAAACACAACAAAAATGGCCGCCATTCCACCATCTTGGATTTTGAAAAAAAAATTTTGAGCGTGCATCATCCCCTCAGAACCACTATCCATGTACCAAATATGAAAGGTGTAGCTTGAACCATGTTGGTGGGAGGGGTGGTAACATGAAAATAGAGAAAAAAAAAAGCTTAAAAAACACAACAAAAATGGCCGCCATTCCGCCATCTTGGATTTTGAAAAAAAAAAATTTTGAGCGTGCATAATCCCCTCAGAACCATTTATCCATGTACCAAATATCAAAGGTGTAGCTTGAACCATGGTGGGAGGGGTGGTAACATGAAAATAGAGAAAAAAGCTTAAAAAACACAACAAAAATGGCTGCCATTCCGGCAACTTGGACTTTGAAAAAAAAATTTTGAGCGTGCGTCATCCCCTCAGAACCATTTATCCATGTACCAAATATGAAAGGTGTAGATGGAACCATGTTGGTGGAAGGGGTGGTAACATGAAAATAGAGAAAAAAAAAGCTTAAAAAACACAACAAAAATGGCCGCCATTCCGCCATCTTGGATTTTGAGAAAAAAAAATTTGAGCGTGCATCATCCCCTCAGAACCATTTATCCATGTACCAAATATGAAAGGTGTAGCTTAAAGCATGTTGGAGGGAGAGATGGTAACATAAAAAACAGACAGACAGACAGATGGACAGACAGATGGACGGACAGACGGACGGAGTGCAATCCTATAGTCCCCTTACGGTTCCCGTAGGTGACTAAAAAATTATAAATACACAAGTAAGCGCATTGTGAATTTGTCAACAGTTTAAATAGTCATATCAGGAACTGCACTTTGTTGCCTCCTCCTATCCATTTGAGCTGGCCGATTTTGACTGAGGTGCCTTTGATTGAATTAATGGTCCGCAGAAATCAGAATTAGGCAGACATTTACCATCCACAGAATTGTGACTTTAGCCGGGCCACTGCGGCCCAGGGCAATCGCCCACCTGAAAATGACAGGCCTGAGACCACCTGACAAATCTGGTTATTTTTCAGCAGATCAGACAAAAATTATGATGACATGACCGAATGTCAGTTAGGCAAAAAGTGCCTTCATGAAAAATCAAGTTATTGTGTCTTCGAAAGAATCTGCATTTATTGAGTATTTTTAGTCTTTGGATGCACAAGTTTGGATTTCCACACATTTCCTTCCACATGTGTGGAAAGAATGCTGAACAAAAATAAAAATTCACAAAGTTCCAGTTCAACTATTGCCTCAGTTTTTAATATTCACAAGGTTTAGAACATAACTGCTGCAACATTTCTTTTTATTCCCAAAGTTTAGTGCTCAACAGCTGTTTCAGGGTTTTTCTCCCCAAAGTTTAAAGCATAACTGCTGCTTCAGTTTTTTTTATTGACAAAGTTGAGTGCTCAAAAGCTGCATCAGGATTCAAACCGATCCGATTGTAAACACAGCCAAGAATCTGATATAAATTACAGGACATGAATTTGGTCATAATACATTTTATTTAACAATCCCATTACATAAAGCCCATTTCCCCCGTTTTTCAGTTTAAATTGGGTTGGAATTGGTCAAAATTTTGCAATTTATATCTGAATGCATAATCACAATGCATATTGCTTTCATGATGTTGCGAAATGTGATAGTGCAGTGTTTACTGGAAGTTGAATCTGTCCGATATGGAATCGAACAGGGGGCTGATACAAACGTTTTAGGGTGCAAATTAAAGTTGATTGTTAGATAAACTCTAGTACATATATAAATAGGAGGTTTGGTTTTTCTATGAAATATATACATGTACTGGTTGCACATACAAGGGTGTAACAGTACTCTTAAATTCTACATTATTTAAGAAATGAAACTTGATTCCTGCAGTAGAGTTCGGCATTAGAAGCTCAGCACTAGTCCACATCCCAAATTTAGCAAAGTATTCCTTGTACTTTTATGGAATAAAACAATCTTTATTTATTGGTGTTTGAGGTTAAATATTTCAGGACAATGGCTTATTGTAACCACAGCATAGAGATAAAATCAAGTTTAGTCAATCACTTATACCCATATTGCCCATTTTAGTGGACTTCAACCCTGGGCAGTGGAGAGTTGATCCTATTTTACCAGTACAACAGACCATGTTTACAACAGTAAATTATTTATTTATTTATTAGGGTTTAACGATACTTTTAACAGCCAAGGTCATATCGTTCCGGTGACAGTTTTATGGGTGGAGGAAGCTGGAGTACCCTGAGAGAACCACCGAGCAGCTGCCAGCTCCCCAACATCCTAACTCCGCATTGCAGCACAGGCAGGGTTAGATTGGTTGAAGACATGCAGTACGCCTTAATATACAGAAATGCCCCCACGTGGACAATCAGGGTTAAGTGCCTTGCCAAAGGACACAACACAGGAGTCCGAATTGATCGCTCAGACGGTCACCCATCCAAGAACTAACTGGGCTCGATGTTACTTAACCCTTTACCCAATGCAGATGACATCAAAATTTATGATTTTAAATATTATTTTATAAAAATTTTCAAAATATTTCAACAAAACCATGTGACCCCTCATTGGAACGAGCTCATTCCACTGATAGGTCACATGATGTTTTTTTGTAATTTTCTGAAAATTAATATTTTTACAACTGCTGAATTTGCATATTATGTGGGCAGATGCGTCCGATTCATTAAGGGTTAACTTCGGTGAATTTATGCGAACCGGTTACCACAATGCCACCACGCCCACTACAACAGTAAATAAGCTCTGCTCAACTTCCAAGGTTCCCACAGTGGGAAGGGAATGAAGCAGTTTATTGGTTCTAATTACAAGCTGTGTGACATCACAGTGGGGAAGCCAGGAATTATTTCTGCTATTTGAAGCATTGTTCATTACAGTCAATGAATTTTTGAAGAAGAAAAATAAACAAAAAAATTGAGGGATGTGAATATTTATCATCATTATAAGAACTGACAAGAGGCCCCAGGGGGCCTGAGGGCGCTCACCTGACATGGTAGTCTAAATATCAAACCAGGGACTTGACTTGAATAAGCTGCATACGCCCCTCCTAAGAAAAGCATATACCAACTAGATGAAGCGATTGTGCCCACACAATAATACACGGGATTTTCCTTCTATTTTCAGTTCCTGCACTTTAACGTCCCAAAATTGAGAAAAACACATAAAAAACAGATTTTTTCCCCAAACAAAATACTTTCAGCCTAAATTTTTTTCTTCTTCTTAAAACGCATAAAAAACACTAAAACTAATTTCCGGATTTTGGTCCAAAATTCTCTAAGTCCCACCCGGACCCCAAATTTTCAGGGGGAAATTTTTTTTTTTTTTTTGTCTTAAAATTGACAGAAATAAATGAAAAACCAAAAAAAAAATTTCCGGACTTTGGTCCAAAATTTTTAAGTCCCACCCGGACCCCAAATTTTCAGGGGAAAAATTTTTTTTTTTTTTTGTCTTAAAATTGACAGAAATGCATAAAAAACCAAAAAAAAAAAATTTCCGGATTTTGGTCCAAAATTTTCTAAGTCCCACCCAGACCCCAAATTTTCAGGGGAAAATTTTTTTTTTTTTTGTCTTAAAATTGACCAAAACACAGAAAAAACAAAAAAAAAACATTTTTTTCGTATTTTGGTCCAAAATTTTCTAAGTCCCACCCGGACCTCAAATTTTCAGGGTAAAAAAAAATTTATTTTTTTTTGTCTTAAAATTGACAGAAACGCATAAAAAAACAAAACAAAAAAAATTCCGGATTTTGGTCCAAAATTTCCCACCCGGACCCCAAATTTTCAAGGTAAAAAAAAAATTTTTTTTTTTTTTGTCTTAAAATTGACAGAAATGCATAAAAAACCAAAAAAAAAAATTTTCAGATTTTCTAAGTCCCACCCGGACCCCAAATTTTCAGGGGAAAAAAAAAAAATTTTTTTTTTTTTTTTGTCTTAAAATTGACAGAAATGCATAAAAAACAAAAAAAAAATTTTTTCGGATTTTGGTCCAAAAGTCCCCAAAAAGTACCCCATCATAAAACCGATGGCAATTTTTTTTTATCATTCCATTCTGTTGGTCCTAAGGAAGCTTCACAACAAATAAGAATTCTCAGTGCCGTGTAGTTTTGGAGATATGGGCGTTTTCATTTTTTTTCTATTTTTAGCTCCTGTGGTTCCCACGGGGGCTATGGGGAAAAAAATTTCGGCATAAATTAAGTACTTATGACCCAATAAGCACTCATGTAAAATTTGGTTCAAATCGGCCTCGCGGTTTGGAAAATAGAAATTTGGGGCGGGGCCAAAATTTTTGCCCCTCCTTTAACATCGTCAAATATAGCCCCTCCAACTTCTCTTGAACAAACTTGAGTCTACACCTCAAAAGGAAGCTGCATACCAAATATCAAGTCTCTGCTATTGCTGGTTCTTGAGAAGAAGATTTTTTAAGAATTGGAGCATTTTTGCCCCATCCCTCTGCTCAATGTGAGCCGAAACCTAATTTGACAAAAAATCAAAATCCACTTATATAACCCCTACTCACATGAAATTTCATTAATATGCGGCCAGTGGTTTGGGAGAAAAAGCCCAAACACCACCTTCACGACTTTCAGTCAGGTGAGCTAATAATGTTAGATAACCCTGATTTTCCATATCATTTACGATGTTAAAATATATTTCAAGCATAATCATTTTGTCAGAATGAAACATTCAGAACAGGTGAAATGATAAATGAAAGTGTCAATGACACTGTAGCTTAACTTGCGTGTTGGGTTTGATGAAAAGGATAATGTTCAATGTTTATGAAAGGATTATGAAATAAGACAAGAATTGTGATAATTGGGAATATGTTCATTTCTGTTCCCTGTATGCTATGTTTTTGATAAAAAATAATATGAGGTGTACACTGTACTAAAGAGCTGAGGGGTGGGTTAATATGACCTCACAGTTAATGTATGTGGCCCTCAAAGTTAACGTATATCAACAAAAATTACCAAGTTACAGTGAAATTATTCCAAAACGAGTCATCCTATCAAGTTACATTGAAATCCCTTCATAAATATGGCCTGTAGACTGTGCTAAAGGTTTTTGGGCTTCGGTCCCCTGGAGCCGTCAGTTTCTCAATTGCGTCCAAAGGGGACGTTCTCATCTAGACATTATATGAAGTCAACCTACCAAGTTACAATGAAATCCCTTCATAAATATGACCTGTAGACTGTGCTAAAGGTTTTTGGGCTTTGGGCTTGGGCAGCCATCATGGATGAATGATCGCAACCAAAAGGGGACATTCTCATCTGGGCATCATCTGGAGTGATCCTACGAAGTTACAATGAAATCCCTTCATAAATATGACCTGTAGACTGTGCTCAAGGTTTTCAGGCTCTGGGCCCCTGTAGCCATCACAGTTGACCAATCACGACCAAAAGGGGATGTCATCATCTAGACATTATATGGAGTCAAAGTAACAGGTTATAATGAAATCCTTCCATAAATATGACCTATAGACTATGCTAAAGGTTTTGGGCTCGGGCAGCCATCAAGGCTGAATGATCGTGACCAAAAGGGGACGTGCTCATCTGGACATTATTTGGAGTCATCCTATCAAGGTACAATGAAATCCCTTCATAAATATCACCTGTAGACTGTGCTAAAGGTTTTCGGGCTTCAGGCCCCTGTAGCTGTCACAGTAGCCCAATGGTGTCCAAAAGGGGCTGTTCTCATCTAGACATTATATGAAGTCAACCTACCAAGTTACAATGAAATCGCTTTATAAATACGAACTGAAGACTGTGCTAAAGGTTTTCAGGCTTTGGGCTCAGCAGCCATCATGGTTGAATGATCGCAACCAAAAGGGGACATTCTCATCTGGGCATCATCTGGAGTGATCCTACGAAGTTACAATGAAATCTATTCATAAATATGACCTTGTAGGCTATGCTCAAGATTTTCGTGCTTCGGGGCACCTGTAGCCATCAGTTGACCAATCACGCCCAAAAGGGGATGTCATCATCTAGGCATTATATGGAGTCAACCTAACAAGTTACAATAAAATCCTTCCATAAATACAACCTATAGACTATGCTAAAGTTTTTGGGCTCGGGCAGCCATCAAGGCTGAATGATCGCGACCAAAAGGGGACTTTCTCATCTAGACATTATTTGGAGTCATCCAACCAAGCTACAATGAAATTCCTTCATAATTATGACCTGTAGACTGTTCTAAAAGTTTTCGGGCCCCTGTAGCTGTCACAGTTGCCCAATCGTGTCCAAAAGGGGACGTTCTCATCTAGACATTATTTGGAGTCATCCTATCAAGGTACAATGAAATCCCTTCATAAATATCACCTGTAGACTGTGCTAAAGGTTTTCGGACTTCAGGCCCCTGTTGCCATCACAGTTGCCTGATGGTGTCCAAAAGGGGCTGTTCTCATCTAGACATTATATAAAGTAAAAACTACCAAGTTACAATGAAATCCCTTCATAAATATGACCTGTAGACTGTGCTAAAGGTATTCAGGCTTCGGGCTCGGGCAGCCATAATGGATGACCGATCACATCTGGAGTGATCCTACGAAGTTACAATGAAATCCCTTCATAAATATGACCTGTAGACTGTGCTCATGATTTTCGGGCTTCGGCCACCTGTAGCCATCACAGTTGACCAATCATGACCAAAAGGGGATGTCATCATCTAGGCATTATATGGAGTCAACCTAACAAGTTACAATGAAATCCTTCCATAAATTCGACCTGTAGAATATGCTAAAGGTCTTTGGGCTCGGGCAGCCATCAAGGCTGAATGATCGCGACCAAAAGGGAATGTTCTCATCTAGATATTATTTGGAGTCATCCTACCAAGCTACAATGAAATCCCTTCATAATTATGATCTGTAGACTGTTCTAAAGGTTTTCAGGCTTCGGGCCCCTGTAGCCGTCACAGTTGCCCAATCAGGACGAAAAGGTGACTTTCTCATCTAGACATTGTATGAAGTCAACCCACTAAGTTACAATAAAAATCCTCAATAAATATGACCTGCAGACTGTGCTAAAGGTTTTCGGGTTTTGGGCTCTGGCAGTCGTCACGGTTGGCAGAACACGCCCAAATGGGGAAATTCTCACCTAGAGATCATAAGGAGTCATCCTACCAAGTTACAATGAAATCCGTCCATATTAAACATGATCTGCAGACTGTGCTAAAAGTTTTTGGGTTTCGGGCATGGGCAGCCATCACAGTTGATAGATCATGCCCAAAAGGGGACGTTCTCATCTAGGCATGACACAGAGGCATCCCACCAAGTTACAATGAAATCCCTTCATAAATACAACCTGTAGACTGTGCTAATGGTTTTCGGGTTTTGGGCTCGGGCAGCCATACCGGTTGCCCGATTGCAACCAAAAGGGGACGTTCTCCTCTAGACATGACCCCAAACCTGCATATGAAATTTTGTGACGATCAGACAAGAACTGCGGGGTGTAGCCCGTGCTAAAGGAAAATGTGAACAGACTCACAGATCACAGACTAACAGACTTCCGCACGCATGATGGCAATAGCTTATCTTGACTATGTGAAGTTGAGCTAAAAAACAAGAGGCCCCAGGGGCCTGAGGGCACTCACCTGACATGGTAGTTTAAATATAAAACCAGGGACTTGACTTGAATAAGCTGCATACGCACCTCCTAAGAAAAGCATATACCAACTAGATGAAGCGATTGTGCCCACACAATACACAGGATTTTCCTTCTATTTTCAGTTCCTGCACGTTAACGTCCCAAAATTGAGAAATAAACAGATTTTTTTTTATTTTTGTCCGGAAAGTCCCAAACAAAATATTTTCAAACCAAAATTTTTTTTTCTTCTTAAAATTTACCAAAACGCGTATAACTAATTTCTGGATTTTGGCCCCACAGGACCCCAAATTTTCAGTGTAAAAAAATGAAAGTGTCAATGACACTGTAGCTTAACTTGTGTGTTGTTTGATGAAAAGGATAATGTTCAATGTTTATGAAAGGATTATGAAATAAGACAAGAATTGTGATAATTGGGAATGTGTTCATTTCTGTTCCCTGTATGCCATGTTTATGACAAAAATAATATGATGTGTACACTGTACTAAAGTGCTGAGGGGTGGGTTAATATGACCTCACAGTTAATGTATGTGGCCCTCACAGTTAAGTTATATTAACAAAAGTTACCAAGTAACAGTGAAATTATTCCAAAATGAGTCATCCTATCAAGTTACATTAAAATCCCTTCATAAATATGGCCTGTAGACTGTGCTAAAGGGTTTCGGGCTTCGGGCCCCTGTAGCCGTCAGTTTCTCAATTGCGTCCAAAGGGGACGTTCTCATCTAGACATTATATGAAGTCAACCTACCAAGTTACAATGAAATCCCTTAATAAATATGACCTGTAGACTGTGCTAAAGGTTTTTGGGCTTTGGGCTCTGGCAGCCATTATGGTTGAATGATCACAACCACTCTGGCCTAATGTACCACCCCCCTCCCCCCTTTGTTCGCTTGGGTTCAGTGTCCTTTATATTTTGGTATCTCTGCAAAAACCTTGTGTGGTAAACTACTCCACATTCATCTATATCAACTCGGTAATGACCATTGCCCATTATTTTTGTTATAGCATATAGCCCCTCCCACTGTAAACGAGGTCTACCCGACTTTGTCAGCCAGAGCACGGTCACCTTTTTGACGGACCCAAAAGTTTCTAACCTTTGCTCTACTTCCGTACCGATCCTCATTATGCCCCCTCTCGTCCACATACCTTGGCTGCTTCCTTTCAGGCAGTCCCTTGACTTCCGCCATCGAAGGGTTAACCTTTGGGGCCTCCATTGTGTGCACCCTTACTCGCTTCCACTGGTTCCTTCAGTAATTTCACCGGCTACTCTGCCTCTGCGGCTTGGGCTGACTGCCCCCAATGCCCTTTTGGGTGCTTTCCTCTCTGACCATGTTGTCGGATTCTGAACATTCACTGGGTATGTTCCCAAGCACGAGGTCATAGATGGGTGCCTCAATACACATTGTTTCTACCTCACCGCAAAAGAAAGGGGTATCCACCCTCACCTTCGCAAGGGGGGAGCCTTCTAATCGTCCCATCTATTAGCACGCATGTGTGGTTGTGCTCCGTGAGCTGTCTGTTGCTAAAGAGTTCCCTCTTTAACGCCACGGTACTGCACCTTGACCTTGTCCCGTAGCATACGGACTTCTCGGTCACCCACATATGCTGGGTACACTGGCATCTCTTCCTTTTTACCAAGGGAGGGGTATCCCTTGCACAGCCCACTAATTATTGGCAATACCTGCCTCCCTTCCAGTTGGAGCTGCCCAGCCTCCAGTGCTTGGCACAGTGGGCCGCCGTCTGCCTTCTCTCTACAGGCTGTATCGAATTATTCCTCCTTCCATTTCTAATTGGGGACGGGTCCCTCCCTCCATTTCTCGTTTTGGTTTCTAATGGGTGCCTTTGAAACCACATTACTCCCATTCCTGCCCAACCTACCCTGGGTCAGACCTCCCCCATGAGCCTCCAAATACTGCTCTGCCACCCTAGCCATTTCCTCCACACTACTTTGCTTCCTCTCCTTAACAAACAATGCCATCTCGGGGGCAAACGATGACAAACTGCTCCCTGATGAGTAAGTTTTTCAGGGAGGGAAATGACTCTTCTATTCCGGATAGTTCGACCCATCTGCCGAAATATCTTGTGGCCCTCGACACAAACTGGTACACACTTTTACCCTTCTCAGCCTTACATTCTCAGAATTACATCCTGAAACCCTCCTCGGTGAGCTGGTACCTCTTGAGTATAGCCTTTTTCAGCTCACCGTAGTCATTAGCTTGGACAGGGGCATGCTCACATATACTTGTAGCGACCTGCCCGCCAGCAGCTAAGACCGACACCCCAGGCAACATCTGGCCAACCCCGTCTTGAAGCAAACCTTTCGAACCTCTGTAAATAGGCATCAATGTCGTCAGTCTGTTCACTCAACTTGGGTAACTGGGGATAAGGTGCCCTCACGTTTCCCACGGGACTTTGTCCGCCCTGTCTACCATTAGCTCCAGGTAACTGCGCCCTAGCCCTTACACTTTCCATTTCCCACTCATGTTGCCTTTCAGCTTCCTTTCAGACCTTTCGCACTCAACCTGAATCTCTTTCTCTCACTCTGCAGCTCTTAGTGCTGCCTCCCTCTCTCCCCTTTCTCGCTCTAACACTGTTCTTTCTCGCTTTAATGCAGCTTCTCTCTCAGCTCTTTCTCGCTGTCTTTCAGCTCTTTTGCGCTCTATCGCAACCTGACACTCTGACTTGGTGGCCATTTCTGTCGCCATACGCTTTTGCTCATCTCTCACAAATTTTTGCAACTCATTACCCGCGAAGCCCAACCGCTCTCCCATATAAATCAATTGTTCCATGCTTGGGGTATCCATTATTAAAATTTATCACGAAAACTGGCACACAAAAATGTTTCTTGACTTCAAGGGTTAATTATTTCCTATCCCACACTGCATCCTATTATTACGCAATAATTTCCACCACAGTTATTTTAAATTCACCAATCGAATTGAAGAGCTAATTTAACCAATGATTTACCCCTGCCCAACGTATGAGCCTATTGAAATACCAATGCGGCAACCTGTATGAACATTAAAACTGAAACATGTATTAAAATTGTCATTGAGTGAACCTGTTGATTTTGATCTTTTCAATTGTTACCTTTCAGGAATATCCTGGTGTAAGCCTCGGCAGATGTTGGAAACCAGGCTTCGAGGCTGGTTTTGCCACCTCTTCGCTGGTGTTTGTACTTTGGTCGCCTCTTCACTTCACCCTTTCATGGCCACTAACGTATTGTCACTTTATCCGGACGCCTTTGCTCTAACAAGTGACGGAATGTCACTCTACCACTGCCGTCTCACAGCCACTAACGTATTGTCACTTCACTATATCACATTTCCTCCAACAAGTTACGGAATGTTACTCTACCACTGCAGTCGCACGGCCACCAGCTTATTGTCACTTTACTGCATGCTTTTCACTCAAGCAATTGCCACCAATGGGGTTAAACACTCCCCTACGTTTATCTCAGAACAATGTTCATACAGGCAAGCCTACTCTGCCTATGTATGGCTTGCCTTCTATAACAGGTAATGCCTGTTTATCTAAATGCGAATAGCTCCCTGAGCTCGTACTTCGTGTTTCTGATCCTATTCTCATATATGGCCACCGACTGCGCCTATTCTAAATATGAGCTCTGTGGCTCCCCTACATCACAACGTGCCTATACTTTCACACCGATGCGGCACCACCTCTAACCTATAGCATGGGACATCCCCATCTACTCGCAACAACCCATAGTTTTACACACTTTCAGACTAGAATGAATTTTTCGAGAAACCCCCAGCAGACCATCAATTCTCATTTTGTTTCTCTTGAACTTGGTCACTTAGATCTATCTTAATTTAATACTCTCTTTAAAGTTTCTTTGAAAGACTCGCAATTCAGCATGCCCTGACATTTCGGTGACAGGCTGGATGCATAATATGGGTGTATGTTCAGAACATGTGCTATGTACTGTTTTCACCACAATTACCTATTAACTGGCAAAAATTACACAGATAAGACTACAGGCGAGCACTGGCTTCCACTACATTTAATGTTTTAACACATATCCCATTATAGCATTAAACAGAAATGCGGTAATGGAATAAAATGTCATGCTTAATTAGCAGCGATTGAATTATTGCTGGTCTGTTTAAGTGACAAATCGGTTTTCGGTGTCCGTCATATACCTATCTTTACACTTTACATTTAGCCTGAGTGAGAAATATTATCGAAAATATATACACTTTTAAACAACAAAATGGGAAATTCAAGCTATCACCTTGAATAAACTGCCTGTCTCTGACATACTTCTTCACTTGCATAATCATTAAACTGTATCAGTAGCTGGAAATTATCATTCTTAAACCTTTACCCAAAGCCTATAGCAGACAATACTTGCAAAATAAATTCTTGATTTTAATAAAAATTTTCAATTTTTGTCTCAAAAACATAGCTTATGATCCCTCATTGGGATGAGCTCAAGCTCATTCCAATGAGGGTTCATAAGCTATATTTTTGAGACAAAAATTGAAAACAATGGAACATGAAAGGAGATTTTGTATATAGCCCTAGCTGGTTTTGTCAGTTACGTTGGGTAAAGGGTTTATGTTGTAAACATCAAACGTATTGCACTTATTCAGCAACCTATTAGGGCAAGTGATTAATCGATCAAGAAAACCCTTTAACCATTTCAGCTCTAGTCATGGCCTCTTATTTGGAAACATCTCTGGAATTTTGAGACACTGGTAACCTTTGCGAGTTTGGCAAAATGTAAAAACCTGTAAATTGGAAGGCCTGGTCAATTATATATACTTTAATGATATATGAATATGCCAACTGCAATGCCTAAAATATGATTACTAAAGTGATTGTATAATGATGTATGGACCTGTATGACATTTCCAAACACAACAGAGTTCACATGCTCTGGGTTAACATTGCCAGCCTCCAGTGCACCTCTAGCTGCTATTTCACCCAAATCTGTTGGTGTTTTGTCCTTCAATTTTCCGCCATATGTTCCAAATGCTGTTCTCCTGGCAGCAACAATAAACACACCAGATACACCTACAAAACATAAACTCACTTGCATCAACCATGATACGGGATAAATTTCATTCAGGTATTAACCCCATGAGGTTTCAACAATTTTACATAATATTCACATGAATACAAAAATGTACATGCAAGAATTGCTTCTTACCCTTGTAATCCAATTAAGCATAAATATATGGTTAATAATTACGGACCATTTTCCATTTTGTATGAAGGTTATTTGGATATATGTTTGTTTATTTATTTATTGGTGTTATTTATTTATTTATTGGTGTTTAAGGTCACATATTTATGCACAATGGCTAATCATGACCGTAACAGTTTTATGGGTGGAGGAAGCCGGCGTACCTGGAGAGAACCACAGAGCAACGGCGAGCAAATGTCAGCTCCCCAACATACTAACTCCACACAAGCAGGGTTAGCATTGGTTGAAGACAAGAGCACCATCGACGTGCAGTATGCCTTATTACACAATACCATCATGCCCCCACGCGGGCAATGGAGATGAAGTGTCTTGCCCAAGGACTCAACGCGGTTGCTGCAGGTGGGATTCGAACCGAGGACCTCTCGGCTTGCAGCCTGCACCTCCACCTACTGAGCCAACACGCTCCCATTTATTGGTGTTTAAGGTCACATATTTTTGCACAATGGCTAAGCATGACTACAACATGAAGATAAAGTCAAGTTCAGGCAATCGTTTATACCCATTTCGCCTATTTTAGAGGACATCCACACCAAGCATCTGCTGACTGGGTCCTATTTTACCTGTAAAACAGGGCTCATTTACCACAGTAAACAAGCACTGCTTCACTTCCCAAGGTTCCCACGGGGGTTTATGTTTATGTTTATTAATGAAAGTGTCAATGACACTGTAGCTCAACTTGTTAAGACATGTACATGTATAGTATGTGACACAGCAATGACAAACATCTGGGTAATGACCTGATAACAAAGGTACATCTAAAGTATTGTAACGGTCTGTACATAAATGCTGACCGTAGCCTGTAACAAATATATAGGTAAAGTACTGTAAAGGTGGGGTGACAGTTGGATGCTAAACTAGAAAAGAAATCTTGGAGTCCCAGAGTGGGTCTGACTGAACCCCAAAATATTTGTTCTCATAGCACAGTGATAACAAAGGCACTCAAAAAACACCCGTTCCTGTCACAAGGTGATAACAAAGGTACCCCAAGAAGTTTCGTGAAGATCAGTTCATAAATACAGACTCTAGCCCGAGCCGTATTGACATGTGCACTTACTGTGTATAAGTAGCACTGAACAAATCAAAGTTCATCTAATTTGCATAATTTCTGCACGAGAAAAAAACCTGTATTATATGTGATGCATTCCATGTTAATAAACATTCCCACAAAAATTTATTCAAATCAGAGCTTTCAAACAGAAGTTCTGTACAAAAAACTGATTGCACAAATTTTTCTACAAAATGGCTGCTGGTGGCCATCTTGAATTTTGGACCGCACCCAAAAACACTCGTTCTCATCCCATGGTGATAACAAAGGTACCCAAGAAGTTTCGTAAAGATCGGGTCATAAATACGACCTCTAGTCTGAGCCGTGTAGAAGTTGTGTACAAAAAACTGATTGGACCTAATTTCGGTACAAAATGACCACTGGCGGCCATCTCGAATTTTTGGACCACACCCAGAGACACTCGTTCTCGTCCCAAGGTGATAACAAAGGTACCCAAGAAGTTTCAGGGTTCCTGCACTTTTCAGGGGGGCAAATTCAAGACTTTTCCATACCCTTTTCAATGCAAATTCACGACTTTTCAATGATGAAAAAAACAAAATTCAAGACTTTTCAAGACTATTCGCACTACAAGTGTGTAACATACTTTGCACTATTAGTGCAAAGTATGTTACATATTTAGAAATGTCCCGTTTCCAAGACTTTTCAAGGCCCAGGCTTCAAATTCAAGACTTTTCAAGGCCTTGAATTTTTTTTTTCAAATTCCATACTTTTTAAGACTTTTCAAGGCCCGTGGGAACTATGAGTTTTGTGAAGATTGGTTCATAAATACAGCCTTTAGCCCAAGCCAAATTGACACGTGCACTTACTGTGTATAAGTAGCCCTGAATAAATCAAAGTTCATCTAATTTGCATAATTTCTGCTCAAGAAAAAAACCTGTATTATGTGTGATGTATCCCATGGTACTAAACATTCATACAAAAGATTATTCAAATCAGTGCTTTCATATGGAAGTTCTGCACCAAAAATCTGATTGCACCTAATTTTGTACAAAATGGCTGCCAGCGGCCATCTTGAATTTCAGACCGGACCCCAAAACACTCGTTCTCGTCCCACGGTGATAACAAAGGTGCCCAAGAAGTTTCATAAAGATCAGTTCATAAATACGGCCTCTAGCCCGAGTCGTATTGGCATTTGCATTTAGTGCTGAAAGTAACACTAAATAAATCAAAATTAGTCTAATTTGCATAATTTACTCACGAGAAAACAACCCGTTTTATATGTGATGTATCCCATGGTACTAAACATTCATACAAAAAATTATTGAAATCAGAGCTTTCATCTGAAGTTCTGCGCAAAAATCTGATTGCACCTAATTTTGTGTACAAAATGGCTGCCAGCAGCCGTCTTGAATTTCGGACTGGACCCCACAACACTCGTTCTCGTCTCACGGCGATAACAAAGGTACCAAAGAAGTTTCATAAAGATCGGTTCATAAATACAGCCTCTAGCCCGAGCCGTGTGTACAGCGCGACAGACAGGCCATGACAATACCTCAAATTTGGCTTCGCCAAAGTTCAGCTAAAAATGGCCTCAGCACCAAGTAAAAGTAGGATACTGAGGCAAACTCATATCGAAATTACAACAGTTTATACTGCTAATGTATAATGTATATGCTTTATTACATGCAGGGATGATCCAATAAGGAAGACCCATCAGACAAATGCTGATGGTTGGAATACAAAGTGTACTGATGAATCATCTCATGATTATACTTTTACACACCCTTATAAAAAGTACTATGGTATAGCATGGTTGTGTCCCAAAACACCATTGTAAACCTTTACCATGATGTTTTTGGTACTTCTACTTCAGTCAGATAATCATATAATATGCCATATAAGGGTAGTCTGTTCAGTGTTGGCTAGGGTTGGGGCTATACACCAAATTCAAGTTACGATACGTAACTAGGTACACAAGTCACAATACGATATGTATCTAGATATGTATCTTGATATTCATCCTGGTATTGGAGGAGCCAGCAATTCACAGAGAGCACAGATACATTAGGGAGGAGAGGGATCACTTTCAGACCCCCGCCCCTCCCCCCCCCCCCCCCCAATTTTCCATATTCTATGAAATACTGCACTGGTCATGTGTGTCTGAGCTCATACTCTGGCATAAGCCCATTCCTAACTTTACAAATGTGAGTTACCAAGTGCCCCCCCCCCCCCCACCTCGAGTCTTAGCACATCCTTCTACTTTTCAGTTTTAGAATACAGATGATTTTTGTCACAGGCACTGGTAATTACGACGAAAATAGGTCAGTAGCCATCTGATGATTACACAACAATTAACCTTACCAAATACATAAAAAAAAGCTAGAAAACCCTGGTCCCGTAGGTTGGCAATGAAAATACATCATTGATTGAAACATGCTCTTGCAGTTCAAGGTTCGACCAGGGCTTATATTTCGTCGAGAATCCGAGAATCGATTCGCACAAAAATTCGCGCAATAAAACCGGCGAGAATCCATGTAGATTCTCGCTGCACCTCTGCTAGGATTCGCGTGAAAAAAATTGAGTCCACCATTTAACCCTTTATTTAACACAGCGTCAACAAATTAACCAGCAGAAGGCTAATATGACCTGAAATATCCTGACACCATGTCAATAAAATCTTACAAATATGGCTGTCATTGGAACCGGCTCATTGAGCCGGTTCCAATGACAGCCATAGTTGTAAGATTTTATTGGTAAATATTGTTCATTTAATTATTTTATCATCTATTTATTGTTTAAAAAGTATCAAATTTAGTTTTAAAAATTAAAAAGGTGTGTTGGGTAAAAGGTTAACATGTGTTATCAGTATACAACAGTGGTTCAACCTTGGTGACGTCATGGGATCCTGGGACACTCACAGTAGGTATGGATTCTCACAAAGATTTTCACGAGAATCCAATTGGATTCTCACAAATTTAGACGAAATATAAGCCCTGTTCGACTTACACTTTTCAATTTTCAATTTGATTCACCCAAACGAAAAAAAAGCCATGGAAGATGATTACGAAGAATAACTGGTGCACATCAAGGGGGCTAATTAATAAGCACCGACATCGTAGAAAACATGAATGAAGTTATGTTAACTGCTTTGAAAACACTTGTAAAATGGTGGCTAAAAATGTATCATTTTGCATAACCAACAGACGATCATAATAAATTGGTGTATTGTTGTACTGTTTATCTAGTTTTACCATTTTTGAATCGGAATGTTGGATGAGCACATAAAATATTGAATCGCACCATGCAAGCGAAATTTTGGTGATTAGATCGCACCTGGGAGATCTTGCTTCGCAAACAGCAATGCGAACCTAAACAAAAAATACCCTGATTTAATAATCGTTATTCCGGTGTACCCCGGTGTTATATTCTGAATTGCGGGGTATTTGAGTTGGCCAAATCATCCAAGCCTAAAATGTGATGTGTTGAATATATTGAGAGTGAAAGAGTTGAATTTCAAGATTGGTGACCAGCCTATAGTACAGTGGCATCGCGATACAACGAAATTTACCCGTATCGTGGGTTGCCGTATCAGAGTACCGGGATATCATCCCAAGCTTTGTGTTGGCAAAAAAGTTTGACAGAAAATTGTAGTGCATTGCACATCAATTTTTAGTTCTTCACAGACAGACTGAATCATTGAGTCATGGAATCACACTCATTTATGTAATAGATATGTCTACACATACCACTTCTCTTGTGCTCAGAGATGCATGTCAAGACAATTCAGAATATTCTTTGACATCTTCGCCTACCATAATGTACAGTGTAGTTGCAACCGATATTTCTACATTTATTGTTACTTTTCACCCTGTCCTTTTATTCTGCCCTGTACAGGTACTTCTATTTAATTTTTTGACTATCCATTTTGTATTGTTTTACTGTGCACTTTTATTTGGATCCTGATACTACCTATCTGCCAAGTCTCAGATGTCAGTTTATCTGTGTGTAGAAAATCTTTGTGGCCAACCAGCTAAATTGAACTAATATTTGATAAAATGTCTCTTGATTTCCTTTGCAACCCAATAGGTATATACATGAAATGTCTTGAAATTTGTTACATTCCAAGACCAATTTTCATGAATCAATATTAGGTGATGCCTGATGGCAAAATAAACAAACTGAAAAAAAACTTGAGAGTTTGCATCTAAGCTGCGACAGAAGGAACTAGAGCAAGGCCAAGGGTGGCATATGGCACTGATACCATAGACAGCATTACAGAAGTGAAACATTTATTACTGGGTGACGGCAAGCATATCCTAAAGTTTCAACTCTACATTAGCAACTGAGGGGGACTTGATTACACCATGATGATCCCTCAATTTAAAAACACATAAAATTTTCTAAGTTGATAAAGGGCAATAACTGTGACAAAAGTAGTGTTGCCTGACCTTCCAACAGGGTAATGTGCTGAATGTAGCATTGTGCAAAATTTCAGAGGGAAGTCTTGAAAGGTGTGAGTACAGTGAATGATACTTGTGCAGGGATCGAAATAAGCGGTATCGCATCGCATTTCACTATGCAAAATTCATGCAAAGCTAGGCAATCCTTAAATAATTATATGCATAGCAAAGTGTGATTCACATTCTCAAGTTCTATATCATGGTGGACAAGGGACAACTTGTAACTGCTTATCTGGTAGAAACATGATGGCTCAATGGCAAATCAGCAAATCATGGACCACCAGGTAGAATACCTGGTGGTCCATGAACTGCCGATTTGTCTCCAATTCCTCAAGTATCCACTTGAGTAAAAAAGTTCTCTGGGATAGAAGCCCACACACACGACAGCAGAGTACCAAATCAGTACATACCGGTAATGCATGGATCAAACCACTTGAAACTGTGAAAGCTTGAAGGCTACAGTACTCTTGGATGCCAAATAATCATACATGTATGATTATTAATTTTGAGGACTCTTTCCACCCTGTATGATTTTTATTCCGATCTGTATGATAATTAAATTCCCAGTTGTATTCAAGAAACAAAATTCCAGAAAGTACCACCAGCTATTAATATTTAAAATTAGAAACATACCAGTCCCTATATGATTGAACAAATCTCAGACATCATTCCTTGAAAGCTCTCCAGGAGAGCTTTCCAAGGAATGATGTCTGAGACTTGAATTTTACCATGTGCATAAACTGACTCACTTCAAAGACATCCCCCCCCCCTCCTGTACTATTATTCTGGCCTGTACAATTATTAAATTCAGGCTATTTTTCCACCCTGTACTATATTTCCGGTCTGTACTATTATTTGAAACCTAACAGTAGTGAAAGAGTTCAAGATTCAATGCCTGTTGGTTCCTTAAAAACATGCATTCTGAGGGTTTTTTCATAGATTTACAAAATACACACCCTTTGTACTAAAGTTCTGATGATTGATAAAAATAATCAAATTAATTGGATCTTGTTGGCTGAAACTTCTGTATTTTTTTTTAGAATTTAAGGAGACACAATATAAATCTCTGGATACGTTTGTCAACTTCCATACTTATATTTTTGCATGCATGTTTAGCCAACTGTAAAACATATGTGGACTGGAGGGCAGATTACAATTAAAATATTTAGAGAGCCTTTACTACTCTGACATATTAAATACTAGTGCTGGTAAGTCGCAAATCCTTTGAACTATTACATACAGGGAATCTAAGGATTTAACAATAATTTCATCAGTGGATCAATGCTTGTACTTTGCGGTTTCAACAGTTCTATTTCAATATGATCGGTTTAGAAACCCAGGATTTTCCCCACATCTGCAGAATCACATACACACATTGCATAGCACATTGTTTGTGTTATAAGCCTTTACTATTAAATAGAATGCTACATGGTAATTGAAAATTACTTTTAATACTTAAACAAGATAAAGGCACGTAGTAGCTCATTGGTTACGGCACTGGACTTCAAACCGAAAGGTCCACCATTCGATCCCCACCTGGGCTAACGGCACTGGGTCCTTGGGAAAGGCACTAAATCCCACTTGCTTTTACCACCCCCAAATTTGAAAAGATTTTTTTTTTATTTCCTGCCATCAGTATAAGTACAGTGCCCTCCATCCTGAGATTCTCCCCTCTACCCAATCTTGACAAACATGGTCAACCAGGATTTCAGCAGGGAAAAGTACAATTTCTAAAGAAATACTGAGAAGAGAATTTAATCTAATCTCAAAATTTGTCAATAGATCTGTCAAACACTGAAAATCAAGTTAGTGGGATCCAGTGAAGGAGCCATGGGATTTCTAGGGAGCCCAGCACCTACACCCCCTACCCCAAAATCCCACTTGCTCCTCCACCCCAAATTTGAAAAAAAAAAAACATTTTGTTGATTTCCTGCCATTAGCACAAGTACAGTGCTCTCAGTCCTGAGATTCCCCCTCCCACCTCCACTCACCAATAGCATGGTCCCCCAGGCTATCAGACCATGGTTCCATCACTGGTGAGATCTGCCTTGTTCTGTCAAGTGAGATTTGGGGCTTTGTCAAGATACTAAAATTTACAAGAAAAGCTACATTTTGGCAAAAATCAACATTTCCTTATTTTTTGAGTCATGAAGCTCTTACCATGGTTTTGAGGAATTATATGCAATTGTTTATTATTGTTATGCCTATTTCGGTAACTAGACATTGCGTCAAAATTCGTAAAAAAAAAACAGCCCGGTTTCTTGTTCCTGCTTCAAATGCCCATGAAGTAGAAAAAACACAACATAAATCATATTTCTTGTGATTTTGTTAACTTTTATTTAGTAAGTCATGATTTTCCAATCACTTTTGTTGATTTCTTAGTCCAATGTTTCATCTATATCTCTCCTAATTTCGACTGTAGAGGTTCGTTTTTTGTAGAATTATTTTTTCAATTTCATTTCTTTATGTTTATAATCTGTTCTTTGATTCTCTTTCCAATCACTTTTGTTGATTTCTTAGTCCAACGTTTCATCTATATCTCTCCTAATTTCGACTAAAGAGGTTTGTTTTTTACAGAATTATTTTTTTCAATTTCATTTCTTTATGTTTATGATCTGTTCTTTGATTCTCAAACTTACATTTGTTTTGTCATCAAACAGTAAACATAAGAGTTGTATTGAAATGTCTCAAGACAAACAACTTTTGAGTTTTCTAATGCAGCTTCTCAAAATCACATGACGATTTTGATTTCGCCCAAACTTAAGAATTAGACAAACTGAGCAGTACCAAGGCGAAGATACCACCACTCTTGCTCTTGAATGATCCCTGATTGCTATACGTAATTTTGTTACCTTGAACTCCAAAATCAATTTCAAATTCACAGTTGAAGTCAGATGGAAATTTAGGATTACAATGAACTAAATGAGCGACTTTTACTGAATAAAATTTTTAGGATCAACATAATTTTTTTAGGGTCAGTCGGGTTACCCTAAATACTTTTTTTTCACTTGGCCTTACCATTAATCAATTAATTAACTGGTTGAGGGCTAGATTATTTTTTGGTGGTCTGAATTTGTTATTAAAAATTGGTTTATTACAAATTATTGGAGAGTGCCCACAGGCACTCTCCAATAATTTGTAATAAAACAAATTTATATAAACAAAATATTATTTGTGTTTGACTGAATATGAAATATAAGCAAGGAAGGTGTTGGCTTTTGCTCCGGTATCCAAAACTTCATAAACCAGGCACACCATTACAGATCTATACTATAAACCTTCCGATAAAATAATGTATCTGAACCTCAAATCAGACCATCCCACACACATGAAATGTGGCATAATATATGGATTGGGTTTGAGAATTCAACGTATCTGCACTAAAGAATCTGACTAGCGTAGACACAGGAGAAAGTTAAAAAAAATCAGCTCAGAAAGAGGGGGTACAGCTCAAAATTTATAGAGGCCCAACTGAAGAAAGTAGATAGCTTGGTAAGAAATGAGTTATTAAAGGACAACGGTGGAAAGAGGGATCAGGAAAGGGTACCGTTGGTGACAACATATGCGGCTGGACTTCCAAACATAAGCAAAATATGCAGTAAATACATGAATATTCTACATAAGTCGTAGAGAATGAAAATGGTATTCCCACAACCTCCACTAGCTGCATACTGACGTGACCGAACCATAGCGGATATCTTGGTGCATGGGAAAACAAAGTTAACAACTCCTCCAATGCATTTATGCGATAGTGAATGTGCAACATGTATCATGTTATAAACTGATAGTATCAAGTTTTCAAGCAGCAATAACTCATATGAGGTGCAACAACAGGTGAACAGCAGAACTCGGAATGTGATATATGTGTTGGGGTGCAACAAATGCCAATGCGCGGTGTAAGTAGGCAAGACGGAACGGGAAGTCAGGGAAAGGGGGACTTAGATTACACCAAGACAAGCCAGCATACCAGCACTTCCAACACAGACATTCTCGAGAGGACTTATTTGTATCGGTTCAGGAAAAAGTTCACGGTGGGGAAACAGTTGAGACTAGTGAAAGAAAGCGGATGGATGAACAGACTTGAGACCAAGAGTGGGACAGGATTTAATGTGTGGAGCATGAAGACTGCATCATGACGTAACGCGTTAACTCTGGAGTAACAACATACTGTACATTGTGTTTATTCAGCAAGTTATTATGTAGACAGTATCGATAATTTTCATGAAAAAGGCTTCGGCGAAAGCTTGAAAAAAAGTAAAACGACTTACATATTGCTTACCATTAATGTTTGTGTAAGATATTTTTTTTCTTTTCACATCTAAGCATCTAGTTTTCAGCCCTGGTAATTCACCCTCAGCAAACAGCAGTGCCAAGGAAAATGTCAAGAAAATGAAAAATATCCACAGCACAAATACTGCCAAGGATGGCTTCTGCAAAAAGCCTTATGGTTGCAGAAATTGTACAACTTCCAGGTTACACAAGGAATCAAACCATGTGGGTTGTTGCGCTATGCTGTATTGCTAATCTTACAATTTACAGTACAAGTTGCAGCATAACCACTAGAAACTATGTGCTCTGCTTCTATGTTGATAACACCAGAATCTGACATCAGTTTCTGGAAAGCGCTTAGTGAGCTTTGCAAAAACTTATGTCAGATTCTGGTGTTATCAGCATAGAAGCAGTGAGATACTTAGTTTGTGGTTATGCTGCATCATATTTCCACTCATACTATACATATTGAGCAAGCTGTCTGCTTACTTCCCAAGATTTTTTCTCGGCATTCACACAGTTCATGATATTGGCATGATCAAATTCAGTGAAAGATTCTGCACATTGATTGTGATTCTGTACACATGTATCTCAAACTACTTTCACAAGTTACTTGAAAGTTTTCACTATATTTATTTATTTATTGGTGTTTAAGGTCACATACTTATGCACAATGGCTAATCGTGACCGTGACAGTTTTACGGGTGGAGGAAGCCGGAGTACCCGGAGAGAACCACCGAGCAACGACGAGCAGCTGTCAGCTCGCCAACATCATAACTCTGAACTCTGCACCGCAGCACAGGCAGGGTTAGATTGGTTGAAGACATGCGCACCATCGACGTGCAGTACGCCCCAGTACACAGCGTCATCGTGCCCCCATGTAGGCAATCAGGGTAAACCGTAAAGTGTCTTGCCCAAGGACACAACGTGGTTGCCGCAGGTGGGATTTGAACCAAGGACCTCTCGGCTTGCAGCCTGCACCTCTACCAACTGAGCCACCGTGCCCCCAAAAGTTTTCACTTCACCGCCTACTACATATACATGGCAATTGAGATTATGCCCAGCCCTCCGCTGATTTTTACTCAATCAAGCAAGCTTCACAACTATTGCCGTAAAAGCACCAGTTTTCCACAGCAATTGTTTTGCTGAGGAAACAAGGATGAATTACCAGGGTCAAGTTTTATATTTTACATATTGTTATGCCCCCCCCCCCCTATTATAATATCAGAATTTATATGTCCTTAGTTTAAATGATACACAATATTTTCTAAGGTCTTTTTATTTAGAATAAGGAGACTCTGGCTAGTGTGATCTCTTATTTGCACTGAGTGACCTTTGAATGTACCTATCAACACATTTACAGATATTGCTACACAGAATTTATTTTTAGCTCAATGTAGCTCACAGATTGTGTAATTGGGCCACTCTTGTTTACTAGAAATTAGACAGAATCATCTTGAAGCTTGATGAGGCGACTTCATTCAGCCAATCATAATTAATGGAAAATAGAACACTGGATCAATTTTTTTATTCTAAAACTGTCTGTCATCAATCTGATGACTATATTTATAAATGACCTCTGTCAACAGAATTCGGGCATTCTGTTCATACTTTTGAGAAAAACCAGGATCCTACTGGATTATTTAAAACTATCTATTGCACCAATACTTACTTACTGGATATTAATTCCATTTGAATTTTGCAGAGTGCTTTATTGGAATTCAGGCCTTAAAATTCGTCCTGATTTGCGAGAATCGGTTTGGATTCTCGCAAAATCCTGCACGAGAATCAATTTTCAGTTTGATAGTACTGTTATACTCTTGTTCTTGTGAGAACAACTAGTCCATAATTCCTAATAAAATCAAAACCTCATATTTATATATAAAAATATTCACTGCAGTCTAACCCCAAAGGGCCTATTTCCAATTTGTGTATGACTCTTGCCTTGTGTGTACTGTAGAACATGTGTTCCAACATACAGATAGTGTATTTGCTGATAGAAGTTACAATACCTTGGAAGTGGTTTCTGGTGAAGTCTTGGCTGCCTGCATAGGCAGCCGAGACTTCACTAGACACCACCACTGAGTCAAAGTGTTACCTTATTACAGGAAGTAATAAAATAAGTAGAATCCTCCAGGCTTTTAAGGACACTTTTATAATCTATGACGAGAACCAAATGAACATTTTGCGAGAATCAATGTTGATTCTTGTTGTTTTCCTTGCGAGAATCATTTGCGTGAATCGATTCTGATTCTCGCATCAATTTTAAGTTCTGGGAATTTATTGGGAGACTGCTGAAATTTTTGAGTGAACATTTCATTACAATTTATTGGATCTAGTTTCTGCAAACACATTCTTGGGCATCATAAAACATTACCAGCTGGAAAGTTTCATCATCATTGCATTAAGTACTTGATTCTATTGAACTTTATATTGGACTAATTGAGAAGTTTTTCAGTTTTTATTTTTCTGTAAACCAAATACATGTAGCGTAAATTCTGTAAAAGATTTTATATCATTTTCATTTCATATTTTTTTCTTAAATTTCAGCTGTGCTGGAAATGAACAAAATTGACGGGTGCAATTTTAGGTTCCCGCAAAATCAGGGACAAGAGTAAATTGCACCCATAAAATGTTAGTATATGGATTTTCGAGGGAATAATGTCACCAAACACCAGAAACCTTAACCCTTAGAACCTAAGCGGCTGCTTTTCCAGCCAGGAGCATGACACGTCATAACGTCATGAAATAGGATGGCTGTTCAATAAATGTGTTGGGTTGACCAATCAGTATTTCCAATGTGCAGCCCTAAGGCTGCACATTGAAAATATTCATTGGTCTACCCCAAATAATGAATATGGACTCCCAGGGCTCGCCTTGAGTAAAATGGTCGGGGCCTAAAAAAAGTCCCCCACATATTGAGGTCGGGGCCTTTTCGGGACTGATTTTCCATTTTGTCCATTATTGTTAGTGCTTTTTTGTGGAAAATGTCGGGGCTTGAAAAAAAGTCCCCGGCAAGTGCTCCTCGGGGCTGATCTCGGGGCCTGGGCTGATCAGCCCTGACTCAAGGCAAGCCCTGGACTCCTCCAATTGCTGCCATTGAACTGGCATGACAGATACCACTAGTGTTTAAGGGGTCAAATGTATATGGAATTGCTTAATTATGACAGGAACTTCCTACTAGCCACAGTGTGCTACTTTCCCAAAACAACACACATTTATATGCCCACACAGTATATCAGTGCTCCACAATATTTTACAATGAGTGCATTTTTTAGCTCACGTAAAAGAGAAATCTCGGGTGCTGACGGGAGCAATTGCACTCGCACCCATCTCATTTCTAGGACTGTTTCAGTATAGTTAAATTCAAATTATTGTTGCTGATTCTCAAGAGGTCTTTCTGTTACCATAATTGTTATTTTTACACTGCAACATATACCGACAACAAAATTATGTAACAGAGGTGTAGTGATCCATTTCTTAAATTCTAACAATAGCATCTCTGAATAAGGAAACTGAAAAGTTGTCCTGCAATCTCGACTTTATCTCGCAATAACGACATTGTCAATGCAACTTTCTTCTGTGAATGTACTGAACAATTTCAATTCCATCACCTTGCAGATTTGAGATGAGTATGGCGGCTGGTCATTTCTGTACTTCTTAGATCTATTGTGCCATAGTTCATGATTTGCCTTATATGGTTACAAATCGTCATGTGGCCGATTTCCTAAAGTCAAGTCAAATTAAAGCTTTTCATGCATTTACTTCGGTACCTTTGTAACAACTCAGGGATGTAATGGTAAAATATGCTTTCTCCTAGTCTGAAGTTCAAGGTCTTTTATTTGAAACTTAGTCATTGGAATCAATTTGTGCAATTAGCTTCTTATGCCAATAGGCACTTGTCTGTCACCAAACTAAACAAATACATCATTTTTTGCACGAAGAAGTTAATACATTCAATTTCCTTGTATTGTCATTATTTTGACATACAATGATACATATACGTCTATTTCTTTTCCCAGTATCTTTGACACTGTTGAAAATTTCTCAAAGGTTTTATAGGGCAATCCTTTAAAAAATTAAAAAAAACAGCTTCATGTTTTATTTCTGCATGCTCCGGGTCGTTTCGTACCCATTATGGGGGCGAAACGACCCGGGGAGAGTGGAAATTGGGGCGAAACGGCTCGACAGGCGACACAATGAACTGTTGAACTGAGCCAAAGTCCACATCACTGTCACCAGCAATTTCAAATAACTGTAGTGCAGTGTTCTGTAGTTGAATACACCTTCTTTGTGATCACATTCTAGACGTTACGAATATACTTTGATTCGATAACATCATAGAAACATTGAATCATTACCCAATGAAAATGCCAAAAAATGACCATGCCGAAAGTCCGTACCGGTAAACTGATTTGAGCGATATTTTTTTCAAGGTCTCCGGAGTCAGATTATTTTTATAATATAAAGAAGTCCCCATCAGGTGGATTGAAATTGAAAACTGCGTTTTCGGTAGATGTCATTATTATAGTTTTCAATGTGTTATCTAACAATTTGGGAACCGCGTTATTTCCAGACGACGAAGTATCGTGGCACTTTCAATGTTTCACTGGCGCGAATGACTTTCCCAATGCAGTACTTACTTCTCGACAAAGCCATGCTGGTGGCAAGAGGCACAACGTGACTTCGAGGCGCAGTGTACGCTGGTAAAATGTCTTGAATATTGGCTATTGTAATCCTGGCTGATCGAACCTTATCCGATTCGGACCTTCGCTGATTCGGACCCTATATTTTGGCTGATTCCTACCTTCAGTCTCGCTGTTTCAGACCATTACATCTTAAGATTAAATGGGATGAAATCAAGCATGGCTTTAACACGGCAGTTTTTTAATGAATAACTATGTCTATGTACAAAAACGTTACCGAACATTTATACGCTTTTTTTCTTTTAGGTTTTTGCAATAATATTGCAATTCGGAACACGGACGTTACGCCCGCCAGCCGAATCGTCCGCTTACAATTTTACCCACATCGCCCCCAGTGTGTCGAATCGTCCACGTGCAATTTTACCCATATCGTCCGCCAAGGGTTTGAAAATCATCAAAACTTGGGATGGAAAATAACTTTAATGATATCTATTCAGTTGCAAATAGCACAAGACAATAAATAGTTAGCATAGCATTATAACATTTCACATCTTTCAAAGATGTTTCCTGACACAAATTCTTATCATGTAGGGTATTTGTACCCTAATTTTAGGATTATTCATTGGCCAATTATAACAATTTCCTTTAATTTTTGTTCTCGAATTTTGCGATTATTCATTGTTAAGCACGGTGGAGCCTGTCAATGAATACTTGCAGCATATATTATAACATTTTTTATGGAATTTGATATACCATAAGTTTTGATGTGTTGCTTATTATAATTAATTTTTATAATATATTTGCTACCAATAATTTGCGATTATTCCTTGTTCAGCGCCAGCACGTGTACTTGGCGCCTTTCAATGAATAATTGCGAAAATATCAGATTTTTTATGGAACTTAATATACTTTCAGACGGTTTGCTCTCTTTAAGAATAAATTAATATAATTTGATTATTATAGTTGACCTCTCAATGAATAATTGCAAAACTGAGCACTATTGGAGGATTGCAATTAATGAATAAACTATAATTTCAAACAAATTTATCGGTGCGTACATGGGTGGTGTCCACTGTAATAACCCCTACTGTATGTTTGAAATTTGTCTCTTGAAGGCAGTTCTACTGCAGACTGCATGTAGTTCATACTCTAATTTGTTCCATGGTTTTGGGTTGGCAAATATTGGAAATACGACTAGAGACTTCGTCCTAGTACGCTTTAATTATTTCTAATCGATAAGATTGCCTTGTGATTCTAGATCTCATATTTGTCATCGAGAAGAAATTATTGATCGAGACGGGAAGCGTATTTTTATGCCAATCATAAAAAATAACAGTGATTGCAACAAAAAAGTCCTCTGTCTTTAGGATATCTAAGGAACAGGCGATCAGTGTGGGCATTATATACCATTTGTTATTTATAATGCGAATGCTTCGCTTTTGTAAAAGAAAGAGCTTCCTTACAGATTTTGAGTTACCCCACATGTGTATGCCACATGCTATATAACTATGAATGGGCAAATAATATAAGGTTATACCATTGCCTCGTGTGGTTGTATTTTACGCGGGCAACTGTTGTACATATTTGGTCAATGTGATACTTGTAAGATAGATGACCGTCCATTAAAGTTCCTAAAAATTCAAAGTCGATTCAATTTCATTCTGCCTTACCCCGTTTATTTTATGTCCGTTTATGTAAATATTATGGTTCATGAGAATAGCCTTTTGTGTTGGATTTATTAAAATATATTTCGCATTCTTTGCATTTAACATGAGTTCATTAATAGAGCACCATTCTAGGATTTTGGTTTGTTCACTATTTACATAATTGGCCAAATGGTTTATATCTTTAACGGGGGAAGATGAGGATAAGAGTGAAGGCAGATTTTACCCCATTGAGGGAGTTCTTCGTGGCCACATACGATAAAAAGAGGTGCCAAAGGCCTATAGTTTGGCAGTTAGGGTGCTGAAAATGGGGTTGCCATTGGGCGTGGTAGCTAAATATCCAGCTGAGGATAAGAGGTGTGATAGATTATACCTCACTCAGAGATTTCCTCATACCCTCATGGCCTTATACGATAAAAGGGGTTGCCAAAGGCATGCGGTTTGTGAGTTAGGGGTGGTGGAATTGGGGTGCCACGATACGTGGTGGTTAAGTAATGATATGCTTGGACGATTCGGCTAGGTGAAACATATTTTAAGGTATTCAGATCAAGAACACTAATTAGAAGGATTCTTGAAGAATCCGAACAAAATAAAGTCATTTTGGTGATTTGGAAGGATTACCGGGTCTATTTGGGTAATTAGATTTACTTTTATACAAAGGAGCACGCCCTGTTGTATGCCTTTTGGTCACATAGCTACCATGTGCTACTAAAGAAACCAGATGGCGGCCACCAATATACAAAATGGACGACTGAAACAAGTGTCACCCTAACAATGCGCTCTGTGATTGTGCACCAAGATTACGTGTCACTATGGCACCTCACGAGCGCTACCTTGGCAACCAAACACGATGTAACTGAGTCACATCAAATTACGTCACTTCCGGGATCCAGGCCGGGGTCCGAACAATGTGGGACGTTTCACTCTTCTCCTACTACTAACCTTTGTTCTGGTGTTTTCGTGACGACTGATCTGATCTCAAACAACAAAATTTCTTGCAGCTGACAGGAAGGTGGCTTCCTCAAATAACAAGACAACAGGTAGCAAGAACAAAGGTTATTAAGTTATTTAACGAAGTTGAAATTGCCTATTATTATCGTTAGCATTTTTTTCCTTTTTTTCGTCCAGCACACTACAGCCACATTTTCTAAAGCTATAGTGATTGCATTTGCTACACTTGTCAATGGTAACTTCTAGTTATACAATTAGGCATTCGTGTTTGATATCCGATCTTTATTCAAAACAACGACACTTTTAACGTTTTTTTTCTCTGTCTTTTAATATCAACTTCTCTATAAGCCCCCCCCCCCCACCCCCACCCCCCACCCCCCACCCACCTCTTTAAAGTTTTGGGTATATCAAAAACCCTATCTAAAAGAAGGTACCAACCTGGGAAATTATCAGCGGTATGGCCGTATTATTTAATTTAATGGATGACGTTATTAATTGAACAAAAAATTAAATGTGGGCAGATTTTCATGACATTTTAATACTCAGTAGAGCTAAAAAAAAATATGAGCCACGTGGTGTTTTTTTTTTTATCTTTTCGATTTATCGCCATTTTTAACGTTTTTACATCGGTTCAAAGTTTAGGCTATTTTTGAACAAATTTCATTTAAAACATTACTTTGGGGATTCCATTATCGCCATACATATACATTACACAGCTGTGAAACTTCACACATGTTTTTGTGGGTACTTGGAATTGTGCACAACCATTTTTTTTAACAAAATGTCGCCCTGATGCCATCGATGCCAATTTCCCGACCTTGTAGTTTTAACTTCATTTTGGGCCTTAGACTTTCGAAATTTTGGGAATACTATTTCCACAAAAAAACATATCTAAAATGCCCTGCCTTTCTATAAAAGCCCAACCGCCATGACAAAACTCTGAAGTCATGTCATAGGGGGTCATAGTGCCTAAATTTAACATGAGTCAGATTTTTTTAAATTTTAGTATTCTGCAGGGCTAGCTGTGGGTGTTTTTTTCCCCCCCACTGGCGCCATTTTGACGTTTTTAAGTCAGTTCAAAATTTTGCCTATTTATGCAGTATTTCGTACACGCTACCTTGTCATTCACGTAGCTCTCAATTTATAAACAATACAGCTAAGAAACCTGAAATATTCACTGTTTTCTGGTTATTTTAAATTATGCGAGTTATATTTTTATATCAACTTTATGCACCCGATGTCAGCGATGCCGATTTTACGTTCTTTCTATATCTTTTACTTTCAACCTCATTTCGAGGCTCAGCTTTCAGCATTTTGAGAATATCTCCATAAAAAACATATCTAAAGATGTCCTACCATCATGCAGAGTTCCCAACCGCTATGGCCGAACTATGAGGTGACGTCGTAGGAGGTCGTAGGGTTAAAAGTTAAAATTCAAAATGAGTCGGATTTTTTTTTTAATTTTAATGTTGTACAGATCAAAAATTAAGATACAGCTGAATTTTTTTTTTTTTCGATTTTGGCGTCCGTAGTCGAAGATTATGAAAGTGGGACCCTGGGGGACCCCGGGAGTGACGCAATAGTCACATGACCTAGTTACGTTGTATTTGGATGCCGTGGTAGCCAGCGTGAGCGGCCATGTTGTGATGTCATCCCCACAGTGATAAGTTGGGTCAGTGCGCATGCGCAGCGCGTGTTGTTAGGGTGACTCGTGTTTGCGTCGTTTATTTTGTTTACCGGAGGCCACCGATGGCCTACAATAGGAAGAGTTTGTGTTGAAATGGAGTGATCGACTGAACAGAAGTAAATCTAATTACCCAAATAGACCCGACAATCACCTCAAATCACCCAAAACGTCAAAAGGGGTTCAGATTCCCCCAGAATCTCCTTATAAGGGTAGAACGTAGTGTTATATGATCGTGTGGATGTTGTTCCTTTGCATAAGAGTAACTTTACTGTCTGGAATTCCTTCAGAATCCTCGGTTTCTACCCATTACAGACGTAATTCTAACCCTAGCTGTCTGACCTCTGCCCTCAACCAAGATTGTTCCATTTACCTATTGCCCACTATCACTACATACTGTGTCTAGATCGAGACGTTCGTCTTCCGGCATATGAGACCATGAGAGTCATGAGGAATCTCTTTGATGAGGTATTTCAACAAATCTCTCTTATCGTCATCTGGGTATTGAACGGCCACATTTCGAGGAATCCCTTTTTATGATCTACCTATGGCTGTAGGATCCCTTTTTGTTGTATGTGTCCACGAGGACCGCGAGGAAATACCTCTTATCCCCATTTAGGTATTCAATGGCAAAATACCTTGAAATCCCTTCCCGTAGTCTCTCTATGCCTACAAAATCATTTTATCGTCGTATGAGGTCGAGAGGAATTACCCCAATGGGGTATAACCTACCTTTCCTCTAATTCTCGTATGGGTATTGGAGGATACCTATCGCCTGGTAATGTACTATTGGAGAATACCTATTGGAGGGTATCATTGGAGGATAGTTGTCATAGAATCCGTAATTCCTACATCCTTGTATCTCCCACTGCATCCGGATACTTGCCAGGATAGTTTCAAAATACAACATAACAGCATATAATATTCACTTTTTATTTTGTCACATTCGCAGAATAGTTTTGTTAAGTTCATAGTCAATTGCCCAAGATATCTCCGTATACAATCACTTTGTTAAGTTCATAGCCAATTGCCCAAACCATCTTCCTCGTTGAATACATCTCTGACTAGTAAATAATTCTTCCGTCCTCTTCTTTCTGAAGAGATCAATAGCCATTTGATTGCAGACTTATTGTTCGCTTATGGAACTTCTTCTCATTGACTCTATTGCTGGATTTTTTATTCTGTATGTTTGCTGTTTGAATCAATGTTGGCAGCTTTGCTTTGTTGATTGCTTTGATTTCGGACGCGTTGTACGAAGGTAAGTCCATCACTTCATTCTTTAGAGCTCCATTTTTGGACTGATCCATCTTTGCTGAATCTTTGTTCTTGGTGTGGTTGGTAGGATGGGCAGGACTTCGAGTGCTAGCATCATTCTCCTGGGTAGTAAATTCATTCGTCTTCTCTTCCGATTGCTCTTCTCGCTTGGATTGATCTGCAAACTGGTCTGTAGTTTGGGTGGTAACTTCATTGTTGTTTTGGTTTACTGTTTGAGTTGAAACTTCATTGTTGTTTTGGTCTACAGCTTGCGTGGTAACTTCATTGTTTTGAGTGGTAACTTCAGTCATCTTCAGTACTGCTGGTTCTTTTATCTCTTTCATTCTCTTGTTTTCTGGTGCTCTGTAAGTAGGCAATTCAACCACTTCGTTCTTCTTTGGCACGTTGCTCTTGGTATCTTCCTTTGTTAACAATCGACACGTACCATATTGCGTCTGTACATATCTTGCAACCATACCCATTTGTTAATCTAGGCTTCTTTTATTGATTCCGTCTACCACAGGATTCACTTGTTCTAGTTCCTTGGAAGTTTACCTTTCACCCGTCATCATTCTTTAAGATCTGTATGTGTAATTCATCTATTAATATGAGCACTGCTGTGGACACAGACATTTTCACTCTTCGACGCTCAAAACAAATGAATATATTTTCATACGAATGGCCCTTTTATACCATTTTTCCCTGGCGGCGAGTCCATTTTTCTCCTTGGCTCTTAACGTCACCTTCCACTTCAAATGAGTATTTTGCCAAGATGTCGTCAAAACCGAAATTTTCTTTTTTCCAAGAGGTGTATTTCAGGGATTCCTCAAAGTCATTTTCCTCTTCTTCTCGAGGATGTTTAGCAGTCTCTTGAATTTTCTTGTGTATTTGGGTTCTTGCAAAAAGTAGTAATGTCCGCCAGAGTGTTAATGTATTTCGCGCCGATGGCTTCTCTGACATTGCTTTCAAGTCACGTGGCTACTTCTTCAACTCCATCTTCTGTATCCATTCCACCCTCGATATAACTATTCACGAGGTTTTCAAATTCTTCTTGGCAATCATTGCAGGCACTTTTGACGATCCTTTCCATTGAATCATCAGAATTATTCACTGGTTCCTTTTTTCAGATTCCATATCTTCTTCTTGGGTTTCAGATACGTGGCCCTGTGACGTAACGTTGGGTTTCCATGGCACCCCGCGCGACCGGCCATGTTGTGACGTCATCCCCATAGTGACACATGTTGCCAGTGCGCATGCGCAGCGCGTGTTGTTAGGGTGACACGCGTGATATGGCGTCATTTCCGGGAGCCTGCACCGTAGAGCAATTGTGTTTTATAAAACACGCATTTGTATGTCTTATACGATAGGCTTTATTGATACAACTGAACTAAAACTACATGAGTTAATTCGATTACTGCTGTGTGGAGGTGTGTGACATGACCGAAATTTATTACTGTTCGAAATTCTATGCCAGGTTCTCTGACTTGGCGAAATGACAGAATTCTTGTTTTCTGTCTATGTACTCTTCATCATTACAACCCCCTCTGCAAATTAAATTTCTATTTCATCTACTACATCTGGTACGTGTAATCAGGAATCAAAGTGCACATGACTAATGAAATTAAATAAATAAATAAATAAATAAATAAATAAATAAATAAATAAATAAATATAATACGGTGGCTTTTGAGTGAAGGTGTGCTGTAGACCAAACAATATTTTCAACGTGAAGCCTCGAGGCTGCACGTTGAATATATTGATTGGTTTACCACCCAAATAAAGAATATGAACTCTTCCCGTTGCTGCTATTTAGCTGGTATGGAAGATACTACCAAGGTTCAAAGGGTTAAGACGAAACAAAATTAGTCAGAAAGGCTGTTGAATATAAATTCCGATTGACAGAGGTTTCACCTCGGAAAGGTGTAGTATGAACTGCCGTTGTTAAGTTGTAACTTAGGAATTTTAATTGTCCGTTTTTGAAGTGTAAAATTGGGTGGGTTGTGGGTCAGATCCCATTGACAAATGTTCGTTCGCATTGTCTTTGATTTGTCTGGGTAATAATAATGTCTTGTTACACAGTTATGTACGTTATTTACAGTTTCTATAGTCAGTACTTAGCTCATTGCGGTGTCTTTACTTTACCGCTCGGGGTTTCGTATGGTTGGAGGGTGGCTCCCGACTCACTATTATTATACTTATCAAAACTCTTATCACTAACACTATCCTCCCGAATAGTAATATCCTAATCATCACTTGTGACAGGTGTTTCATGGGTTTTTTAACAGGTGTTTTCTTTTTCTGCGGTAACATCCATCCTCGATTTGAATGCGGTAAGAGCGAGGTGTATCATCAGAATCAACTTGATGACAACTCCACGTTCCTAGCGTTTGTTATTTTGAAGTCGTACCACATCACCTTCTTTTAACCCTTTCATGTCCTGCTAGACTTATAAAATAACTTCTGCTTTCGTTTCTGTTTGCTTAATGTTTCTTTAATTGATTTCTGATCAATCACAGTAGGTTTTTAGTTCTTGTGTGGAAGGGAGTTCCGATCTCAATCATCTGTTCGTCAGAAGCTGTTTTGGTGATCCTAAGTTGTAGATGGGTGTATTTCTCTATTTTAGAATGGATAAGTATGGAACAGTGTGCTCTAATTTACTTTTGTCTAAAATCCTTTTGACGTTTTCTATAGTTCGTTCAGCCATTCCGTTGGATTGTAGATAGTACATTGTGTGTTTGAAGCCTCAGCCAGTTGAAAACATTTTAAAATCCTTGCTGGTATCCTGAGGTCCGTTACCTGACCTTACTTTCTTTGTTGTGCCGTGTCTGTCGAATATTTACTTCATATGAAGAATCACTGTTGATGCTTCCGTATTCTCGAGTTTAGCCGTTTAGAAATATTTTGACTCATAGTCAACTACTGCCAAATAATAAGATCCGTTCCACAAAAACAAATTCTTTCCGACTATTTGCATTGGTAAATCCGATATAGTAGATGGAATCATTATCTCTTTCTGATTAGAGTTCCTGGTTTCTAAACATAGTTTACATCTTGACACATAGTCCTGAATTTGTGCATTCATATTAGGCCAATACATAATGTCATTTACCAAGAGTTTAGTCTTGTCTGTTCCCATATTTCCTTTATGAAACTTTATTAACATTTGTTTCAGAAGAGAGTGGGGGATTATCACTTCTTCTCCTTTTAACACTAATCCATCAGTGTCGGAAAGTTTATCTCTATGTGCCAAATATTTTCGAATTTCTATTGGAACATTCGACTTATTTTCAAACCATCCATCTTGTATAATTTTAATTAAAGTGGTCATTTCAGAGTCTTGTTTAGTTGCGTCTTTTATTTTATCCATTACTTTATCTGAGAGAGCAAGATTACAAACAACTAAATGTACGTGATATTTCTGTTCTGCGTGCAGACCACCATTGTCATTCTCATCGAGATAAGCCCTTGACAGCATGTCAGCATAGTGCATCTATGAACCTGGTTTGTACTTTAATCTAAAGCTATACTTTAGAGGCCTAGTGACATTCGTTGTAGTCTAGGTGGCGCATTCGTCAGTGCTTTCTGTAGAATAGATTCCAGAGATTTATGATCTGTCTCTACTGTTACGTTCTGTCCATACGTGTATTGGTTTAACCGTTCTAATCCGAATAAAACAGCCAACAATTCTTTGTCTATTTGCGCATATCTAGTTTCTGCATCTACCATTAACCTCGATGCATAAGCTATTGGCTGATCATCTTGAAGAAGTACAGCACCAATCCCAAGGTGATTTATTTATTTATTTATTGAGCTTTAACGACACTTTCGATAGCCAGGGTCACCTCGTGTCGGTCAGTTGTACGGGTGGAGGAAGCCGGAGTATCCGTAGAGAACCACCGATCAACGGCGAGAAATGTCAGGCTCCCCAGCATACTAACTCCACACAAGCAGGTTTAGCAGTGGTTGAAGACAAAGTGCACCATCGACGTGCAGTACTCCTTAGTACACAATGCCACCGTGCCCCCAGGTGGGCAATGGGGGTGAAGTGTTTTTCCCAAGGACACAACGCGGTTGCCGCAGGTGGGATTCGAACTGAGGACCTCTCGGTTTGCAGTCTGCACCTCTACCTACAGAGACACCCCCCCCCCCCTCCGCGCCCCCTCCCCAAAGTAATCGGGTTTCAGTTTACTCACAGTATAGTACCTCAGTATCGGACCTCTTGTCAGAATCTCTTTGATCTGTTGGAAGGCATTTTCGTATTCAGCTCCCCATTCAAATTCCACATTTTTCTTCAAAATATTCCTAATAGGCTCTGCTATTTGTGACATATGTTACATATCTGGAATAAATTTGGACAGGAAATTGACTGTTCCAAGTATTCCCTGTATACCTTTCTTTTCTGTTGGTGCAGGTATCTTGGCTATCTTTTTAGTCTTTTCTTTTTCGGGTAGAATATCGTCTTCTGTCAGTATGTGCCATAAGTAGATGATTGAGCTTAACCGAATTTCACATTTGTCTCTGTTCAGAGTAAGACCAATGTTTTCACACCGACGAATTGCTGCTTCTAAACGATTGTCATGCTCTTCCTATGACCTACTCCATATTAGAATGTCACCAATGTCTGTTTCTACACCCTGAAGGTAATAAAGTAGCTGCGATATTCTCTTCTGGAACACTCCTTCAACACCTTTGTTACCAAATGGTGTTCGTAGGTAGCAGTATCTTCCAAATGGCGTATTAAACGTTTTTCGGGACTATTACCGGTGTTAGTAGCCATGATTTGCGTCTAGCTTTGAAAATTCTTTCGCTCAAGACATTCTACTCGTTATTTCATTGACAGTTGGAAGTTGAAAGTGTTCTTGCCTTATTGTTTCATTCAGGTTCCCAGGATCTAGACAGATGCGTAGTTTGTTGTTCAGCATCTCGACAGTTACTAGAGAGCTCACCCAGTCTGTAGGCTCGTCGGCCTTCTGATCACTCCCTTACTTTCCATGTCATTTAGGCATTTCTTGAGTCGACTACGTGGCAAAACAGGAATGATTTTTTGAAGGGTTTTGATCGATTTCTGTCTTGTGTGTTTTTTTTTCCAAACAGCCTAATCCAGTGAACACTCTTGGGTGTTCTCGAACTAAAGTGCCTAAACCGCAAGTTTTCACAGACAGAACAATTTTAATCAGCCCTAGATCTTGCGATGCTCTGAATCCTAGTAATGAATGTTGCCCGGATTTAGTGACATAAAAGTCCAATTCATGTCCCATACAGTTTAATTTAGTTTTTCCCAGCACTTTTAAACAATTCCCTGTATAGCAGATTAAACTTGTATTGGTCTTTCTCATTTTGGGGTTGTCATTGCACACTTTGTCATAAATCGATTTGGAAATTATATTTGCTTGCAAACCCATGTCCATTCTGAAAGTCATTTGATTTCCATTTACATCAATTTTACAGTAAAACTCATTGTCTTCAGTAGTAGTGTATGTTCCCCTTCACCCCTATTCGACAGGACCTCAGTGCAGGACCTCGGAAGTGACGTTATGTCACGTGACGTAGTGGCGCCATGTTTGGTTGTCATGGTAACCCGCGTGAGCGGCCATGTTGTGACGTCATCCCCATAGTGATACGTGTTGTTAGTGCGCATGCGCAGCGCGTGTTGTTAGGGTGATACGTGTTTCCGTCGTCCATTTTGTATACTGGAGGTCGCCATCTTGGTTTCTATGGTAGCACGTGATTGCTATGTTACCTAAGGCCTGCAATAAGACAGGGGTATGTTCGGAGGGTATGTTCGATTGAATCGGAGTATTTTCTCGAACGACTTCCCTGGATAATTACCACAAACAACCCGACAACTTGTATTATTTCGAATTCTTCCAGAATTCTCTGCTTCTATCTATATATGCAATAGTTTTCGTCTATCTGGCCATGTTCCTTTGTTCTAGAGTATACTCCAGTAGCGTAGAAGAGCCTATTAGTTGGGACAGATTTGCTTATTATTACTATATTTAGCAATTTCTGGTCTATTCTTGTTAGTTCTGACCCTATACTCTTGTTGTTTCATTTATCTAGATCATTTATATAACCAACCAATCAGATTGCTTGATTTCCCATAACCTGTACTTAATCGTATAGAGTTATCTATAATAAAAGCCTATATCCAATGGCCATATCCCATGGAATCCCTTTTTTGAAAACACCTGTGGCTATGGAATCCCATTTTTGTCATATGTGCTTATGTGAAAAGGCACAATGTGACACAATATGCCCTATCACATAGGCAATTGCTTTATGTGCCGATATGTGCTTATGTGACAAGGCACAATGTGACACAAAATGCCATATCACATAGGCACATACGGTTATTTGAGGATACCTATGGCCTGGTATTGCATTATTTGAGGATACCTATCGAGGATACCTACTGGAGAATCCCTTTTTGTCATATGTGCTTATGTGAAAAGTCACAATGTTACACAATATGCCACATACGGGTATTTGAGGATACCTATGGCCTGGTATTGTATTATTTGAGGATACCTTTCGAGGATACCTACTGGAGAATCCCTTTTTGTCACATGTGCTTATGTGAAAAGTCACAATGTGACACAATATGCCCTATCACATAGCCACATACGGGTATTTGAGGATACCTATGGCCTGGTATTGTATTATTTGAGGATACCTATTGAGGATACCTATCGAGAATACCTTTATAGGATACTTATCTGAGGATACTATATATGCTGTACATATCCCTATAGGTCTCTTGCTGGCCCTTAGTACTATTAATTCACCTGATGCATTATGTTATCCTATGACTGGTATAGGTGGTATGCAATGCTAGGCATAGGGGTATTGTGTGTAGGGGTACTGCCTGGTAGTTTAGAACGGTACTATAGTATGGCGGTATAAACACCTACAGGCCCCTGTTAGTGCTTGGTACTATTAACCAACCGATTGCTTTGTTTTATTATATGGCTGGTATATGTAGTACGTTATGGTAGACCTAGTGATTTTGTGGGGGTGGGGGTAATGCTTGGTAGTTTAAAACGGTAGTATAGCATAGGCTGTACATATCCCTGTAGGCCTCTTGCTGGCCCTTGGTACTACTGATCCACCAGGTGCTTCATATTATTGAGCGGTATTCTGGGTGGGGTCAATGCCTGGTAATACAGAACGGCAGCAGAGTATGGTTGGTATATTCCCCTATAGGTCCCATCCTAACCGTTCATAGTATTAACCTACCAAATTCTTTGTATCATCCTGTTACTGGTAAGGTGGTACGTAATACCAGTAGTTCCTACCTTATTCCGAGTACTCTTGTTGTTTCATTTATCTAGATCATTTATATAAATTATAATTAACCAATTAGATTGCTTGATTTCCCATAACCTGTACTTAATCGTACAGAGTTATCTCCCTTCTGTATAATAAAAACCTACATCAATGGCCATATTCCCAGGCATCCCAATTTCGGCACCCCTTTTTTAGGAATCCCATCTGTGGAATCCCTTTTTTCTGAAATGAGGATAAGAGTCGTATTAAAAATCCCTCATTGAGGTCTAATTTACTACGACTCTTGTCACATAAGCACATATCGGCACATAAAGCATGTGCCTATGTGATAGGGCATATTGTGTCACATTGTGCCTTTTCACATAAGCACATATGACAAAAAAGGGATTCCATAGCCACAGGTGTTTTCAAAAAAGGGATTCCATGGGATATGGCCATTGGATATAGGCTTTTATTATACACAGGGGAGATAACTCTATACGATTAAGTACAGTTTATGGGAAATCAAGCAATCTGATTGGTTGGTTATATAAATGATCTAGATAAATGAAACAACAAGAGTATAGGGTCAGAACTAACAAGAATAGACCAGAAATTGCTAAATATAGTAATAATAAGCGAAGCTGTCCCAACTAATAGGCTCTTCTACGCTACTGGAGTATTCCCAGGCATCCCAATTTCGGCACCCCTATACTGGAGTATACTCTAGAACAAAGGAACATGGCCAGATAGACGAAAACTATTGCATATATAGATAAAAGCAGAGAATTCTGGAAGAATTCGAAATAATACAAGTTGTCGGGTTATTTGTGGTAATTATCCAGGGAAGTCGTTCCAGAAAATACTCCGATTCAATCGAACATACCCTCCGAACATACCCCTGTCTTATTGCAGGCCTTAGGTAACATAGCATCACTAACAACACGTATCACTATGGGGATGACGTCACAACATGGCCGCTCACGCGGGTTACCATGACAACCAAACATGGCGCCACTACGTCACGTGACATGACGTCACTTCCGAGGTCCTCCACCGAGGTCCTGCCGAATAGGGGTGAAGGGGAACATACACTACTACTGTCTTCAATTTCCATGGTACGTATCTTTGTATTCACTGCAGTGACTGCATCAATGAAAATGTGACTAGAGTCACTGTCAATGGAGTCCTCAACATTATGAATGTTGTTTTTGCGCGTTTTTGATCTGCAACATGTTGCAAAATGATTCTGTCCTTTACACGTGTGACATATTTCCCCCACAAGATGGGCAGTTTCTCACTTCGTGCAATGTGCCACACTTTCTGTGGTTATATTTCTGACGCTGCGATTTTTTTGGGTTTCACGCCGTTGTTGTTGGGTTTATGACAGGGCTTCTTCTTGTAAGCATGGATCGATGTGTTTTGTTCATCACTTATCAGTTGAAGCTGTCGTCTCGATTCTTCCTCAGCACGACAAATGCCTATTGCTCTTGTGGGGGTTAAATCATCCTTTCTAAGCAGTTTTTGCTTTACTTTTTCAGAGTTAGTTCCACACACATTGCGGTGTCTTATCATTTCATCTTCAATGTCCTCAATTTTACAATTCTTAGTCATGTTCCTTAAAGCTGTCACAAACGGATCAATTAACTCTGCTTTGCCTTGGACTCTCGTGTTGAACTCATGTCGTTCTATTGTAACATTTTTCTTTGGTATGCAGTGCTTCTAAAATTTCTGCATGAGTGACTCTAGCTTATATATTTATCTCCATCTTTTATTTCTAGTGTGTTGTATATATCACGTCCTTCTTGGCTAATGATGTACAGAAGCGCGCTTTGCATTTCTCCTTCCCGGTATTCTTTGACAGTTCTACTTCCAGATATAAGTTCATAATCTGCTTCCACTGTTTCCACCATTCTGGGATATTTCCATCTCTGGAGAAATCCATCTCAGGTGGCTGTTTCAGATGCTCCATTTCCGTACACTTCACAAAATATTTCTTACTGGCATAATGAAAGGTAAATCTCTGCTGTCAACTAAAGTGACATCACAGTTTTGTCTCATGCTCTGACACCATATGAGAATCGCTTTTAATAGATGAATTCGTATGTCTTATGCTATAGACTTTTTTGATAAAATTGAACTAAAACTGCGTGAGTTAATTCGATTACTGCTGTGTGGAGGTTTGTGACATGACCGAAATTTATTACTATTCGAAATTCTATGTCAGGTTCTCTGACTTGGCTTAATGACCGAATTCTTATCTTCTGCCCATGTACTAGATATCGTTACACACCGGGTTCAGGCAAATGGGGTAAAGTCGGTTTTTGGACATTTCGCCGGAATATTGGACACTTCGCCTAAGTTTGGGCAGATCGTCGGATGTTTGGACAGTTCGCCGAAAGTTTGGACCATTCGTCAAAATGTGCCAGACAGTTCGCCGAAATGTTCCAGACAATCGCCAAGGTGTCTCAAGCAGTTCGTGGAATCTTCAAAAGAGCCTGCTATTTATTTATTTATTTATTTATTTATTTATTTATTTATTATTTATTTATTTATTTATGCACAATCATGATCTTTCTTTTTTCTTTTCTTTTTTTTTTTTTTTGGAGGGGGGGGGGGGGGGGGCAACCATAATATGTGAAAGGCTGTTGTGGAGTTTCGGCGGTCTTTCCTTAATCGTAACTAGGACCCTCCGATTGTTGCCCCATCATCCCACTTCCCGAAAGGGGAAGCGGAAGGATGGGGTAACGACAGGAGGGTCCGAGTAACGACTGATATTTGAAGGACTTTCCGGGGTTCCATGTATTCACACGGTGTGGTGTCGACGTGATGATCAGGAATATTGAGAAGAGTGGGGCACAGGGATCTCATCAAAGAGACACAGGAAGGGTGTAACAGATGACGTAACATTGGTGAGTTTCTATGGGGAGCCATCCCTCTATTTATTCCTTATTTAATGATATCATTAAATGAATTAGTGATATCACTATTTCATTTAATGATATCACAAATTATTTAGTGAAATCACAAAATGATTTAGTGATATCACTAATTCGATTTTGTGATATCACAAAATGATTTTATGATATCAATAATTCGATTTAATGATATCATGTAATGTTGTCGATTTAGTGATATCACTTATTCGATTTCGTGATATCACTAAATCATTTTGTGATATCACTAAATCGAATTTAGTGATATCACTAAATCATTTTGTGATATCACTAAATATGAAAACGGCATATCAGCCCATTTCATTACATGATTTAGTGATATCACGAAATCGAATAAGTGATATCACTAAATCGACAACATTTAGTGGTATCATTAAATCGAATTATTAGTATCATAAAATCATTTTGTGATATCACAAAATCGAATTAGTGATATCACTAAATCATTTTGTGATATCACCAAATTGAGTGAATTAGTGATATCACAAATTCGATTTAATGATATCACTAAATCATCCGATTCGATGCAGTGGCGCGACACATCCATCGCTGTACATATCACAAAATCAATTTTGTGATATCATAAAATAGTCGGAATTAAATGATATCATAAAATAAATTTGTGATATCACTAAATTGATTTAGTGATATCACTAAATCATTTTGTGATATCACTAAATTCATTTAGTGATATCATTAAATTCAAGTGATTATACATATCAATAATTCGATTTTATGATATCACAAAATATTTTATGATATCACAAATTATTTATTGATATCACAAAATAGTAACTTCCACACGAATTATTGATATCACGAAATGATTTAGTGATATCACTAATTCGATTTAATGATATCATTAAATCATTTTATGATATCACTAAATGGATTTTGTGATATCACTAAATAGAACGGAATTAGTGATATCATAAATTTGATTTAATGATATCATTAATTCATTTAATGATATCACTAATTCGTTTAATGATATCATCAAATAAGGAATAAATAGAGGGATGGCGCCCCATAAGTTTCAGATATTTTATTACCAAATTAGAAATCAAGCGTTCATTCATTATTCAATTACAGCACAATAGATTTATGCACACCCTTTGTGATCAACAATTAGTTCAAGACAATAAAAGAAATCAGTTACAATATACACACTTTGTCATCAACAATACGTTTACGACAATAAAAAGATGATAATCTCCAACCAGGGAAACCAGTTAATAATTAGCCAAGGTGTAAGTTAATAATTGGGCAACAAAAAGAAAAAAGAAAGAATTATAACACCTTGCCGCCTGGGATGATAAGAAAATTTATTGCTATTGTAACTCTGGGCCACCAGAGAGCTACAATAATACTTAGCCCTTCACCTAACGCTGATAGTAGACATCACATTCTGCAAAATATATTCTTGAATAACTAAAACAAATTTAATCATTTGTTTTAAAAACATAGCTTATGACCACTCACTGGAATGAGCCCAACGAGCACGTTCCATTGAGGGTTCATTAGCTATGTTTTTGAGACAACTGACAATATAAAAGTTGATCATTTGAGGCGGTAGAATGGACACCAGTGAGCTATAATATGCACACTAAAGACAAGTGAACTAAAATGTTTAGTTTCTCTCCCTAGGTCCATGAATCATGGACAAGTCAGATAAAAAACAATTTTGTGAATGTTCAGTCTTTTTTAGTTTCTCAAATAACAGTTGTATCCCTTTTTCTCTTTTCAGTGAACTTGTTCCCTGAGGTATCTGCAAAAGCTCTTCGGATACTAACTGAGCTTGAGTTGGAAGAAGTCCGGCTTCATCCCAAAGTAATTTGACAAGTTGATAAAAGTTCATAGAGGGGCGATTAAGTTGAGTATTTTATCTATGGTTCCAGCCTCCTGTGTCATTATTAGTTCTGATATGTTGATCAAACACTGACCAGGTATCTACAGGAAAAGTGGAATTATGTAGCCAAAAACTTTCAATATAATTTAAAAGAGTACTAAGTGGACCATCCGGATTTGCATTGGCTACAGCTTTGAATGAACTGAAAGTTCGTTCTATGTGGTTGGCGGGCAAAACGGCAGACACATAAGACGTCTGATAAAATGATATGTGTTGCTTCTCATTTTATACAGTTCACTTAAACCACACTGTTGTACCTTTCTCTGTCTGGGTCCAGTGAAAAACACAACCTTGCAGAGTTGTGCTTGGAAAAACAGTTCCGAAAGTTTCCCAGTCGGTAGCTTCAAAATCCATGAAGACTTTAGAAGGAGCTAGGTTTGGAATACGACCATTAATGTATTCTAGCACAATAACATAATCCTCTTTTCTTTTCCCTGACATGAAAACAAAAGCAAGTGGTACCTGCTTGATAGTTGCACCTTGTTTCAAAAACCCATGAATCACCCAAAGTTGTTTGAAAGGGAGACTGACAGTTTTAAATGTAGCATCCACATACCATGTCTTTGCATTTGATAAAAATGTACACATGAATAAGGTGTAAAAAATAAGGTGTCTACGTAACCCAGCATACACATTACCCTGCAGAAAACCGTCAGGTATATGGTCTGATTGAATTGTGAAGTCAAGCTCTGTGGGGTTTGTAGGCCTATTTCCTTGTCGTCTTCTAATAGTCATCCTTGTATATGAATCAGGTTTGGGGAGAGTAGCTGCCGGAGCGATACTTGGTAGATGTTCATTGATTGCTGAGTTGACAATATTTGATGCCGATGCAAAAGGACGAGCTTCAGACTCAGATCTTATTGTGTTTCGAACTTCAGCATTGACTAAAGCAGTCACTTTGGGTGAGCATGAATGATCTTTTTCAGTTCGAACATACGTTGCAGTATCTTTATTATATTTGACCGCAGCTGAGCAGTGAATTGTTTTACTACCCACAGAACACCGCCACCTGACAGAATGTTTTCCCTCATAATCCATAGTATAAATAAAACCCACACTGTCCACTAATAAATCTTTCCCCCTCCCCGAGGCCCCGGCTATAATGCGATAATTTGTTGACTGTGGTTCCTCAGTCGGTTCATCGTCAGGAACGGGTATCACCCCAACATGATCGTTCTTATGAAATGAATTAACGGTTACTATTGACATTGCTGATATATCTTGGAGATTTTGAAGATTTGGTGAATTTGGAATTAGTAGAGTAGGTATTGGAGTAGACGATGCAGGTGAAGAAACAACACATGTAGTATTTAGGTTAGATAATGGATTTGCACGGACTGGAGTTTGTGTGATAACTGCGGGAATATCCTCCTCATGACCTGCATTCACTGATGCACTTACAGAAGTCTCGATCGTTTCCACATTCACTGATGCACTTACAGATGTCTCGGTCGTTTCCTCATTATGTTGGTTCTCCAAACGGAGCGATGATTGCCCCTAACACTGTGTGCATATCCATTCAATGTCATGTTGACCTGGAAAAAATAAAACAACAAAATGTTACTGCTGGTGTTTTTTTTTTCATTTTTAGTCCAAAAACATAACTTATAAGCCCTATATAAAAATATATTTTAATTTTTTCGTCTTAAAAACATAACTTACCACCGTTTATTGGAACGAGCGCGTTCCAATAAGGGGTCATAAGCTATGTTTTTGAGACAATATGGCTCCACTATAATGATTGAATTAAGAGTGTTGATAATGTTATTATTTCGCCTGGAGATTAATGATTATTTCCCATGTAATAATACATTTTTTTTGTTTTTGTCTTAAAACATAGCTTATGACCCTTTATTGGAACGAGCGCGTTCCAATAAGGGGTCATAAGCTATGTTTTTGAGACAATATGGCTCCACTACAATGATTGAAGAGTGTTGATAAAGTTATAATTTCGCCTGGAGCTTAATGATTATTTCGCCTGTAATAATATATTTAAATTTGTTTGTCTTAAAAAAATAGCTTATGACCCTTTATTGAAACGAGCACTTTCCAGAAAGGGATCATAAGCTATGTTTTTGAGACAGTGTGGCTCCACTATAATGATTGATAAATGTGCAAACATAGGCGTACGGGCCACATGTTTTAGAGGTCGAAAAAGCTCAGCTGAAAAAAAACGTGTCCATAGTCATCAGAAGCTTTATCATTACATGGTGAGATGGACTTTGCCCGAAAAAACCCTGGTCCGTACGCTCATGGCCAGAAAAAAAGAATACCTCTCCCTCAATCTAACCAATAACTCATATCCCCGTAGCCCATCTAATGTCTTGCCACAATATCACTTAAACCTGAGGTCCATGAGGTGAAAGAATTTGGCCGGTAATCTGATGCAGAACTTTCTCACAAGAGAAGCCCATCATTTTCCATGTACCCCTCCCCCCCCTTCTCCCCCCCCCCCCCCCACAAAGCGATTGTTTTGGAGGATGAATGTAAAAATGCTTACCTTTCAATGCCTTTTTGTAGAGTAATAGATGATGCCCGTGTTACATCGAAGATGGTTCCATTTTTTACATTTGTCACAAGTTATGGCATTATTACGTGGTTTGACTAATTTCTCACAAGTGATGCAAAATTCAATAGAAGTATCCTTGACTGAACGATGTATGCAAATGTTGAATGGATGAATGAAAAGTTTCTGCGCGCCGAAGGCGCACAGGGACGATGCAGGATTGAAATCCCTTGCTACCCTAATAACTTTATTTGCTTTATAGCCTTATTTCCTTATAAATCCACGAGAGTCGGGAGCGAGAGCCAATAATCGTATTAAGTTTGAGTGTGCGACTGGCAGTAGGATAGTGGGTTGAGATCCCCGAGAACCTCGAGCTGGAAAATGGCTAGGAATTTGCATAATTACAAGAGTTCTGCTCCGTGTTTGCTAAGAGAAGTGGGCAAATTTATGGTAATACCGAGACCGCAGTTTGGTGGTTATTTTAGAAAAAGAAAAAGAAACCCAAACAGTCTCTGGTTTGGGAGCAGCCCCAGCATATTATCCTTAACGGTTACAAAAAGGAAAAATATCCACCAATATGTGTTTTTGAAAGCTGGGAGTCATCCGTCAGCCCATAAAGAGAGTGGATGCTGGGTATTGGCCATCTGGTCTGCCGTCAGCGTGAACAGATGACGGGGTGATTTGAGGGAAAAAAGAACAAAAACAAAAAAACACAAAAAAAAACAAAAACACCCCCCCCCCCCCCCCCCCCACACACACACACACTCTCACAGACACCCCCCCCCCCCCGAAAGCCCTGAAAAGGGCTGTTAAATCTTTATTCAAATGTTTATTTATATAAAATGTACACTCGTCCCCAGCCAGACAAGTTTGTTTCAATCCTTGCCTGGTGTTTGGTGGTTTCCTGTGTATGTTAACAGAAAGTTAGGTTGCACCAATTCCTTCTACGCTTTGTCTACCATTTCCATGCGTCTTCTTGATAAGAGTGTTGCAAGAAAGTTTGAGAATGTTCAATTAGAAAAGTTATAGGTAGAGAGAAAGATAGGTATCCGCTGTTGTATATTGTGACTGTTGTGTGATTGTTGTTATGGATAGGATGAGGGGCGGATTTCTTCGGAGCCCACACCCCCACACGCAGAGTTGCGAGGCAATCTTCACAGACTCAATCCTAAAGATCTCAATGAGGAGAGAGGCAATCCTCACTGGCTCCACGCAGTTTAAATCTATTGAGTTTTTAATTTACTGTGGTTTATTTTGTTTTTCTGTTAAGGGTTCAGTGTTCGTTCAGCTTCACCATTGATTCACTATCCTGGAGTATGTGGAAGGTTTTGTTATATTGGTCTTATGAAACGCATTTCAATCGCACTTCAGCAGAGTTGCGAGGCAGTCCTCACGGACTCTATCCTAAAGTTTTCAATGAGTAGCGAGGCAATCCTCACTGACTCCACGCAATTTAATTATATGGTATATATATTTTTTTTTTTTTTCTGGAAACTTATTTTGTTTTTCTGTTAAGGGATCGGTGTTCGTTCAGCTCAACCATTAATTCACTCTCTTGGAGCCTGTTGAGGGTTTTGTTTTGCATGTCTTTTAATCGCGTATCAATAGTTTCTATTTTTGCTAGCTCGTGAAGTTCCTTTATCGGTGTCCATTTAGGTTTGCATAGTCCCACACGCAGGTCACTCGTTATTATGGCACCGTATTCTAGTACCGGACGTGTAAATGTTTTGTAGAGCTTGAGAAGCACATCTTTGTTTGCTCCCCAATTTCTACCTTTGATCATCTTCAGAAAATTGATACGTTTTGAAGCTCTAACCGAAATGGAGTTTACGTGACTGTTTAGACTGAGATTGCTATCTAGGATAAATCCCCAAAATTTGGCCTCTTTGCTTGTTTCTAATTTGTGATCGTATAACTGGAGATCGATACTGGGAACTGGTTTTTTCCTTTGCTTCTTGAAGAACGTAACTTTTTGACTTTTGGCGGCATTGAATTTGATGCGCCACAGGACGCACCAGCTCTCAAGATCGCGAATGGTATCCTGTAGACGATTTTTAATTTTGTTTCGGGACTTGCTGGCCATCCAAACGCCTTTGTCGTCTGAGAACTGCGAAAGTTCAACACAGTTTTTCCCCACTTTTTCTGTGTCATTCACATATATTGTGAAAAGAAGCGAAGTTGATTGATTCGAGATAGCTGCGAAGTCTCGTGGTGAGAATCCGCTCAAATATTTTTCCAACACAGCTGAGCAAGCTGAATTGGCGGTAATTAGACGGGTTGGTAATGTCTTTGTCGGGCTTAGGTATCATTACTCCTGTGGCCAATTTCCAGCATTTTGGGAAGTACCCACAGGAGAGACAGCAGTTTGGGAGTTTGGTAAGTCTACAGTAGAAGATGTTGGGGCGCTGTTTCATTATTGTGTAAGAGACTTAGTACTGTGAGTTTAGTTACTTATTCCCGTTTCCTTATTCGACATTCAAAATTCGAAAAAAAATCAAGGGATAGATTGGTGTTGATGGGTGGCCCCCGAGAAATAAAGAAGATTGACATCTCAACCGCCCCAATTAAGGGCCCTACTAAGGCCCCAAAAAGGGCTAGTTACAAAATATCAACAAAGTAGATAAAAATCACAGGATATTTTGGTGTGGATGGGTGGCCCAGGGGAATGAAGAAGATTGACACCTTAACCGTCCCAATCGGACCTCATTTAGGGGCCCTACTAAGGCCCCAAAAAGGACCAGTTACAAAATATCGCCAAAGTAGGTAAATATCACAGGATATTTTGGTGTTGATAGGTGGCCCCGAGGAATTAGAAGATTGACACCTCAACCGCACCAATCGGACCCCAATTAGGGGCCCTACTAAGGTCCCAAAAGGGCCAGTAACAAAATATCAGCAAAGTTGGTAAAAATCACGGGATATTTTGGTGTGGATGGGTGGCTTCCGAGGATTGAAGAAGATTGACACCTCAAGCGCTCCAATCGGACCACATTTAGGGGCCCTACTAAGGCCTCAAAAAGGGCCAGTTACAAAATATCACAAAAGTAGGTTAAAATTACGGGATATTTTGGTGTTGATGGGTGGCCCCCGAGGAATAAAGAAGATTGACACCTCAACCGTCCCAATCGGACCACGTTTAGGGACCTTACAAAGGAACCCGACTGACTCAAACAAGCCACAAACGCTCTGCACAACACTTCACCACACAAAGAACTCAATCCGTGCAAATCGACTTATACAATTCAACTTGATTATTCATGCAGCATTCAGGCATGACATCCAAGCGAGACACAAGATTTCTTGGCTACGCATTCTATCGACACACTTTCGGATCAAAATAAAATTATTTCCATTTAACCCCCTAGGTTGATGTTTATTTATGTAATGGGGTTTAAGGTCACATACTTATGCACAATGGCCAATCGTGACCACAACATGAATAGAAAGTCAAGTCTAACCAATCGTTTATACCCATGTTGCTCATTTTAGCAGACCCCCACTCCAGGCATTGGCCACCGGGCCTATCTTACCAGTAAACCAGGGCCTGTTTACCACAGCAAACAAGCACTGCCTCAATTTCCGGGGTCCCCACGGGGGCCTAGGTTAATGTTAAGCATTGACAGTGACTACCTTGTCACACTGGCAATAGCGTTGTTGAACTTCCGAGTGAGCGATAATCGGTTATGTGTTAAATCACCAGTGCTGGACGATACGTCTGTTCGCTGTGAAGGCAGATGTGCGAATGTGAGAAGGCATGGGTGCCAATGTGAAGACAGAGGTGATGAATGAATGAAAGGTTTTAGCGCACCAAAGGGATTTACAAATCCCTTGCGACCCGGTTAGCCTTTGAAGGCAGAGGTGCGATAAAACAATGGGTATAAATAATATTTCACCAAACCTTAAGAAATCAATGACAACAATAATATCCTAACATCAATGCTATCCACGGACAGAAAATGTTTTTGTTGCATTTAACAACACTGACATATGCCATGTCGGTTAAATTTGTTTTTGTTGCATTTCACAACACTGCCATATGCCATGTCGGTAGAAAAAAAGAATGTGCCATCAGTGTTAATTGGCATTTTGGCTTGTGTTCAGTTAAACGTTAAACTTAGTACACTTATTCCTAAACCTTTCGTGGATACACTAAAAATAGTCCAGTGGAACGCTCGAAGCGTTAATCAGAAAAACTTGCAAATGTCACATTATTTACAAAATAGGGACGTAATTGGAATTAGCGAAACATGGCTTAACCAAACAAAAATTCTCGTTATGTGGTTTTGCTATTATTAGAAGAGATCGCCCCGTCCAAAAAGGTGGCGGTGTCGTTCTGCTAATAAGGCAGGATATTAAATACAAAACAATACCATGCGACCACCTCAATGCTGAAGTGACTGCAGCTGAAATTGAACTTGACCACAAACACGTGGCCATCATATCATATTATAACAAGCCGCAAGCAACAGTAGACAGTAAAGTATTTGAATTCTTTACCAAAAAGTACAAGCACTGCATATTCTTGGGTGATTTCAATTCAAAACACCAGGTATTCGGTTGTCATAAGACTGAGCCTAATGGTGACGCCCTTTTCAACACTATTGAAGAACTCGATCTATTCGTGATAAATAACGATCAAGATGTAACATACATAAGCAACAACCCACTCCATCAATCAGATATCCTAGACTTGATTATCACCAGCAAATCACTAACCAGCCAAATGCAAGACATATTTGTAGGGGATGATGAGCTAGGCAGTGATCACCTGCCGGTCCACGCCACTTTGAAATGTAATACTGGTCCCGCAAGGTATCCTCCCGCGAATAGGAGGAACCTATCAAAAATTGACTGGAATCTCTTCAGAAACATTGTCGAAGTACAAATAAAGGCCCCTTAAATGCTCATAAACTAGAAAAAGCCTGCACCCATCTTAACGAGGTTATCAACAGTACATTAGAAAAGCAAACAGTAAAGACGGGGATAAACAGAATAACCCAAACAACTCTTCAAATAATCAAACAAAAAAGAAAAGCCTACCGGGCTTACCAGTCAGAGAATGATCAAATGAAAAGAGCAGAACTTAAAACCGCGTATAATCGCCTACATGGAGAAGTAAAAAAGGCCATAGCTAACGATAATCGCGTGAGATGGGAAAAAGCAGCAGAAAACCTAAATGGCCGAGAGAACCTAAGAGGTTCTGGGATACATTTAAAACTCTTACTGGCCAAAAGAGCAAAAGTGTCAATAATAATGCGCTGAAGACTAGCGACGGAACTTTGGCCATAGACGACAAGGCAAAGGCCAGCGCTTTCGCCGAACTTCTAAAGAAAGCGCATCGTCCACAAGAAGGGAACAGATATGACAACGATTTTAAGGTAAGAGTAAATAAATTTGTCCAAGATAACAACTCAATTTTCAATGAACCTAACTTCGACCAAAGGCATGAAGATGGGGACGACCATGAATTAACCGAACCAATAAGCGTAGAAGAGGTCATAGGTATAATCAGAAAATGCAAGTCATCTTCGTCCCCAGGAGAAGACGAAGTCTCTTACAAAATAATGAAACAGTGCCCCAACATCTTCTACTGCAGACTTACCAAACTTCTAAACTGCTGTCTCTCCTGTGGGTACTTCCCAAAATGCTAGAAAGTGGCCACAGGAGTCATGATACCTAAACCCGACAAAGACCTTACCAACCCTGCTAACTACCGCCCAATTAGCTTGCTTAGCTGTGTTGGAAAAATATTTGAGCGGATTCTCACTACGAGACTTCGCAGCTATCTCGAATCAATCAGCTTTTTCAACAAATGGCAAAGAGCATATAGGAGTCAGAAAGAGGGAATAGAACACGTATATAGATACACTGGTCGATTATATGAAAACAGCATTTAGTCAAAACGAAATCGGAACAGCACTTTTCTTGGATGTAGGAAAAGCGTTCGACTCGGTATGGCACAATAGCGTGAGATATAAACTAGCGAAAATGGGATTACCAACTAAAATTCTGAGGATCACATCATCATTTCTAACTGACCGAAAAATCAAGGGGAGGGTCAATCGCGAGGTGTCAGGGGAAGTAATGCTCGAAGCGGGAACACCACAAGGGTCGGTTCTAAGTCCGCTTCTTTTCATAATATATGTGAATGACATAGAAAAAGTAGGGAAAAACTGTGTTGAACTATCGCAGTTCTCAGACGACAAAGGCATTTGGATGGCCAGCAAGTCCCGAAACATAATTAAAAATCGTCTACAGGATACCATTCGCGATCTTGAGAGCTGGTACGCCCTGTGGCGCATCAAACTCAATGCCTCCAAAACTCAAAAAGTTACGTTCTTCAAGAAGCAATGGAAAAAACCAATCCCCAGTATCGATCTCCAGTTATACGATCACAAATTAGAAGCAAACAAAGAGGCCAAATTTTGGGGATTTATCGTAGATAGCAATCTCAGTCTAAACAGTCACGTAAACTCCATAACAGTTAGAGCTACTAAACGTATCAATTTTCTGAAGATAATCAGAGGTAGAAATTGTGGAGCAAACAAAGACGTGCTTCTCAAGCTCTACAAAACATTTATACGTCCGGAACTAGAATATGGTGCCATAATAACAAGTGATCTGAGCAAAACCAACATTCAGAAGCTACAGAGGGTTCTAAATTATGCCCTGCGTGTGGGACTATGCAAACCTAAATGGACACCGATAAAGGACCTTCACGAGCTAGCAAAAATAGAAACTATTGATACGCGATTAAAAGACCTACAAAACAAAACCCTCATCAGACTCCAAGATAGTGAATTAATGGTTGAGATGAACGAACACCGATCCCTCAACAGAAAAACAAAATAAGTTTCCAGAAAAAGAAATAATTATACAATATAACTAAACTGCGTGGAGTCAGTGAGGATTGCCTCGCTACTCATTGAGAACTTTAGGATAGAGTCCGTGAGGACTGCCTCGCAACTCTGCTGAAGCGCGATTGAAATGCGTCTAATAAGATCTATATAACAAAACCCTCCACATACTCCAGGATAGTGAATCAATGGTGAAGCTGAACGAACACCGAACCCTTAACAGAAAAACAAAATAAGCCACAGTAAATTAAAATTACTCAATAGAATTAAACTGCGTGAAGTCAGTGGGGATTGCCTCGCTACTTTAGGATTGAGTCTGTGAGGATTGCCTCGCAACTCTGCGCGTGGGGAGTGGGCTCCGAAGAAACACACCCCTTACCCCATCCAAAGCAACAATCACACAACAGTTACAATATACAATAGCGGATATCTTTCTCTCTACCTATAACTTTTCTAATAGAACATTCTCAAATTTTCTTGCAACACTCTTATCAAGAAGACGCATGGAAATGGTAGACAAAGCGTAGGAGGAATTGGTGCAACCTACCTTTCTGCAACATACACAAGAAACCACCAAACACCAGGCAAGGATTGAAACAAACTTGTCTGGCTGGGGACGAGTGTACATTTTATATAAATAACATTTGAATAAAGATGACTTAACAGCCCTTTTAAGGGCTTGAGGGTGTGTGTCTGTGAGAGAGTGGGTTTTTGGGGGGTTTTGGGGGGGGGTGGGGGTGGGGTGTGGGTGGGGGAGGTCATTTGGAATTCCCGAAGGAAAACCAGATACCTCATAACCACATACGGCATCCTCTCTCCCAGAAGGCTTGATGGATGACTCCCGGTTTTTCAAAACTAAACTGTTGGAGCTTTCTCCACTCCTTTTTTGTAACCGCTATGGTCATATACCGGGGCCGCTACCAAACCGGCGTTGCTGTTTGGTTATCTTTTATCTTTTTCCCTTAAAATTGCCATCGCACAACATTATATTCTGGCTCGCCACCATGGTGGGACTCGAACCTCTACCATCGCCGAGCTAGAACCGAATAGAGCCCACTCTCTAATAGTCTTAATGGCGTTGAGGGATTGAGTATTGACAATCTATCACTCCAACGTAAACTGCCGGGAATTCTAACCGCGTGCATACCCCCTCAGACACCATTTGAGGCAACAGGAAAGCTAGGCCTGTGTGTTCCATGTGAAATAAAATAAGGTTAACCGGGTCGCAAGGGATTTGTAAATCCCACATCGTCCCTGCGCGCCTTCGTCGCGCTAAAACCTTTCATTCATCATAAACGTTCATTTCAATTTAGAATTCATCCTCAATGGACCGGTTTGGATCTGTTAAACGGATTTTAAAAAATGGGTAAGTCATTTTTAAAATTTTTAAATCTTTCAGGCGAACTGTCCAATTTCAAAAATTTAAGTTCCGGCGAAATGTCTTTTCCGGCGAACTGTTTTTCCAGTGAAAAGTCCAGTAATCGTATTTTGGGAGCGGGCGCTGGAGTTTGGAGACATCCACCCCCCCCCCCCCCCTCCCCAGGTTTGTTAGTGTTTCAAACAGTAACCTTTTATTAAGATTTCTGTCGGCCGCTGATTTGTCGTGGTATATGTTACGGTTATATGAATGTGCGGGTGGAGGCCTCTTGAACTCCTGCAACGATATATTTGGGTGAAAATACTGCTGGACTTCTTCTTCTTCTTCAATTGATATCCCAGCGTTGAATCGCTGCACCTCTAGATCTATCTAAAGTAAAATGTAATTGTTAAATTGTTAAATTATCTTATTTGCACTGATTCTGTATAAAAAATTAAATTTCAAATTTTCTGATTTGATTTGATTTTATATAAACTCTATCTGCTGTGATCCGTCAAGGCTGCTGCTCTTTTTAGGTGTAGGTTCATGATGTAGATTCTGCTCCAATTTTCTAGTTTGTCCAGCAAGGAAAGGTTAATATTGAAAATGTTAGTAATAGATTCAGAGGAACAGTCAAGTATTAGTTGTGTTAGTAGGGCTGGATTTTGGGTGAAATTTTTAGTGCTGTAGGTTCCTAAGATTTCAGATAAGTTCTCAAAAAAATTTTCTCTTGTTGTTCTTATTGAAGGATGACTGCATGATGTCAGTAAGTGTTGAACATCTTCTTCCCCTTTATCACACAACTTGCAGACTGGGGATTCTTTGTAAAACACAGCCCGGTCAGCTTGCAACGTGTACACACCTACCAAGATCTGAACTTTGATAATGGCTCTTTTCAAATCTTGTACATTATTTTTAACAGTCGTCCAAACATGATGGGGGTTTCCAATCTGAATAGCTGTGGGGTTTAGATATTTTAGTGATGGTTTCTCTGTGTTTTCATTTTGCATTTCTTTTTCCCAGTATAAATCAATCTTGTTATTCAGCAGTGTTTTCCAAACTACTTTTGTTGGTGCTGATTTAAGGTCATATGCTGAAGGTAGGCCATACTTTGTTAGTATCCTTCTTGGTTCAGAAAAACAGCTTTTGGAATTAAGATCTTTCATTGCAAGTTGTCGTGTTGCTATTTCTTTCTCTATTCCATTACCTCTGCATATACGTCAGAGAGTGAAAGGATTTTTTGTGAACTATGGCTTCAATTGGGAGCATTCCGAGTAGACCATAAACTGCCACCGATGCAGTTCTTGAGGAAAGAGATTGTAGCTGTTTTAGTATATTCCGTTGGAAGATTTCCAGTTGCTTCATATCTGATGATGACAGTATTGATGTCTCCAAGCCATATATCATACGTGGTAATACAAAAATTGTCCATATCTTTGCTGAAACTTGAGGGTTTAGTCCATCCTTATTGTGTAGTCCAGCACCCATCAAAGCAAAAACTGTTCTTCTTCCCTTCAGTAATCTTGCCTCAATGTTATGTTTACCACTTGTTAATCTTTCAGTACCAAGGTGTGTGACAGAATCTACCTCTTTAATTTTATTTCCTTCAAACTCAAAGTCAGTTGATACTTGAGGAGCAGTTCTGGAATATTTATACATTGAAACAGAGCTTTTATTGGGATTGATTTATACATCTCTTTGTGGGAGTAATCTTCAACCTCATCCAGCATCTGCTGCATCTCAGAACTTTCATGGGAGAGGAGAACAGTATCATCAGCACAGGTTGTATGTGGGATGTGAATGTTACCAATTCTAGCACCAATGTGTCTTTTTTCCAATCTGATAGGAAGAGGGTTGTTGAATCTTTTGTAATGTGTAGCTGATAGTACACCCCCCCCCCCCCCTGTCTCACACCTTGTTTGTTGTCAATGGTGTCTGAAATAAGTCCCTTCCATTTAACTTTTGATTTCATGCCAGTATATAGATCATTTAGCATCAGCCATTCATCACCTTCAATACCATCAAGGTAGAGCTTCCTCATCAGTGATGCATGTGAGACAACATCAAAGGCTTTCTGGGCATCAAGTGTAGCGAGAAAAAGGATTTTCTTCATGTCTTTTGCCTCGGTGATTGCTTCTGAAATCAATAGGGCTGAATTATTTGAGGCTGACATCCCTTCCGTGAAGCCTGATTGAAATTTGGATTGAGAGTTCATCAATTTTTCTTTGGACATATTAATTAGCACCTTCTCTATGATTTTCAGGAGTATTGATGTTACAGTGATTCCTCTGTACTTGGATGGATCATTCTTCTCTTCCTTTTTATGGATCGGTGTTATTATTCCAATTTTTAGAGCTTCTGGAACTTTTTTCATTTTGAGACATTTGTTGATGATGTTTGTCAAAAATCGGATGACAGTGGATCCACCAAACTTTAAATGCTCTGCTTGTAACCCTGAAATATCTTGAGCTTTTCCAGTATTGAGCTTTTGTATAATCTCAGATATCTTTTCTTCAGAGACCTCTTCGATTAGTGCGTTTTGCTGTTGGCATTTTGATTTGATAACTTGTAGATCAAGTTCCACATCAGTCTGATATTCATCATCAAATTTAATATTAGGAGCTGGTGTTGCAAGTTGTTGGAAATACTCCTGCCATCCTTTGCAGATTTCTTCTAAGGTTGTTAGAGATTTCTTATTTACAATTAATTCGTCTGTCAAGATTTCTTCTGTTCTCCTTTGTTTCCTAATCAGTTTAAAGAAAAGTTTGTCATTGTGCTTATTAGCCTCCATAATCTCTACAATATTATTTTCTCTGGCTTTAGCGGTCTCAATTCTCTGAATTTTTTATAATTCTTTTCTGGCGTTTCTTCTCCTAATGAGAGCATCATTATTTGGACTTGATGGTTTACCAGCCTGTTTCCACTGCCAATATGCTATTTTAGACTTCCTTACTGCATTTTGTACATTATAAGACCATTTTTTTACATTTTTCCTTTTTGGTGATTCTAAATAACTTTGTGTTAGGAGGTGCACTTCTTTGATAGGCTTTACTTAGTATGTCTGTTAGATGCTGTATTTCAGTCCCATAGTTTTTGTGTCAGCTATGTCTGATGGGTTTTTGAGGTTTTCGTCGATGAAGTCCCTATACTGTTCTGTCTGGCACTTATTCCAGTATGCTTTTCTGAGTAATTTGAGTTTCTTGGGGCTTTTCACAGATAATTTTATGTCTATGGTGGCAGTAACCGGAATATGATCAGAAGTATTTAGACGATTTTTATCGGCAATTTCAATTTCCATGGATTTGGCTTTCCCTTCATTAATCAATATATAGTCAATTTGTGAGGTTGAACTCCCATTATAGTGTACGAAAGTTGGTTTGTTCACATCAATGGAGGCCAACTTTTCTTGTTTCAGAAAGTCATTCAATTTCACATCCCGATGGTAACCATTTCTCATTTTTAATGATGCATTCCAGTCCCCACAGAAGATCATGACATGTGTATTTTCATTTTTGTGTTTAATTTCAGCTATTTCATCTAACATTGAATTGAATTTTCCTTCCTGTTCTTTATTTCCCTTTGTTGGCATATAGGCATTTACAACACAAGTTCTTGGTGAGGTTGATAACTCCACAACATAAATATTTTCTGAACCAACAGGCAGACATTTCACATTAGGGATGGACTTTTTAACTAAAATAGCTACTGCTCCATAACCACGCTGTAGTTGAGTCTTGTGTATTAACGGTAGATTTTCATCTATTGATTTTGAGAATGCAATGAATTCTTCGTTGATTGTCTCTAAAAAAAATTTTTCAAATTTATACAACCAATGTTCTTGTATACAGAGAACTGAAACTTCCTGCAGCAAAGAATGTAAGTATAAGTAGTTACTTTTGGCGCCATGGGTATTAAATGATGTAATTTTGAAAGGTTGCTGTTGATCACTGCAGGTATCTGAATGATTATTTGTGCCGTTGGCTATATCCAAATGACTTCCGTGGCCCGTCCTCCACATAAAAAAGACTGGTTTTGTTTCACCTTTGAATTTGTTGGAGAGGTTTCATTTGTCGAATTCTGGACAGAGATGTTTTTTGTAAAGTCATCAACTTTTCTAACAGGTCGATCAGAATTGTTTGAATTATTGGAGTGTACTTTAGTCACTTGTTTATTACTTTTATTTGATATTTTCTGATTGTAGTTTGATCTGTGAAGCCTACTTTTAGACTTTTCTGTCATCCTATTGTTAACTGTTATGTCAGCAGTGTCTTTTTTAATAGCATTAGTTTTCATAGCATGTTGAGAGAAATCATCAAATATTCCATTTGAGTCTACTTTATTTTGCTTCCTTATGTTTGGATGACTAGACATATTTGTGGTTTGAGCAGAACCAGAAATCTTGTTGGTTTGGGTAGTCTGGAACATTGGATGATTGAATGCATTATTGAAGGCTGTATTTTGTGATGAATATGATGGACTTTGATGATAATTTTCCTGAACATGAGGATTGCAGTAAATTGGAAAGGATGGTGAACTGTAATGTTGATCATTCCAAATTCCCTGACAACATGGGGGAAATAATGGTTGCCGATATGTGCAGTACACGTGGGCGTTCTGTAGGTCTTGTACATTTTGATGCATCTTCAGTTGTGCAATCTCCATTTCAATTTGTTTTTGATAAATCGAGTTCATTTTCATCCACAATAATTCATTGTTGTTCGCTGAATTTTGGTTCTCAAATCCTGAAGGAGGTGATATCTTTTGATTTTGATGTTGATTGTTTTGTGTGTTGTTTTTATTATCAACATTGATGTGTTCTGACTCAAACATCAATACTTTTGTTCTTAGAATTCTATTGGAGTTGCTTAACTCTTCTATTTTATTTTCTAACTTGCTTATTACTGATTTCTGTAGTTCTAATTGTTTTTGCTGTTCTCTAATAGTTGATTGTTTTTGTTCCATATCTTTTTCTTTTTCATTTATTTTCTTTTCTGTAACATTCCAGTCTTTGATCATCTTCTCAGCATCTATACGGGTGATTCTAGGATCATTACATTCAGCCTGGGTACTAGCTGAATCAGATAAAATACTCTTATTGATACTACAAGTAGTTTCCAATGTAATTCGGGTTTTGAACATAACTGATTGAACTAAACATTATTTTTTAACTGTTAACGTTTTAAATGAAATGTGTCTTTGAAGTTGTGGTATTCAAGTGACCCAATTTTGGACAAAGATTGTCCTAAAATTTATAAAATTTAGTGCCAGCGAATCGCTCCACAGTCATGTCCAAGTTTGACATATTCCACATGTTTCCGCATTCATAATAAATTACGATGGCGATGAGTAAAAGTTTCCGAGTTTATCATAAACTGGACCCTCCCTACAGCGTGATTCTTGAAAACAGAAACATTGATGACACGTTGATGTTCGAATCTGGCGCCGTAGCCGTTCTATGTACGTGATTATTCCCACAAATATATGTTCTTGGCGGCCGAAGTTCTCATCTCACCCATTTTCGTTTCATTACTGATGTTGTGATCATCAGTCGATATTCAAATACTTTCACGTCCTTGATTTAGGCAGTTAGTCCACATTTCCTTTCAGTTATTTTTCTTATATAAACACGTTCATTTGTTTCTCTCTTGTTATGTTGGACATTGTTGGTGGAGTATAGTCTACGTGTATATTGTTTTAGATCGCCTAGATTCTTTTTTTCAAGGAGACCACTCAGACCAGGCTATTTCCCTGGTGTGCTGTTGGCGGTAAAGCCTATTAATACCATTTTAGTGGGTGTTCCTTAGGCCATTGTCGCTAATGTCTTGGGCATTAATGTACGATAAATGCTAGTTCTCACGTGACATGTTGGCCGCAAATCTCCTTTCCATTCGTGCCCTGCGAGGCGGTGTGACATGTCACATGACCGAAGTATGCCCCATTCTGAATCTTCTGTTTCCGCTTTGTAAGTTTGAATCCCTCGCCAGAAAAACAAGCCTAACAGCAGTTGTCTACTTGATTATACCAATTAAAATGGTTTAAACCTCTCTACTGGAACACAGGAGCCAAATAAATGTCATGATATAAGGTCAGTATACACTACAAATCGGAAGTAGTTGTAGCAAAACCGCCATTATATCATAGTTTTATCCAAGGTCATAAACGATATAATAAATGTCAAGTACATTTCTGGATCAAGCTAAAAATGATAAACATGTTCGCCGATTGTTTGTAAACGGAATGGGAAATGAAAATAAACGACAGGCCTTCATGTATATCTTTTCATGTTGGAGGTTTGAGAAATCGTCTTTTTTTCCCCAATTGTTTTGAACTTTGTACTCCGTTGTTTGCGAAATTCAGTTTTGAAGTTCGACCACAGATTTGTGGTCTCGCCTTGCTACCACTCCAAATCTCATCAACGTTCAATAGAAATTGTCCAAGACTTTTAAAAGCGTAGTTGTGCCACCTCAAACTTGTGATGAGAATGAAAATGTTCAACCTGTATACACATATAACTTGTAATTTCACTTTAAAACAAAAATAAAAATACCGCGACAGACACACAAAGGTTTGACCTGTAGGCCTGCTTATTCCTGATGTTCCAAATACCGACGTGAGTTAATGCTATGATAGTAATTCAAATTAAAACACTCTTTTGGCAACAGAAGGAGAAAATTTTCAAAAGTATATATGGAACTAAAAGTATAATACCTCATGCAGAGATTTGAATGAATATTCATGAACAGTCTACAGCGTACAAGATTATGTGGCTAAATCCCCCCCCCCCCCCCCCCCCCCCCCCCCCCCCCCCCCCGTCACCAAACGAGAAATGAAATATATTGAGTTACTAGTAACAGTCTCAACTCTATCCTCCTTTCAATTATAGAAAAAGTGTATGCTGCTTATGCCCTTTGTAATTGATGTACAAATTATGGAAAAGTTCTCCAATACATGTACATGTATGTTCATTTTGGCCCGATTTTTAATTGAAAGTAAACATGAAATCATGTAAGATTCTGAGAAAGATATGGTCTGTGGGGCAATTCGCATTCACTAAGATTCATTGACTGATAAAGTGCTCTCGCCAGCACCCATGATTTCTATTTTGCGGGAGCTAAAAAATGCACTTGTTGAAAAAATGTGTGTTGTTTTGAGAAAGCTGCACTTTGTGGCCAGTGGCAAGTTACTGTCATACATGTAGTTCATCAGGTCCTTATAGATTTAATGTTTCTGGTGTTTGGTGACAGTATTCCTTCAAATTCATATATTAACATTTTACGGGTGCAATTCACTTCCGTCTCTGATTTCACGGGAGCTAAAAACAGCACCTGTCAATTTTGTTCATTTCCAGCAGTGCACTATTTGGCCTGCATCTGCCATAAGAGACTAGGTGAACAGACACACCCAACCCCCCTCCCCACCCCCCCTCCATTGGCCATTCAGATTTAATTATTTTCCTTTTCCTACATAACAAGCCATAGTTCCAAAGAGGGTCCCAAAAAATTTTTTTTTCAGTAACATTACTATTACTCTATTGCCAAAATTTAAAAACAAGCGACTGCTGTCTTCCACTGGTTGTGGGTGTTGAAATAATTAAATATTGATTAAAAAGAAAACCCATCATTTTCAAAAGTGTGTGTGTGTGGGGGGGGGGGGGGCACTTTGGGGGGATGTCGGTATACAGATCTGATGAAGTGTCCACCCCCATCCCCACAGTTGGTCACAGAACCATCAGTGATCAGCAAAATTGATTGGTGTCGATCGAGAAGTAATCAGTTGAGAATTATGGAAAAAATTTATATATACACAAAAAGAAAAGAGCTTTCTCCACCAGTGGTGCAGTGCTGCTGTTTAACCATGGGCATACAAAAAATAGGCTGTTTATCCGTGGTGCAATCAAAAGGCAGTATTGTGGTTTGTGCATCGGCTCACCAGAAGGACCGCCATTTAGGTGATTCGATATTCTGATGATCGCATGCACTTACTGAGTCAAATAAATGGTTAAAAGAAAGTGTACTCAAATGAGAAAAACGAAAGTATTTTCAACTATTTATTACACAATAACATTTGATAGAAGTTCATAGAACATGCCAGGCATGTGTTTTTCCCAAGGGCAAAATTTTTCACCAAATCCTAATACGCTCATGGGAAGTCAGATATTCTTTTTGTTTCTCAAACTTTTGCTTCTATGCATTATTTATTTATTTATTTATTAAGGTTTAACAACACTTTAACAGCCAACGTCATATCACGTCAGTGACAGTTTTACTGGTGGAGGAAGCTGGAGTACCTGGGGAGAACCACCGAGCAACGACGAGCAGCTGCTAGCTCCCCAACATCGTAACTCCGCACTGCAGCACTGGCAGGGTTAGATTGGTTGGAGACATGCACACCATCGATGTGCAGTGCGCCTTAGTACACGTCATCATCATGCCCCCACATGGACAATCAAGGTTAAGTGCCTTGCCCAAGGACACAATGCGGGAGTCCGAATCAGTCGCTTAGATGGTCACCCATCCAAGGACGAACCGGGCTCAATGATGCTTAACTTCGGTGATCTGATGAGAACTGGTTACCGCAACGCCACTGTGCCCTCCTATGCATTTTGACCCATTATGATCTAAAATGCATGGACAGCTTCTATTTTGCTTGAGGTTGTCTAGTAGCCTTATGCAAACTCAGAAACAGTACATGAATAGAGGACGGATTTGGAAACACCCACCGAGTGTAAATTCCACCCAGATTATGAGATAACAGCTAAAGTTCAGTGAAACTGCAAAAAAATACATTAAAAATTAAAAAGGCGGCTTCCCCGTGAAATCAGAAGCTGTGTGATTACAGTAGTTTGTTCAGTAATTAAAAGCAGAGGCAATAATTTCTCAATGAGACAGTCCCCACAGGGATCAAACAGCTACCAATTATTGTATAAACCTTCTGATGTTTTCAGTGGCTTATTATTGTGGATGTGTTAACTTGAAATTATCTTTCTAGCAGAATCACTTGGCAAGGCCCACAACCTAATTCTTTACCCATTTAATGCAGAAAATGAGGTGTTTTTTTTTTTTAACTAAGCCTCTCTCTCATGGGCATCTCAAGGATATTTCAGAAGTGGTTGACTTTGATGAAAAAGGCACACCCAGGGTACGCCTGGCAGATGCCTTAGTGCCAAAGGCATGTGAGTACAAGGCAGGGATCGTAAATTGTTAGCTCTCCATCCACCGTCTGTCGTCTGTCAACATCATGTTTTGGTCTTCTCCTCCAAAACCACTGAGCCAATTCAAGTGAAAGTTTGTGTGAGTGATGGTCCTGATGAGGCATTGCATTTTTGTTCAACTCACCATAGGGATGGGGTTGGAAAAATGCTCCAAAATATTTTTAAAATCTTCTTCTCATGAACCAGTGGGTACAATGACTTGATATTTGTTATGGAGCTTCCTTTTGAGGTGTAGACTCAAGTTTGTTCAAACAAAGTTCGTGAAGCATTATATTTGGCTTTGTAGTGGGGTGGGGGTGGAGGTTAAGATTTTTGGCCCTGCCTAAATTTCTATTTTCTGAACTTATGATCCGATTTGAACCAAATTTGGTATGTGGTATTATTGAGTCATATTAAAGTACTTGACTCATGCAAAAAAAATAAAAAATTCCAGCATCCCCATGGGCACCCCAGGAGCAAAAAATAGAAATGTTTTCAAATGCCCATATTTCCCAAACCACACGGAACAGAGAGCTGTTATTTGGTATGAAATATCCTTAGGACCAGTAGAATTGAGTGGTAAAAAAAATTGCCTTCGGTTGTGTTAGGGTGTTCTGTAGAGAGCATCGAAAAATGCTGAGTCAGCATATTTGCAAAAATTTTAAAAAATCTTTTCTCAAGAACCAATAGTTAGAATTTTTTGATATTCGGTATACAGCATTCATAGGGGGGGTCAGATACAAGTTTCTTAAAATAAAGCCCATTGGTTCATATTTGGGCTTAATACAGGAGCCCAAATTTTTAACTTACGGTAATATGGGGAATATTCTTTAAAAATCTTCTTCTTCAGATCCACCGGTCAGAATGCTTTCATATTGGGTGTACAACATCTCTAAGGGGGTCAGATTCAACTTTGTTCTATTTCAGTGTCTGGCTTAATATTTGGGCTCCATATTGGAACCTGAAATTTAACTTAGCGCAATATGAGGGAATTTCTTCAAAACTCTTCTTCAGATTCACCTGTCAGAATCCTTTCATATTTGCTTTACAACATCTCTAGGGGAGTCAGATTCAAGTTAGTTCAAATTGGTTTCCTGGGTTAATATTTGGGCTCCCTATGATAGCCCAAATTTTAGCTTAGTGCAATATGAGGAAATTTTTTTTAAAATCTTCTTCAGATCTACTAGTCAGAATGCGTTCATATTTGGTATACAGCATTGCTAGGGAGGGCAGATTCAACTTTGTTCAAATCGAGAGTCTGGGTTAATATTTTAGCTCCATATGGGAACCGGAATTGGCCATGTAGCCGAAGAATTAGAAATTTTGTGTTCAGTACCCTCTAGAGGTTTGTAATTAAGAGTAATCCACATAGGTTGTATCAAGGTGCTTCACAGAGGATCTCCACCTTTTATATTATGATCAACTGAAGAAAAGGCATGATGTTTGGACTATTTTTGTCACTCAAAAAGGGCTCAAGGATTGACCATGTTTTCTACATGTATGGAGATGGATTGCTTTATGTAGACTCATTCTTGGACTCTGTTCAAGGTGAGCGCTTCAGGCCCCATTGGGGCCTCTGGTTTTAATTTAGTATCAAATCGGTTGAAGCTCTGGTGGGCTTTGGGGAATTTTTTGCATTCTAAAAGGTAAAAGAGTGTTCGTTCCTCCCCCATTTGGCGGTACCTATGGTCTCTCTCTTTCTCTCAGTGAGCGCGGTGGCTCAGTGGTAGACTGTTGGACTTCTATGCTAGAGGTCTCGAGTTTGATCCCCATCCGGGACGACCCACATTGTGTCCTTGGGCAAGGCACTTCATCCTGGTTGCCTACATGGGGGCTCGATGATGCTGTGTACTAAGGCATACTGCACATCAGTGGTGCACATCATCATGTCTTCAACCGCTGTAACCCTGCTTGAGTGGAGCTTGAACAGAGTTAGAATGTTGAGGAGCTGACAGTTGCACATGGTTCTCTCCGGGCACTCTGGCTTCCTCCACCCATAAAACTGTGACAGTCACAATTAGCCATTGTCCATAAGCATATGACCTTAAACACCATTAAATAAATAAATTTCTCTCTCTCTCTCTCTCGAACTTGAGAAATAAATTTTCCAGTGGGGAGGAGGTGGCACTGAAACTCGTTTATAAGGCAGGAAGACAAAGGGCCACTGGATTGTGACATCCATGCGTTGCAGAGGTGGGATGGAGGCTGCGAGACACATGATGGGTTGAGGATGCTAATCCCTCAAACTTTAAAATAATTGCTGGGTGGATGGAAAACTCCCTTCCATGATGGTTTAGTGGTAATATATGGTGGCAATTTACTTCTCCCATAATATGAACTACAGCAGGTGAATTCCAGTAACACATATCAGCATGGGTCAAGGCATGAATGTTCTTCATGTTGAAATGCCGATTGTCTGAGGAAAATTTAACAGGGATGATTTGTCCTCAAATTAAAAGCATGTGATGAGCAGTAATCTTGTTATGATTGTAAAACATTAATCTTGTAGGCTGTGCTTTGAATTTAGATAAAGTAATTGTCATGTGTAACAATGTTATTGCAAATAAAAGGGATAATTAAAACTCATTCTGCCGTGTTTTCTGTTGTTTTAGCACATGTTATTCATTTCCAGTGAATGAAAGTGAACAGGGTATCAATATACCACAAACTGAATCCCCAAAACATGTGCTTTGAAATTTTAGCGTCTAAGCATTGATTCTTCAAGTAATAATCGATAGGGTGGGGGAGGGGTGTGTCATAGACAGGGACTCACACCTTTATTCAGTGGTAAATGACACCTCACATAGCACGGTGTGAAAAGACAGGGGAATTGCACATTTTGAGATGATCATACAGCAGGCCTATTTTACAGAGTTCGAAACTTGTCTGCAAAATTTATTGTGAAATGAATTTTTTTTTGATGATTGCGACACAAGTATAGGGCGAGATGTACTCAAGTTTGAGGTCACATGGTCCCCGCTTTAGGGAAATGAGTAGGGTTTGCAGCGGTATCGACACTTGTTGGTCTGAGGGTCCCAGTTTGGATAATTATAGCCCCACAGATGATTTTTTCATCTTATCTTTTTAATTTGTTTTTGCGGGGTGGGGGGGGGGGGGGGGTGGAGCAACAAATAATGGAACTAGAGAAACAGATTTCACTGCAACCAGTAAATTCAAGCCTGTGTGAAAGTGGTTAAAGCATCAGAAATAAACAAAATAGAAAGAGAATTTATGGAGGCTTATTTTTGGGAGTGAAATATTTTTAAAGAAATCAGAAATAGGTTTTTGTTAACAGTATTTAAAGCTATTCATATAAGAATCAGATAAACTGTTCCAAAAAACCACAAAAAACACATGTCCACAGTATTAAAAGGGTTCGATCAAGGAATCAGAAATGCACATTTTTTGCACTGCCACTTATTTGAATGATGTTTAGAGCAGAAATGTGAGTATGGAAAGGGTTAATATTATTCTCACTGAAATAAAATCTTTGGAATCCACATTGAAGTTTTGAGAGGGTTAAAAGCATTTAACTGAATAATTTATACTTTATTTCCTTGCAAAGGGTTTCTCTCAACTAAGTTCGAGGAACTAATATCTGATTATAATAACCAAGATTACATTTAATGTTTAACAGCTAACTCCACTGATGTTGACTTTGCCTCCACTGTGAATAACATAACATAATATTGCTTGGAGATAATTTGCTGTATCAGGAAGTTGGAGGCTGTGAAATCCCTGTGGCCAACTGGGCCATACTCAAGGGCTCTAGCGACCTGAAAAACATTGGGTGATCAGAAATTGTGTCTGTCTGCCCATATGCCAAAAAACAGTGAGATAGGACAATTCATTTTCAAGTTATTGTGCAGACAAGGAAGTGCTTAGAAGACAGAAGACAGGAGAATAGAAAGAAGAAGAAGAATAAAAAAAACATACAAAAACAATAGACTGTGTGTTTCGCACAGTCTAAATATAGTGAACCAATTTTTTAACGGACATTCCCCCCATCTACATGTATGTAATGTCAATAATGGGTACCATATAGGTCCTATCTTTCGTTTTTCAGGCTCATTTCTATTAGTTAGCTTGCTGTTATACAACTGAAGTACCGGGTATTCTCGTTTTTTTTGTGTGTGAATGTTTATCATTATTTACAACCACATTTATCAAAAATAATCATCATTTATAAATGGGACTAGAAAGGAACTAATAAATCATTTTCTATCAAGAGTAACCACTAAAAAACAATAAATGCATTTTTTGAATGTTTATAACCGTGTTTCGATTCCTGATTATACCGTGGTTGGTGGAATTTCACAAGACCATTAAAATAAACTGTTTAAAATTTTCTAAGGCTCACCCCTGTACTCATATTTATACAAAAAGTGTACATGTGCAATTGTTCCCTTTGTTTGTGCATGGGGGTTTAATGCCACTTTCAACGGCCTGTGTCATACCGTGTCAGACAATTTACAAGTAGAGGAAGCCAGAGTACCCGGAGAGAGCCTCTGAATAAGGGTGAGTAACTTTCAGTCTCTCGAAATTTATATCCCGGCACAAGGAGAGTTAAGATTGGTTGGAGGGCAGTGTACCATGAGCTTACAACACGTTGACCATAGATGCACAGCATCTAAGCAATACACTTACCTTTTAACCATTGCTAACCCAGTTTTGTGCCGGGATAGTAAATAGAGGCCAACAGTTACTCGACACTGGTTCAGTGGTTCTCTCTGCGAACTCAACTTCCTCCACTCGTAAAATTCATTGACATGCCATGTCCTAGGTTGTTGGTACACCCCAATGAATAAACGAACAAACATAAACATGTACATATTTACTTTTTATGTACAAACATGGGTGGGGACAATAAAGTCAACAGGAATGGAAGGAAACTGTTGAACTTCACAAACGAGCTCGGTCTGAAGATTCTGAACAGGGACGCGAGGTGCAAGGGGAAATGGACCTGGGAGAGGAACGACAGAAAATCAATAATCGACTACATCCTCACAGATATTATTTTATGGAGGGAGGTGATAGGGGTAGAAGTGGATGATGAGGGTAAAATGGAGGTGGATAGTGATCACAACTTGATTACAGTGACGATCAGGGCCAAAACTCTTGTAAAAAGTAAAGGAAGCTCTAAGGAGATTTGGGAACTCAAAAAAGATGCTGACTGGGCGAAGTTCAATGAAAAACTGAAACCAAAGCTTGCAACCGTACCCAAGAGGGGCAGTGTCCAGAAGATGGCCGACGTCATAGTTGCGAGCCTGGTGGAGGCAGAAAAGGAAAGTGTAGGAAAGGTCAGGGTGCCAACATGGGAACTTGGGTACAGAGTGAACGAAGAACTGAAAAGGGCCATAAAGGGAAGAAAAGCTAAATGTGCTGCATACAGGAGAAGTAGAAAACTTAAGGGGGCGGACAGCAATGAGGCCACAGTTGCTAAGGAAGAATACCACCAAGCACGAAATAAAGTAAATAAGATTAAAGACGATAATCGAAGAGTACGAAATAGCAGTCTTATTAGGACGATAAGAACGACAGGGGGGGTCGAGTTCGAACGTATTTTGGAAATGGGTGAATAAACGTAACAAAGGAAGTAACCCACAGAGTATTAAAGTAGATGGCAGAGTTACAGACGAGCAAGATCAAGTCGCATCAGAACTAGTCAAGCACTGGGAAAAGGTAAACGATAAGCGATGGGGCATGGGGAGCCCACCAGAGTGTCCGAATCAGGTCGAGGAAAACCTATCGAACTTCGTGTGCAGCAAAATTAAAACGGAGGAGGTGCGAAAGGTGATATCAAAATTAAGGGATGGAAAAACGGGAGGAGTGGATGAAATTCCTAACAAGTTTATCAAAAAAGGGGGAGAGGAACTCGTGAAAAGCCTAACTGCCCTATTCAATCTAGCCATAGAAAATCAAGAGGTCCCAAAGGAGTGGAGAGAAAGTAAAGTGACATTTATTCACAAAAAGGGGGAAAAAGACGTTTTGGATAACTATCGAGGGATCTCTGTCAGTAGCAACATTGGAAAGGTTTTCTGTAAAGTCCTGTATGGGAGACTAGAGGAGGTGATTGAGGAGAAGGGTTTTTTGGGAGAAATCCAGAATGGCTTCAGGAAGGGAAGGAGAGTTACTGACCATCTTTTCACACTAATCCAAATGATAGAATCCGCAAAAGCAAAAAAGAAAAAGATGTTTATGGCCTTTTTGGATATCAAGAAGGCATACAATAGAGTATGGAGGGAAGGTATGTGGCGCAAGCTGGAGGCTATGGTCTTAGGAGGCGAGTTTGTTGGAATTATGAAAGCATTATATAAAGATGTACAGAGTGAACTTAGCCTGGGAAACATTACAACGAAACGTGTGCCTATGGAGATAGGCCTAAAACAGGGGTGTATCCTTTCGCCGATCCTGTTTGCATTGTACATCAAAGGTTTAGGAGATGAACTACTGCGTAGCGAGGAGGGGGTAGCAGTTGGGGACTTGAAGATCCCAGGGCTATTTTTTGCAGACGATATGGTTCTAGTGTCAGAAAGCGAAGAGGGGCTAACAAAAATGCTGGGAATTGTTGGGAAATATGGGAGCAAATGGAGACTCGAACTTAATGAAAGCAAGAGCAAAGTTATACCTGTGGGCCGCAAAGTGGACCCCACTCGAAGGTGGAGAGTGGGTGAGTTCTCCATTCTGGAAGGGAGCAGCAAACTTCGCAGTGTGGGAGAGACAGGTGATTACGAGTATTTGGGGGTAAATATAAACATTACAGGAAGAGGCATCTACCGGAACCACACAAATAAATTGATTCTGAAGGGGAAGCGAATCCTTAACCAAATGAAACTTATAGGGAGAAACAGTTTCAATAAGGTTTTCGTGGGGAAAACCATTTGGGAAATGGTGGGGCTGCCAAGTATAACATACGGTACGGAAGTGGTACCCCTAAACCAGATGGCCGTAAAGAGCTTGGAAATCCTGCAGAACGATGCAGGCCGATGGATAACGGGGTCGAGTAATGCCGCAGCGCTAGAAGCAATCAGGGGTGAGCTTGGGTGGATGAGGATCAAGGGGTTTATTCCCGGAACGACTACTGGGCTAAATAAACACCAGGCTGATTAAGAGGATTAAGAGGTTCCTTAAGGAGAAAGTTATAATTATGTTACACTTATCATAGTAATTATTTCCCGAATGCCTACTCGAGCCGATAACTCTTTATTGGGTTATATCGAATAAAATAAGAAAGAAGGATGATTTTTTTTTTATTATTTTTATTGAAATATAATGATATATACAACCTAACATACATAACAAATATTTAACATTTCAACCTTACATATAACATACATATAACATACATAACAAATATTTAACATTTCAACTTTACATATAACATACATATAACATACATAACAAATATTTAAATTTTCAGCCTTACATATAACATACATTACAAATATTTAACCTAAATGTAATAAGTCAGAAGCGGAATCGACATATGACATTAAATCGTAAGTTCCAGTCTCAAATCTTGATTTTAACGTTAACAGACGATGGTCGATGTTCATGTATTTTTTTGCTCGTGGTCGAGTTCCACCGGCAGCTCTTTGAATACGGTTTGATTTCGTTGGCATTGTCGACGTCTTTGAACATTTGGATGGCAGTGAAGATGTTTGGGTGAGCATGTTGTGTCATTTTCTTTAGCTTACTATGCCATCCCTCGAGACTGTTGGTTGTTCGAGGACCCTCGTTATCATAGTGGTTCCACAGTGATCGGTCACCTTCAACCCACTGCTCTGTTACGTAGTCGACAAATGACTGTGTCTGCTGCTCTATATCGGCATCCTCCCTGTCTTCTAAGGCTTGAAACCACACATCTTCGATCGCATCTAAGGGCACCAGTGGCAGAATCGCTGCTCGACGAACCAGGGTCCTCACATCTTCGTTCTCACGATAAGCGATTTGCAGCCTGGTCGCTTGTGCCTTTCTCCAAATGCACTGCGTATAGTGGAAGAAGCACCCTTTTATAACAATGTCTGGAAAAACGTTTCGGATGGCGTTGTGAACTGCTGATTCGAAATCTGCCATAGCACAAAGCGGAGAAAAGTGCAAGTCCATTTCTTGCATCTTGCCCACAAGTAATGAGAAGAATCGTGTATAAACTGTTGTACTTTTTCCTGGGAGAAAAGCATACACAACGGGTGTCATTTTGTCGTCGATCATCACATGAATACTATATATTTGGTGAAACAGGCGTGGGCATGTATAGAATGTGCCGTCACAGAAAAATGTCTCTGAATTTGCCAGTTGATGAAGATTTTCTGTTGTCGCAAAGCCGATTATTCTGCCGCTGCGATCGTTGTCGTCGAACAGAAGAAACCTGTTACCAGTTGCAGTTTCTTTCCACCATCCATCTAGTTCAATTTCATTTTGCGTCTTTGGCAGTGACAGTGTCTGTTTTCGTCGTGCCCTGTAGAGTGTCGATTTGGCGGAGTTGAATGTGGGAAGTTTTTCGACAACTTCTTGGACATCGTCATCCCAATCATGATCTCGAAGCTTGTTGAGTTCTTCTGCAAATATTGTCGGAATAGGTCTAACATCCGCGGTACACTTCACAGCAAGTGTATTCATGATTTGTTTCGCGGTAACTTTAGCTGAATCTCCTGGGTGGTTGTGGGTTTGCCTCCCAAACCCAAGTGGAATGTCACGTGTAGAAATTGTAGCTGGACACCGGACAACTGTGCATCTCCAGAAGATTCTGTCTGTCCCCTTGCGATTTATTCTGTAGATGTACCCATCAAGAGCTAAATTCTGTCCACCTTTTCTATTCGTAAAAAACTGAACATTAACCTGCGCGTTAGCCATTGTAACTTTACTAACAATTATCAGTGGATCACCCATTATATAGGATACAGCACTGTGTTCATAACAATATGAACAGATATAACAAAAAAAAAAAACAATTTCAAACAGGAAATAAGTTCAAATAACAGAGATATATCATGCGTTTGAACTGAGATGTATTCAATTTCTAACATAACTACTGCTCTGAATAAAATAACAAAACTTGTAAAATATATAGACACTAAAAAGCACGCCAGAAAAAACATACTAATATGTGCTCTGAATAAAATAACACACTGCTCTGAATAAAACAACAAAATAGTTAGGCAATAGTTTTCACCAGTAGTCATTCCGTGAATAACAAAGAAGATATTGATTAGTTTTCACCAGTAGTCATTCCGGGAATAACAAAGAAGATATTGATTAAGTTTCACCCACACAGCACCTCATAATCCACCTACTTGATAAGATGTTGTTTTAGTCCAGTAGACGTTCCGGGAACACACCGATCAAGGACAGGATAGACCTGTTGAAGCTCGGTTATCTTAATTATTTGGTAAATCTCCCCGACAGCCGATGGTGTAAAGTAATGTTCCTGAGAATTTTCAACTCAAATATCAAAACGGGGTGGATGGTCCAAGTGAGGGAGCTAGTAGAGAACTTCTCATTGGAGATCTCGGACCTGGACGTTGGGGCAAACCAGGGTAAACAAATCGTCAGAGAAAGGGTCATGGAGGATTGTGATTGGCGAGAGGGGGGTCAAATCAAAGAGGTCTTTGGGTGGCCTGCGTGATAAAGAGAAGCCAGGTTTTGAAGAGTACCTTGATGGCACCTTTGGGGGGTCACTGTTGTTCAAGCTGAGGTCGCGATCCCTGGAGCTGAGGGGAAAAATTGGGAAAGACGGTGAAAGGGAGTGCCAGATGTGTAACTTGGACATGGTGGAGACCCCGGAACACTTTCTTCTAGAATGCCCAAAGTATCAGCCTAAAAGAATGAGATTCACTGGGAGTATAATGGGGAAGTGGGATGGGAGAATGAAGGACATGTGGTCAGGGGGGGACTCAAAGGAGAGGGTTAATATGCTAATCGGAGAGATTGGGAAGAATGGGACAAGGGATATCATCAAGCAGTTCGTCTCCGAGTGTTGGGAGGAGAGCAGAAGCGTGGGAATAGGGAGGCAGTTGGGAGTACAGGGGTAACCATGGCCTTCTCGTCCGAGAACCGCGACAAATCAGCGGCTGGCCAAAGTGTTATTATTATATTATTATATGTAAAGTGGGAGGAGTGATCCTTAGCAAATTTTGAGTAGTATATAATGAGGTAATGGCAGGTGACTAGATTTTTTATGAGTACTGATATATTGGCTGTGGCAGGGAATGGAAAACTGAAATTTTGCAGGACCATAACAAATATATTTGAAAAGAATGGTATCATGGGCAACAGGACTTCTGCCAAATTGTAGTTATTGATGTCACAAGTTGAAAATCCTGTGCTGTGGTGAGGCTGGATTTTTCTTATGGCTCCAATCTAAATCCTAACTAGGTCCCTGGGTAAAATCACAGGACTGCAGTCTGAATTTAATTATTTTTTCAGGATTCTATTTTTCAAGAAAGTATAAGAATTTGTAAATGTTTAGCTCATAGACCACTTGCACTCATGGGTGGTTTGCTGTAACTTTGTTTGTGTTTTCTGAGTTCTGTTCTCAAAAGATGTGTATTATTGTTGTAAAAGTTTTGTGATTTAATGGTGATCCCCTCTCTTCAGGCTGTATCTCTTCTCCATCTCCATGCTTGTCCAATTCCCTATTGGTTAAAGTCTCAGAACTTGAACAAGGCTTCAGCTTATTTGGACCTTCCGGTCTGATTCAGTGGGTGTTTTTTCATCGTAGAGGTATGGACGATTTCTGTTAGCATGACACTGTATTTCTTTTCTACTCATCCCAGGTAGGTCATAGCCAAATTGGTGGTGTGTGTGGAGGGGGGGGCTGATAAAGGTGGTGACTGGTGAGGGTGATCTTCAGCCCATATTCTAATTCTATATGTACTTTCATTCATTGATTGATATTGTCATGTTTCTTGTGCGAACTTTACTGGTAATCTGAGAGGGGGAGAACTCCTTCATCCAGATAATAGTATGGTGAGGTCTTAAAGTGAAGGGTGGAAAATTTGATGAAATGAGAAAATACAGTGGGTTGGAATAATAGTACAGTGTGAAATACTAAGGTTTCAAACTGACTATAATATTTCAAAGTGCCACATCTTGGATAAATAACCTCAAAATTCTATAATAACGCCACCTTTCTTCAGCTACATGTATGGCAAAATTTCAAGAATTTAGTCCAAAATAGTGTATCTTGTTGATTAACTCACAGACCAACCTGGTTCAGTAACAATATCCGATCTCACCAGGGGGAAGCAAACTCACATACCTTGGCCAGAGCGTTATAATGGGGCGGGATGTGGTCACACCCCTCAAATTTCTAACTGGTGGGGGTGCAGATGGAGAAAGGTTTCCAGATCTTCAGTTTTCAGAATTTTGGCATTTTTGCGTCTGTAGGATTTGAGCCTTGTAACCAAGTTGGTTGTGCAACGTCCCCCCCCCCCCCCCCCACCCAATCCCCCCCCCCCCCTCCCCTCCCCTCTTGACGTTCATCATTTTAGGATTTCACATCCAAATGTAATGTTCTGTCACAATAATCAGGGTTTCGGGTCAAGGGGAAATAAATGAGTCAGTTGTGGGTGGTCAAGGGTGGTCACTTCGCAAAAAAATGAATTCCAGGGTCCAAAAAATTCATTTATTCAATTTGGGGGTGCGTCACTGAGCCTGTTGTTTAATTGACTCCATAGTTCTTTCCCTTTATTTTCATCAATTATTTGTGGGTATGCTATGTTTAAATATTTTGCTGAATTCCATGTACCTAACATATTTGTTATTGTCTTGATTGCTCAAACGTTTTTGGAGAATACAACGAACAGGGAAATATTTTCCACTATTTGTTAATAATTACGCATGTCAGGAATAAAAGGTAAACCATCTAAACCTGCTCACGAGGTGGTTTACTCAGAATGATTCGGAATGATATTCCAGAATTACGGTTTGCAAAGAAAGCAACCAGATTGATAATCCGAGTTGTCTGCGCATGCCCGGAATAAACCATGTATTCTGGAATGGACTACGGAAACATGAGCAAGTTCTCCAAGGTTCACACCCAAACATCTTCAAACTAATTGAGTTTCTGAAAAAAGGAACCAGTGCATCATGAAGACACAATTCTACACCTGAGAAGAGGAGGCAGATTAGTTTCTCTTTTCCTTCTTCATCCCACTCTCATCTGAGACAAAGCCCAGCCCCCCCCCCCCCTCCCCCCTTTCCCTCATCAACTGCTCCCCTCGCCCACACACACACATTTGCCTACTTCCATTTGGTAGTAACGTAGACCCGGATACATTTCTTTCTTGGGGAAATGGATTGATGTAGGACTCCTTGTAATAGTACTGCGACAAATCTGCACAATGCCATTATTATTATTAATTATTATTATTATTGTTTTAAAAATATTGTAAAACACTGATGTATATTTGTCTGTGGACATCTGTTATAATGTATATTTGTCTGTGAACTTTTGTTAGAATTTTTAAAAAAAAAAATAGTAAAACACTAATGTACATTTGTAACTTATATAATATATTGTAGTGATTTACCTACATGATAATGTCACTTAGACTGAAGATTCAGTTCTCTGCAAAGCAGGTTTATGAGAAGTATTGAATTACAATGTGAATAGTTCAAATTCCTCAGTATAAGTGCACCAGATAAACAAAGAAATTGAAGTCATTTCCCAAGCCGCCTGAAGAATACTGGAGACCGTCTGGTACCACAATATATTTGTTTACCATCTTTGTTTGAATGAAAAGTCTGAAAAATGAACCGAATTCACTCTCATTTAAACTGCCCAACAAATTAAAACAAAGCTAAAGTCGGCCAGTCTTTGATGCAGGACGAACGGGAATGGCCCACACCAAGGAACACAGATGAGAGGTTTATAAAAAAAAACCCCATTCATTTCAGATTGTCAGTCTAAAATTGTACCAGGTAATTACAACAGTACTACTACCTGTCTTGATAGGGTTGGCAGAAGCAGAGTTCATTTGTGTGTTTTCACAAGAACAACAAAATACAACTTCACCTGGTAAAAGATATATGTGTAATGATTTTGAAAAAAAATTCTGTGATATAGTAGAAATATTCTCTCGAGGATTCATGTCGTCAAATAACTAAGATTTGTTGTGAATTCAGTATATATGTTCACAAAATGCATATTTATTTACATGTAGGAAAAGGTGATTATATCTACCAAATTCTGGGATTTCTATTGTATGGCAGGTAATGAACAATTTATGACTGTCTTAGACAGTACTTCGGCCACCAGATTATGTGTGCACTTCACATTTGGCCCCTGGTTGGTCCGGTTTGGAGAAAAATTGTCATGTTTTACTACTTAAGGTCTCTAAGTGTTTTCTCTTAGAGATTATCAGAAATTGCTCATTTCCAAGGAGAAATTGGATATTAGGAGAGGCAGGAGTGATAGTTTGTTAAGATACTAAGAAATGAAACTTCTTATAATATTTTTTATTTTCATGACCGACACTCCTATTTTCGAATGACAAATAGTGAAATGAACCCTCAAACTATTATGTCCCTGGCTGTCAATAATTGAGAGTAGTTGGTGCATTGGCAGGTCAGATTCTGTCAAATTTGCTCTTAGAGCTGGTGCCTGTGCTGACTATGCTAACCAAGGAATTGATAAATGATGCATTTCATTGAACATTTGATATCAGACTCACTATCTGGATCATGATAGCCCTCTTTAGTTGAGTCTGAGTCAACCAGTGATTTCTGTCACACAGAATCTTCATAACAGCTATTTTCGCATCTCAGAAATGACTCAAAAGCTTCCATATTTCAGAGATTGTCTGCTTCATTTGTGGAATACATCCACTGTAGTATGAGTCGAGTCTGTCAAGCCTTACAGACTTACTGTGAAGTCAGTTATCTCAAATTTCCTGATGGATGGAGCTGGGGCTGAAACTGTTATGTGATTTTCATAACTGGTTAACCACTTCCGATAATCACAGTTAACCAATTAACCATGGTTATCCAAAGAATTCCATTGGCATATATCTTTGGTAGTTGAACTGTGGGCAAGATCAAACTGAAAAATGACAAAATCAGTTCCGGCAATGAACCCTCGGCCATCGGCAATGTCAAGGAAAGTGCCATGGTAGCAGTGCATATAGTCAGCAAAAAACATTACCAAGGGTATAATGTTCTAAAATGTCAGGGCCCCCTCTTTCCTCCAAAAGAAATACCTGTGTTTAGGATAATCCAGCCGACCCTAAAAAGTCAAGCGAGTAAAAGTTGCTCATTTAGTTCATTGTAACCCTAAATTTCCATCAGACTTCAACTATGAATTTGAAACCGATTTTGGAGTTCAAGCTTTCAAAATTATGTGTAGAAATAAATCGTTTGTACAGTATATATGTTGAGCAAGTTGCAAGTTCCAGTTCAGCAAAAGAAACTGCATTTGATAAACTGATGAACATTTCATGATGCTTCACCATTGGTGTTAAAAGGTCATGAATATTAATGATTATTGTGTTGTGTTTCGTGTATTGATACTGAAGGCCCCAAATCTTGGCCTACTGTCTTGAAAATGTCATTTGTGCAAGTATAGTGTACAACTTTTTTTTTAAAATTCCATTCAAATGTATACATAGAAATTATTGATAGTGGCCAGCAGATGCGTAGATATTGCATTTAAGTGAAGTATGTGTTCATTGTGGTAGTTCGATACTTATTTCATTTCTGTCAAAAACCAGCTGCTTTCAATGTCACGCCAAATGGGGAGATTTTTATCATTGGTTAATTTCAGGGAATGTTTTCCCAATATGCAAATATGATTATACTATGGAGCCCCCCCACCCCACCCCTCTCCCCCCCTGAATACACTGGTAACGTCTTTAAACTGAATTTTAATTTTCTCAATAATCAATCATGGTTAGTATATTTTAGAATAGAGTACATATGAACCAGCAAAGCCTGTCATATTTAAAAACAAACTGACAAAATATCAGCCGATGAACTGGGGATTTGGAGACAATTTGAAACATGCTGTAAAAAAGGGAACATTTTTGCCATCCCCCCAAAGTGTATTCACTCCCAAAAAGCCATCAGAAGGATCCATTTGATAGCATATTTCAAGGCTCCATTTGATAGCACCCCCCCCCCCCCCTTCAAATTGCTTGGACTTTTGGCCTGAGCATCAGATGCTTTTAGCATCTGAATGCAGTGACCCTCGGCAATTGCTGAGGAGAGGGACAATTTCTGTCGGCATATTTTTGTTTTGCCATGGAAGTGATGGCAAATTATCAGGACTGCAAAAATGGACACACACACCTTTATAACATTCTCATCTGATAACTCAAAATAAATTTCTTGTCAAGTTATCCCCTGTTGAAGTGCTTATAATTTATGGAAGAATTCCCTCCCTCCCTTCCTCCGTATGTATCTCACCTGTTTTGAGGCTGTTAACATCGACCAAGCCACCAAAACATCGCTGCAACAAAGAAATAGAATGCGTGCATTAGTTCAAATAGCGCATCCTATAATAGCATTGATGTTTTTTTGCTTGCTTCTTAACACGATCATTTTAACTCCATATGTTATATGTGGTGATGGTTAACCGGTTATGGAAATCACAACTGGTCATGTGCATAATCGATTATTGACCGGTTAAGTATAAACTGTTTCAGCCATTGACGGAGCATCAGATGAAATGATTTTTATTTTTTGATTTGATCTGTGAATATCTTACTGGTTCAATCTAGTATTCAATTGAAGTGAGTATTTCCAATTCGCAAAGCGCTACTTCATGCTGTATCTTAGAGAACTGTGGTATTTAGAGCATGATCATCATAGATTAGCTTTGGCGCCAAAGTACAGTTAAAACTAAAAGTCCTGTCATGAAATGCGCACAAATAGCACGTTGATATGCGCGTTAATGTATGCATTATGGCACAAGTAAAGCTAGCAAATTCTGTACATATGGCCTGAGCACAAGCAATGTTTCAGCCAATGGACCTCCGGGTAAACCAGAGGTCCATTGGCAGAATCATTGCATGTGTTTGCTATGAGTAACCAGGAGAACCTGCCATGCTTTGGATGCCATTCGATATGGCAATTGCACGCAATTCCAATGCGCAATTAAGCCTACATAAGCGCACTATTCGTGACAGGACTTCTAGTTTTAATTGTAGTTACCCTTCACAAAGTCCACCGAGCAGTATGCAAGAAAATTAGTGCAGAAAATGCTTGTTAGTTTATGCATTTCTTACTGCAGAAGAATAAAGTAGTCTGAAATACACAAAAGCATTTGTTTTGTGTCATACAAAATATAATGCACTATAAGCGAGTTCGGCAGTGAAATCATAAACTGAACCGATCAAACAGAAAGAAAATATTGAGACTACAGTATGTGAAGGGTGGATTACTACTAAATCGCTGTGGGATAGATTTTCTCTCAGTAATTATTTACAACTTTTGAGGACAAAGCACAAGAAGCACTTGCAAACTTGCATCACATGGACCACCAGGTACAACAATTAAAAATACTTTTCGAGTGGAGAATGTAATGTGCTGCGATTAAGTAGTAATGCACTCTCTTCATTATGTATATGCAGTCGAATTGTAATATCTATTCTATTTACGTCATTGGGGCGTGGTGGCTCAGTTGGTAGAGATGCAGGCTGCAAGCTGAGAGGTCCTCGGTTCGAATCCCACCTGCGGCAACCGCGTTGTGTCCTTGGGAAAGACACTTCCCCCCCTCCCTCCCCCTCCCCCCCCCCAGGATGGCGTTGTGTACTAAGGCGTACTGCACATCATCGGTACACCTGTCTTCAACCAATACTAACCCTTCTTGTGTGGAGTCAGTATGTTGGGGAGCTGACAGTTGCTCGCCGTTGCTCGATGGTTCTCTCTGGGTACTCCGGTTTCCTCCACCCATAAAACTGTTGCGGTCATGATTAGCCATTGTGCAGATTTATGTGACCTTAAACACCAATAAATAAATAATAAATAAATAAATTTACGTCATAAAATGTACGTATATCCCAGTTGAGGTTAGGGGTAATGTTAAGGATCTCTATTTACCAGTATAGAATTGTACAGGGTTGGTAATGCTTTTTTTCTTCAGGAATTAAGTTATGCTAATGGTGCAGTTTGACAGGGACAAAAGTGTACTTAATAAATGCTCTATTACTTCAAAATAGTGCACAATACAGTCACAGGACTTATAGTTTCAACTGTAGTATGTGTATATGACTCTTCATTGGAACACACTTGCCAAATGTGTTCCAATGAAGTGTCATTAACCCTTTACCCAACGCAGAGAATATCAAAATTTATTATTTTAATTACTATTTTTTAAACTTTTTCAAACAATTTCAACAAAACCATATCATGTGACACCTCATTGGAATGAGCTCATGAAGCTCGTTCCAATGAGGGGTCACATGATATGGTTTTGTTGAAATATTTTTTAAAAAAAAGTAATTCTTTCAACTGCTCAATTTGCAAATTACGCAGACGATTCATTAGGTAAAGGGTTAACTTTGTTATGAATACATTTTGTTGTATGGGAATTAGGAACACATATCATTGTTGGCACAGGGTTAAACTTCTTATTCTGTAAAGCCAGTTGTCATTTCTTTCAGCTTCTGCAGAGACTGATGCGGTGAAGAAACAATACAGCAAAGTAATAGATGCTTATGGTTGTCTTGGAGTTCTTACATTAAACATAGGTAATTTATTCAATCTTATGGTTGCCTAGGAGTTCTTACACTAAACATAGGTAATTTTTTCATTCTGAATGATGTTCTCTGGTCTAGAAACATTTTCTTTGCCTCAAGGAATTGAATTGCCATTATTATTGATATAATTTTGCAGATCTGCACATCATTTTATTTAAAATAAAATTTTTAATGTAACTTTTTTAAAATTTAATATTTTTGGAGATCTTTTAAAGTGTTTTATTTATTTACCTAACATAAAAAGCAGATGGCACTTGCAAACAAAATTCTTTAATAAGCAATATTTTTTTCATTTTTAGCATCAAAGACATAGCTTATGACCCCTTGGAATGAGCTCAATGAGCTTGTCCAATGAAGGTTCATAAGCTGTATTTTTGAGACAAAAAATTACAAAATGATGAAAATTGAAGGATGAATTTTGTGAATAATGGTGTCTGGTTTTGACAATTGCATTGGATAAAGGGTTAAGGCTGCAGTGTTATACTGTGGTTCCTCTGAATATCTTCTCTCCTAGCTTTCACTTTCCACACAACAGCATTTTTGCAATGTGGAATGTTTAGGAGATCAATATATATATAAAGGTAATTGCATACTCCAGCTAATTGGGTAGTGTTCCATAGAAAAGTACATTTAATATTATTTATTATTTTTACAGTACAGTGGAACCCTGTTAATTTAATAGTCACTATGCCAGTGAAAATCATTCAGTTAACAGGAATATTCAATAAACAGGGATTAGGTCACTTTAATGTAATGTAAATGTTTTTTCCTGTTTCTCAGGCCATTTTTAGTACAATTACATGTGGGCGGGTGTTTCTTTATTTTTTTTTATTTTGTAATTATTTCAAGTTCATGTTCTAAGTTTGTTTTATGCTTTAGACCACATAATCTACAGAATAGCATGGGTGGTGGTGTATTTCATTCCTTGAGTGCAAGAAGGCTTTGCAGTGCTGTAGCATTGCAGAGTCTTCTTGCATTCAAGGGACAAATTTATCAATTTTATGAACTTGGATAAAATATCCAGACATAAACCATTTAATTTTTAGCTCAAGGGAAGCTTTACTGATCACTTTCCGTCCATCGTAAACTTTACAAAACCGACTTCTCCAAAACCACTTGCCCAATTTTATTCAAATGTTGGGTAAATGTTTATTATCTAATGCCAATTCAGATTTGTTCAAATGAAGTTGCCCCTCTCCCTGGGTGGTGCCATGCCCCCAAGGGGCACCAAAATCTTTAAAAATCTTCTTCTCATGAACCAGCAGTAGCAGAGACCTGATATTTGGTATGCAGCTTCCGTTTGAATTATAGACTCAGATTTGTTCATGGGATGTTCAAGAGGCAATATTTGCCATCGTTATGGGAGGGGCAGGAATTTTGGCCACGCCCAAAATTTATATTTTCCGAACCGATGGGCTGATGTGAACCAAATTTTATGTGAGGGCTTATTGGGTCATAAGTACTTAATTTATGTCAAAAGTTTTCTTCCTGTCACCCCATGGGAGACCGCAGGAGATAAAAATAGAAAAAAATTAAAACGCCCATATCTCCAAAACTACATGACACTGACAATTCTTATTTGGTGTGAAGCTTTCTTAGGACTAACAGAATGGAATGGTAAAAAAAATTGCTGTCGGTTTTATCATGAGGTACTTTTTTGGGACTTTGAAAAAGTGCTGAGTCAGCATTTTTTAACACTGTGGGTAATGGGAAAAACATTTAAGACTACTTTTCTCCCAAACCACTGCTCCAAAAGCTTTCAAATTTCACATATAACATCTTTGGAAGATTGTTTCACATGTTTTTTGAAATTAAATTCCTGGGTCCATATTTGGGCTCTCTGTGGGAGCCCAAATGTTTAAATTAGTGTTGTATAAGGAATATTCCTTTTAAATCTTCTTCTTCAGATCTACCAATAAGAATCTTTTGATATTAGGTATGCAGCATTCTTAGGAAGGTGAGATTCAAGTTTGTTCAAGCCAAGTCCCTAGGTTCATATTTGGGCTCACTGTGGGAGCCCGAATTATAACTTCGTTCAAAATGAGGAATTTTCTTTAAAAATCTTCTTCTTCAGATCCAGCAGTCGGAATGTTTTGATATTTGGTATGCAGCATCCTTAGGGGGTGAGATTCAAGTTTGTTAAAGCCAAGTCCCTGGGTTCATATTTGTGCTCCCTGTGGGAGCCCGAATTATAGCTTAGTTCAGTATGAGGAATTTTTCTTTAAAAATCTTCTTCAGATTCAGCAGTCGGAATGTTTTGATATTTGGCATGCAGCATTCTTAGGGGGGTGAGGTTCAAGTTTGTTCAAGCCAAGTCCCTGGGTTCATATTTGGGCTCACTGTGGAAGCCCGAATGATAACTTAGCTCAAAATGAGGAATTTTCTCTAAAAATCTTCTTCTTCAGATCCAGCAGATGAATGCTTTTGATATTTGGTATGCAGCATCCTCAGGGGGGAAAGATTCAAGTTTGTTCAAGCCATGTCCCTAGGTCCATATTTGGGCTCACTGTGGGAGCTCGAATTGTAACTTAGTTCAAAATGAGGAATTTTCTTAAAAAATCTTCAGATCCAGCAGTCGGAATGTTTTGATATTTGGTGCGCAGCATCCTTAGGGGGGTGAGATTCAAGTTTGTTAAAGCCAAGTCCCTGGGTTCATATTTAGGCTCCCCGTGGGAGCCCAAATTGTAACTTAGTTCAGTATGAGGAATATTCCTTAAAAATCTTTTTAGCTGCAACTAGCAGCTCTATAAGTGGCAATGTCGGTCTGTCGGTCGGTCTGTCTGTGACCAACGAGTTTCAAAACTCAATAACTTTTGAAATACTTGATGGAATGACTTCGTATTTGGCATGTAAGTGTATCTTATTGATGTCTAGCTACTGTTCAATGCATGTGTTGTTCCAAATATTTTTCTTGGAGTTATGGCCCTTGATGAACTTAGAATTTTGTGAGATTGCACCACCCGTCACAGCTACGGCGTCGATGTCGTGATTTTTTTTTTGATCCACTGGTCAGAATCTTTGGATATTTGGTATAAGCTTTTCTTAGGAGGGGCAGATGCAACTTGTTGAAATCAATTTCCCGGGTTGATATTTAGTCTACCTTGTCAGGTGAGCGTCCTCAGGCCCCCCTGGGGCCTCTTGTTATTTTTTTACGTTTGCATCGGTCATAAAAAGAGAGAATGTGGCAGCCAAAAGGACCGTGCAGGAGGGCCTAAGAAACAGGTTGTTAAGTTTTTTTAGGCCTTATTTTAAATCTTTTTTTTTAAATTTAAAAAAAAAATTTCAACAAAGCCTTATCATGTGCCCCCCTCCCCTCCCCCCCCCCCCCCCTCCCCCTCCCATCTCATTCCAATGAGTGGTAACATGATGTAGTTTTGCTGAAATGTTTTGAAATTTTTTTTTTTTCAACTGCTCAATTTGTAAATTATGTGGGTGGATGCAATTGATTCATCAGATAAAGAGTTAATTACAAACCTATGCATTTAGTCTGTTAGTAAAACAAGTAAACTTTTTTTCAATTGCAGGTGATGAGAATATTTTGTTTTTAGTGCTGGTCACTAAATGTTTGTCTGTTGGTAAAATAGTTGAATCAGAAGTTTTCCGTATCACAGAAGTACAACTTTGTTCACTGAGGAACCAGCCTAATGATGAGGATAGAGTGGTGGATGTCCGTAAACTACTGAGCTCAGGAACTTTCTACTTCTCATGGTCTTCTAGTGGAAACCCATGGGATCTCAGTCTTTGTGCTCAGAGAAAGTTACAAGATCAAGAATCAGATAACAGATTTTTCTGGTATGTTAATTCTTCTGGTATGTCATTGTTGTTCTTTGATATTTGATTTTTTGGGAGTTTAGTACTGAGAGTTTATGGAAGTGTTTAATTGGTACAAAGTGACACTAACATTACTTTACACAGAGCATAGTCTTGACTTTATTAACCCTCAAGGGCCTGGATATTTTAACCTTTAAAATGCGCACACATGCATGTGAGCACATGTGTAGGCCTGTCATGATTAACTCTTAGAAGTCGGGAGTCAAGTTTTCTTGCCTGTGATGTATTGCAGCAGATAATATGGCTGTGACGGTTCGACTATTTTTGGGCTGGGGGAGACTTAAACACTGAGCAGGTGCTTTTAGTCATGTGTTGTCTGCATGAATAGGCACACAACACTTGACTAGAAGCACCTGCTTTCCTGTAAGTTTTTTGTGGTATGTCAAGTTCAATGAATTCATTCTGATTCCCCGGCTTCTGAGAGTTAAGAGAAAGTGGTGCTATGTCTGGTAATGTTATATGCAGTGGAATTGAAGTGGAACGTTACTCACTCATTTCCTTTCATTCAATGAATGTTTGTCAAGCATGAAAACTATCGTCATCACTGCTCTGAAAATAGCCACACTTTTTGTTACAACCATTTTACAAATGTAGTTGGATACCAGCGGATTAACCTGATGCAGTTATCTGACTAAAGTTTCATGTCTTAGTGGTCCAAGTTAATTTTATCGATATTAGTTTCTATCAAGATCTCTATGAGCTCTGTCACACAAGATGTAGTTAACTAAACCAATTTACCAATATTGGAAAATAAATATTTTTATGCTACAACCAATGGCCCAGACTAGCTGGTGCTAACTCAATTTAATTCAGGGCCAAACACAAATTCCCCCCTATCTGGACCTCCATACTTTTGTTATCTGCACATGCGCAGTGTCCAAGAAGGTACCGAAATTGGCACAAACCATCATTCTTTGTTTGGCCCTAAAGTCAGTAACAATGGTCTGACATCTGTGCTTTAAAATCTCCTTCTTATTTGAGGATGCCAGACACAAATCAATGCAAGAATTGGTGAATCCAAGGCTGTTATTGGATGATGGAAGTGTTCAATGGTGGTTTTGGATGTCCAGGGCTGTAACTTTATAATAATTATAAAAATTATTTCATGTTTCCCAATTTCGGGACATACGCCTGACGTCATCATTCTTGCTAATGATTAAACGACTGTTTATCCTTCCTTGAAGCCCTCCTGTTAATCTCCTAAGCGTTTTGGCTTTTTTTTTATTGATATCTTTTTATTAAATTTCTTGGGAGTTTAACATGTATTACATAATGTTATTCTGTTTATCCCCATGGTTACGTCCTCACCCTAGGGGTGTTGGGTCGTTTTGGTCTCGTATCTTCTATCTGATGTATCGTTTTTTCTTCATATGAAGATCTAGCTTTACATCTGGTAGCATTTAAATCGGTTACTGACTTTGGGACTTTTTGTGTGCCTGATGTCTTGTTTCCGTTTTTTTTCCTTTGATGTTGTTTACATTGGCAACGTTCTCAAATATATGTAGTATTTAATATTATATTACTGTAGGATTACTGTAGGATACATTGATTATGATTCCGGTAGTGTACCTTAAAAAATTTGGATTTTGTCCACACTTAGGCTCTATCGGATGCCCTTGGGCTCATCATGTTCCCTTGGGGAACTTCGCCATTTTCTCAAAAAATTTTAGAAATTTTTTTTATTATTTTTTCGAATTTAATTTTGATTGCTATTATTCATGTATCTTTATCATATATTTTATTGTGGAGTTTATAGGAGTGCTATCGACTTTGTATTTTGATTGTAAGCTTGCTGCTCTAAATGCAAGGCGAGGAAGTCTTCCATGGATTTACATGCTTGTTGCCTTGCCTGCAGTCGATGCATGCCTACGGATCCTTGTCCTACATGTGTACATTGGGATGACAAATGTTGGAGACAGGTGTTGCGGTATGTCGTTGGCAGTGAGGTTCCTATGCTGTAGCTCTCACCTCAAGATAATTTGAGTTTTTCAGTTTCTTTTTCAGCGGAATAAGAACATGGTGATGGTATTGTGACACCCATCCAAAGTTTGCTACCGTCGTCGTGCTCTGATGAGCAAATGGAGCTAGCTGCAAAGGTGCTTATGAATATTAAGTGAGGGATAAGGCCTCTAGTTAGTGTTCTTAATCCCTTGCAAGCAGTTAGCTCGACCGGTGAAGCAGTTACTCCGTTCGTGTGAGATGGTGAGCTGTCGGGCGGTGCTGGGTCAGTCCAGTCATCTGCACACGCAGATGCATTGGACCGAACGTCGCAGCGGAATCAATCGGATGGTGAAAGAGACAAGGAAGAGGATCACCCTTCCCTTTCGTAACAGCATTTGGTAGCGATGGATTTTATTCACCATTACTATCCTGACTTTGTTCCACCTGATCAGCAAGCTACGACTACTAGAGAGAAACCGCTGTTGTCTCTGGACGCAGATTTCGCGCGGAGGAAAGAGGATGTTCTTTCCTTCCCGAAACAGTCTTAACAGGTGTCTGAGGCCTTTGGCCATGTTAACGACATCATATTTAAAGTCTCTAGTGCTAAGAGGAAAGGCAGTTACTTATCGACATCTTCAATAAATATACCGTTCCTTGGACCACATTCATTTAAAATGGTTGGAGAAGATGTCCAGAGAGCTCCTCTGTGTTTAGATGAGCAGGCTGGGGATTTAGATATGTCCCTACCTCTATCATTCAATATACGCTCAGAAGTGATGGAATGTGCTATTTCATCCAATAGAGCGAATCTGCATGCGATGTCCTATGCAGATCACCTTACCAGAGCTATGGCGCATTGTCTTAATGGGAAGGAATTTGAGGACGTTTGTTCCTCGCTTAGAGTTCTTTCCAGGGCAGTCATCTATGCCATGTACAACTCCACCATGACAGTGGCAAAATTGGAGTTGATCAGACATGATACTACCCTTACATTGTCATCACTTATAGATGACAAGGTGAAAAGCTCTCTCCGAGTTGCTCCGGTCTCCGGACATACCCTATTTTACGACAAGCTTTCTTTAGTCTATGAACAGGCTACAAAGAAAGCTTCCAGTGCACTGCTGTTGAAGTTGGTGTCTCAACAACACGCTTCAGCAGCCTGGGGTGAGCGAGGTCATTCCACTTCAAAATCAACTAAAGGGAACTCCTTGCAAGGGTACAAGAAACCTTCTTATTCTTGTTCCGGAGGTCGTCAGTATAGCGACTCAGGAAAGGGGCGCAGGTCTTATCAAGACTATAGATCAGACGTCCCTAAGCCGACAGGACGAGGTTCTTCATGGGGAGGATGTAGTTTCTCCTCTTGTAAGTCATACAGGTGATGGACAAGACCTCTATCGCTTGCCAGTTGGCGGAAGGTTATCAAACTCTGTGACAAACTGGATAGAAGTCACTGAAGATCTGTGGGTGAGAAGTGTAGTCTCAGAAGGCCTATGGCTATCATTCTGTGCAAAACCCCCACTTACAAGATGTCCGCGTTGGAAATCTTCCAGCGGATCCTTTCAAAAGAGAGTCTCTCCTAGGCTCTCTTATTAAAGGAAGCAATAGAGGTCATCAAGAATAAAACTTCTCAAGGTTTTTACAGTCACCTGTTCCTCGTACTGAAGCCAGACAGCTCATTTCGACCATTAATAGACTTGAGCTGAATAAACAAGTTGATCATAGCTCCAAAGTTCTATATGGAAACCATTGGTCGGTGAGAGCGAGCATTCGAGTGGATGACTATGCAGCAAGCATGGATCTAAAGGATGCCTACTTCCATGTCCTGGTACATCCAGTATTCAGAAAGTACCTACGTTTTGCCGTGCAGGGAGAGGTTTATCAGTTCAGAGCAATGTGCTTCGTTCTGAACCTGGCTCCTTGGGCTTTCACTCGAATAATGAACTCTTAATGTCATACTTCCGAGCTCATTCGCCTGTTGTAACGTTGGCTTACTTGGACGATATTCTTCAGAGATACGTCAACAGAATTATTCTTCAGACCGATGTTCAGAGTCGGCTTCAATTGTTCTGACGTCTCGGTTTCATAGTAAACAAGAAAAAGTCGGATCTAGCTCTGTCCAAGTTGTTCATTCACTTGGGAATTAGCTTCGAGACTCACAACTGCTTCATCTGCCATTACCCAGAGCTAATTAGTCAGTTGTTATGCTCGCTTTTGTCTAAACACTCCTTCAGTAACAGCGACTGATGCAGATCTTATTCCGATGGGCCGTCTGCGCACGCGTCTCCTCCAGATATTCTTCACTCAGAACTGGAGTGTGAAGACTCATTCACTCAAAACCAGTATTGTTTTAACAGACATAGTAAAACAAAAAGTTCAGATTTGAGCGGATCTTCAGTGGTTGACTCAGAGAGTTCCACTTCAACTGCCAGATCCGGCCTTCACGATTATGACAGATGCGAGTCAGATGGACTGGGGCACGTCCCTAAGTCCTACAGACTTGAACTGTCAGGATCTTTGGGCTCTCGGTTCCTAGAGAAGCACATAAACATCAAGGAGATGATGTCAATCTGGCTAGCACTACAACATTGGATTCGTCAAATAGCGAACATCCATGTTAAAATTCTGTCAGACAACTCAACAGTAGTAGCTTACCTCAGGAACCAAGGTGGCACTCATTCAATTCTGTTATGCGAATTAATGGAAAAGATTCTCCTATTCGTTCTGAATCATCAAGTTCATCTCTCAGTCCGTCATATACCGGGTCGTCTGAACGTACTAGCAGACTTGTTCTCTCGGAAAGGTCGCCTGTTACCATCGGAGTGGACTCTCAACAAGCGAATATTCAGTCAGATCTGCTACCAGTGGGATCGTCCCATGATAGATCTTTTTGAGACACACCTAAACAATCAGTTACCGACGTTCATTCATGTTGTCCAGATCATCCAGCGTACGCAGTAGATGCTCGATCGATCTCATGGGACGGAATGATAGGATATGCATATCCTCCTGTTCCATTGATTCAGCAGATTCTGTTAAAGATCAAGCAGTCTCACTGCAAAATCCTGCTAGTAGCACCTCTGTCATCACAGAAACCTTGGATCAATTTTCTCAGGTGTCTGTCATGGGACATTCCCCAGAAGCTTCCTCCTCGAAGGGATCTTCTATATCAGGGGAAGTCACGCACACTGCATCACAACCCGGAAGCTCTCAACCTTCACGTATTTTCGTTGTGCGGTCCTTCTTGCACGGAAAATATTTTACAGGATGAGCAGTGGACCTCCTCTTCGTTGAATTATGCAGCGAAGTGGAGAGTTTTCTTTCATTGGTGTACGGATCAGTCTGTAGACATCTATGACCCGTCCATTCCACAGATTGTCAATTTCCTGGTATACCTGTTTGATGAACTCAAACTGCAGCACGTCACTATTAAGGGCTATAGGTCTATGTTATCAGACACTTATGCTCATCAAGATAACTTGGCTCTTGGATCAAATACTTCTTTATCCAAACTAGTTAGAAATTTCTCTATTAATAGACCTAGAACCCTCAGATTAAATCATAAATGGAATTTGGCTTGGGTTCTGTTAAAGCTTCAAGAAGCTCCTTTTGAGCCGTTAGACGATGTAAAGTTCAAATTTTTGACCTATAAAATGGCTTTTCTCTTAGCCTTTGCATTTGCCCGAAGAGTGAGTGAACTTCATGCATTATCTGTTGATGATTCTCATTACCGTAGTGCAGGTAATACTGTTACCCTCACTACAGAAGTGGGACTCTTGGCTAAGAATCAGATTCCGGATAAGCCTATTGTCATGAAGGATTTACCATCCTCGGATAACTGTAGACCTTTGCTGTGTCCAGTTAGGGCAATGCGCATTTATAAACGTCAATCAGATTTTATTAGAAAGGGAAGAAAAAGATTCTTTCTTTCTCTGATTCCTAACAGAAAAGATATATCTGTTCATTCTATCGCTAGATGGATTCAGTTGGCAATATGTATTGCCTATGAAAGTCTATCTTCGGATCAACGTTCTGCCAACAAGATTTCAGTGCACAAGGTTAGAGCACTGTCCACTTCTTGGGCTTATTCTAACAGTATAGGCATTACTGATCTTATGAAGGCTGCATACTGGACACAGCCCTCTTCATTTACCAAGTTTTACCATAGAAATTTAGAATCCATCTCCAGTGACCATAGATCTTTGGGTCCTCTTTCTGTTGCTCAATGTCGTCCATTAATATTACATCTACAAGGTCTTTAGGCAGTCTGCTCGAGCACTGATGCCATTCTGCTGCCCTCTTCATTCTGAGGAATTTATCCTCAGAACAAGGGGAGGGGGGGACAGTTTTTCCCTTATGTTATCTAGCTTTACAGTGAAAAGCAAGGGAATACCTCCTCCAGAGACAGTAGTCAAGCGTCGGTGCTGGGTGGTTTTAATGTGTAGCTTGGTGTGAAGCAATAACTATGTCTCATTTATGTACTGTTTTTCAAGTGCAGCTCACTGTAAAGCATTTGTATATGTTACGTGTCATACGAGTGTTAATATACAATCCTCAGACACTTTTAAATGAAGCATCTCATTCTCTGGACTAGCTTTATATATTGGTTTCCTTCACCGAATTAGCATAACGAGTTATGCTGGCATTAAATGGAGAAATTATGTAATTCTCAATTACATTGTTGGTGTTATGCCATTCTCTTTTCTTGTAAAAGAGAAGGACATATGTAATTCCTATGTCTTCTCCTATTCTCCTGCAGGAGATATCCTTTATCAAAATAACTGAGAGATTGGATTTTTCTTTAAGTCCTAGGCCCTCCAGCCTTTTTACGATTCAGCTAGTCTGGGCCATTTGTTGTGGTATAAAAATGTGATAAATTTTAAGTAATTTGTATATTTTTTATACTTACCAATGGCCCAGACGGAGATAGCCCTCCCATGAGTAAGCACTCATACCTCCCTGCTGATTATAACATTTAGCAGGTACTGTGGAAAGAATGATGGTTGGCTCCAATTTCAATACTTTCCTGGATACTGCGCATGCGCAGATAACAAAAGTATGGAGGACCAGATAAGTCTTATTTTTTTTTGGGGGGGGGGGGGGGGGGGGGGTTATATGCAAATTTTGTGGATTGGGGGGCAAAATTTGTGTTTGGCCCTGAATTAAAATGAGTTAGCACCAGCTAGTCTGGGCCATTGGTAAGTATAAAAAATATACAAATTACTTAAAATTTAACATTTTGATTTTACATAATTGGTTAGAGAGACATATTTCAGACAAATTTCTGTGATTATTTCATTAACATGGACTACTCTTTGTTTTAGTCCAAATTTTCACTTCTGCAGATCTTCCACCAGGGGTTATTTAGATGCTTATTTTGAAGGGTTGATAGATTAGGATTAGGTAGAAGGTAACTAACAGGTACCTGAGATGAATCCAGCACACTCGAAATATTAAAAATACACTGCCTGTCAATTTTCCTGCAGAAAAACCTTCAGTGTGTTTTTTTATTACACTTGTTTTCTGATTTTCCAGCCTGACAACAGTGAATTCTCTACATTTATAGACTGCATTTATAGACCAACCTTTCAAGCCTGAGTATAGCCAATAAAAATATTTTAATCCATAAGCTCTGTCGAACAAGATTTGACAGAATAAATGCTCAGTTCATAACTGATATACAGGAAAGTTGCATTTAAATTGAATGTTACTGGTAAGTGAATATGTTTCACTGGTAAAATGGCTATTCATGACAGAATTCCACTGTATTGTCTAGATGAAAACTTCACTCTTGGTGTGTTTTCATTAGAGATGAGCAATATACCCAAAAAACCGAGCCATTACCGAAATCATGGGAATACCGAAAAACCAAACGAACCAATCATTAAATACCAAAACCATCAATATTTTCAAATTTTCCTGCATTTGCTATTTATAAGACCTTAAAGCTTGTTGAGGCTTGATAGAAGTGTTCATTTTTAGCTCAACTTTGGCAAAGCCAAATTTGAGCTTATGCCATGGCCTGTTGTCCGTCTGTCCGTCAACAATTGGATACGGCTCGGGCTAGAGGCCGTATTTATGAACCGATCTTTACGAAACTTCTTGGGTACCTTTGTTATGACCGTGGGACGAGAACGAGTGTTTTTGGGTGCGGTCCGAAATTCAAGATGGCTGCCAGCCGCCATTTTGTACTGACGATGCAGAAATCTGTTTTTTGTACAGAACTTCCATATGAAAGCTATGATTTGAATAATTTTTTGTATGAATGTTTAGTACCATGGGATACATCACATATAATGCGGGTTTTTTTCTCGTGCGTAAATTATGCAAATTAGACTAACTTTGATGTTTTTTGGTGTTACTTTTAGCACTTTAAGTGCAAATGCCAATACGGCTCGGGCTAGAGGCCGTATTTATGAACCAATCTTTACGAAATTTCTTGGGTACCTTTGTTATCACCATGGGACGAGAACGAGTGTTTTTGGGTCCGGTCCGAAATTCAAGATGGCCGATGGTAGCCATTTTGTACAAAATTTGGTGCAATCAGATTTTTGCACAGAACTTCCATATGAAAGCGCTGATTTGAATAATTTTTTGTGTGAATGTTTAGGACCATGGGATACATCACATATTCTGTATTTTTCTGATGTGAATTCCCCTCTGATACAGTGGAGCCCACTTAATTGGATATCTCCTGATTGTATATCCCTGTTAATTGAATACAACTTCCAAATACTAAACTATTTCCCATACCTGCAGTCAAACAAGATATAATAGAATAAATGCTCTGTTTATCTCTAAACTAGAGAAAAGTGTCGAGACCCCTGTTAATTGAATACTCCTGTTAATCGAATATTTTTTAACTAGCAAAGTGGCTATTCAATTAACAGGGTTCCACTGTACTATCTACAAATCTCAGTCAAGTCAGATACTGAATACCGAACTGATACCGCTATATATCTCCCGAAAAATAACAAAACCGATACCCAAATTATAATACTCCCCATCTTTAGTTTTCATGATAGCCCACACTACATGTACTGTAAATGGACAATTAAACTATTTAATATTGATGAGGAAAAGATGTTTGATGACAGTATTCATACTGATGTATTTTACCTTTGTTGCAGGAACAGACTGCTTTATGTACACTTGAATAGATTTGGTGTTGATTGTGAGCAATGGCTGATGAAGATAATGTGTGGTGCTGTTGAAATTAGAACTGTGTATGCTGCACATCAACAGGCCAAAGCTTGTCTCATTTCACGACTGAGCTGTGAACGAGCGGGTACTCGTTTCAATGTTCGTGGAACCAATGATGATGGACATGTTGCAAACTTTGTAGAAACAGAGCAAGTGAGAATTTTTCTTTATTTGTGCCTCATTTTTGGCTCACCTACTTCTGAAAGAAGTGGTGAGTTATTGTCATGACCTTGGGCGTCGGCGTCCGGCGTGTCCAATATTGTAAGGTTTAATGTTAAGGTTAATTTCTCAAAGATCAGTGGGCTCAGGCCTTTGATATTGCATATGTAGGTTGTAGGGGGCTATTATAACAGTATTTAACCCTGAAACTATGACTTATTTCCAAATTTCACCTAAAATTTTCTGCCAAAACTTGTAAGAATTTGCTTTTAGGTGTTATAAGAATGTGCGTTAAAGTCAGCTTTTGTGCAGATTGTGCTGCTTTAACTTCTCATTACTGTTGATTTTCATATTTCAATAACAACTGTAGGTATTAACCCTACTGTATGCAGAAATTTAATGGAAATTTTCTTTTTTTCAGTCAAAATTTTCATGTTTTTCTCGGACTTAGTAAATTTTAAGTTGTAAAACTTTGTAAACTTTGTGTTTAGGTGAGTTGTGTTTCTATGTGTCTTTCCAGGCGATTAATATTCTACACTTGGGTTACTGAACTCCATTGCAGAAATATTTAACCCTCATTACATGCATATTTGAGGAATCTGAGGCTGATTTTCTGCCAAAACTTGTAAGAATTAGCGTTTAGATGTTGCAAGAATTTGCGTTAAAGTCAGCTTTTGTGCAGATAGTGGTGCCTTCACCTCTCATTACTGTTTATTTTCTCATTTTAATGACTACTTTAGGTATTAACCCTACTGTATGCAGAAATTTAACTGATTTCTTTTCTTTTTTTCAGTCACAATTTTCACGTTTTTCTCTGACTTACTCAATTTTAAGTTCTAAAAGTTTGTGTTAAGGTGAGTTCTGTTTCTATGTGTCTTTCCAGGCAATTGATATTGTACACATGGGTTACTGAACTACATTGCGGTAACGTTGTGCCCTCATTACATGCATATTTGAGGAATTTGAGGGTGATTTTTGGGACTTATATTCACTTTCTTTAAAAAAAAATTTTTTCAACTTTTTTTTTTTATTTATTTTTATTTAATACTTTCTCATACTTGTTACTAGTAACATTAAGGCTTATTTTTTTAGTTGTTGATGTGATGTATTTTTGTTGGGACTTATAGTCACTTTCTTGAACGAATGTTTTTCCGCAACTCCTCTTTAACCAATGAATGTACTTCAATTACAATTTCAGCGATTCTTCATTACATAATGCCATTTTGCACCTCCTATTTTATTTTTTTTTGGTCTGATGTATTTTTATTAGTTCACCTACTTCTATTACAAGTGGTGAGCTTATATGATGACCTCAGGCGTCAGCTTTGGCTTCTGGCGTGTCCAATATTGTAAGATTTAATGTTAAGGTTAATTTCTCAAAGATCAGTGGGCTCAGGCCTTTGATATTGCATATGTAGGCTGTAGGGGACTATCAGAACAGTATTTAACCCTGATAGTTCGACATTTTTCCAAATTTTACCTAAAATTTTCTGCCAAAACTTGTTGTAAGAATTTGCGTTTAGGTGTTGTAAGAATTTGCGTTAAAGTCAGCTTTTGTGCAGATTGTGCTGCTTTAACTTCTCATTACTGTAGATTTTTATATTTCAATAACAACTGTAGGTATTAACCCTACTGTATGCAGAAATTTAACGGAAATTTTCTCTTTTTTTTCAGTCAAAATTTTCATGTTTTTCTCGGACTTAGTAAATTTTAAGTTGTAAAACTTTGTTAACTTTGTGTTTAGGTGAGTTGTATTTCTATGTGTCTTTCCAGGCGATTAATATTCTGCACTTGGGTTACTGAACTCTATTGCAGTAATATTTAACCCTCATTACATGCATATTTGAGGAATTTGAGGCTGATTTTCTGCCAAAACTTGTAAGAATTAGCGTTTAGGTGTTGTAAGAATTTGCGTTAAAGTCAGCTTTTGTGCAGATTGTGGTGCCTTCACCTCTCATTACTGTTTATTTTCTCATTTCAATAACTACTTTAGGTATTAACCCTACTGTATGCAGAAATTTCACTGATTTCTTTTCATTTTTTCAGTCACAATTTTCACGTTTTTCTTTGACTTACTCAATTTTAAGTTCTAAATGTTTGTGTTAAGGTGATTTCTGTTTCTATGTGTCTTTCCAGGCAATTGATATTGTACACATGGGTTACTGAACTACATTGCGGTAACGTTGCACCCTCATTACATGCATATTTGAGGAATTTGAGGGTGATTTTTAGCTCACCTACATCTGTAAGATGTGGTGAGCTATTGTGATAACCTCGGGTGTCAGGGTCGGCGTCGGCGTCCGGCGTGTCCAATATTGTAAGATTTAATGTTAAGGTGAATTTCTCAAACATCAGTGGGCTCAGGCCTTTGATATTGCGTATGTAGGTTGTAGGGGACTATCAGAACAGTATTTAACCCTGAAACTACGACTTTTTTCCAAATTTCAGCTAAAATTTTCTGCCAAAAGTTGTTGTAAGAATTTGCATTTAGGTGTTGTAAGAATTTGTGTTAAAGTCAGCTTTTGTGCAGATTGTGCTGGTTTAACTTCTCATTACTGTTGATTTTTATATTTCAATAACAACTGTAGGTATTAACCCTACTGTATGCAGAAATTTAACGAAAATTTTCTTTTTTTTTACTCAAAATTTTCATGTTTTTCTCGGACTTAGTAAATTTTAAGTTGCAAAACTTTGTAAACTTTGTGTTTAGGTGAGTTGTGTTTCTATGTGTCTTTCCAGGCGATTAATATTCTACACTTGGGTTACTGAACTCCATTGCAGTAATATTTAACCCTCATTACATGCATATTTGAGGAATTTGAGGCTGATTTTCTGCCAAAACTTGTTGTAAGAATTAGCGTTTAGGTGTTGTAAGAATTTGTGTTAAAGTCAGCTTTTGTGCAGATTGTGGTGCTTTAACTTCTCATTACTGTTGATTTTCATATTTCAATAACAACTGTAGGTATTAACCCGACTGTATGCAGAAATTTAACGGAAATATCTTTTTTTTCAGTCAAAATTTTCAGGTTTTTCTCGGACTTAGTAAATTTTAAGTTCTAAAAGTTTGTGTTAAGGTGAGGTGTTAAGCTGAGTTCTCAAAGATCAGTGGGCTCAGGCCTTTGATATTGCACATGTAGGTTGTAGGGGACTATCAGAACAGTATTTAACCCTGATACTATGACTTTTTTCCAAATTTCACCTAAAATTTTCTGCCAAAATTTTTGTAAGAATTTGCGTTTAGGTGTTGTAAGAATTTGTGTTAAAGTCAGCTTTTGTGCAGATTGTGCTGCTTTAACTTCTCATTACTGTTGATTTTCATATTTCAATAACAACTGTAGGTATTAACCCTACTGTATGCAGAAATTTAACGGAAATTTTCTTTTTTTTCACTCAAAATTTTCATGTTTTTCTCGGACTTAGTAAATTTTAAGTTGTAAAACTTTGTAAACTTTGTGTTTAGGTGAGTTGTGTTTCTATGTGTCTTTCCAGGCGATTAATATTCTACGCTTGGGTTACTGAACTCCATTGCAGTAATATTTAACCCTCATTACATGCATATTTGAGGAATTTGAGGCTGGTTTTCTGCCAAAACTTGTTGTAAGAATTAGCGTTTAGGTGTTGTAAGAATTTGCGTTAAAGTCAGCTTTTGTGCAGATTGTGGTGCCTTCACCTCTCATACTGTTTATTTTCTCATTTCAATAACAACTGTAGGTATTAACCCTACTGTATGCAGAAATTTAACTGATTTCTTTTCTTTTTTTCAGTCACAATGTTCATGTTTTTGTCTGACTTACTCAATTTTAAGTTCTAAAAGTTTTTGTTAAGGTGAGGTGTTAAGGTGAGTTCTGTTTCTATGTGTCTTTCCAGACAATTGATATTGTACGCATGGGTTACTGAACTACATTGCGGTAACGTTGCGCCCTTATTACATGCATATTTGAGGAATTTAATGGGGATTTTTGGGACTTATATTCACTTTCTTTAAAAAAAATTTTTTTTAACTTTTTTTTTTATTTAATACTTTCTCATACTTGTTACTAGTAACATTAAGGCTTATTTTAGTTGTTGATGTGATGTATTTTTGTTGGGACTTATAGTCACTTTCTTGAATGAATGTTTTTCCGCAACTCCTCTTTAACCAATGAATGTACTTCAATTACAATTTCAGTGATTTATGAAAGCCTTTTCTAATTCTTATTTATGATTTAATACCTGGCCTCACGATTCATATTCCTAATCATAAACATTTCTAAAAGAAAAAAATGCTTTTATATCCAATGATTCTATGTTGAATTGATATATAATAAATGCAGAAATATAGACTTTCCAAAGCCATCACATAAACCACATTAATCATTTGATGCCTAGTTAATGATTTATATTAAGTAAATATTAGGCATGTTACATTGGAACGACATTATCAAGCGCGAATGTAGGTGAGCGTTGGGATGTAACATCCCTCTTGTTGGGACTTATATTCACTTTCTTTAAAAAAAATTTTTTTTAACTTTTTTTTTTTTTTTTTTAATACTTTCTCATACTTGTTACTAGTAACATTAAGGCTTATTTTTTTAGTTGTTGATGTGATGTATTTTTGTTGGGACTTATAGTCACTTTCTTGAACGAATGTTTTTCCGCAACTCCTCTTTAACCAATGAATGTACTTCAATTACAATTTCAGTGATTCTTCATTACATAATGCCATTTTGCACCTCCTATTTTATTTTTTGATCTGATGTATTTTTATTAGCTCACCTACTTCTATTACAAGTGGTGAGCTTATATGATGACCTTGGGCATCAGCGTTGGCGTCAAGCGTGTCCAATATTGTAAGATTTAATGTTAAGGTTTTTTTTCAAAGATCACTGGCCTCAGGCCTTTCATATTGCATATGTACGTTGTAGGCGACTATCAGCACATTATTTAACCCTGATACTATGACTTTCTTTCAAATTTCACCTACAATTTTCAGCCAAAACTTGTTGTAAGAATTTGCATTTAGGTGTTGTAAGAATTTGTGTAAAAGTCCGCTTTTGTGCAGATTGTGCTGCTTTAACTTCTCATTACTGTTGATTTTCATATTTCAATAACAACTGTATGTATTAACCCGACTGTATGCAGAAATTTAACTGCAATTTCTTCTTCTAAAATAAATTTATGAAAGCCTTTTCTAATTCTTATTTATGATTTAATATCTGGCCTCACGATTCATATTCTTAATCATAAACATTTCTAAAGGAAAAATATGCTTTTATATCCAATAATTCTATGTTGAATTGATATATAATAAATGCAGAAATATAGACTTTCCAAAGCCATCACATAAACCACATTAATCATTTGATGCTTAGTTATTAATGATTTATATTAACTAAATATTAGGCATGTTACATTGGAACGTCATTATCAAGCGCGAATGTAGGTGAGCGTTGGGATGTAACATCCCTCTTGTTAAATTTTGTGGTAGCCGTGCAACAAAATTAGCACATATAACAAATTTCTCAAACCTTATATTTTTATACTGTACCAATGACCCAGACATAGCTGGTGCTAACTCTTAAAATATAGGGCCAAACACAAATTTTGCCCCCCAATCCCCAAAATTTGCATCTAAAACTAAAGAAAACATGTCCTGAAAGGCCCTCCACACTTCGCCCCTACTGCGCATGCGCAGTGTCAAGGACGTTCCGAAATTGGCGCCATTTATTATTCTAAGTTTGGCCCTTCATCAGTTAACATCTGACTGATCTTTGTGCTTTTAAATCTCAGTTTAAATGATGCCAGACACATAAATATTAGTGAAATGGTGATTCTAAGGAGGATAGAAAAGGAGGAGAGGAAAAGAATGTGTGACAGAATATTATCAGGGCTGTAACTTAAAATTTTTTAATGAAATTATGTTAAGTTACCTATTTTCAAGGCAGCAGCCATTTTGTTGTCATTCTGATTATTTAGTTACACTGTTTTTTCAAGTGTTTTTCCTCTCTCCCTGTCCTTTAAGTTCCCCCTTGCTATTCTCCCATGCTTTTGGCATAATTTCTGTAATTATTATTACTAAAATTTCTTGGGAGTTTTAGCTGAATAACAGAATGAATTCTGTTCTTTCCCCATGTTTACGTCTTCACCTACGGGTGGTTAGGCGTTGTGTTCTGCATCTACCATCTGATGTTCTGCAGTTTCTTCCCTGGAAGTCTCTGTTTTGCATCAGATGGTGTATTTTTGGTAACTGATTTCGGGCCTGGGTGCCTGGAGTCTTATTTTAGTGTTTTTACACTCATTGTTTACATTTACAATAGCCCTCTGTGTGAGGGGGGGATTTCTAAATAATAATATCTTTATGTTATTTTAATCATAACTAGATACATTATTATTGTTCGTAAGTGTTGAATAAATTGTTTAAAATATTTTTAAAATTTTTGTCCACACTTAGGCTTGGGATCCATTGGGGCTCAACGTTACTTTTCAGAAACTTGGGCTGTTCTGAAAAAATATTTTTTCAAAATATTTTGATTTCAATTATTTTTTCTATATTAATGGATCATATTATTATTATGTATTTTGATTGCCAGGGGTTAGTGCGAGTACCAGGACTTGTTTTCTTTTCACATTGAAAGGATATTGATCAATTGTTTTAAGAGGAAGTCTTCCTCTGACCTTATTATCATTCTATATGTGGTCAGTGTACTCGCATTAACTCCTGTTCTGTATCGTATGATTTCGATGACAATATGGGAAGCGTATGTCACGGTATGTTGTTGGGGATTTGGACACTCCGGTCCTTTCCCCGCAGGGTCACTCTACTTTATCAATTTCTATTTCAGACGATCAAGATTAGGGTGATGTATCTGTGATGTCTTCCAACAGTGTGCCTCCGTCGTCACAATTAATGAAGGGCTAGCGGAAAAGTGCTCATGTAATACGCCAATTGCCTAAGAGGACCCTAGTAGGTTCGACGGCCTTTGACATCCGCTAGCTCGCCCGGTGTAGCGTCCATTCACCGAATGGTTCGGCAGCCGGGTTCGTCCGTTGCGGTCCAGAAGGAATTTTGGGGTGATGCGAGCACTATAAAATTAACTTAATGCACACCCAGTGACGGCGGATCGGAGGGAGAACGGAGGAAGCCTTTTAGTCCGGTTCATAGCTCGTTCCGGTCCATCCGGACGGCAAGCGAGAGAGGCCCCTCTCTCGTTCAACAACATCTGGCCCCAGATGTTGTGGTACAAATGTGTCGTTAGCGGAGCATACGTCCGTCGCTCGGGACGCTCCGTTGTATAGGCAGTCCGCTGAGACTGCTAAGGCTTCCTCTTCTCGTCAGCGCACACGACCGCACCTTGGCTGCGTGACCGCCGATATATTACCAGCTTCGCCGATCAAGGATTCTTCGGCGACCAGGTCACACCATCCGGCAGCCAGGGATTCGAGACCGATGGACTCCGGACGTTCGCATAGGAAAAGTATGCGGGAGCCATCTGATGCGGAGCTGCCCTCGGCGAAGCAGCGATAGACTGCGCCTCCGCAGGTCTCGACGCCGGACTTTCTTGTGCACATAGCACAGCTTATCGCAGCATCCCAGCAGCCGACAGAAACGGTGTCGGATCGAGAATTATCCGACAGCGCTGGGTCGGTAGCCGGGGACTCGAGGCCTGCAGACTCCGGACGTTCGCATAGGAAGTGTGCGGGAGTCAACGTACACGGAGCTTCCAGCGGCAATGCATCGTAAGTCCGCTACTGCACAGGCCTCGGGAACGGACGTGCTTTCCTTAATAGCACAGTTTATCGCAGCATCCCAGCATCAACTGAATCTGTCGCATATATTTTATCCGACGATGCTGGGTCGGGACGCTCCGCGGAAGCGGGTACGGACGTCCGAAAGTTTCATCCGGTCCGACGGGATACCGAAAGGGATTCGGTGGATTTCAAGCTTTCCCTTTCGGAACAACATATGCTGCGATGCCGGATAAGAAACTGATAGCGTCGGTGGACTTAGAAATTTTTTGGTTCGGTTCAGGGACATCGTCCCTCAGTTCCGACATAGTCCAATAATGTCACACAAACTTTCGAATTATTGAACGACGCTATATATATTATTATTTTATGCTTGCTATCCAAGCATTTTTGGTTTCTTGTTCGAAGAGTTATGGAGATGTCTTTCAAAAGTGTGCCTCTGTCGTCATAGTTAATGAGGAGTTAGCGGCAATAAGTGCTCATGGAATATGTCTATCGCTTACGGAGTGACATTCGCTAGCTCACCCGGTGTAGCGTACATTCATCGAATGGTTCGGCTGCCGGGTTCGTCCGTTGCGGTCTAGGAAGGAGATTTGGGTGATGCGAGCACTTTATTTACTTTAGTACTCACCCAGTGACGGCAGATTGAGGACAGATCGGAGGAAGCCAACAACATAGGGGACCGCATGTTGTGGTTCAGATATTTTACATTCGGAGCATATGTCCGTTGCTCGGGACGCTCCGTTATATTGACAGTCCGAGAGACTGTCTTTAATGCTTCCTCATCCTCACAGCAGGGCACACGACCGCACATTGGCTACGTGACCTCGAGTATCCGATCAGTTTCGGCATTCAGTGATTCCACAGCGAATAGGTCGCGCCATCCGGTAGCCAAGGGACACGAGGCCTATACACTCCGTTCGCTCGCATATTGGAAGTATGCACGGGGTAACGATCTCGGAGCTTCCTGCGGCAATGCATCGTAAGACCGCTGCTCCTCAGGCCTCAGTGACGGACGTGCTATCCGAGTTAGCACAGTTGTTTCGCAGCATCCCAGCAATTGACGGTTTCTCGGTCGAATCAGGAATTATCCGACGGCGCTGGGTCGGTGCGGTCCGCGGTTGCATCAAGCTACGGACGACCGAACGCTTTATAGGGTCCGACAGGATGGCGAAAGGGATTCGAAAGATTTCGAGTTTTCCCTTTAGTAGTATCGGAAGATGCCTTTCATATCTTCTGGCATTTCTTCCAGTGATTATTTTTCGGACTTCATTGCTGCGATCTTGGATAAGAGACTTATAGCGTCATTGGACTCGGATTTTTCGATCGGTACAGGGACTTTGTCCCTGACTTACCGACGCAGTCCAATATTGTCATTACAACATGTGTTTTATTTTTCGACGCTATATATTTATATATATATATACAAGCCTGCTACTAAGCATGATAGTTTAGTTTCTTGTCCGCGTGGCTCATTTCTGCCATTTTATCTTTTTTACATATAGTTTATTTTGGCAGAGCAGGGCATACCGAGAGTTCATATGCGTCTAGACGGTGTGATTAAAGACTGCATATATTCTTTTTCGCCGTTTATGTCTTTTCCAATTTCAATGTTGGGAACGACATTATGTATAGTAGACTTAACTTAGACGCTTTATTATACGTAATCCGCCTTACTGAGGCGTTATCATTACGTCTTCAAGAAAAGATTTACGGGATATTATTCTCAATGTAATTTCTTTTGAGGGCAGTAGTTTGTTCACGTATAACTCCGCCCTTCAGTGGCTGATTGGAGTTGGTTAGACGTGATGCAGCCCTAGCTACATCCACGCGTGGATAGTAGGTTAAGAACTCTCTCAGAGTCGCTTCGTTCTCGGAGGAGCTTCTCTTCGACGGCAACTTTCCAGCAATCCATGAATTGCTTGATTTATACATTCTCTTGTCTATCTAGTGTTACAAGAGATTCAGACTGGGGCAAACATTCGGTGGTTGACTCAGAGAGTGCCGCCGCAGTTGCCGGACCCGAGTGTGGCTGTTATGACGGTTGCCAGTCAAACAGATTGGGATATATACTGATCCCTACGGATTCGAAGTGCCAGAGTCTTTGGGTTCCGCAGTCTTTTAGCTATCAGTTTAACTTCCGCGGAATAATGTTTTTTAGGCTTGCTTTATGTCATTGCATGAACATTATTCAGAAACGCATGCCCAAATTCCTGTCCTTTAATTCGACAGTAGTGGCGTATCTCCGGAACCAGGGAGGCACTCTTTCGTTTTCCGTTATTCAATTTAATGGAAAGAATCCGTCTGTTGGTTATAGTACACCAAGTTCAGTTTTGATCCGTCATATTCTGGGTCGTCTGATTGTTTTAACGCACTCCCGTTCTCTTACGGGTCGCTTGTTGCTGTCAGAATGGACTCTCAACAAACAAGTATTCAATCAGATTTGCTATCTATGGGAGCGCCCAATGATGTATTATTTATGACACAGCTTGCTAATCATTTGCAGACGTATGTGTTGGCTTGTCCAGATCTCTGAGCTAATACTGTTAACGCTCTATTGATCTATAGGACGGAATGATAGGATACGCGTATCCTCCGGCGCTGTTGTTTTAGCAGGTATTGCTAAGATAAACAACCACAATACATTTCTGTTGATAGCATCTCTATCTTCACAGAGATCATGAGTAATTTACTCTCTTGTCTACTGTGGATCTTAACGTGAAATCTTCCTCTATGTGAGGATCTTTTTTCACTGGGTAAATCGTGTCATCTTTATCACAACCAGCAAGGTCGCAACCTTCATGTATTCCGTTGTGTGGTCCGTATTGCATTGTAAGCACTGTACTGGACGAGCTTTGGACGCGATTTCTTACTATAGGAGATCCTCTTCTTCGCTATTCTATGCGACTAAAGTGGAGGCTCTTCCGTCGTGGTGTAGGGATCATTATGTTCATATGGTTGATCCCTCCATACTACTCATTGCTATTTTTTAGTATACTTGTTTCACAAGATCTACTGCAGCCTGTTGTTATTTAGGTTATAGGTTTATGTTACCTCATACCTATGCACTCTACGATAGTTCACAATTGAGTCTTTTGTCTCTTTATCTAAGTCAGTTAGTAACGTTTTGATAAATAGACTTAGAATCTTTAGATTAAATTCCTATACGGATTTTAACTTCAGGTTCTTATTTAGCTAAGTAATCATTTGAGCCTCTGGAAACAGTAGTTTTCAAATTCTGACCTTTTAGACAGTAATTCTGTTGATTTCTCTTTTACTGTAGAGTCAGTGAGTTTCATGCACTATCGATGGATGATTTTCACTTTCATAGTTTCGGAATCAATACTTCCGTTACTATTTAGGTTGGATTGTTGCATAAGAGTTAGGCTCCTATTATCCGGAACCTATTATTTTAAGGTCCTTCCGTCTTCGTATGGGCATAGGCCTTTACTCTTTCTGGGTACAGTTTATGTATTTATAAACAGATATCTGTTTATTACAAGGGCGTAAGCTTCTTCTGTCTTTGATGTCTAGTAGAAGGACGTTACGCTCCATTTTATTGTTAATGGATTCTATTAACTAGCGTACTGCTTATGGTATATCATTGGCTTAGCAGTTGTGCTTAAGATTTCGGCTCATGAAGTAAGAGTTCTTCTACTTCTTGGGCTTACATTAATAGTGTTGCTATTATAGATTTTTGAAGGCTGCTCATTGCGCTCAGCCATCCATTCATGAATTTTATCTCAGAAATATCGAGTCCATTTCTGGAGGCCTCTATTGTTAGGTCTATTATCTACTGCTCAGAATGTCATTCACTTAACAGTTGCTACTATAGCTAGGTAGGCTGTCTGTTTCGGCAGTGTCTCCGTTCAGCTGCCCTCTTCGCTCTGGGCTATTTGACCCAGGGCAAGAAAAAGGGGGGGGGGGAGGGTGTTCCCTTGGGTCACCTGTTTTTACTATGAAAACAAGGGGATACCTCCTCCGGAGTTAGTAATTCTGAGCTGTTATTGGGATGGTTGTTTAGTGAGAAGTTTAAGTTTATAAAATTCATTCAAGTCTTAGTTTTTTAAGTATAGCTTTTGAATATTGCATATGTCAACGGACATGATTATGCAATTCTCACACACTTTTAGGAGTACAGGAGTCTCTATTCTCTAGACTTACTTTATTATTGGCTTACTTTAAAAATTATTAGTATAAGGATTATTGGATATTAATAGAGTACATGGATGTATGAAGCTCAATTTTTGGAAGGTGTTGTATCTTTCTAATTTATCATAAATAAGAAAGATACATGTAAGGCCTATTATTTCTTTTCCCTACAGGGGATGACTCTATTTTATTTTATTGAGTGTATTCCATTTTGCTCTATGTCCTTGGCCCTCCAGCCTTTTTACTATTCAGCTATGTCTGGGTCATTGGTACAGTATAAAAATGTTAAAAAATTTATAGTAATTTATATATTTTTTATACTTACCAATGACCCAGACGGGGATGGCCCTCCCAGGAGTTGGGAACTCTTGCCTCCCCGCTGAGTACATAGCGCTTACCAGGCACTGGTTATTAGAATGATAAATGGCGCCAATTTCGGAACGTCCTTGACACTGCGCATGCGCAGTAGGGGCGAAGTGTGGAGGGCCTTTCAGGACATGTTTTCTTTAGTTTTAGATGCAAATTTTGGGGATTGGGGGGCAAAATTTGTGTTTGTCCCTATATTTTAAGAGTTAGCACCAGCTATGTCTGGGTCATTGGTAAGTATAAAAAATATATAAATTACTATAAATTTTTTAACTTTTTTCAACAATGCAGATATTCAAAATTTAGGTAATCTGTATATTTGGTTAATGCAGGCATTAAAAATTTAGGTGATCACCTTATTACTTTTTAGCTGAGTAATAGGCATATGAAATGATTGTTTGTCCAGTTTGTATGAAATGGCTCATTTTAGATAGGGTTTAGCCGGATAGTACAAATTGAGTGAATGATCATTTTGTTCATTTATTGTTCAACTCAAAAGAAATAAGATGGCCGATTTTCCATCTGCTTCTACTTCTACCCATTTACAAAGAACAAGAGTATTTACTCGAATTGCCATTGGGTTACATTTGTTCATTTTTCTGGAACCACATGATCTTCTTTGTAATGATAAATAACTTTAGATAAAGAGCTGTGATGTAAAACACGGTGGTAAAGGGCTCTGAGAGCTCAATGAAATTTTCTTGGTATCAGCTGCAGTATGGTAGGTTGCTCTTCTCACCATTTACACAAATACTGGTAAACATATCAATATTACTTTGCATTTCTTGTGCCCACAGTAATAAAAAGAAGATTTGCTTGAAAAATGGGTCTCTGAAAAAATTAAAGCAACTATTTTTCAGAATGACTTAATTTCTAATTTGTACAGCCATGTTTCAGAATTGATGTAAACAGGGTTTAGGCAGGTCCTTGAATGTGCTTGAAATTTAAAATAAAAATTCCAGACTCTTAAAAATGTTTCAAAATTGGACTTTCTTGGAAAAAAAGTCATTGAAAGTCCTAGAAAACAATTAGGCTGAGTTTGGTTAAGACATGTACCTGCATTGTTTTATCAGCTGAAGCAACAAATGCACTCAACGCTATTGGAAAGTGTTCTGAAAAAGCTTACCAGGAGTCAGTGTTTGGTGCCAGAGATTCTTCAGCCCTCTTTGGGAAAGGATCCAAGACCATTCAATTGGGAAAATTTGCACCACGAACCTCCAATTGTGAATTTGTTTGGGAGAAGAAACACACAAAGAATAAGAAATGTTACCTTCATATTGAACTGAGAACACTAATACAGAAGCTACTACATGTATAGTACATGTATTACGCTTTATAACAGACAGTCACATGAAATAATGATTATCTCCATAATCTCTATGAAATAAATTGTTTGTATACTATTAAATGATGAAGATATTTATGTGACAGTCTAAATTCTGTAGTTTTGCAATTGTGTCTAGGCAAGTCTTGGCTGCAGGCAGCCAAGCCTTGCCTAGAAACAACTGACAAGGTTCTTGGGATGTAACTTTCAAAGGTATGTAGAAACTGCCTGCTTGGGTGCCTGTTTTGTTGCAGTAAAAGGATGAAAGTCAAAGTCAGACCTTGAAGAATTAAAGAGTGAGAATACGATTTGTTTATGGGGAAGAAAAATGAATGAAAATAAAATATATATTGTTATCTTATCATTTGTCCCAATTCCTACAGGTACAATTTATGAGATTCCAATGTGAAATTGCCAGTATGTGAAACTTTGTTTTGTTTTGTGTATATCGTAATTAGTCTTAAAAAAAGATAATCTGTTTCTCAGACTCTCCCACATTGTCATTTTGGCTGCCGCAGGTTCTCTTTTTATTACCTATGCAACTTAAAGAAAATATAAATAATTGGATTCTGTTCAATAAATTTTTTCAAGTTACTAAAATGGATTAAATTACACCACTGTGTATGTTATTCTGTATATTATGAGGCCGAAAACAAAACAAACGTAGAATATAATTTATTTTTGGAATTATTATTTCTCTTTCCTCAGAGGTTCAATAATGAACCTCTGACAGAAACGAAATAGTAATTTAAAAAATAAATAAAATGAAAAAACACCTGTACTCATGCATTTTTAAAAAAAAAATGGTCTGGGAAACAGAAGATCTACTTTGTATGCCCTTAATATCATTCATGCATTCATTCACACTGGAGATTTCATTTCAGGGTTCCCAGTCCTTGAATTTTGTTTCTATCTTTGGAATATACCTGAAAAGTGCTTGAATTTGTTTCTATCTTTGGAATATACCTGATTTTCCACCATCTTCCTTTAACCCTTTAGCTAACATGAAAAGCAGACAACACTTGCAAACAAAATTCTTGAATAACTAATTTTTTTTTCATTTTTTGTCCCAAAAACATAGGTTATGACCCCTCGTTGGAACGGTCAAGCTCGTTCCAGTGAGGGGTCATAACCTATGTTTTTGAGACAAAAAATGAAAATATTTTGAAAATTAATTGGCGATTTTTGAGAATAGCGCTGGCCGTTTTTTTGGGGTAAAGGGTTAAAAGTACTTGAATTCAGTCGAAGTTTCATGAAAAACAGTTGCACATATATGTGATGTAATAAAATTGGCCAGGGAACCACATGTTTTTGTTTTATCTCCAAATATAACCAGTGAGCTGTGTTTAAAAATCCCATGATGTAACATTATAATAAGATGTTTGTGTGTAGTATCTGTGTCTGTATGGATATGTCTTAGAGGAGTGGCTCAATAGATGGAGGTGCCAATTAGGAGCTGAGAGGCCCTTGGTACAAATCCTACCTGCGGCAACTGCATTGTGTCCTTGGCCAAGACACTTCACCCCCATTCTTCCCTGGGAGCTTGGTGACATTGTGTACTAAGGCGTACTGCACATCGACGGTGCACCTGTCTTCAACCGATACTAACCCTGGCTGTATGGAGTTTGTATATTGGGGAGCTGATAGTTGCTTGCCATTGCTCAGTGGTTCTCTCCATGTACTACGGCTTCCTTCACCCATAAAACTGTCGTGGTCATGGTTAGCCATTGTGCAGAAATATGTGACCTTAAATGCCAATAAATAAATAAATATGTATCATAGAGCCCCTGCTGGGCTAAAACAGGATCTTTCAAGTTTTACATGTAGTTTAAATATTTGAGTGAACGTGAAACACGTTCTGAGCAATATTTGAGAAATGAAATCATGTGGGTAATTGTGTTTTCCCCCAGGTTGAGTGAAAAAAAAATTATCTGTGGTTATCAGCAGCAAAAGAGATATGCAATACTATCTGTACTAGTTGTCTTGAAAACATGACGGATGAAAGTGTGATGAATTTTCATCTGAGAAGTTAAAAACATTAAAACCTTTGAAAGAAAATAAATGTTCCTTCATTTAACTTAGTGCCCATGCAGTGAACCAGAATGTGGAATCATTTATACATTCTGTCAGCAGTGTTATAAATTTGTAATGGGCAATCAGGACCTTCAGGCTGAAATTCTTTGAGTTCATAGTGTGATAAGTTTATATGAAAATTATCTTGTGCTTGTCCTGTAATTTGTTTGCACTGGTTCTTCACACAGCAAAATATATCGGTGCATCTTTGAGATCCAACCAACTCTGATGTTGGACATGTCACAAATTCTTAAAGAATCTATGCAACAGTAGGATTGCTGATTGTGACATTTTTCAGCAAAGTTTTCCTTTCGCTATAGGTTTTTTAGCTCAACTTGACAAAGTCAAGCTGAGCTATTGCCATCACTTCTCGTCCGTCGGCGTACGTACGTACGTACGTTAGTATGTTAGTACGTACGTCCACAATTTCCTTTGGCACACCTCACAGGTCACATTTATGATCAGATTACTTTGAAACTTCTTATGCTTGTTTGGGGTGACCTCTAGATGGGAGCTATCGATTTTCTTCAATTTCCGTCAAAAAATGTTGCCGCGGCCAACGTTCTTAGAACTTAGTTTAGTCAAACCACAATATTTCCCTTTGGCACACCCTACAGGGCACATTTATGATTTGATTGCTTTGAAACCTGATACGCTTATTTAGGGTGACCTCTAGATGGGAGCTATCGATTTTCTTCAATTTCTGGCAAAAAATGTTGCCTCGGCCAACGTTCGTAGAACTTAGTTTAGTCAGACCTCAATATTTCCCTTTGGCACACCCTACATGGTACATTTATGATCAGATTGCTTTGAAACCTGGTATGCTTGTTTGGAGAGACCTCTAGATGGGAGCTATCGATTTTCTTCAATTTCTGTCAAAAAATGTTGCCGCGGCCAATGTTCTTAGAACTTAGTTTAGTCAGAAGACTCAATATTTCCCTTTGGCACACCCTACAGGGTACATTTATGATCGGATTGCTTTGAAACCTGGCATGCTTGTTTGGGGTGACCTCTAGATGGGAGCTATCAATTTTCTTCAATTTCTGTAAAAAAATGTTGCCGCGGCCAATGTTCTTAGAACTTAGTTTAGTCAAACTACAATATTTCCCTTTGGCACACCCTACAGGGTACATTTATGATCGGATTGCTTTGAAACCTGGCATGCTTGTTTGGGGTGACCTCTAGATGGGAGCTATCGATTTTCTTCAATTTCCAGCAAAAAATGTTGCCGCAGCCAACGTTCTTAGAACTTAGTTTAGTCAGAAGACTCGATATTTCCATTTGGCACACCCTACAGGGCACATTTATGATCGGATTGCTTTGAAACCTTTCATGCTTGTTTGGGGTGACCTCTAGATGGGAGCTATCGATTTTCTTCAATTTCCATCAAAAAATGTTGCCGCGGCCAACGTTCTTAGAACTTAGTTTAGTCAAACTACAATATTTCCCTTTGGCACACCCTACAGGGTACATTTATGATCGGATTGCTTTGAAACCTGGCATGCTTGTTTGGGGTGACCTCTAGATGGGAGCTATCGATTTTCTACAATTTCCGGCAAAAAATGTTGCCGCAGCCAACGTTCTTAGAACTTAGTTTAGTCAGAAGACTCGATATTTCCATTTGGCACACCCTACAGGGCACATTTATGATCGGATTGCTTTGAAACCTTTCATGCTTGTTTGGGGTGACCTCTAGATGGGAGCTATCGATTTTCTTCAATTTCCATCAAAAAATGTTGCCGCAGCCAACATTCTTAGAACTTAGTTTAGTCAGACCACAATATTTCCCTTTGGCTCACCCCACAGGGCTCATTTATGATTAGATTGCTTTGAAACCTGGTATGCTTGCTTATTTACGGTGACCTCTAGATGGGAGCTATCGATTTTCTTCCATTTCCGTCAAAAAATGTTGCCACGGCCAACGTTCTTAGAATTTAGTCTAGTCAGACCACAATATTTCCCTTTTGTACACCCTACAGGGCACATTTATGATCGGATTGCTTTGAAACCTGGCATGCTTGTTTGGGGAGGCCTCTAGATTGGAGCTATTGATTTTCTCCGGTTTCTGTCCAAAAATGTTGCCACTGGCAAAAAAACTGACATTGGTCCCAATGATCTTCAATTTTGCCATTTCATTTATAACTTACCAAGTTCAAGTTTGTCAAGTTGAGCTACAGTGTCATTGACACTTTCATTGTTGATAAATAAAGCTAAATTTCTTCAAATACTTTTTGTCAAACTTGGTTAACATAAATTAGAGTTGGGCAGTTAACCGAAAATTTGATTTGGTTTTAGTTTTGTTATCAAAACTGAAACCAAAACAATTACAGAAACCCTGTTGTTGTGGCTTTCAACTTCAGTGTTGAAAAACTCTAATCAGGTCTTCACTTCTCAGAATAAAGAGAGAAACAACCTAAAGTTAAAACTATTTTCAAACTTCAGAGTTGCAATACCCCTTTTCTTATCAACCTACCTCAATTGTTTACTACAGGCTTGCACTACAGTGGAAGAACCTAACTCGGATAAAATACTCTCTATTTTAATCTTTCCCAAGATTTGGGAAAGAAAAGTGGTGTAAAAACACCACGAAAAAATAAGCCAAAACTGGGTCGAGCGCCATCGGCGCACACCCAGTATGGGACGCTCTTCCATAGTACAAATCCACGACTTCCGTAAAACAGTGCGCAATGCGTCAATTCATCATTCTTTTGATTATCCGCACACGTGGTAGGATGTGTGCCATCTTTGCTGCAGTAACAGTGATATTTTAACTCGTCGATAATGGTTTTCCTGTGACTGGATTTATGGATCTGAAGATCGTATAATAACAGGACTGTGTTTTATATATTCTCGTTTATATTTTCAACCACATTCTCATTGTATATTATTTACTATTCCGTTTTCGCGAATGTTTTGTTTTTGACATTACGTGATTCGACAATGAATTTTTTCGGTTGATGAATTAATTTTTGGAGTTAGGTGTCAATCTGGGACTGTCTGGACAGGATTTCTTCACTCTGTTGAGGGCTGAATTTCTGTTTTTTAGGTCCCTGTCGACCGTCTGGGTTCTGTCATGTACCCACCGTTTTTTTTTCTGCCACCTTCTCTCATAGTTGAGGGTGTTCTTCTACTTTCTCTTTCTGTTGAGTTCACCTTTTTCTTCTATTGCTCTCACCTCTGTTATTTCCAGTTCGGTTCCTTTAGGGCACTTCCTTTTGCCCTCGCCTTGGTGCGTTCTCGTGGCCGTTTCTTCTGCACCCACGGGTAGTGTGGAACGCTGTCGTTTCGGGAGCCTCCCGACTCGACCACGTCTGGTGTGAGTTTACCCCCTCCGTGGGGGATGTGCAGCTCCTCCCACCCCCGCAGGGGGTGGGGAACCCTATCGTTTTGGGGTCGCCCGATTCGACCACGTCTGGTGAGAAATGCTCCCCCTCGGTGGGGGGTGTGCAGCTCCTCCCGCACCAGCGGGGGGTGGGGAACACTGTCATTTTGGGGCTTCCCGACTCGACCATGTCTGGTGAGAATTATTCCCTTTCCGTGGGGAATGTGCAGTTTTTTACCATGGTGGATACTGCGGGAGCTGTTGGATTTCTGGTGAAGAGATGCCTGGTTCCGGGACTATGCGCCCTCTCCAGTCGACATCTGAGGCTGTCACTAGGGTTGTGACTCCTCCTTTGGAGGCCAAGCTTGGTGGCTCTCTCCACTTTTCCGCCAGTTCCAACAGCTCCCGGCATATCTGCTGCTACTGCTGTTCCGTCTACAACGTCATTGGGCACCGTTTTTAGCCGGCCTCGGCTTATCCCTGCTAGGGTCTGCAGGGATGTCTGTAGTGTGGTTGTGGGGTATCGGCCTCAGCCTTCCCCGACTTCCACTCGGCGAAGTCGGATGGGGCTGCCCACTGAACCCCCTACTGTGTCCTCTCAGCCATTGAGCACAGTAGTTTTATACCTGCAGTGGTCTGCTGCGGTGTCTGGTTGTGTAGACGTGGGGGTATCAGCCTCAGCCTTCCCTGACTTCAACTCGGCGAAGTTGGAAGTGGCTGCCGGCCGGACCCTATACTGTGGTCTCTGCGCCATCGAGCGCCACAATTGTCATTGGATTCGGATGTTCTTAGTGGTTCACTATGAACTCCGTGGCGTTTCCATCCACTCATTCTGGCCACACGACCAGTTTTGGGGGACCAATGTCTTTTGTGCAGCCTGGACCTTCTGCCCTGTAGAGGTCCGCGGTGACTCTCATGAGTTCCCGCTATGTTGAACCTCGGGGTGTGTCACACCCCTATACACGTCTGCCTTCAGACGTTTCGGCTGCCGCCCGTCGTCCCACGTCGGGTGTTTTGGAGGATCTTGACCCTTCGCTGGTTAAGAGGGTCAGAGGTGAAGCCATTTTTCCGGTTCGTTCCCCTGTCGAACCGGCCAGTACGGGCAGTGAGCTTAGGGAGGCCCTCTCTTTACTCACTCAGGTTCTGTCAAAGAGCCTTCCCATTGCTTCCAGCGAGGCAGCGAGTGGTTTCCAGGCGCCCCCTATGGCGCTGCCTCCCGGGATTTGAAACAGGCCGCTTTCTGATCCCCCTGGTGTTCCGACACCATGGGAGGCATCGGCTGGTTTGCCCATGATGGGCTATGTGTCTTCCGACTCAGGGGAAGAGTCAGACATGCTTGATGTCGAGAGCCAGCAGTCTTCGGACTTGGGGGCAGCTCTTGATTTCGTGTTTGGGTTCCTTCCGGATCTCAAACCATCTAACCAGTCGACAGTGTCAGCCAGGCCGCGATCATCGGTCGCGCGCCAACAGCCTATGGAGCAACCCGCTTCTGGGCATCTTCGACCGTGCCAGTCGGTACAGTTGGTTGAAGCATTTTCAGCCTTGGACTCTAAGCTAAGGTCCAAGGCTATGAAGGCTCCGTTCTTCACCAGAGTTGACACCTTTTTGCCTCCGGCGCGTTATCGTTCCTACGATTCCGCCAATCCGTCAGTCTACCAGACTTTGACGGTTTTGGATCAGGACTCCAATTCCCTTGGGCTTTCCAAGTCCAAGTCTGCCGTCATTCCGATGACGACTCTGGAGTCCACATTGGGCTTATCGAGAGAGATGCTTGGTATGCTTTCTCTCTCCGATCACGTCATCTCAGCTTTAGCTGCTTATCTGCCCCCAGATAAGTTTGACGAGGTACAGGCTCCTTTGCGTGTGCTGTCCAAGGCGCTCATGCATCTTACTCACACGCATGCCTGTAACACGGCTAATCTGGAATTAGTCGAAGGGACTCTGTGCTGGACACAGGCCGATCCCTTCCTGAGGAGCAGTGCGCTACTCTTCGATCTGCTTCTTTGGCAGGTCCGCAACTTTTCCATGGTTCTGTGTTGACAGTCCGGGATGACGTCCTACGTCATTCCAACGATCAGCTGCTGTTTCTTCAGCTTGATCAGCCTTCTAGGGTAGGCACGGGCCATTTCAAGCCTAACAAGTACCCTCTGCTTCCTCTGCGAAGCAAAGGGGCTGATCCTTCTGCCACCGCTTCTACTTCTTACTCAAGGGGTAAGGGTAAGCGTCGGCAGTCTTGAGGGAAGTCCCAGGATTCTTCATTCAGTAGAGGAGGTGTTTTCTCCTCTCGCAAGCCTCGTTGGGGTTCGAAATGAAGGTCCTCACCTCGATTCGTCCCAGGTTGGAGGAAGGATAGCAGAGTTCGCAGACCGTTGGGCCACCATCACATTCGATCCTTGGGTGTTAGATGTTGTTTGGTCCGGGCTGCGAATATCCTTCCGAAGGCACCCCACTCTGTCCAGGGTGCCTCTTCCAACCACAGTTCCTTCAGACATTTTACGTCGGGAACTTTTGTCCACGGAGATAGACATTCTCCTGACAAAGGGGGCGATTGAGGCCATCAAGAACATTAGGTCAGTGGGTTTCTATTCCCGCCTGTTCTTGGTGCCGAAGAAGGACGGCCGACTCCGAACGGTTATTGATTGAGTTTCCTGAACCAGTCTATCACTGCTCCCAAGTTCAGCATGGAGACTTTCAGGTCGGTCCTCCGTTCAATTCACCAGGGAGATTTCGCTTCCAGCTTCGACCTGCGAGACGCTTACTTTCACCTTCCAATTCATTGGGAGTTACGGAAGTATTTCAGGTTCGTTTTTCTGGGGCGAGTTTACCAGTTCAAGGCCCTGCCTTTCGGCCTCAACCTGGTTCCATGGGCCTTCACCAGACTGATGTCGCATGTGATAGCTTTCCATCGCACACAGTCCAGGGTGACTACTTCGACATATCTGGACGATATCCTCCAGGGGCATTCCAATGCTGCCTTACTGGAGTCGGATGTCGCCACTCTGTTGAGCTTGCACACGTTGCTAGGTTTCAGAGTCAATGAGGAGAAGTCGGGCCTGGTCCCTTCTCAGTCGTTTTATCATCTGGGGATGGCTTTCTGCACACAATTCAGTTTGGTGGTGGTTTCCCCAGGCCAAGGCTGTGATTCTCTCAGCTTTTGCTCTGACTCTGTTCCAGTCCACATCTGCGATGGCTCGGAGTATTCTCCGGCTAATCGGTCTCTGCTGTTCGGTGACGGATCTCATTCCTCTAGGTCAGCTGCGTGTCAGACCTCTCCAACACTTTCTGCTCAGTTGTTGGAGGTCGAATTTAGATATTCTGGATCTGATGCTTCAGTTTCCAGAATATCTTTATCCTCACCTTCTCCTCTGGGCGGATGTCCAGTGGCTTTCGCAGGGTGTTCCGTTGGACTTACCCACGTCCGATCGCGTTTTGACAGCAGATGCCAGCTCTCTCGGATGGGGTGCGACGATGGATCCTGTAGGTCTTTCCATTCACGGGATGTGGGACCAGGATCATGCAGCTCTACACATCAACCAGAAGGAGCTTCTTGCTCTTCTTCTGAGTTTCAGGCAGTGGATCCCTCACCTGTCGAATCGCCAGGTCCTTCTGTTGTCCGACCTTTCGACAGTGGTTGCTTACATTGGGAACCAGGGCGGCACGCACTCTGTTCCAATGTACGAATTGGCTCGGGATCTTCTACTGCTCGCTCAGGATGTCCACGCCGGGGTGGCTGTTCGCCACATTCCCGGTCGTCTGAACGTCCTAGCCATTTCCCTGTCCCATCGGGGCAGGGGCATTTCCACCAGGTGGATGCTCCACATGGCGGGTTCCATCGATCTCTTGCGACTCGTTGAAACCATCCGGTGGACACTTTCGTGTCCCTGTGTCCAGATGCTCTGGCTTTCGCCGTGGATGCTCTGGCCCTCCTTTGGGATGGTCTTGTCGGCTACGACTTCCTACCGGTTCCGATTCCGCCTCAGATTCTCGCCCAGATTTGAACCTGCAGTCGTCGAATCCTTTCGATCACACCCGTCGCCTCGGTGGGTGTGGATCAATCTGCTCTGCTCTCTGTTAACGGCGGTTCCGGCATGTCTCCCTCTACCTCGCGACTTTCTTTGCCAAAGTCGCCCGAGGAGGTTTCACGTTGACCCAACTTCATTGTACCTTCGCACATGTCTTTTATCGGGTCCTGTCTCCTCCATAGTGGTTTTTCGAGACACGCAGTGGAGTTGCTTTTCTTCAAGGAGGCACTCACTCCACTGGTTTAGCCCCTATGGCAAAGTGGAAGGTTCTTGTGTCGATGGTGTGCGATCACTCTGTTGCTTCTGTCACTCCTTCGATCACACCGCTTGCGGAGTTTCTGGTATATGTTTGTTTCTGGGGGTCTCCAGCAATGGGTACATGTCCATGCTTCGGAGACATTTTTTCATATGTGATACCGCATTGTTTCGACACTCATCCTTGCCTCTCCAAGCTTGTTCAGCTCTTTTCCTTGAAAAGGCCTAGGACTTTGCAGTTCACTCCAAGATGGTCACTTTCTTGGGCGCTGCTCTGCTTGGGGGTGGGGGCGTTCACACCTTTTTCCTGAATGAATATGCATTTTCTCACATGCCAGATCTCTCCTGCATCCATTTCTTGATGGATTTGTCTTGCTATTCATGAAGCTTCCGCTTGTCTAGCTACTGGTGATTGTATTACCAATTCTTTTTTCTGCCACGAGGTGCGTGCATTGTCTTCCTCTTTTAATAACTCTGTCACGTTGTCGGATGACGGATGTTATACTGGCAATCTTCTGGAGAAATGCTACATTCTCCTTTTATCTGCAACAGTTGCAGGAGCCGACAGAGAACCTTGGGGCCCTCTTTCTTCGGCTCAGGCTGTTGTCTATCCCAGCCTTTCAGCTTTTTTCAGGGTCAGTTCCAGCTCTGTGCTGTTACTGCCCTTTCTGTCTGTGCATCGCACTTCACCATACGCCTCAACTTTCATTGTCTTTTCTAATGTTTGTGATGCTATGGTTTGATAGTCCTAGGGATCTCTTCCTCTGTCCACGTTCCCAGTGCTATTGAGTTATGTGTGGGTTGGTTATGTGATTCCCTCCAGCCTTTTGTCTATTCAGCCTGTAGTAAACAATTGAGGTAGGTTGATAAGAAGTATAAATTTTATAGTAAATTTCCTTTCTTATTATACCTACCAAAATTGTTTATATGGAGGCCCTCCGTCTTCTTATTCGGGTAAGAATCCTTCCTCCCCGCTGATCACATAACTCCTGTGTTGTTCGGAATCAAAAGAATGACTAATTGACGCATTGTGCACTGTTTTACAGAAGTCGTGGATTTGTGCTATGGAAGAGCATCTCATACTGGGTGTGCACCGATGGCGCTCGATCCAGTTTTGGCTTATTTTTTCGTGGTGTTTATACACCACTTTTCTTTCCCAAATCTTGGGAAAGATTAAAATCGAGAGTATTTTATCCGAGTTAGGTTCTTCCACTGTAGTGCAAGTCTGTAGTAAACAATTTTGGTAGGTATAATAAGAAAGGAAATTTACTATAAAATTTATACTTTCAGAACATCTGCACTAATTGGTATTGCGTTTGAGCATGGCATTTACTGCAAAAATAGGCGACAGAATTACTTCTTATGCATTGTGTTTTAAACGTTCATCTGTTTAGCAAATTGGATTTCCTTTACAGAACTGGAACTTGTCACTTGTTCCACATTTATAATGACAAATATATTTATTTCTGCACGGAATTTTGAAAGCTTGAACTCCCAAAGCCAGCCTCAAAATCACAGTTGAAGTTAGATGGGAATTTAGTGTTACAATCACCTGTATGAGTGTTTTTACTCGATAAAACTTTTATGGTTGGTATAATTTTTTAGAGTTGGTCAGGTTACCCTAAACACAGGTATTTGTGGAGGGGGGAGAGGTGCTAATTTAGCAACAGACTCAAGGTAAAAATCATTTTTTGCAAACTTGAAACTCTTGAGATAATTTATGCAAATACATTATGCTCAGGAAATCAGAGTACCAGTATCTTACACAGGGGTATTGCTCTGGAAAGGGATTTCCTGTGACACTAACTGGTGCCAAATACATCCTATATGCAAATGAAATGTATTGTTATGTTTGTACAATGAAAACTGAAACCAAGACTGAAAACCCGACTCTTTCAGTGAAGCTGAAACAGAAACCGGAACCTGCATGAAATTTGAAAACCGCCCATCTCTAACATAAATTTGGACAAAGGTTCTAGAAAATGCTTGAAAATGCCCCAGAAAAGTCTTTAAAAGTCCTGGATTCTTCTCTCTGGAGTGCGTGAATACTGTGTGAAGAGAACACAGAAGAAAAAGTATTTCCTAAGCAACATTTTACTACTCGCTCAATTTCTATTGTACAAGAAGTGCACACACTAAATGTTAATCGTGGGATATTTACAGGTGATATTTCTGGATGATCAAATAACATCTTTCATACAGACAAGAGGTTCTGTTCCATTGTTCTGGGAACAACCAGGAATTCAGGTTTGTATCCATTTATTCAAAGTATGTATTGTTTTAATAACTTTGGATATTTATACCCACACTCTTAAAGATATCGTGGGAAAACTGGATTACATGCATCCGATCCATCCATTCATCCATCTGTCTGTCCATCCACCCATCCTTATCCATATCTCGGCAGTGAGTGGATGTATATTTTTATACTGTACCAATGACCCAGACTTAGCTGGTGCTAACTCTAACAAAAACCAGGGCCAAACACAAATTTTGCCCCCCAATCCCCAAAATTTGCATCCAAAACAAAAAGAAATCATGTCCTAAAGGACCTCCATACTACGCCTCTACTGCGCATGCGCAGTGACGCAGTCGTCCCGAAATTGGCGCCAATTATCATTCTCTGTTTGGCCCTTCATCAGTCAACATCTCACTGATCTTTGTGCTTGTAAATCTCAGTTTAAAGGATGCCAGACACGTAATTTTTGGAGAAAATGTGATTCTAAGGAGGATAGAAGGAGGAGAGGAAAAAGAAGTGGCAAAAAATAATCAGGGCTGTACTTAAAATTTTTTGATGAAATTATGTTAAGTTGCCTATTTTCGAGGCATGGGCCTCTTGTTGTCATTCTTGCTAAATGTTGCACTGCTTATTCAGTGTTTCCTCTCCCCTAGCCTTCTAAAGTCCCCCCTTGCAATTCTCCCATGCTTTTGGCATATTTTTGAGAAATTTCATTTCTAAAATTTCCTGGGAGAGTTGCTTGGTTACAGAATGTTTTCTGTTATTTTCCCCATAGTTACGTTTTCACCCATGGGTGTATAACGTTTGTGTTCTGCATCTTCCATCTGATGTTCTACAGATTCTCCCCTGGGAGTCTCTGTTTTGCATCAGATAGAGTGTAATTGATGACTGATTCCGGGCCAGTTTTTTCAGTGCCTGGAGTCATGTTTTCTAGTGTGTTTACACTGTTTGTTTTCATTGGCAACAGCCTTTTTTGAGGGGGGCTGTTTGCCTTTGTGGTAGTTTATCTCATTATAAGATACATTTATATTATCCGAAAGTGTCTCATTAATTATTTTATATAAATTTAAAATTTTTGACCACACTTTGCCATTGGATCCATCGGGGCTGAATGTTACTTTTCAGCAACTTGGGCTTCGCTGAAAAAATATTTTTTCAAAATTATTTTGTTTTGCAATTGTTTTTTCATTTATTAATGGATCATGTTATTATGTATCTTTGTGTCAGGGGTTTTTGCGAGTAACTAGGACTTATTGTTGTTCTTTCACAATGAAGGGACGTTGTTCAAATTGTAATAGGAAGAAATCTTCCTCTGACTTTCATGATCATTGTATTAATTGTAGTCAGTGTTCTCGCATTAATCCCTGTCCTATATGTGAACATTGGGATGAGAAACATTGGAAACGTGTGTCACGATATGTTGTTTCTGGAGAAAGAGCGATGCCGGCTCTTTCTCCGCAAGGTCACTCTACTCTCTCAGTTTCTATTTCAGAGGAACCAGAACAGGGTGATGTTTCCATGTTATCTTCTTCAAGTGTGCGTCCGTCGTCACAAATGAATTCAGAGCTAGCGGCAAAAGTGCTCATGGAGATTAGACAAATGTCGTCCGCTAGCTCGCCCGGTGTAGCGTCCATTCACCGAATGGTTCGGCAGCCGGGTTCGTCCGATGCGGTCCAAGAGGAAATTTTGGGTGATGTGAGCACTATAAACATAATAGATGCACACCCAGTGATGGCGGATAGTAAGCGAGAACGGAGGAAGCCTTTTACTCCGGTTCCTAGCTCGTCCAGGTCCAGCCGGGCCGCGAGCGAGAGAGGTCCCTCTCTCGTACAACAACATCTGGGACCAGATGTTGTGGTACAAAATGTGTCGCAAGCGGAGCATACGTCCGTCGCTCGGGACGCTCCGTTGTATAAGCAGTCCACAGAGACTGTTAAGGCTTCCTCTTCTCGTCAGCGCACACGACCGCACCTTGGCTGCGTGACCGCCGATATTTTACCAGCTTCGCCGATCAAGGATTCTTCGGCGACCAGGTCACACCATCCGGCAGCCAGGGATTCGAGACCGATGGACTCCGGACGTTCGCATAGGAAAAGTATGCGGGAGCCATCTGATGCGGAGCTGCCCTCGGCGAAGCAGCGAAAGACTGCGCCTCCGCAGGTCTCGACGCCGGACATTCTTGTGCAGATAGCACAGCTTATCGCAGCATCCCAGCAGCCGACAGAAACGGTGTCGGATCGAGAATTATCCGACGGCGCTGGGTCGGTACGCTCCGCCGAAGCATCGGGGGCGGACGACCGGGAACATCATGAGGTCCGACCGGATGGTGAAAGGGATACGGATGACTTGGAGCTATCCCTTTTCGGAACAACATAAAGCTGCCGTGGACTTCATCCGGCACTTTCTCCCTCAAGTTGTTCCGTCGGGCCAGACTGCTGCGCTTCCGGACAAGAGAATTATAGCGTCATTGGACTCTGAATTTTTTGAGCGGTTCAGGGACATCGCTCCCGAGTTTCCGTCGCAGTCCAATAATGTTGCTAGAACATTTGAATTATTGAACGACGCTATATTTAAACTTGCTTCCAGGACAGGGAAAGCAGGTTTCTTGTCCGCTAATACTCTCAACCTGCCTTTCATTAATGCAAGGAATAAATTCGATACGGCAGGACAGGGTATACCGAGAGTTCCTCTGCGTATGGACGACGAGGTGGAAGACTTAGAGCTATCATTACCGTCGTCAGCTTCTATTCCAACCGCGGTGTTGGAAACAGCTATTGCGTCTAACAGAGCCAATTTAGATGCCTTATCTTACGCAGATCACCTTACTAAGGCGTTATCACTGCGCCTTCAAGGGGAAGAGTTTCAGGATATACAATCCTCTTCAAGACTTCTTTCAAGGGCTTATTCCACGTGTAACTCCGCCCTTTCAGTGGCAAATCTGGAGTTGGTTAGACGTGACGCAGCTCTAGCTACATCCACACTAGTGGATTCTAAGGTGAAGAACTCTCTTAGAGTCGCTTCGGTCTCAGGAGAACTTCTCTTTGACGGCAAGCTTTCCGCTATTTATGATAAAATTAAAAAGAAAGCTAATGATTCTCTGTTGTTCAGATCGGCTCCTAAGAAGTCGGATACAGTCGGATACAGCAGACACGAATAAGACAGGCACTTCTGGGTCTAATGCGCCCAAGAGAGGTTCCTATAGAGGTTCCGGTGCGTCCTCTTGGTCTTATTCGAGAGACCGTCAGGATAGCGACTCTCGTTCGGGACATCCTTCAGGCCGGGACAATCGGTCGGACGCCCCCGAGGTCGACGAGGCGAGGTGCGGATCGTGGAAGACGTGGTTTCTCCTACCGCAGGTCCAGGAGGTGATGGCTTAAACCTCTATCGCGTTCCGGTTGGCGGAAGGTTGTCGAGTTTTTCACATGAGTGGGCGTCGATTACGGACGACCGTTGGGTGAGAGGAGTGACTTCGGAAGGTCTGAAGATATCCTTCAAACGAAAGCCTCCATTAACTCGAAGTCCAAAGTGGACTCATCTTCCGTCAAATCCACAGAAAAGAGATGCTCTGTTATCAGAGGTGCAGTCTCTTTTAATGAAGAACGCGGTAGAGGTCGTAGAAAACCAGGAATCTCTGGGATTCTACAGCCATCTGTTTCTGGTTCCGAAACCAGACAGCTCGTTCCGTCCAGTCATAGATTTGAGCTGGATAAACAAGCTGATCGTCGCTCCGAAGTTTTATATGGAGACGATTTGATCGGTCAGAGTGAGTATTCGGGTGAACGATTATGCAACGAGCATAGATCTCAAAGATGCGTACTTTCACGTCATGGTACATCCGACATTCCGAAAGTATCTACGCTTTGCAGTCCTTGGAGTGGTGTATCAATTCCGGGCGATGTGCTTCGGATTGAATCTAGCACCCTGGGCTTTCACTCGGGTAATGAACTCGGTAATGATCTACTTCCGAGCTCATTCGTCTGCGGTAACGTCGGCCTACCTGGACGACATTCTTCAGAGGTACGGCAACGAGTTAACGCTTCAGAACGATGTTCAGAATCTTCTTCTATTGCTCCGACGTCTCGGTTTTATAGTAAACGAGGAGAAGTCGGATCTGGTGCCGTCCAAGTCATTCACTCATCTGGGAATGAGCTTCGAGACGCACAACAATCTCGTTCGTCTGCCGTTAACCAGAGCGAAATTAGTCAGTTGTTACGCTCGCTATTGTCTGCACGCAGACAAAGTCACGGCGAGAGAATTTATGAGACTGATAGGTCTGTGCGGAGCTGCCGCGGATCTCATTCCGATGGGGCGGCTACGCGCACGTCCTCTTCAAATTTTCCTGACTCAGAATTGGAGTGTGAAAATTCATTCGCTCGATGTAGACGTTCTCTTGTCAGATCAAGTGAAACAAGAGATTCAGACTTGGGCAAACATTCAGTGGTTAACTCAAGGAGTTCCGCTGCAGTTGCCGGATCCGAGTTTTACCGTTATGACGGATGCCAGTCAAACAGGTTGGGGTGCATCATTAATCCCAACGGATTCGAGATGCCAGGGTCTTTGGGATCCGCAATTCCTGTGCAAGCACATAAACATCAAGGAAATGATGTCAATTTGGCTTGCGTTACGTCACTGGATGGACATTATTCACGATGCTCATGTCCAAATCCTATCCGACAATACGACAGTAGTGGCGTATATACGGAATCAGGGAGGCACTCATTCGGTTCCGTTGTTCAATCTAACGGAAAGAATCCTTCTGTTTGCGTTAGAACATCACGTTCTTCTTTCGGTCCGTCACATACCGGGTCGTCTGAATGTGCTAGCAGACTCCCTTTCACGAAAGGGTCGTTTGTTGCCGTCGGAGTGGACTCTCAACAAACAAGTATTCAATCAGATTTACTACCAATGGGAACGGCCAATGATAGACTTATTTGCGACACATCTCAACAATCAGTTGCAGACGTATGTGTCTCCGTGTCCGGATCCAAGAGCATTTGCAGTAGACGCTCTGTCGATCCCTTGGGACGGAATGATAGGATATGCGTATCCTCCAGCGCCGTTAATTCAACAAGTATTGCTAAAGATAAAACAATCTCAATGCAAGATTCTGTTGGTAGCATCTCTGTCGCCACAGAGACCGTGGATAAATCTACTCAGGTGTCTGTTGTGGGACCTACCGCGGAAGCTTCCTCCACGAGAGGATCTTCTTTCGCAGGGGAAATCACGCCAACTCCATCACAACCCGCAAGGTCTCAACCTTCACGTTTTTCCGTTGTGCGGTCCTTCTTGCATGGCAAGCACTTTACAGGACGAGCAGTGGACGCGATTTCTAACTGTAGGAGGACCTCCTCTTCGCTAAACTATGCGGCTAAGTGGAAGGTTTTTCGTCGTTGGTGTAGGGATCATTCTGTAGATATATTTGATCCTTCTATACCAGACATTGCAAACTTTCTACTATACTTGTTTGACGAAATCAAACTGCAGCCTGTTACTATAAAGGGTTATAGATCTATGTTATCTGATACCTATGCACATCATGATAGTTTACAAATTGGATCTAATGTCCCTTTATCGAAGTTGGTTAGAAACTTTTCGATAAATAGACCCAGAACTCTTAGATTAATTCCTAAGTGGAATTTAGCTTGGGTTCTCCTTAAATTGAAGGAAAAGCCATTTGAACCTCTTGGGACAGTAGATTTCAAATTCTTATCTTATAAGACAGCTTTTCTCTTAGCTTTCTCTTCTGCCAGAAGAGTAAGTGAGCTTCATGCACTATCGGTGGATGATTCTCATTATCGTAGTGTTGGGAACACTATCACCTTCACTACTAATGTGGGTTTTTTAGCTAAGAATCAGGCTCCTAATAAATATTCGGAACCTATTGTTATTAAGGCTCTTCCGTCTTCAGACGGGCGTAGGCCTTTACTCTGTCCTGTTAGAGCACTACGTATCTATAAACAGAGATCTCAGTTTATCAGAAAGGGACGAAAACGTTTCTTTCTGTCTTTGATGCCTAATAGAAAGGACATTTCAGTCCGTTCTATTGCTAGATGGATTCAGTTAACTATCCGTACTGCTTATGAAGATTTATCTTCTTCTCAGCAGTCTGTGCTTAAGATTTCTGCTCATGAAGTAAGAGCGCTTTCTACTTCCTGGGCTTATGCTAATAGTGTTGCTATTACAGATTTAATGAAGGCTGCTTTTTGGTCTCAGCCATCCACATTTACAAATTTTTATCTCAGAAATATTGAGTCCATTTCTGGAGACCTGCATTGTTTAGGTCCGTTATCTGTTGCTCAGAATGTCGTCCACTAAACAGTTGCAACTATAGTTATGCAGGCTTTCTGTTCCGGCAGTGACTCCGTCCGGCTGCCCTCTTCGCTCTGGGCTATTTGACCCAGGGCAAGGGGAAGGGGGGGGGGGGGCGGGTGTTCCCTTAGGTCACCTGCTTTATAGTGAAAAGCAAGGGAATGCCTCCTCCAAGTCAGTATTTCTGAGTCGCTTCCGGGATGGTTTTAAAGTGTAATATTAATGTTTAAATTCATTCATGTCTTATTTTTAAAGTGTAGCTCGGTGTGAAGCATTTGTATATGTCAAGTGTCAAACGGGCTTTAATATACAATACTCGGACACTTTTAAATGACTATAAAGAGTCTCAGTTCTCTGGACTACTTTATTTATTGGCTTGCTTTAAAAATAATTAGTATAAGGGTTATACTGGATGTTAATAGAGAACATGAATGTTATTGTGCTCAATTATTAAGGGTAGTGTATCTTTCTAATTTAATATTAAATAAGAAAGATACATGTAAAGCCTAATACCCCTTTTCTCCTTAAGGGGTTACCTCTTTACTATATAGTTGAGCTTATTGGATTTTCCTCTATGTCCTAGGCCCTCCAGCCTGTTTACTATTCAGCTAAGTCTGGGTCATTGGTACAGTATAAAAATGTTAAAAAATTTATAGTAATTTATATATTTTTTATACTTACCAATGACCCAGACGGGGATGGCCCTCCCTGGAGTTGGGAACTCTTGCCTCCCCGCTGAGTACATAGCGCTGACCAGGCACTGCCAGTAAGAATGATAATTGGCGCCAATTTCGGGACGACTGCGTCACTGCGCATGCGCAGTAGAGGCGTAGTATGGAGGTCCTTTAGGACATGATTTCTTTTTGTTTTGGATGCAAATTTTGGGGATTGGGGGGCAAAATTTGTGTTTGGCCCTGGTTTTTGTTAGAGTTAGCACCAGCTAAGTCTGGGTCATTGGTAAGTATAAAAAATATATAAATTACTATAAATTTTTTAACTTCAACAAAATTTAGTATGTGGTGAGGCGGTATGCAACGGTAGAGGTGTGCACTGGGCCGTGGCCCAGCTCTTGTTCACCATGGTACAGTTTTGTAAAATATGAACCTTTGCCATATTCCATTTTTAGCTCAACTTTGACGCTAATGTCATAGCCCGTCGTCCGTCCGTCTGTCTGTCTGTCCGTCCGTCTGTCAACAATTGGCTATGGCTGGGGCTAGAGGTCGTATTTATGAACCGATCTTTACGAAACTTCTTGGGTACCTTTGTTATGACCGTGGGACGAGAACGAGTGTTTTTGGGTGCGGTCCGAAATTCAAGATGGCTGCCAGCCGCCATTTTGTACCGATGATGCAGAAATCTGTTTTTTGTACAGAACTTCCATATGAAAGCTCTGATTTGAATAATTTTTTGTATGAATGTTTAGTACCATGGGGTACATCACATATAATACGGGGTTTCTTCTTGTGCGTAAATTGTGCAAATTAGACTAATTTTGATGTTTTTTGGTGTTAATTTCAGCACTGTAAGTGCAAATGCCAATACGGCTCGGGCTAGAGGCCGTATTTATGAACCAATCTTTACGAAACTTCTTGGGTACCTTTGGTATCACCGTGGGACGAGAACGAGTGTTTTTGGGTCCGGTCCGAAATTCAAGATGGCCGATGGCAGCCATTTTGTACAAAATTAGGTGCAATCAGATTTTTGCACAGAACTTCCATATGAAAGCGCTGATTTGAATAATTTTTTGTGTGAATGTTTAGTACCATGGGATACATCACATATAATACGGGTTTTTTTCTCGTGCAGAAATTATGCAAATTAGATGAACTTTGATATTTCAGTGCGACTTACACACATTAAGTACACATGTCAATACGGCTCAGACTTGAGTCTGTATTTATGAACTGTTCTTCACGAAATGTCTTGGGTACCTTTGTTATCACCTTGGGACGAGAACGAGTGTTTCTGGGTGCGGTCCAAAATTCGAGATGGCTGCCAGTGGCCATTTTGTACCGAAATTAGGTCTAATCAGTTTTTTGTACACAACTTCTATACAGCTCAGACTAGAGGCCAGATTTATGAACCAATCTTTACGAACCTTGCTGGGTACCTTTGTTATCACCGTGGGATGAGAGCGAGTGTTTTTGGGTGTGGTCCGAAATTCAAGATGGCCACCAGCAGCCATTTTGTACCAAAATTAGTGCAATCAGTCTTTTGTACAGAACTTCTGTATGAAAGTTCTGATTTGAATAAATTTTTGTATGAATGTTTAGTAACATGGAATACATCACATATTCTAAGGGGTTTTTTTTCGTGCAGAAATTATGCAAATTAGATGAACTTTGACTTATTCAGTGCTACTTGCACAATGTGAGCACACATGTCAATACAGCTCAGGGTAGAGGCTGTGTTTATGAACTGATCTTCACAAAACTTCTTGGGTACCTTTGTTATCACCTTGGGACGAGAATGAGTGTTTCTGGGTACGGTCCAAAATTCAAGATGGCTGCCAGTGGCCATTTTGTACCAAAATTAGGTCCAATCAGTTTTTTGTCACAAGTTCTATACAGCTCGTATTTATGAATTGATCTTCACAAAACTTCTTGGGTACCTTTGTTTTCACCTTGGGACAGGAACGAGTGTGTTTTGGGGTGCCTTTGTTATCACTGTGCTATGAGAACAAATATTTTGGGGTTCAGTCAGACCCACTCTGGGACTCAAAGTTTTCTTTTCTAGTTTAGCATCTGACTGTCACCTACCTTTACAATACTTTACCTATACATTTGTTACAGGCAACGGTCAGTATTTATGTACAGACCATTACAATACTTTATATGTACCTTTGTTATCAGGTCATTACCTAGATGTTTGTCATTGCTGTGTCACATACTATACATGTGCATGTCTTTGTCATGACAAGTTGAGCTACAGTGTCATTGACACTTTCATTAGTTCACCTGACTGAAAGTTAGGATGAGCTTTCATGATCACTCACCGTCTGTTGTCTGTGAACATGGTGTTTGCACCTGCCCATCCTAAACTGCTGAACCAATTTTAGTTAAATTTGAGGTGATTGCTTGTTCTGATATTGCCTTTTTTTTTCAAATCAACTCGCCCAGCTCCATAGAGAGGGGGTGGGGGAAAATACACCAAAATTTTAAAATCTTCTTATGAACCAGTGGGAACAATGACTTGATATTTGGTTTGTAGCTTCCTTTTGAGGTGTTGAATCAAATTTGTTCAAACAAAGTTCATGGAGCAATATTTGCCTTTGGTCTGGGAGAGGCAAGATTTTTGGCCCTGCCCCAAATTTCTATTTTCTGAACCGATAGTCCGATTTGAATCAAATTTGGAATGTGGTATTACCGAGCCATATGTACTTGACTCATGCAAAAACATTTCCTGTGTCCCCATAGGAACCCCAGGAGCTAAAAATAGAAATATTTTCAAAAACTCATATTTCCAAAACCACACGGAACAGAGGACTGTTATTTGGTATGAAGCATCCTTAGGACCAGTAGAATTGAATGGTATAAAAAATTGTCATCGGTTGTAGCAGGGTGTTCTGTATGGGGGTGGGGGGGCAATGAAAAAATACTGAGTCGGCATATTTGCAAAATTTAAAAAAATAATTTTCTACAGAACCACTGATCAGAATCTTTTGATATTTGGTATACAGCATCTGTAGGGAGGTCAGATACATGTTTGTTAAAATGAAGCCCCTTAGTTCATATTTGGGCCCAATGCATGAGTCTGAATTTTTAACTTAGCATAATATGGGGAATAATCTTTAAAAATCTTCTTCTTCAAAACCACCAGTCAGAATCTATTAATGTTTGGTATGCATCATTGGTATGAGGGTCAGATTCAAGATTGTTCAAATCAAGTCCCTCGGTTAATATTTGGGCTTCCTATGGAACTTAGTGCAATATGGGGTATAATCTTTAAAAATCTTCTTCTCCAGATCCACAAGTCAGAATGCTTTCATATTTGGTATACAATATCTCTATGGGTAAGATTAAAGTTTGTTCAAATCGAGTGCCTGGGTTAATATTTGGGCTCTTTATGGGAGCCCGAATTGTAACTTAGTGCGATATGAGGGAATTTCTTTAAAAATCATCTTCTCCAGAACCATATATTAGAATCTTTTGACATTTGATATACAACATCTCTAGGAAGGGTCAGATTCAAGTTTGTTCACATCTGGTCCCTGGGTTAATAATTGGGCTCCCTGTGGGAGCCCGAATTTAAAATTAGTGCAATATGAGGAAATTTCTTTAAAAATCTTCTTCTTCAAATCCACCAGCCAGAATGCTTTCATATTTGGTAAGTCAAGCTGAGCTATTGCCATCACTTCTTGTCCGTCGGCATACATACATCTCTCTGTATGTATGTACGTACGTCCATATGTACATCCACAATTTCCTTTGACATACTGCACAGGTTGCATTTATGACCAGATCGCGTTGAAACATGGTATGACTGTTTGGGGTGACTTTTAAATGAGAGCTATCGATTTTCTTCCATTTCCATCAAAAAATGTTACCGCTGACAATGTTCTTTGAACTTAGTTTAGTCAGACTCAATATTTCCCTTTGTTACACCCTACATGGCACATTTATGATCGGATTGCTTTGAAACCTGGTATGGTTGTTTGGGGTGACCCTAGATGGGAGCTATCGACTTTCTTCCATTTCCGGCAAAATTTGTTGCCGCTGGCAATGGCCATTGAACTAAGATTAGTCAGGAATTAATATATTCCTTTGGCACACCCTACAGGGCACATTAATGATCTGATTGGTTTGAAACTTGGTATGCTTGTTTGGGATTACCTCTAAATGGAAAGTATCGATTTTTAGCTCACCTGACTTTTAGTCAGGGGAGGTGTAGTGATCACTCACTCGTTGTCCATGAACATGGTGTTTGCGTCTTCTCCTCCAAAACCGCTGAACCGATTTAATTGAAATTTGAAATAATAGTTTGTTATGACATCGCATTTGATTTTATAGGGCCACACCCAAAAAGTGTGCTTTAATCTTAAAAAATCTTCTCATGAACCAGCAGTAGCAGAGACTTGATATTTGGTGTGCAGCTTCCTTTATGGGAGGGACAAGAATTTTCACCCCACCCCAATTTTTTATATTTTAATACTAAAACCAATGGCCCAGACTTAGCTGGTGCAACCTCAATATTATTAAGGGCCAAACACAAATTTTGAACCCCCCAATCCCCCAAATTTGCATACAATACCGAAAATTAAAAGTCCTATCTGACGCTTCATACTTTTAGTACTTGCGCATGTGCAGTAAGAGACTGGATTTGATGCCAGCATCATTCTTCTGTTTGGCTCAAAGTCAGTAACAATGAACTGACATCTGTGCTTTAAATTCTCATATTTTTACACTATAACCCAATGGCCCAGACTAGCTGGTGCTAACTCAAAGTTATGAAGGTCCAAACACAAATTTTGAACCCCCAATCCCCCAAATTTGCTTGCAAAACCGAAAATTAAAAGTCCTATCTGGCCCTCCATACATTTACTCTCCACGCATGTGCAGACGTCAGGAAGTGACCGGATTTGGCGCCAACATCATTTCTTTGTTTGGCCCTAAAGTCAGAACAATGAACTGACATCTGTGCTTTAAAATCTCCTTTTTTGAGGATGCCAGACACAAATCAATGCAAGAACTGGTGGATACAAGGCTGTTATTGGATGAAGGAAGTGTTCAACGGTGGTTTTGGACGTTCAGGGCTGTAACTTTATAATGTTTATTAAATTATTTTATGTTTCCCAATTTCGGGACATATGCCTGATGTCATCATTTTTAATAATGATTATTCCACTGTTTGTTAAGTATTCCTTCCCTATCCTTCCATGAACCCTTCCTGTTAAACTCTTAAGCTTTTTGGCTATTTTTTTATTTAAATTTTTTATTAAATTTCTTGGGAGTTTAACATATATTACAGAATTTTATTCTGTTTTTCCCCAGGGCTATGTCCTCACCCTTGTGGTGTTAGGTCGTTTAGTCTTGCATCTTCTATCTGATGTATCATTTTTTCTTCGTATGAAGACCTAGCTTTGCATCTGATCACATTTTAATTGGTTTTCACTTTGGGCCTTTTTTGTGTGCCTGATGTCTTGTTTACATTGACGTTGTTTACAATGTCAACATCCTCATATATAGGTAGTTTTTTATATTCTCTTACTGTTGTATACTGTAGGATACATGGATTATTATTCCGGTAGTGTAGCTAAAAAAATTTGGATTTTGTCCACACTTAGGCTCTATCGGATGCCCTTGGGCTCTTAATGTTCCCTTTGGGAACTTAGGCATTTTTTCAAAATTTTTTTGTTTACAAAAATATTTTGAACTTAATTATGATTGGTATTATTCATTTATCTCAGTTGTATATATTGTTGTGGAGTTTGGAGGACTGACATCGACTTTAGTTGATGCACTCCTGCAGACTCTTGTCATTCTTGTGTTCACTGGGATGACTGATGTTGGAGTTGGATGTCGCAGTACTTTGTTGGCGATGAGGTTCTGAGGATCAGGACTCTCACCACGTTTTAATTCATTCTGTCAGTTTCTATTTCACAGCAACATGAACATGGTGATGATATTTTGACATCCATCCAAGTGTGCTACCGTCGTCGTGCTCCATGGAGCATATAGAGCTAGCTGCAGTGCTCATTATTGCAAGAGTTAGGGCCTTTTGTTAAGGGTTTTAATCTCTTACAAGCAGCTAGCTCGACCGCTGTACCGGTACTCCGTCCGTGTGTGCCATGACGCCGGGTAAGTCCATTGTGGTCATAGGAAGTGGATGTGGGTAGAGCGAGCACTTTAATATAAATAGCTCACCTAGCGACGACGGAAATAGGGAGGAAGTCGGCAAGTTCTTGTACTCGGCAAGGTCTGATAGACTGCGAGCAGGACAGGCCCCCCTCTCTAATCAACGTCTGGGGTCAGATGTTGTTTTGAGAAACTTGCACAAGTCAGACCATTTGTTTCACAAGACTGGAATGAGGTTTTTGGGTTGGAAACTTACACCAGACAGAGCATATGTCCGCCTGTCGCTCGGGACGCTCCGTCTGGTCTGCAGCCAGAGTCGGCTTCCTCCACTATGTTATTTAAGCACACATGACCGCATCCTAGCTACCTCACTTTGGATATCCAGCCTGTTGCAAGGAACCACTCTTCGTCCGTGAAGTCGGACCATCCGGTAGCTAGGGAGACGAGGCCTTGATTATTGGGACGTTCGGAGAAAGGATCCATTTCTGACCCACTGTCCCAGGAGCAACATGCGGCTAAGGAACGGAAGACTGCTGCTCCTCGGTCCTCGATGACGGACTTGCTGTCGCAGATTACTCAGCTGATCGCAGCATCCCAGCAAGTGCAGATGCAGCCTCCCTCAGAATCTGAGCTGTCGGACGGTGCTGGGTCTGTCTAGTCACCTGTTCACGTAGATGCAATGGACCGAGATTCGCAACTGATTCTCTCGGATGGTGAAAGGGATAAGGAAGAGGATTACCCTTCCCTTTCGGAACAGTACATGGTTGCGATGGTTTTCATCCATCAATACTACCCTGATTTTGTTCTGCCGAATCAGAATGCTGCGACAACAAGAGAGAAACCGCTGGCGTCGTTGGACGCAGACTTTATCCGGACAAAGGAGGAAGTCCTTTCTTTTCCAGTTCACTTTATGCAGGTGTCGCAGGCCTTCGGCCATATAGACAACGCCATATTTATCCTCTTGAGTGTGAGGAAGAAGGCAGTTTCTTATTTTCATCTTCCGTATACATACCATTTTTTTGATCGCGTTCATTTAAAAAAGGTCAGAGAAGATGTTCAGAGAGTTCCTCTGTGTTTGGATTAGCAGTCCGGGGATCTAGAGGTATCCTTACCTGTATCATTAACTATTAACTATTCGCTCAGACGCTATTGTGATGGCAATTTCTTCAAATACAGCGAATTTGGACGTATGTCTTACGCAGATCACCTTACAAGATCTATGGCGCAATGTTTCAAGGGAAAGGAATTTGAGGACATTCGTACCTTTCTTAGAGTTCTTTCCAGGGCAATTATGTATAGCACGTTTAACTCCGCCCTAACAGTGGCAAATCTGGAGTTAATCAGATGTGATGCTGCCCTTGTGTCGTCATCACTGATAAGATGACAAGGTGAAAAGCTCTCTCCGAGTCGATCCGGTTTCCGGACATTTTATTTTCGACGACTAGCTTTTGTTAGTCTATGAACAGGCTACTAAGAAAGCGTCTCGTGTTCTGCTTTTGAAGTCGGCATATCAACAACCTGCTTCAACAGACAAGAGTGAAGGAGAGCATTCCAGACAAAAATCGTCAAAAGGAAACTCCTCACGAGGGTACAAGAAACCCTCTTATAATTACTCTGGAGGTCGTCAGTATAGCGACTTGGAAAAGGGGCATAGGTCTGACTGGGACTATCAGTCAGACATCCCTAGGCTGACGAGACGAGGTTCTTCGCGGGGAGGATGTGGTTTCTCCTCCCGTAAGCCTCACAGGTCATACAGGTGATGATTAAGACCTCTGTTGCTGGCCAGTTGGCGGAAGGTTATCATGCTCCGCAAAAACTGGATAACAGTCATGGAAGATCAGTGGGTGAGAAGTGTAGTCTTGGACTGCTTAAGGCTATCATTCCAAGCAAAAACCCCACTAACAAGTTGTCTGCGTCGTACAGATCTTCCATCAAATCCTTGCATAAGTGAGTTTCTCCTACTGGAGGTTCAGGCTCTCTTATCAGAGGAAGCAATACAGGTCGTCGAGAATCAGGATTCTCAAGATTTTTACAGTCACCTGTTCCTCGTACCGAAGCCAGACGGCTCGTTCCGACCGGTAATAGACTTGAGATGGATAACAAGCTTATCTTGGCTCCAAAAATTTATATATGGAGACCATTCAGTTGGTAAAAGTGGGTGTTGAGTGATCGACTATGTGGCAAGCATAGATCTAAGGATGCATACTTTCATGTCCTGGAACATCCGTCATTCTAAAAGTACCTGCAGTTCGCTGTACAAGGGAATGTGTATTAGTTCAGAGCAATATGCTTTGGTCTGAACCTGGCTCCATGGGCGTTCACTCGAATAATGAACTTGGTAATGTCTTACTTCCGAGCTCATGCACCTGCGGTAACATCAGCTTACTTGGAAGACCTTCTACAGGGATACGGCAACAGAATTATTCTTCAGAACGATTTTCAGAGTCTGCTTCTATTACTCCGACATCTCAGTTTCATCGTAAACGAGAAAAAGTTGGATCTAGCTCGGTACAAGTCATTTCTTCACTTGGGAATGAGCTTTGAGACTCACAACAATCTGGTTCATCAACCGTTACCAAGAGCAAATTTAGTCAGTTGTTATGCTTGCTTTTGTCTACACTCAGAGGCATTAACAGTGAGGGAATTCATGTGACTGTGGAGCTGTGCTGAGCGGCTGTGGATCTCATTCCGATGGGCCACCTGCGCGTACATCCTCTCCTGATATTCTTTACTCAGAACTGGAGTGTGAAGACGCTTTCGCTTGAACCAGTATTGTTTTAATGGACCTAGTAAAACAAGGGTTTGGATTTGGGCAGATATTCAGTGGTTAACTCAGCTACAACTGCCGGATCTGGCTTTCATGATTATGACAGATGTGAGTCAGACGGGTTGGGGTGCGACCCTTAGTCCCGCAGACTTGCAGTGTCAGAGTCTTTGGAACCCTTGGTTCCAGGAGAAACACATAAACATCAAAGAGATGATGTCAATATGGCTAGCGCTACAACATTGGATTCACATAATAACGGACGTGCATGTTCAGATTTTGTCGGACAACTCGACAGTAGTAGCGTACATCGGGAACCACGGCGGCACCCATTCATTTCCATTATGCCAACTAACGGAGAAGATTTTCCTATACGTCATGAATCATCATGTTCAACTTTCTATCCATCATATACTGGGTCGTCTGAACGTACTAGCAGACTCGCTCTCTCGGAAAGGTCACCTGTTGCAATTGGAGTGGACGCTCAACAAGCGAGTATTTGGGCAGAATTGCTACCAGTGGGATCACCTCATGATAGATCTAATTGCTACGCACCGGAACAATCAGTTACTGTCGTTTGTGTCGCCATGCCCAGACCATTGAGCGTATGCAGTAGACGCTCTGCCGATCTCATGGGGATGAATGATAGGATACACGTATCCTCCAATTCAGTTGATTCAGTAGATTATGTTTAAGATCAAACAGTCTCGTTGTGAAATCCTACTAGTAGCACCTCTGTCGTCACAGAAACCAGTCTTCTCAAGTGTCTGTTATGGGACGTTTCCCGGAAGCTTCCTCCACAAGAGGACTTTCTTTATCGGGGGAAGTTTTTGTTCTTCACGCCCTTCTCCGCCCATAGTGCATAATGGAGTCGGTTAGATGTGAGGGAACCCTTGCAGGTGAGGAGGTTTCAATATAACTTTGAATCCCCCACCCCACCACTTAAAAACTGGGAACTTGTTACATCCAAATTAGCATAGTCTTCAAGCTAAGTGTATGGAATTACTTGAACTGAGCTCCTTTTTTATGGTATGTCTTCTCTATTACTGTATAGAGAGACATACATGTAATTCCTAATAATTTTAATTTCCTTTCACCTTGGATTACAGGATTGGAACTATATTGATCAACTAATTTTGAAGTCCTAGGCCTGCCTCCTTTTTACAATGCAGCTAGTCTGGGCCATTGGGTTGTAGTGTAAAAATATTATAAATTCAAAGTAATTTGTATATTTTTATACTTACCAATGGCCCAGACGGAGATGGCCCTCCCATGAGTGGGCGCTCATTCCTCCCCGCTGAATTATTATGTAGTACTCTCTTCTACAAAGAATGATGTTGGCGCCAATTCCGGTCACTTCCTGAATGTCTCCGCATGCATGGAGAGTAAATGTATGGAGGGCCAGATAGGACTTTTAATTTTCGGTTTTGAAAGCAAATTTGGGGGATTGAGAGTTCAAAATTTGTGTTTGGCCCTTAATAAATTTGAGTTTGCACCAGCTAGTCTGGGCCATTGGTAAGTATAAAAATATACAAATTACTTTGAATTTATAATTTTTTGAAGATGCCAGACACAAATCAATGATGGTTTTCATGGAATCAACAATGTAACAGGATGCGGGAAGTGAATAATGGAGGTTTCTGATGTTCAGGGCTGTAACTTTATAATTTTTCATGTAAATTATTCATGTTACCCAATTTCGTGATATGCTTCGGAACGTCGTCATTATAATATGACACCACTGTTCTTTTGTTGCTTTTACTTCCCTCCCCTCTCCCGAACCCTCCTGTTATACTCCCAAGCTCCTTTGCCCTTTTTATTGAAGAACTTTTTATTAAATTCTTGGGAGTTTAACTTGTAAACAGAATAGGTATTCTGTTTATCCCCTATGTTTACGTCCTGTCTATTTCCATTCAGGATGTTTTTGTACTCTTGCATCTTCTACCAGATGCATTGTTTTTATGCCCCCCAACTTGAGTCGGGTGTCATATAGTGATTGAAGTGTCCGTGTGTGTGTGTCCGAGCCGTTTCTCAGCCATAACTCGAATCATAGTACAATTGTTAAACTTTTTACAAATGTTAAAAGGACAGTCAGAAGGTGTGTCGCATATAATAGTCTCCACTGCATCTGCAAGGTGAAGGTCACAAAGTGGGGGAGCATGTGTTACCTTAGTAACATTCTTCTTGTTTCTTGATATGAAGATCTAGCTTTGCACCAAGTGGTTGTTGATCGGTTACTGACTCGGGGCCTTTGTTGTGCCTGTTGTTGGTTAGTTTCTGGTTTTTCCTCGTGACGTTGTTGTCTGTTCAGTAACATTTTGGATTCGTATTAATTCAATGTTTAGTTGAAAACAATCACGGTTTTTCTATTAGGATACATAGTTTATCTTATTCCGGTAGTTTAGCTTTAATTAGTTAGTGGTTGTTCACACTTTGACTCTATCGGGGCGCCCTTGGTCTCATGAGGTTCCCTTGGGGCACTTAAGCTTCATTCAAAATTTTTTGAAAATTTTTACAAAAAATTTGTTCGAAATGTTTTTGTTTTGTCTATGTTATGTATCCTTGTTATGTTTATTTTTGGGAGTGCAGTGGACTTATGTTTTTGGCTTCATTATTATTGTTGCCATTGTAATAATTGGTACTTAGTGTAAGTCGAAGAAGCCTAGGAATAATGGCTTGCTGTTTGCTGATAGTTGCAGCTCTTCTTCAATACTTGTACTATGGGATGTGAACGTTGGAAACAGGTGTCAAACTGTGTGGTGAGCAGTGAAGTTCTGATGGAAGCCTTCACCACTGGCTAATACTAGTCTTTCAGTATCTTTTCTCAGAGGAACAAGAACGTGGTGAATTGGTACTTTGACACCTGTCCTTTATGTGCTGTTGTCGTCGAACTCTAATGAGCCCCACTCTGATGAGTAACATAGAGCTAGCTGCCAAGGTGCTCATGATATAAATGCACAGGATTAAAGCCGGAGTAGCTTAATTCTCTGCATGCAGCTAGCTCAACCGGTGCAGTTGTTGGCCCTTTTAAGGGAGCCGAGACGCCGGGTAGGTCTGTTGCGGTCGAGCATTATAATATGGGTAGAATGAGCATCTTATAATATAAAGCTCACCCAGTGACGATGGTAATAAGGAGAAGAAGTCTTTAAGTTTTTCTCCGGGATGCTCGGTGAGATCTGGGGCCAGATCGCGAGTTGGAGAACCCTCTCCGTCCTGTTGGCAGTTGGGGCTGACTGTGTCCGTTGCGAGAAACTATAATGAGTTGGAACACACGTCGAATGTTCCTTCCACAATGCAGCCGGCATCGGTTGTGGTTATGGCAAGTTTCTCAACAGGATACTCGGCAAGATCTGAAGTCAAATTGCGAGTTGGAGAGTGTTCTCCATCCTGTTAGCAGTCAGGGTCGACTGTTTGTCCATTGTAAGAAACTTTTATGAGTCAGAGCACTTCCACACTTCAGCCGGGGTTGGCTGTTGTTACGGCTTTCTCTACTTCCATGAAAAAGCATTTAAGGGGTAGAAGCCTACAAGTTTCTAAACGGAACGCTCGGCGAGGTCTTCGCCGTCGAGCCAGACCTCGAGCGCGAGATCCCTCTCCGTTCTATCAACAGTCAGGGCCGACTGTTTTCACTTCGAGAAACTTTAGTGAGTTGAGATGCCCATTCATGCTTGCGATTTGGGACGCTGCTTCCACACTGCAACCGGGACCGGTTGCAGCTATGGCTTCTTCCTCTGCTTCATCGATGAAGCACGTTAGACTGCAGACTAGCTATCTGACAGGGGCATGGTGGTTCACTAGGTAGAGGTGCAGGCTGCAAGCCGAGAGGTCCTTGGTTCGAATCCCGCCTGCGGTAATTGCATTGTGTCCTTGGGCAAGACACTTCACCCCCATTGCCCACGTGGGGGCACGGTGACGCTGTGTACTAAGGCGTACTGCACGTCCATGGTGCACCTGTCTTCAACCAATGCTAACCCTGCTTGTGTGGAGTTAGTATGTTGGGGAGCTGACAGTTGCTCGGTGGTTCTCTCTGGGTACTCCAGCTTCCTCCACCCGTAAAACTGTCGAGGTCATGATTAGCCATTGTGCAGAAATATGTGACCTTAAACACCAATAAATAAATAAATAAATAAATAGCTATCCGACTTTGCATGTTCATGCTGTTCCATGGAGATGTTACCAGTCTTCACCACCGAAGTCGGATTAACCTGTAACTAGTTGTTCAAGGCATTTTTATATGGGACATGCATCGAAGATCTGCGGACAGATCTCCGTCCCATGAGCAGCATATGGTGAAGAAGTGGAACGCTGCTCTGCAAGCCTCATTCACGAACCTGCTGCCACAGATTGTGCAGCATATCGCAGCATCCCAGTAGTCGCAGTCTCCAGTAGTGAGCTGTCAGACGGTGCTGGGTTGGTCCAGTCATCTGTACATTTGGATGGTGTTGACCATGTTTCAGATGGAACATTCAGATGGTGAGAGGGCTGTGGAGGTTGATTCTCCAGCCCGCACGGAATTAGGACTATGAATTTGTACTCATAAGCTCTTCGAATCTTGTTCCATCTGAACAAAAGTCTGCGTTTGCTAGGCAAAAAACAGCTTAAGGTACCGGGCGAAGGAAAGACGAAGATCTTCCTTCCCGGATCTTTCGGCTCATGTGTTGAAGGCTTTTGGCCCGATTAACAACACCTCCCTCAGCTTAGCAATAGTATAAGAAAGGCAATGATCTATTCCTTACGAATAGAAGATCGATAGCTCATAGATAGGCTGAGACAGCTGTCTCGTTGGGAATAGAGCCGTTAGAAGGAGTAAGTACGTTTTTCCCTTCTCGGTGTTTTATTCTTAGGCGTCAGAGGCATTTAGCTCTATTGTGGATGCCATAGTAGCCTTATGTACAGTTAGAGCAGTCTTTTCTGATACATTGCCGGCTAACGTCATAAGTCTCCATTTAATGAGCTGTCTAAGGCCGCAGAGTTATACATAGATATCTGTTTTCACCGATATTTGACTTTTATTCTGTGTTAGCTGTGCTAAGACCGCTAGCTTTTTTTGAATAAGGCCGTTAGAAGAAAGAATTGCGTTTTTCTTCTCAGTGTAATATTCCTGAGCATCACAGGCAATTAGTCCTATTGTTGTTGCCTTAGTTTGGCTAATGTGAATTAAGAGTGGTCTGTGTCTATATACCATTAGCGGCTAATGTCATAGTGGCCTTATATATTGTTACAGCAATCTTTTTTTTCTTATACATTGCGGCTAAAGTTGTAAGTCTCTATTTAGTGAGCTTTCCTATCTAATAGGAGACTGCTGTATCTTTGGAATTAGGGCCGTTGAAAGGAAAGAGTATGTTGTTTCCTTCTCGGTGTTGTATTCTTAGGCATCTGGGGCTTTTAGACCTTTTGTTGACACCCTATAAGAATCAAGTACAGCCCTTTTTTCCTTAACTTGAGCGACTAACGTTGTAAGTCTCTGAATACTGAGCTGTCTAAAGTTACAAAAATTTAAACCGAGATATCTGTCTTCACGGAGACGAAGTCTTCTAAGCTCCATTAGCTAGGCTGAGACCGCTGTCTTTTGGGAATAGAACCGCTAAAGGAAAAGAGTGTTTTTTTCCTTCTTGGTGTTGTTTTCTTAAGTGTCATAGACTTTAGTCTTATTGTTGCCAACTTAGTAGCCCAGCTAGGAGTTTGAGCTAGGGCTGCACGAAATTCTAAACTGAATACAGGTATCGGTATTCAAAAAAATACCGCGGTATACCGATATATCGAAAGACTGTTCAGATATCTGAACCAACGTTCCACAATCGGGACTTGAGCCATCACAGTGGGACGAATTAGCATGCCTTGATAATGCAGTTCGAATAAACCTTTACCCAACGCAGCCGATACCAAAATTTATTATCTTAAATATTATTTTATCGAATTTTTCCAAACATTTCAACAAAACAATATCATGTGACCCCTCACTGGAATGAGCACGACGCGCACGTTTCAATGAGGGGGTCACATGATCTGGTTTTATTGAATTATTTGGCAAAAATATTTTGTTCAACTGCTGAATTTGTATATTACGTGGGCGGATGCGGCCGATTCGTTGGGTAAAAGGATAATATTATTCATTCGAAACTACAGTTAAAACTAAAGACATCTTGATGAAAATTAAATTGTGAGTAAATAATGACGATAAACCTGTATTTTTGTAATTACACCGGTATTCAATCGATACTGGTTTGAATACTGGTATGTATCAGTTTATCGATATACCGTGCAGCCCTAGTTTGAGCAGTGTTTTTATCTTCTTGAGCTTCTAGGGCCGAAGTTATCAGCCATTTGATTGTCTTCTTGAATAGAAAGACATTTAGCTTCTTCAGCCAGGCTGAAACCACTGTCCTATTGGACAATGTACCGCTACATGAGAAGAGTTTGTTCTTTCCTTAGCGGTATTGTTTTTATGTTAGTTGTCTGAGGCTTTTAGCCCTATTGATAATGCCATATTAACCTAGTGTGATTAGTGAGCATTCTTTCGAATGCCTATAGTTAACTCCTTTTCAGGATTATATTCCTGCTATAATCGGTAGAGGCGCAAGGAGTTCATCTAGGTTATGATCGGGTGCCGGAACGTAGTTTTCATCTCCCGCTTTCATTTTTAGCTCAACTTTGACTTAGTCAAATTTGTTAGCTCAACTTTGACTTAGTCAAATTTGTTAGCTCAACTTTGACTTAGTCAGATTTGAGGTTATGCCATGGCCTGTCATCTGTCTGTCCATCTGTCTGTCCATCTGTCAACAATTTAATACGGCTCGGGCTCGAGGCCGTATTTATGAACCGATCTTTACGAAACTTCTTGGGTACCTTTGTTATCACCGTGGGACGTGAACGAGTGTTTTTGGGTGCGATCCGAAATTCAAGATGGCCACCAGCAGCCATTTTGTACCTAAGTTAGTGCAATCAGTTTTTTGTACAGAACTCCTGTATGAAAGTTCTGATTCGAATAAATTTTTGTCTGAATGTTTAGCAACATGGAATGCATCACACATAATACAGGTTTTTTTCTCGTGGAGAAATTCTGCAAATCAGATGAACTTTGATTTTTTCAGTGCTACTTACACACAGTAAGTACACATGTCAATACGGCCCGGGCTAGGGGCTGTATTTATGAATCGATCTTCACGAAATTTCTTGGGTACCTTTGTTATCACCTTGGGATGAGAATGAGTGTTTCTGGGTGCAGTCCAAAATTCAAGATTGCTGCCAGTGGCCATTTTGTACCAAAATTAGGTCCAATCAGTTTTTTGTACACAACTTCTATACGGCTCAGGCTAGAGGCCGTATTTATGAACCGATCTTTACGAAACTTCTTGGGTACCATTGTTATCCCCGTGGGACGAGAACAAGTGTTTTGGGGTGTGGTCCAAAATTCAAGATGGCCACCAGCAGCCATTTTGTACCAAAATTAGTGCAATCAGTTTTTTGTACAGAACTTCTGTATGAAAGTTAAAAAATTTATAGTAATTTATATATTTTTTATACTTACCAATGACCCAGACATAGCTGGTGCTAACTCTTAAAATATAGGGCCAAACACAAATTTTGCCCCCCAATCCCCAAAATTTGCATCTAAAACTAAAGAAAACATGTCCTGAAAGGCCCTCCACACTTCGCCCCTACTGCGCATGCGCAGTGTCAAGGACGTTCCGAAATTGGCGCCATTTATCATTCTAATAACCAGTGCCTGGTAAGCGCTATGTACTCAGCGGGGAGGCAAGAGTTCCCAACTCCTGGGAGGGCCATCCCCGTCTGGGTCATTGGTAAGTATAAAAAATATATAAATTACTATAAATTTTTTAACATTTTTATACTGTACCAATGACCCAGACATAGCTGAATAGTAAAAAGGCTGGAGGGCCAAGGACATAGAGCAAAATGGAATACGCTCAATAAAATAAAATAGAGTCATCCCCTGTAGGGAAAAGAAGTAATAGGCCTTACATGTATCTTTCTTATTTATGATAAATTAGAAAGATACAACACCTTCCAAAAATTGAGCTTCATACATCCATGTACTCTATTAATATCCAATAATCCTTATACTAATAATTTTTAAAGTAAGCCAATAATAAAGTAAGTCTAGAGAATAGAGACTCTTATACTCCTAAAAGTGTGTGAGAATTGCATAATCATGTCCGTTGACATATGCAATATTCAAAAGCTATACTTTAAAAACTAAGACTCGAATGAATTTTATAAACTTAAACTTCTCACTAAACAACCATCCCAATAACAGCTCAGAATTACTAACTCCAGAGGAGGTATCCCCTTGTTTTCATAGTAAAAACAGGTGACCCAAGGGAACACCCTCCCCCCCCCCCCCCCTTTTTCTTGCCCTGGGTCAAATAGCCCAGAGCGAAGAGGGCAGCCGAACGGAGACACTGCCGAAACAGACAGCCTACCTAGCTATAGTAGCAACTGTTAAGTGAATGACATTCTGAGCAGTAGATAATAGACCTAACAATAGAGGCCTCCAGAAATGGACTCGATATTTCTGAGATAAAATTCATGAATGTGGATGGCTGAGCGCAATGAGCAGCCTTCAAAAATCTATAATAGCAACACTATTAATGTAAGCCCAAGAAGTAGAAGAACTCTTACTTCATGAGCCGAAATCTTAAGCACAACTGCTAAGCCAATGATATACCATAAGCAGTACGCTAGTTAATAGAATCCATTAACAATAAAATGGAGCGTAACGTCCTTCTACTAGACATCAAAAACAGAAGAAGCTTACGCCCTTGTAATAAACAGATATCTGTTTATAAATACATAAACTGTACCCGGAAAGAGTAAAGGCCTATGCCCATACGAAGACGGAAGGACCTTAAAATAATAGGTTCCGGATAATAGGAGCCTAACTCTTATGCAACAATCCAACCTAAATAGTAACGGAAGTATTGATTCCGAAACTATGAAAGTGAAAATCATCCATCGATAGTGCATGAAACTCACTGACTCTACAGTAAAAGAGAAACCAACAGAATTACTGTCTAAAAGGTCAGAATTTGAAAACTACTGTTTCCAGAGGCTCAAATGATTACTTAGCTAAATAAGAACCGAAGTTAAAATCCGTATAGGAATTTAATCTAAAGATTCTAAGTCTATTTATCAAAAAGTTACTAACTGACTTAGATAAAGAGACAAAAGACTCAATTGTAAACTATCGTAGAGTGCATAGGTATGAGGTAACATAAACCTATAACCTAAATAACAACAGGCTGCAGTAGATCTTGTGAAACAAGTATACTAAAAAATAGCAATGAGTAGTATGGAGGGATCAACAATATGAACATAATGATCCCTACACCACGACGGAAGAGCCTCCACTTTAGTCGCATAGAATAGCGAAGAAGAGGATCTCCTATAGTAAGAAATCGCGTCCAAAGCTCGTCCAGTACAGTGCTTACAATGCAATACGGACCACACAACGGAATACATGAAGGTTGCGACCTTGCTGGTTGTGATAAAGATGACACGATTTACCCAGTGAAAAAAGATCCTCACATAGAGGAAGATTTCACGTTAAGATCCACAGTAGACAAGAGAGTAAATTACTCATGATCTCTGTGAAGATAGAGATGCTATCAACAGAAATGTATTGTGGTTGTTTATCTTAGCAATACCTGCTAAAACAACAGCGCCGGAGGATACGCGTATCCTATCATTCCGTCCTATAGATCAATAGAGCGTTAACAGTATTAGCTCAGAGATCTGGACAAGCCAACACATACGTCTGCAATTGATTAGCAAGCTGTGTCATAAATAAAACATCATTGGGCGCTCCCATAGATAGCAAATCTGATTGAATACTTGTTTGTTGAGAGTCCATTCTGACAGCAACAAGCGACCCGTAAGAGAACGGGAGTGCGATAAAACAATCAGACGACCCAGAATATGACGGACCAAAACTGAACTTGGTGTACTATAACCAACAGACGGATTCTTCCATTAAATTGAATAATGGAAACGAAAGAGTGCCTCCCTGGTTCCGGAGATACGCCACTACTGTCGAATTAAAGGACAGGAATTTGGGCATGCGTTTCTGAATAATGTTCATGCAATGACATAAAGCAAGCCTAAAAAACAATATTCCGCGGAAGTTAAACTGATAGCTAAAAGACTGCGGAACCCAAAGACCCTGGCACTTCGAATCCGTAGGGATCAGTATATATCCCAATCTGTTTGACTGGCAACCGTCATAACAGCCACACTCGGGTCCGGCAACTGCGGCGGCACTCTCTGAGTCAACCACCGAATGTTTGCCCCAGTCTGAATCTCTTGTAACACTATATGGACAAGAGAATGTATAAATCAAGCAATTCATGGATTGCCGGAAAGTTGCCGTCGAAGAGAAGCTCCTAGAGTTCTTAACCTACTATCCACGCGTGGATGTAGCTAGGGCTGCATCACGTCTAATCAACTCCAATCAGCCACTGAAGGGCGGAGTTATACGTGAACAAACTACTGCCCTCAAAAGAAATTACATTGAGAATATTATCCCGTAAATCTTTTCTTGAAGACGTAATGATAACGCCTCAGTAAGGCGGATTACGTATAATAAAGCGTCTAAGTTAAGTCTACTATACATAATGTCGTTCCCAACATTGAAATTGGAAAAGACATAAACGGCGAAAAAGAATATATGCAGTCTTTAAACACACCGTCTAGACGCATATGAACTCTCGGTATGCCCTGCTCTGCCAAAATAAACTATTTGTAAAAAAGATAAAATGGCAGAAATGAGCAACGCGGACAAGAAACTAAACTATCATGCTTAGTAGCAGGCTTGTATATATATATAAATATATAGCGTCGAAAAATAAAACACATGTTGTAATGACAATATTGGACTGCGTCGGTAAGTCAGGGACAAAGTCCCTGTACCGATCGAAAAATCCGAGTCCAATGACGCTATAAGTCTCTTATCCAAGATCGCAGCAATGAAGTCCGAAAAATAATCACTGGAAGAAATGCCAGAAGATATGAAAGGCATCTTCCGATACTACTAAAGGGAAAACTCGAAATCTTTCGAATCCCTTTCGCCATCCTGTCGGACCCTATAAAGCGTTCGGTCGTCCGTAGCTTGATGCAACCGCAGACCGCACCGACCCAGCGCCGTCGGATAATTCCTGATTCGACCGAGAAACTGTCAATTGCTGGGATGCTGCGAAACAACTGTGCTAACTCGGATAGCACGTCCGTCACTGAGGCCTGAGGAGCAGCGGTCTTACGAAGCATTGCCGCAGGAAGCTCCGAGATCGTTACCCCGTGCATACTTCCAATATGCGAGCGAAGGGAGTGTATAGGCCTCGTGTCCCTTGGCTACCGGATGGCGCGACCTATTCGCTGTGGAATCACTGAATGCCGAAACTGATCGGATACTCGAGGTCACGTAGCCAATGTGCGGTCGTGTGCCCTGCTGTGAGGATGAGGAAGCATTAAAGACAGTCTCTCGGACTGTCAATATAACGGAGCGTCCCGAGCAACGGACATATGCTCCGAATGTAAAATATCTGAACCACAACATGCGGTCCCCCATGTTGTTGGCTTCCTCCGATCTGTCCTCAATCTGCCGTCACTGGGTGAGTACTAAAGTAATTAAAGTGCTCGCATCACCCAAATCTCCTTCCTAGACCGCAACGGACGAACCCGGCAGCCGAACCATTCGATGAATGTACGCTACACCGGGTGAGCTAGCGAATGTCACTCCGTAAGCGATAGACATATTCCATGAGCACTTATTGCCGCTAACTCTTCATTAACTATGACGACAGAGGCACACTTTTGAAAGACATCTCCATAACTCTTCGAACAAGAAACCAGAAATGCTTGGATAGCAAGCATAAAATAATAATATATATAGCGTCGTTCAATAATTCGAAAGTTGTGTGACATTATTGGACTATGTCGGAACTGAGGGACGATGTCCCTGAACCGAACCAAAAAATTTCTAAGTCCACCGACGCTATCAGTTTCTTATCCGGCATCGCAGCATATGTTGTTCCGAAAGGGAAAGCTTGAAATCCTCCGAATCCCTTTCGGTATCCCGTCGGACCGGATGAAACTTTCGGACGTCCGTACCCGCTTCCGCGGAGCGTCCCGACCCAGCATCGTCGGATAAAATATATGCGACAGATTCAGTTGATGCTGGGATGCTGCGATAAACTGTGCTATTAAGGAAAGCACGTCCGTTCCCGAGGCCTGTGCAGTAGCGGACTTACGATGCATTGCCGCTGGAAGCTCCGTGTACGTTGACTCCCGCACACTTCCTATGCGAACGTCCGGAGTCTGCAGGCCTCGAGTCCCCGGCTACCGACCCAGCGCTGTCGGATAATTCTCGATCCGACACCGTTTCTGTCGGCTGCTGGGATGCTGCGATAAGCTGTGCTATGTACACAAGAATGTCCGGCGTCGAGACCTGCGGAGGCGCAGTCTATCGCTGCTTCGCCGAGGGCAGCTCCGCATCAGATGGCTCCCGCATACTTTTCCTATGCGAACGTCCGGAGTCCATCGGTCTCGAATCCCTGGCTGCCGGATGGTGTGACCTGGTCGCCGAAGAATCCTTGATCGGCGAAGCTGGTAATATATCGGCGGTCACGCAGCCAAGGTGCGGTCGTGTGCGCTGATGAGAAGAGGAAGCCTTAGCAGTCTCAGCGGACTGCCTATACAACGGAGCGTCCCGAGCGACGGACGTATGCTCCGCTAGCGACACATTTGTACCACAACATCTGGGGCCAGATGTTGTTGAACGAGAGAGGGGCCTCTCTCGCTTGCCGTCCGGATGGACCGGAACGAGCTATGAACCAGACTAAAAGGCTTCCTCCGTTCTCCCTCCGATCCGCCGTCACTGGGTGTGCATTAAGTTAATTTTATAGTGCTCGCATCACCCCAAAATTCCTTCTAGACCGCAACGGACGAACCCGGCTGCCGAACCATTCGGTGAATGGACGCTACACCGGGCGAGCTAGCGGACGTCAAAGGCCGTCGAACCTACTAGGGTCCTCTTAGGCAATTGGCGTATTACATGAGCACTTTTCCGCTAGCCCTTCATTAATTGTGACGACGGAGGCACACTGTTGGAAGACATCACAGATACATCACCCTAATCTTGATCGTCTGAAATAGAAATTGATAAAGTAGAGTGACCCTGCGGGGAAAGGACCGGAGTGTCCAAATCCCCAACAACATACCGTGACATACGCTTCCCATATTGTCATCGAAATCATACGATACAGAACAGGAGTTAATGCGAGTACACTGACCACATATAGAATGATAATAAGGTCAGAGGAAGACTTCCTCTTAAAACAATTGATCAATATCCTTTCAATGTGAAAAGAAAACAAGTCCTGGTACTCGCACTAACCCCTGGCAATCAAAATACATAATAATAATATGATCCATTAATATAGAAAAAATAATTGAAATCAAAATATTTTGAAAAAATATTTTTTCAGAACAGCCCAAGTTTCTGAAAAGTAACGTTGAGCCCCAATGGATCCCAAGCCTAAGTGTGGACAAAAATTTTAAAAATATTTTAAACAATTTATTCAACACTTACGAACAATAATAATGTATCTAGTTATGATTAAAATAACATAAAGATATTATTATTTAGAAATCCCCCCCTCACACAGAGGGCTGTTGTAAATGTAAACAATGAGTGTAAAAACACTAAAATAAGACTCCAGGCACCCAGGCCCGAAATCAGTTACCAAAAATACACCATCTGATGCAAAACAGAGACTTCCAGGGAAGAAACTGCAGAACATCAGATGGTAGATGCAGAACACAACGCCTAACCACCCGTAGGTGAAGACGTAAACATGGGGAAAGAACAGAATTCATTCTGTTATACAGCTAAAACTCCCAAGAAATTTTAGTAATAATAATTACAGAAACTATGCCAAAAGCATGGGAGAATAGCAAGGGGGAACTTAAAGGACAGGGAGAGAGGAAAACACTTGAAAAAACAGTGTAACTAAATAATCAGAATGACAACAAAATGGCTGCTGCCTTGAAAATAGGTAACTTAACATAATTTCATTAAAAAATTTTAAGTTACAGCCCTGATAATATTCTGTCACACATTCTTTTCCTCTCCTCCTTTTCTATCCTCCTTAGAATCACCATTTCATTAATATTTATGTGTCTGGCATCATTTAAACTGAGATTTAAAAGCACAAAGATCAGTCAGATGTTAACTGATGAAGGGCCAAACTTAGAATGATAAATGGCGCCAATTTCGGAACGTCCTTGACACTGCGCATGCGCAGTAGGGGCGAAGTGTGGAGGGCCTTTCAGGACATGTTTTCTTTAGTTTTAGATGCAAATTTTGGGGATTGGGGGGCAAAATTTGTGTTTGGCCCTATATTTTAAGAGTTAGCACCAGCTATGTCTGGGTCATTGGTACAGTATAAAAATGTTCTGATTTGAATAAATTTTTGTATGAATGTTCAGTAACATGGAATACATCACAAGAAATACAGGTTTTTTTCTCATGCAGACATTATGCAAATTAGATGGACTTTGATTTATTCAGTGCTGCTTATACACAATAAGTACACATGTCAATACGGCTCAGGCTAGGGGCTGTATTTATGCACCGATCTTCAGGAAACTTCTTGGGTACATTTGTTATCACCCTGGGACGAGAACGAGTGTTTTTGGGTGCGGTCCAAAATTCAAGATGGCTGCCGGTGGCCACTTTGTACCGAAATTAGGTACAATCAGTTTTTTGTACAGAACTTCTATATGAAGGTTCTGATTTGAATAAATTTTTGAATGAATGTTTAGTAACATGGAATACATCTCATATAATACAGGTTTTTTTCTCATGCAGAAATTATGCAAATTAGATGAACTTTGATTTATTCAGTGCTACTTATACACAGTAAGTGCACATGTCAATACCGCTCGGGCTAGAGGCTGTATTTATGAACCAATCTTCACGAAACTTCTTGGGTACCTTTGTTATCACCTTGGGACGAGAACGGGTTTTTTTTCAGGTGCAGTCTGAAATTCAATATGGCTGCTGGTGGCCATTTTGTACCAAAATTAGGTGCAATCAGTTTTTTGTACAGAACATCTATATGAAGGTTCTGATTTAAATAAATTTTTGAATGTGGGGGGGGGGGGGGGGGTGGGGGAGTTGAGGGGGCTGGGGGAAAATTTTGATTTTTAGGTGCTCTCTGAGGGCATTCTGGTCGCTAAAATGCTGAATAACTGAAGAGGAAAATATGTATTTTTTCCTCCTACAATTCTCTAAATTCCCACGGGACACACAATACTACATTTGGTCGGAGGTTTCACAAAAATACAAACCAAAACAACACAAAATCCACGAATCCTGACAGTGACTGCGACGCTTGACCTCAATTTTTATCTGCGTTGCCAGCGGCAGAGCAGGTCTAGTAACCGCTTGACTCCGTCCGTCAGTCTGTCAGTCCGTCAGTCCATCCGAAACACTTTTTCCATCAAGGTTTTTTCTTGGCTTCTATGAAATTGAATGATTTTATATTTGGTCTGCTGCTTCTCAATGATGAGTTGTATCGTGTAAGCAATTTTCAGATCTGCCGTGCAGCCACTTCCTGTTTGCCAATACTTTGAAATTTTACTGTACCCACTGAACATTGAAATTTTTATACTGTACCAATGACCCAGACTTAGCTGGTGCTAACTCTAACAAAACCAGGGCCAAACACAAATTTTGCCCCCCAATCCCCAAAATTTGCATCCAAAACAAAAAGAAATCATGTCCTAAAGGACCTCCATACTACGCCTCTACTGCGCATGCGCAGTGACGCAGTCGTCCCGAAATTGGCGCCAATTATCATTCTCTGTTTGGCCCTTCATCAGTCAACATCTCACTGATCTTTGTGCTTGTAAATCTCAGTTTAAAGGATGCCAGACACGTAATTTTTGGAGAAAATGTGATTCTAAGGAGGATAGAAGGAGGAGAGGAAAAAGAAGTGGCAAAAAATAATCAGGGCTGTACTTAAAATTTTTTGATGAAATTATGTTAAGTTGCCTATTTTCGAGGCATGGGCCTCTTGTTGTCATTCTTGCTAATTGTTGCACTGCTTATTCAGTGTTTCCTCTCCCCTAGCCTTCTAAAGTCCCCCCTTGCAATTCTCCCATGCTTTTGGCATATTTTTGAGAAATTTCATTTCTAAAATTTCCTGGGAGAGTTGCTTGGTAACAGAATGTTTTCTGTTATTTTCCCCATAGTTACGTTTTCACCCATGGGTGTATAACGTTTGTGTTCTGCATCTTCCATCTGATGTTCTACAGATTCTCCCCTGGGAGTCTCTGTTTTGCATCAGATAGAGTGTAATTGATGACTGATTCCGGGCCAGTTTTTTCAGTGCCTGGAGTCATGTTTTCTAGTGTGTTTACACTGTTTGTTTTCATTGGCAACAGCCTTTTTTGAGGGGGGCTGTTTGCCTTTGTGGTAGTTTATCTCATTATAAGATACATTTATATTATCCGAAAGTGTCTCATTAATTATTTTATATAAATTTAAAATTTTTGACCACACTTTGCCATCGGATCCATCGGGGCTCAACGTTACTTTTCAGCAACTTGGGCTTCTCTGAAAAAATATTTTTTCAAAATTATTTTGTTTTGCAATTGTTTTTTCATTTATTAATGGATCATGTTATTATGTATCTTTGTGTCAGGGGTTTTTGCGAGTAACTAGGACTTATTGTTGTTCTTTCACAATGAAGGGACGTTGTTCAAATTGTAATAGGAAGAAATCTTCCTCTGACTTTCATGATCATTGTATTAATTGTAGTCAGTGTTCTCGCATTAATCCCTGTCCTATATGTGAACATTGGGATGAGAAACATTGGAAACGTGTGTCACGATATGTTGTTTCTGGAGAAAGAGCGATGCCGGCTCTTTCTCCGCAAGGTCACTCTACTCTCTCAGTTTCTATTTCAGAGGAACCAGAACAGGGTGATGTTTCCATGTTATCTTCTTCAAGTGTGCGTCCGTCGTCACAAATGAATTCAGAGCTAGCGGCAAAAGTGCTCATGGAGATTAGACAAATGTCGTCCGCTAGCTCGCCCGGTGTAGCGTCCATTCACCGAATGGTTCGGCAGCCGGGTTCGTCCGATGCGGTCCAAGAGGAAATTTTGGGTGATGCGAGCACTATAAACATAATAGATGCACACCCAGTGACGGCGGATAGTAAGCGAGAACGGAGGAAGCCTTTCAGTCTTTTAGTCCGGTTCCTAGCTCGTCCAGGTCCAGCCGGGCCGCAAGCGAGAGAGGTCCCTCTCTCGTACAACAACATCTGGGACCAGATGTTGTGGTACAAAATGTGTCTTTAGCGGAGCATACGTCCGTCGCTCGGGACGCTCCGTTGTATAAGCAGTCCGCAGAGACTGTTAAGGCTTCCTCTTCTCGTCAGCGCACACGACCGCACCTTGGCTGCGTGACCGCCGATATATTACCAGCTTCGGCGACCAGGTCACACCATCCGGCAGCCAGGGATTCGAGACCGATGGTCTCCGGACGTTCGCATAGGAAAAGTATGCGGGAGCCATCTGATGCGGAGCTGCCCTCGGCGAAGCAGCGAAAGACTGCGCCTCCGCAGGTCTCGACGCCGGACATTCTTGTGCAGATAGCACAGCTTATCGCAGCATCCCAGCAGCCGACAGAAATGGTGTCGGATCGAGAATTATCCGACGGCGCTGGTTCGATACGCTCCGCCGAAGCATCGGGGGCGGACGACTGGGAACATCGTGAGGTCCGACCGGATGGTGAAAGGGATACGGATGACTTGGAGCTATTCCTTTCGGAACAACATAAAGCTGCCGTGGACTTCATCCGGCACTTTCTCCCTCAAGTTGTTCCGTCGGGCCAGACTGCTGCGCTTCCGGACAAGAGAATTATAGCGTCATTGGACTCTGAATTTTTTGAGCGGTTCAGGGACATCGCTCCCGAGTTTCCGTCGCAGTCCAATAATGTTGCTAGAACATTTGAATTATTGAATGACGCTATATTTAAACTTGCTTCCAGGATGGGGAAAGCAGGTTTCTTGTCCGCTAATACTCTCAACCTGCCTTTCATTAATGCAAGGAATAAATTCGATACGGCAGGACAGGGTATACCGAGAGTTCCTCTGCGTATGGACGACGAGGCGGAAGACTTAGAGCTATCATTACCGTCGTCAGCTTCTATTCCAACCGCGGTGTTGGAAACAGCTATTGCGTCTAACAGAGCCAATTTAGATGCCTTATCTTACGCAGATCACCTTACTAAGGCGTTATCACTGTGCCTTCAAGGGGAAGAGTTTCAGGATATACAATCCTCTTGAAGACTTCTTTCAAGGGCAGTAGCTTATTCCATGTGTAACTCCGCCCTTTCAGTGGCAAATCTGGAGTTGGTTAGACGTGACGCAGCCCTAGCTACATCCACACTAGTGGATTCTAAGGTGAAGAACTCTCTTAGAGTCGCTTCGGTCTCAGTAGAACTTCTCTTTGACGGCAAGCTTTCCGCTATTTATGATAAAATTAAAAAGAAAGCTAATGATTCTCTGTTGTTCAGATCGGCTCCTAAGAAGTCGGATACAGCAGACACGAATAAGACAGGCACTTCTGGGTCTAATGCGCCCAAGAGAGGTTCCTATAGAGGTTCCGGTGCGTCCTCTTGGTCTTATTCGAGAGACCGTCAGGATAGCGACTCTCGTTCGGGATGTCCTTCTGGCTGGGACAATCGGTCGGACGCCCCGAGGTCGATGAGGCGAGGTGCGGGTCGTGGAAGACGTGGTTTCTCCTACCGCAGGCCTCGCAGGTCCAGGTTGTGATGGCTTAAACCTCTATCGCGTTCCGGTTGGCGGAAGGTTGTCGAGTTTTTCACAAGAGTGGGCGTCGATTACGGACGACCCTTGGGTGAGAGGAGTGACTTCGGAAGGTCTAAAGATATCCTTCAAACGAAAGCCTCCATTAACTCGAAGTCCAAAGTGGACTCATCTTCCGTCAAATCCACAGAAAAGAGACGCTCTGTTATCAGAGGTGCAGTCTCTTTTAATGAAGAACGCGGTAGAGGTCGTAGAAAACCAGGAATCTCTGGGATTCTACAGCCATCTGTTTCTGGTTCCGAAACCAGACGGCTCGTTCCGTCCAGTCATAGATTTGAGCTGGATAAACAAGCTGATCGTCGCTCCGAAGTTTTATATGGAGACGATTCGATCGGTCAGAGCGAGTATTCGGGTGAATGATTATGCAACGAGCATAGATCTCAAAGATGCGTACTTTCACGTCATGGTACATCCGACATTCCGAAAGTATCTACGCTTTGCAGTCCTGGGAGTGGTGTATCAATTCCGGGCGATGTGCTTCGGATTGAATCTAGCACCCTGGGCTTTCACTCGGGTAATGAACTCGGTAATGATCTACTTCCGAGCTCATTCGTCTGCGGTAACGTCGGCCTACCTGGACGACATTCTTCAGAGGTACGGCAACGAGTTAACGCTTCAGAACGATGTTCAGAATCTTCTTCTATTGCTCCGACGTCTCGGTTTTATAGTAAACGAGGAGAAGTCGGATCTGGTGCCGTCCAAGTCATTCACTCATCTGGGAATGAGCTTCGAGACGCACAACAATCTCGTTCGTCTGCCGTTAACCAGAGCGAAATTAGTCAGTTGTTACGCTCGCTATTGTCTGCACGCAGACAAAGTCACGGCGAGAGAATTTATGAGACTGATAGGTCTGTGCGGAGCCGCCGCGGATCTCATTCCGATGGGGCGGCTACGCACACGTCCTCTTCAAATTTTCCTGACTCAGAATTGGAGTGTGAAAATTCATTCGCTCGATGTAGACGTTCTCTTGTCAGATCAAGTGAAACAAGAGATTCAGACTTGGGCAAACATTCAGTGGTTAACTCAAGGAGTTCCGCTGCAGTTGCCGGATCCAAGTTTTACCGTTATGACGGATGCCAGTCAAACAGGTTGGGGTGCATCATTAATCCCAACGGATTCGAGATGCCAGGGTCTTTGGGATCCGCAATTCCTGTGCAAGCACATAAACATCAAGGAAATGATGTCAATTTGGCTTGCGTTACGTCACTGGATGGACATTATTCACGATGCTCATGTCCAAATCCTATCCGACAATACGACAGTAGTGGCGTATATACGGAATCAGGGAGGCACTCATTCAGTTCCGTTGTTCAATCTAACGGAAAGAATCCTTCTGTTTGCGTTAGAACATCACGTTCTTCTTTCGGTCCGTCACATACCGGGTCGTCTGAATGTGCTAGCAGACTCCCTTTCACGAAAGGGTCGCTTGTTGCCGTCGGAGTGGACTCTCAACAAACAAGTATTCAATCAGATTTGCTACCAATGGGAACGGCCAATGATAGACTTATTTGCGACACATCTCAACAATCAGTTGCAGACGTATGTGTCTCCGTGTCCGGATCCAAGAGCATTTGCAGTAGACGCTCTGTCGATCCCTTGGGACGGAATGATAGGATATGCGTATCCTCCAGCGCCGTTAATTCAACAAGTATTGCTAAAGATAAAACAATCTCAATGCAAGATTCTGTTGGTAGCATCTCTGTCGCCACAGAGACCGTGGATAAATCTACTCAGGTGTCTGTTGTGGGACCTACCGCGGAAGCTTCCTCCACGAGAGGATCTTCTTTCGCAGGGGAAATCGCGCCAACTCCATCACAACCCACAAGGTCTCAACCTTCACGTTTTTCCGTTGTGCGGTCCTTCTTGCATGGCAAGCACTTTACAGGACGAGCAGTGGACGCGATTTCTAACTGTAGGAGGACCTCCTCTTCGCTAAACTATGCGGCTAAGTGGAAGGTTTTTCGTCGTTGGTGTAGGGATCATTCTGTAGATATATTTGATCCCTCTATACCAGACATTGCAAACTTTCTAGTATACTTGTTTGACGAAATCAAACTGCAGCCTGTTACTATAAAGGGTTATAGATCTATGTTATCTGATACCTATGCACATCATGATAGTTTACAAATTGGATCTAATGTCTCTTTATCGAAGTTGGTTAGAAACTTTTCGATAAATAGACCCAGAACTCTTAGATTAATTCCTAAGTGGAATTTAGCTTGGGTTCTCCTTAAATTGAAGGAAAAGCCATTTGAACCTCTTGGGACAGTAGATTTCAAATTCTTATCTTATAAGACAGCTTTTCTCTTAGCTTTCTCTTCTGCCAGAAGAGTCAGTGAGCTTCATGCACTATCGGTGGATGATTCTCATTATCGTAGTGTTGGGAACACTATCACCTTCACTACTAATGTGGGTTTTTTAGCTAAGAATCAGGCTCCTAATAAATATCCGGAACCTATTGTTATTAAGGCTCTTCCGTCTTCAGACGGGCGTAGGCCTTTACTCTGTCCTGTTAGAGCACTTCGTATCTATAAACAGAGATCTCAGTTTATCAGAAAGGGACGGAAACGTTTCTTTCTGTCTTTGATGCCTAATAGAAAGGACATTTCAGTCCATTCTATTGCTAGATGGATTCAGTTAACTATCCGTACTGCTTATGAAGATTTATCTTCTTCTCAGCAGTCTGTGCTTAAGATTTCTGCTCATGAAGTAAGAGCTCTTTCTACTTCCTGGGCTTATGCTAATAGTGTTGCTATTACAGATTTAATGAAGGCTGCTTATTGGTCTCAGCCATCCACATTTACGAATTTTTATCTCAGAAATATTGAGTCCATTTCTGGAGACCTGCATTGTTTAGGTCCGTTATCTGTTGCTCAGAATGTCGTCCACTAAACAGTTGCAACTATAGTTATGCAGGCTTTCTGTTCCGGCAGTGACTCCGTCCGGCTGCCCTCTTCGCTCTGGGCTATTTGACCCAGGGCAAGGAGAAGGGGGGGGGGGGGGGCGGTGTTCCCTTAGGTCACCTGCTTTATAGTGAAAAGCAAGGGAATGCCTCCTCCAAGTCAGTATTTCTGAGTCGCTTCCGGGATGGTTTTAAAGTGTAATATTAATGTTTAAATTCATTCATGTCTTATTTTTAAAGTGTAGCTCGGTGTGAAGCATTTGTATATGTCAAGTGTCAAACGGGCTTTAATATACAATACTCGGACACTTTTAAATGATTATAAAGAGTCTCAATTCTCTGGACTACTTTATTTATTGGCTTGCTTTAAAAATAATTAGTATAAGGGTTATACTGGATGTTAATAGAGAACATGAATGTTATTGTGCTCAATTATTAAGGGTAGTGTATCTTTCTAATTTAATATTAAATAAGAAAGATACATGTAAAGCCTAATACTCCTTTTCTCCTTAAGGGGTTACCTCTTTACTATATAGTTGAGCTTATTGGATTTTCCTCCATGTCCTAGGCCCTCCAGCCTGTTTACTATTCAGCTAAGTCTGGGTCATTGGTACAGTATAAAAATGTTAAAAAATTTATAGTAATTTATATATTTTTTATACTTACCAATGACCCAGACGGGGATGGCCCTCCCTGGAGTTGGGAACTCTTGCCTCCCCGCTGAGTACATAGCGCTGACCAGGCACTGCCAGTAAGAATGATAATTGGCGCCAATATCGGGACGACTGCGTCACTGCGCATGCACAGTAGAGGCGTAGTATGGAGGTCCTTTAGGACATGATTTCTTTTTGTTTTGGATGCAAATTTTGGGGATTGGGGGGCAAAATTTGTGTTTGGCCCTGGTTTTGTTAGAGTTAGCACCAGCTAAGTCTGGGTCATTGGTAAGTATAAAAAATATATAAATTACTATAAATTTTTTAACATTTTCGTCAAACTTTTCTCAGCTTCTATGTAAGGGATTGATTTTATATTTCATCTGGAGCCTGATAATGATCAGTTGTATCGTGTATGCAATTTTCAGATCTGCTGTGCAGCCACTTCCTTTTTGCCGATTCAGTTGCATGCAGCGACGCAGGTCCAGACCCGGTATTAGTCTTGGCTTGTTTTTATACAACCCAATACGTACCAACATAAATAATTGGAAATGCAGAGAGAACTAAATATTCGAAAAGAACCATGATGCAGACGTGTGACATCATGCACGTGCAATTACATCATTTATCGCTCGAAATAAAAGCCAGTGATTTCAGATCAAACACGACAATTTGAGTCCGAAATTTTATAGGCGAAGTTTAGAATTTGAACTTTGTTTCCCCCTCTCGTTTGGGGGTTATAAAGTATCAGGTTGTCACCAGTAATAGTAGGCATAGTACATGTATACAACATAATTAAGCCTATATTACGTGGAAACAAAGGATCCTGAGTGTCGTTACGATATAGCATTGTACTCGACATTTTAACCACCAGCTTTTCTGACTGATCATAGTATGATCGGCGGGGGGAATGGGTCCAGTCGACAGACCCGCAGCCGGTCTAGTGGAAACCCTGGTTCAGGTTACTGATGTGCCAAGCTGTATAGTTTTTGGTGTAAATCTGATAATTTGTTCCTGAGATATTAACCCTTTATCCTTCTAATTGAAAATTCCTCCAATCCCTTTGGCATTCGATAACTTGAAAAATATTGCTTGGATTGTCAAGTTACTTTATATTTGTGTTCAGGTTACTGATTTGCCGAGCTGTATAGTTTTTGGTGTAAATCTGATAATTTGATCCTGAGATATTAACCCTTTATCCTTCAAATTGAAAATTCCTCCAATCCCTTTGGCATGAGATAACTCAAAAAAATATCAATCCGATTGTCATGTTACTTCATATATGTGTTCAGGTTACTGATGTGCTGAGTTGTATAGTTTTTGGTGTATATCTGATAATTTGATCCTTTGATATTAACTCTTTATCCTTCAAATTGAGAACTCCTCCAATCCATTTCTTCGGCATGCGATAACTCAAAAAATATTAATCCGATTATCAGGTTACTTTATATATTTATTCAGGTTACTGATGTGCAGTGCTGTATAGTTTTTTAAGTAAATCTAATAATTTGATCCGGAGATATTAACCCTTTATCCATCAAATTAGGCACTCCTCCAATCCATTTCTATATGTACCCATACCATGTATGGTGTACATAATGTCAGCATCGGGGGTGGCCCTCCGTCATACATCTTTCTACTAGGTACACATCTGACGATTTCATTGGCCTATTTTTAATCGTATCCCGTTCCATATTCTGAATTCAGTTTTCAACCATAAAGTGGTATTCGTGGCATATTCCTACTCTCATATAATTGTACGGTTACAATTGGGAGGTTCATTATTGGAATTAATTGTACACCTGAACGTGATCGCCTGTGTGTTGGCTAAGAAACGTATAGTTCTATTAGATAACTTTCCATTGGGATTCAGTTGTACAAGTTTAGGGCTGTACATATTTATATCACCGGTTTTTCAACCTATCTACGTATTCCAGATGCGGCATACATTTTGAAGCTTGCGATTTTAATAACCGGCATCGCCACAATATAGCCTTAGCTGCAGAGGTGGCATTAAGCACCAATAAATTAATAATATATTAATAATAATATTTAAGAGCCGGTGCCTTTTAGACTCCCGCATTGTGTCCATGGGCAAGGCACTTCACTCTGATTGTCCACGTGGGGGCACGATGACGCCATGTACTAAGGCGTACTGCACATCGATGGTGCGCATGTCTTCAACCAATCTAACCCTGCCTGTGCTGCGGTATGGAGTTATGATGTTGGGGAGCAGGCAGCTGCTCGTCTTTGCTCGGTGGTTCTCTCTGGGTACTCCGGCTTCCTCCACCTGTAAAACTGTCACCGACACGATGTGACCTTGGCTGTTAATGTGTCGTTAAACCCTAATAAATAAATAAATAAATAAATAAATAAATAAATAAATAAATAAATAAATAAATAAATATGCTAAGTAATAGGGAATTACTTGGATATTGCTCCTTATTTCAGTGTATGTCTTCTATATTGTGGTATAGTGAGACATATAGGTAATTCCTTAAAATTTTAATCTCATTTTCACTTTGGGAGTTCTAATGCAGGCTAAGGAGCTGTATTTTGGTCTGCTAATTCTTTAAGTCCTAGGCCCTCCACCTTTTTATGATTCAGCTAAGTCTGGGCCATTGGTTTTAGTATTAAAATATGATAAATTTAAAGTAATTTGTATATTTTTAATACTTACCAATGGCCTAAATGGGGATGGCCCTCCCATGAGTGGGCACTCATACCTCCCCGCTGAGTTATCACTTCGGTAGGCACAAATAGGAAGAAGGATGTTGGCACCAATTCCGGTCTCTTCCTGGGTACTGCGCATGCGCAAGTACTAAAAGTACGGAGGGCCAGATAGGACTTTTAATTTTCGGTATTGTATGCAAATTTTGGGGATTAGGGGGTTCAAAATTTGTGTTTGACCCTTAATAATATTGAGATTGCAGCAGCTAAGTCTGGGCGATTGGTAAGTATTAAAAATATACAAATTACTTTAAATTTATCATTTTCCAAACCGAGAGGCTGAATTTGAACCAAATTTGATATGAGGGCTTATTGGGTCATAAGTACTTAATTTATGTCAAAATAAATTTTCTGGTCGCCCCATGGGAACTGCAGGAGCTAAAATATAAAAAAATTAAAACGTTCATATCTCCAAAACAACACGGCACTGAGAATTCTTAATTGGTGTGAAGCTTCCTTAGGACCAACAGAATGGAATTGTAAAACAAAATTGCTATTGGTTTTATCATAGGGCACTTTTTCGGGACTTTGAAAAAGTGCCGCGTCAGCATTTTTTAACACTGGGTAATGGGAAAAACATTTAAGACTACTCTTCTCCCAAACCACTGCTCCAAAAGCTTTCAGATTTCACATATAACATCTTTGGAAGATTGTTTCACATGTTTATTGAAATCAAATCCCTGGGTCCATATTTGGGATCTCTATGGGAGCCCAAATGTTTAAATTAGTGCAGTATGAGGAATATTCTTTAAAAATCTTCTTCTTCAGATCCAGCAGTCGGAATGTTTTGATATTTGGTGCGCAACATCCTTAGGGAGGTGAGATATAAGTTTGTTAAAGCCAAGTCCCTGGGTTCATATTTGGGCTTCCTGTGGGAGCCCGAATTGTACCAAATTTTTATTTTCCGAACTGAGAGGCCGATTTGAACCATTTTTGATATGAGGGCTTATTGGGTCATAAGTACCTAATTTATGCCAACAAAAATGTTCCTGTCACTCCATAAACCGCAGGACCTAAAAATAGAAAAAATTTAAAATGCCCATATCTTCAAAACCACACGGCACTGAGAATTTTTATTCTGTGTGAAGCTTCCTGAGGAACAGCATTTGAAAGGAATGGTCAAAAAAAATTGCCATCCGTTTTATCATAGGGTACTTTTCCAGGACTTTGAAAAAGTGCTGAGTCAACATTTTTTAACACTGTGGGTAATGGGAAAAACATTTAAGACTCTTCTCCCAAACCACTGCTCCAAAAGCTTTCAAATTTCACATGTAACATCTTTGAAAGTTTGTTTCACATGTTTATTGAAATCAAATCCTTAGATCCATATTAAATGTTTAAATTAGTGCAGTATGAGGAATATTCTTTAAAAATCTTCATCTTCAGATCCACGAATCAGAATCTTTTGATATTTGGTATGCAGCATCCTTAGGGGGGTGAGATTCAAGTTTGTTCAAGCCAAGTCCCTGGGTTCATATTTGGGCTCACTGTGGGAGCCCAAATTATAACTTAGTTCAAAATTAGGAATTTTCTTTAAAAATCTTCTTCTTCAGGTACAACAGTCGGAATGTTTTGATATTTGGTATGCAGCATCCTTAGAGGGGTGAGATTCAAGTTTGTTCAAGCCAAGTTCCTGGGTTCAGCCCAAATTATAACTTTGTTCAATATGAGGAATATTCTTTAAAAATCTTTTTTTTTAGATCCACTAGTCAGAATCTTTGGATATTTGGTGTAAGCTTTTCTTAGGAGGAGCAGATGCAACTTGTTCAAATCAGTTCCCTGGGTTGATATGTAGGCTACCATGTCAGGTGTGCGCCCTCAGACCCCTGAGGCCTCTTGCCTTCGATTTCCGTCAAAAAATGTTACGGCAATAACCTTCGATGAACTTATTGCAGTTATGCATCAATATTTTCCTTTGGCACACCATGCAGTGCACATTTTGAATCGGATTGCTTTGAAACTTTGGTGTGCTTGTTTCGGGTGACCTCCAGATGGGAGCTATCGATTTTCTTCCATTTGTTTCCAAAAATGTTTCCACTGGCAATGTTCTTTGAACTTACCATAGTCAGACCTCAATATTTCCCTTTGGCACACCCTACAGGGCACATTTATGACCAGATTGCATTGAAACCTGTTATCCTTGTTTGGGGTGACCTCTTGATGGGAGCTATCAGTTTTCTTCCATTTCTGTCAAAAAATATTGATGTTGGCAACGATCTTTGAACTTAGTTCAGTCAGACATCCATATGTTCCTTTGGCATGCCCTACAGGGCTCATTTATGATCAGATTGGGTTAAAACTTGGTATGCTTTTTGGGGTTACCTCTAGATGGGAGCTATTGATTTTCGGCGATTTCTGTCAAAAAATGTTGGCGCTGACAACGACCTTTGATGAACTTTGTGCAGTTATGCTTCAATATTTCCCTTTGACACATGCTGCAGTGCACATTTTTGATCGGATTGCTTTAAATCTTGGTGTGCTTGTTTGGAGTGTCTTCTAGATGGGAGCTATCGATTTTCTTCCATTCCCATCAGAAAATGTTGCAGCTGGCAATGACCTTTGAACTTAGTTTAGTCAGACCTCAATATTTCCCTTTGACACACCCTACAGGGAACATTTATGATCGGGTTGAATTGAAACCTAGTATGCTTATTTGGGGTGACCTCCAGATTGGAGCTATTGATTTTCTTCGAAATCTGTCAAAAAATGTTGCTGCTGGCAACGGCCTTTGAACTTAGTTTAGTCAGGCATCAATATAGTCCTTTGGCATGCCCTACAGGGCATATTTATGATTGGATCGCTTTGAAACTAGGTATGCATGTTTGGGGTTACCTCTACCTCTAGGTGCTATTGAATTTCTTCGATTTCTGCCAAAAAATGTTGCCGCTGGCAATGCCCTTCTATGAATCTAGTGCAGTTATGCTTCAATATTTCCCTTTGGCAGTGCGCATTTTTTATCGGATTCCTTTGAAACTTGGTGTGCCTGTTTGGGGTGCCCTTTAGATGGGTGCTATCAATTTTCTTCCATTTCTGTCCAAAAATGTTGCAGCTGGCAATGACCTTTGAACTTAGTTTAGTCCGACCTTAATATTTCTTTTTGGCCCACCCTACAGGGAACTTTTATGATCGGATTGCATTGAAACCTGGTATGCATGTTTGGGGTGACCTCCAGATGGGAGGTATCGATTTTCTTCCATTTCCATCAAAAAATGTTGCCGCTGGCAATGACCTTTGAACTTAGTTTAGTCAGGCATCAGTATATTCCTTTTGCAAGCCCTACAGGTCACATTTATGATCGGGTCGCTTTGAAACTTGGTTTGCTTGTTTAGGATGACCTCTAGATGGGAGCGATCGATTTTCTTTCATTTCTGTCAAAAATAGTTGCCGTTGGCAGCAACCTTTGATGAACTTAGTTCAGTTATGCATCAATATTTCCCTTTGACACACCCTGCAGTGCGCATTTATAAATGGATCGCTTGGAAACTTGGTGTGCTTGTTTGGGGTGACATCTTTATTTTGATATTTGGTATACAGCATCAAGCCAGAAAATAAACAGACTGTCTTCTGCAAAATGAGGTCCCCAGAGGGTGAATTTAGTGATGCTACCCTGCATAGCAGGGTAACATCACTAAATTTACCCTCTGTGAACCTCAACCTGAATCAGGGTCTCAAGAATAAACAGAAAGTGGTACCCAGAGGATAAATTGGCCCACTGCATGGGAAAGCATCACCGAATTCACCCTCTGGGCGCCTCATTCTGCAAATGTCAGACTGCTTATTTTCAGGCCTGTACAGCATCCTTTGAGGGTTCAGATTCAATTTGTTCAAATAAAGTCTGTGGGTTGATATTTATGCTCCCTATGGGGATGGTGGGAGCAAATTTTAACATAGTGCAAAATTGGTAATATTCTCAAAATATTTTTCTCCAGAATCACCAGTCAGAATCTTTTGATATTTGGTACATAACATCCTTCAAGTTTGTTCAAGTCAAGTCTCTAGGTTCATATTTGGACTCTCTAGTTTTTCATTACTGAAAATCTGGGCATTATCTTTGTGGTAGCATCTCAATACAGCAAAGTTATAAATAAATAATTAAATAACTTCATTCATCTGCTGTGTTAACTAACCATAGATGGTAATTAAATCCTTCTTTAACCCTTTACCTAACATGAAAAGCAGACGACACTTGCAAAAAAAAATTCTTGAATAACTTATTTTTTTCATTTTTTGTCACAAAAACATAGGTTATGACCCCTCGTTGGAACGAGCTTGTTCCAATGAGGGGTCATAACCTATGTTTTTGAGACAAAAAATAATCTATTGAAAATTAATTGACAATTTTTTAGAATAGCGCTGCCGGTTTTGGCTGTTACGTTGGGTAAAGGGTTAAACAACTTTGGTCAGGTATCCTCTTTTTTTTCTGCTTAACCTATGTTTCAAAAACAATATTAAAATATAAATTACCCAGGTGTATTTGTCATATATGTAACTCATTCATTGGAAAGAAATTTATCTGAATATTTAGTTTAATCCAAACAGTATTTATTTGGGTGATGGAAAGCATTACAAAAAATACACAAATCAAGAACAGGCCATTAAAAATTGTATGAACGACCATTATATTTTTATACTAATAACCAATGGCCCAGACTAGCTGGTGCAAACTCGATATTATCAAGGGCATTTTTTCAAAAAATTTTTAATAAATTTTTAATTTAATTTTGATTGCGATTATTCATGTATCTTTATCATATATTTTGTTGTGGAGTTTGTAGGAGTGCTATCGACTTTGTCTTTTGATTGTAATTATGAAAGCTTACTGCTCTAAATGCAAGGCGATGAAGTCTTCCTCAGATTTACATGCTTGTTGCCTTGCCTGTAGTCGATGCACTCCTGCGGATTCTTGTCCTGCTGTGTACATTGGCACAACAGACGTTGGAGACGGGTGTCGCAATACGTTGTTGGCAGTGAGGCTCCTATGCCGGAACTTGCACCGTATAATTCAACTTTTTCAGTTTCTATTTCAGAGGAACATGAACATGGTGATGGTATTGTGACACCCATCTAAAGTGTGCTACCGTCGTCGCACTCTGTTGAGCAAATAGAGCTATCTGCAAGGTGCTCATGAATATAAGCAAGGGTTAAGGCCTGTAGTTAGTGTTCTTAATCCCTTACAAGCAGCTAGCTCGACCGGTGAAGCGGTTACTCTATCCGTGGGAGCCGTGACACCGGGTAAGTCTGTTGCGGTTGAAGGAAGTGTAGATTTGGGTAGAGCAAGCACCTCAAAATCAAAAGCTCACCCAGCGATGACGGAAATAGGGAGGAAGACAGCAAGTTTCTTTTAGGGAGGCTCAGCTCAGTCTAATGAGACCATGAGCGGGAGAGGCCCCTCTCTAACCTAACAACATTTGGGGCCAAATGTTGTTTTGAGAAACTTGCACAAGCCGGAACCAAGTTTTCTTTTCAGAAGGCTCGGCGAGGTCTGATAAGACCACAAGCGGGAGAAGTCCCTCTCTAACCCAACATAGCCGGGGTCGTCTTCAGTCATGGCTACATTATAAAAGCACACACGACCGCATGCTAACTACTCGACTTTCGGATATTCAGCCAGTTGAAGACGGAGCCAGTCTTAGCCCGTGAAGTCGAACCATCCGGTAGCTAGCGATCCGAGGCTTTGTTCATCAGGCCGTTCAGAGAAGAGATCTATCTCCAGATTTTAGTCCCAGGAGTAGCAAGCAGCAAAAAACAGAAGACCGCTACTCCTCAAGCCTCGGTAACAGACTTGCTGTTTCTGATTGCACAGCTGATCGCAGCATCCCAGCAAGTGCAAGAGCAGCCTCCCGCAGACTGCGGTGGTGAGCTGTCAGATGGTGCTGGGTCGGTCCAGTCATCTGTACACGCAGATGCGAATGAACGAATGTCACAGCTGAATCAGTCAGATGGTAAAGGGACAAGGAAGAGGATTACCCTTCCATTTCGGAACAGCATATGGTAGTGATGAATTTTATTTATCAATACTATACTGACTTTGTTCCACCTGATCAGTATGCTGCAACTACTATAGAGAAGCCACTGTCGTCTCTGAAGCAGATTTTGTGTGTAGGAAAGAGGATGTTCTTTCCTTCCCTAAACAGTCTTGACAGGTGTCGGAGGCCTTCAGCCATGTTAACAACACCATATTCAACCTCTCTAGTGCTAAGAGGAAGACGGTTTCTTATCGACATCTTCAATAAATATACCGTTCCTTGGACCACGTTCTATTAAAATGGTTGGAGAAGATGTCTGTGTTTAGATGAGCAGGCCAGGGATGAAAATATGTCCTGCCTGCATCATTAGCTCACCGAAGGGAGCTTAACTTATCACTTGCTGTCCGTCGTCGTCGTCGTCGTCCATGATTATCGACTACTCCTCACAAACTACTGGATCAAATTGAACCAAATTTGGTGAGCATGTTCCCTATCATATGTCAATTCAAACTTGTACAGATAAACTTGCCGCACCCACAGGGGGCACCACAAGGGGCATAACTCTGATAGCACCCATGAATTTCTTTCCTAAATTCAAAAAAATCTTCTTCTTCAGATCCACCAGGCAGAATTCTTTCCTATTTGGTATACATCATCTCTAAGGGGGTGGGGGGGGGGGGGGGGGGGGGGGGGGGGTCAGATTCAAGTTTGTTCAAATCGGCCCCTCTGGATTCATATTTGGGCTCTCTATAGAAGCCCGAATTTGAACTTAGTGCATTTCAGGCAAATTTCTTAAAAAATCTTCTTCTCCAGATCCAGCAGGCAGAATCTTTTGCTATTTGGTATGCAACATTGTGGGGTGGATCTGATTCAAGTTTGTACAAATCGGCCCCCTGGGTTCATATTTGGGCTCAGTATAGGAGCCCAAATTTCAACTTAGTGCATTTCAGGCAAATTTCTTTAAAAATCTTATTCTCCAGATCCAGCAGGCAGAATCTTTTGATATTGGGTTTGCAGCATGCTTGGGGGATGGGGGGGGTGGGGGGGCAGGGGGGGGGGGGGTTGAGATTCAAGTTTGTTCAAGCCAAGTCCCTTGGTTCATATTTGGGCTCACTGTGGGAGCCCAAATTATAACTTACTTCAAACTGAGGAATTTTCTTTAAAAATCTTCTTCTTCAGATCCAGCAGTCAGAATGTTTTCATATTTGGTATGCAGCATCCTTAGGGGGGTGAGATTCAAGTTTGTTTAAGCCATGTCCCTAGGTCCATATTTAGGCTCACTGTGGGAGCTCGAATTGAAACTTAGTTCAAAATGAGGAATTTTCTTAAAAAATCTTCTTCTTCAGATCCAGTAGTCGGAATGTTTTGATATTTGGTGTGCAGCATCCCTAGGGGGGTGAGATTCAAGTTTGTTCAAGCCATGTTCCCAGGTCCATATTTGGGCTCACTGTGGGAGCTTGAATTGTAAATTAGTTCGAAATGAGGAATTTTCTTAAAAAATCTTCTTCTTCAGATCCAGCAGTTGGAATGTTTTGATATGTGGTGTGTAGTATCCTTAGGGGGTGGGGGGTGGGGAGGGGTGGGGGGGGGTGAGATTCAAGTTTGTTAAAGCCAAGTCCCTGGGTCCATATTTGGACTCCCTGTGGGAGCCCAAATTATAACTTATATAATCAATATGAGGAATTTTTCTTTAAAAATCTTCTTTTTCAGATTCAGCAGTCGGAATGTTTTGATATTTGGCATGCAGCATCCTTAGGGGTGAGATTCAAGTTTGTTCAAGCCAAGTCCCTGGGTTCATATTTGGGCTCACTGTGGGAGCCCGAATGATAACTTAGTTCAAAATGAGGAATTTTCTTTAAAAATCTTCTTCAGATCCAGCAGATGAATGCTTTTGATATTTGGTATGCAGCATCCTTAGGGGGGTAAGATTCAAGTTTGTTCAAGCCATGTCCATAGTTCCATAAAATTTGTCCCTCATGACTTCATTCCTTTGTAGTGTTGAAGAACCATGTCTAACTGAATGTGACCCCAAATACTTCTTTGAACCACTTTGGCCGGTGAGCGATTAAGGCTCCTTGGGGCCATTTGTTCAATATACGCTCGGAAGTGATGGAATGTGCTGTTTCATCCAATAGAGCGAATCTGGACATGATGTCCTATGCATCACCTCGCCAGAGCTATGGCGCAACGTCTTAATGGGAAGGAATTTGAGGAGTTGTTCCTCGCTTAGAGTTCTTTCCAGGGCAGTCATGTATGCCACGTACAACTCCAACCTGACAGTGGCAAATTGGGAGTTGATCCGACGTGATGCTGCCCTTGCGTCATCATCACTTATAGATGACAAGGTGAAAAGCTCTCTCTCCGAATCGCTCCGGTCTCCGGATATACTCTATTTGATAACGAGCTTTCGTTAGTCTATGAACAGGCTACAAGAAAGCTTCCAGTACTCTGCTACTGAAGTCTGTGCCTCAACAACACGCTTCAGCAGACCGGGGTAAGCGAGGCCTTTCCACTTAATCAGCTAAGGGAACTCCTCGCGAGGGTACAATAAACCCTCTTATACTTACTCCGGAGGTCGTCAGTATAGCGACTCGGGAAAGGGGCGCAGGTCTCATCCAGACTATAGGTCAGATGCCCCTAAGCCGACGGGATGAGGTTCTTTGCAGGGAGGACATAGTTTCTTCTTCCATAAGCCTCGTTAGTCGTACAGGTGATGAATAAGACCTCTATTGCTTACCAGTTGCCGGAAGGTTATCATCTTCGCAAGAAACTGGATTTATGTCACGGAAGATCAGTGGGTAAAAGTGTTGTCTCGGAAGGCCTACGGCTATGATTCCGAACATAAACCCCCACTTACAAGATGTCTGCGTTGGACAAATCTTCCGGCGGATCCTTTCAAAAGGGAGTCGCTCCTAGTGGAGGTACAGGCTCTCTTATTGAAGGAAGCAATAGAGGTCATCGAGAATTGACTTCTGTTGCTTTCCACTTAGCGGAAGGTTATCAACCTCGCAAAAAAGTGGATGAAAATTGCGGAAGATCAGTGGATGAGAATGTAGTCTTGGCAGGCCTGCGGCTATCAGCAAAGCTCCATTTATAACAAGTACGTGTTGGTTAAATCTTCAGGCGAATTCTTCCAAGAGAGTCTCTCCTTGCGGAGGTATAGGCTCTCCTATTGAACAAAAGCAATAGAGGTCATCGAAATATTCTCCAGGTTTTTTCAAATCGCCTGTTTTTCATCCTGAAGTCGGACGAATAGTGCATAGAAAGGCTGAGACAACTGTCTTGTTAGGAATAGAGCCGTTAGAGGGAATAGGTACGTCTTTTCCCTCTCAGTGTTGTATTCCTTGGTGTCAAGACATTTAATGTCATTGTGGATGCCATAGTAGCCTTATGTACTGTTACAGCAGTCTTTTCTTAGCGGCTAGTGTTGTAAGTCTCCATTTAGTGAGCTTTCAAGGCTGCAAGTGACACAGATATGTCTTCAAATAGACAAAGACTCATAACTGCGTAGCTACCTTGAGATTACTGTCTCTGGGAATTACAGCTGTTAGAATAGCGGCTTGTCATTCCCTACCTTGCTCAATGATGGTTGTAAGTCTCCGTTTAGTGAGCTTTCAAAGTCGCTAGTTACTCCGAGATAGGTTGTCTTCACGGAGAGGAAGTCTAGCTACATTAGCTAGGCTCTGACCGTTGTCTTTTGGGAATAAAACCAATAAAGGTACAGTGCTTTTCGGTTTGTTTTCCTAGGTGTCATAGACTTGAGTCTTATTGTTTACACTATAGTAGCCTAGCTAGAATCATGAGCAAGATTGTTTCAGTAATTATGTAGTGACATAACTGAATTTATTATCTCTTGGGACTGCTGTCTCTTTGGGAATTTAGGGCTGTTAAAATAGCGGCTCTTCATTCCCTACCTTGCGCGATGATAGTTGTAAGTCTCTGTTCAGTGAGCCTTCAAGGTCGCAACTTACACCGATATATCTGTCTTCACGGAGATGAAGACTTATAAGCTACGGCTATTGTTGTTAGTCTCTTTAGTGAGCTTCTAAGACTGCAGTTATCAGCCTTTTATTGTCTTCACATATAGGAAGACCTTTAGCTGCTTCAGCTAGGCTGAGTTTGTTGTCCTATCGGGCATGATACCGTATGTTAGAGGAGGTTATTCTCTTCCTACCGGTATGGTTTGGTGTAAGTTATATGAGCCGATAAGCTCTATTAATGATGCCATATTTACCTAGTGTGATTGTGTCAATATGGTGTATTTGTTCATCACGTCCCTCTCCGTCCTTAGTGGCATAAGGCATAATGGAGTTGGTCATACGTGAGGGAGCCCTGCGGTTCCTATTCTATTTGATGATTAACACAAGAGCGATTCAAGTAATGCAGGTGAGGGGGGTTCGATATGAATTTTTCGTTGAGCTTATTGGGCGAATATATTTGGATTATTTAGTATCGCTTTCACTGATTTCAGAGTGCTCCCCTCTTTGTTTTAAAGAATATTCCTTCAAAAAAAAAGGGGGGGGGGATTTTTAGCTTAACTTTACATAGTCAAGATAAGCTATTGCCATCACGCTTGCAGAAGTCTGTTAGTATGTGAGTTTGTTCACATTTTCCTTTAGCACAGGCTACACCCCGCAGTTCTTGTCTGATCGTCACGAAATTTCATATGCAGGTTTAGGGTCATGTCTAGATGAGAAAGTCCCCTTTTGGTCGCGATCGTCAACCGATATGGCTGCCCAAGCCCAAAACCTGAAAACCATTAGCACAGTCTACAGGTCGTATTGATGAAGGAATTTCATTGTAACTTGGTAGGATGCCTCTGTATAATGCCTACATGAGAACGTTCCCTTTTGGGCATGATCTGTCAACCGTAATGGCTGCCCAAGCCCGAAACCCAAAAACTTTTAGCACAGTTGGCAGGTCATGTTTAATATGGAGGGATTTCATTGTAACTTGGTAGGATGACGCCTTATGATGTCTAGATGAGAATTTCCCCATTTGGGCTTGATCTGCCAACTATGATGACTGCCTGAGCCCAAAACCTGAAAACCTTTAGCACAGTCTACAGGTTATATTTATTGAGGAATTTCATTGTAACTTGGTGGGTTGGCTTCATATAATGTCTAGATGAGAAAGTCCCCTTTTGGTCCTGATTGGGCAGCTGTGCCGGCTACATGGGCCCGAAGCCCAAAAACCTTTAACGCAGTCTACAGGTCATATTTATGAAGGGATTTTATTGTAACTTGGTAGGATGACTCCAAATAATGTCTAAATGAGAACATCCCATTTTGATCGCGGTCATTCAGCCTTGATGGGTGCCCGAGCCCAAAAACCTTTAGCATAGGCAAAAGGTCATATTTATGGAAGGATTTCATTGTAACATGTTAGATTGACTCTATATAATGCCTAGATGCTGACATCCTCTTTTGGTCGTGATTGGTCAACTGTGATGGCTACAGGTGCCCGAAGCCCAAAAACCTTGAGCACAGTCTACAGGTCATATTTATAAAGAGATTTCAGTGTAACTTCGTAGGATCACTCCAGATGATGCCCAGATGAGATTGTCCCCTTTGGTTGCTATCATTCAACCATGATGGCTGCCTGAGCCCGAAGCCAGAAAACCTTTAGCACAGTCTACAGGTCATATTTATGAAGGGATTTCATTGTAACTTGGTAGGTTGACTTCATATAATGTCTAGATGAGAACGTCCCCTTTTGGACACGATTGGGCAACTGTGATGGCTACAGGGGCCCAAAGCCCAAAAACCCTTAGTACAGTCTACAGGTCATAATTATGAAGGGATTTCATATTGTAGCTTGGTAGGATGACTCCAAATAATGTCTAGATGAGAACATCCCCTTTTGGTCGTGATCATTCAGCCTTTATGGCTGCCCGAGCCCAAAGACCTTTAGCATAGTCTATAGGTCATATTTATGGAAGGATTTCATTGTAACTTGTTAGGTTGACTCCATATAATACCAAGATGATGACATCCCCTTTTGGTCATGATTGGTCAACTGTGATGGCTATAGGTGCCCGAGGCACGGTGACGTCGTGTACTAAGGCATTCTGCACGGCGATGGTGCACTTGTCTTCAACCAATGCTAACCATGCTTGTGTGGAGTTGGTATGTTGGGGAGCTGACAGTTGCTCGCCGTTGCTCGGTGGTTCTCTCCGGGTACTCCAGCTTCTTCCATCCGTAAAACTGTCACGGTCATGATTAGCCATTGTGCAGAAATATGTGACCTTAAACCCCAATAAATAAATAAATATAGGTGCCCGATGCCCGAAAATCTTGTGCACAGTCTACAGGTCATATTTATGAAGGGATTTCATTGTAACTTCGTAGGATCACTCCAGATGATGCCCAGATGAGAATGTCCCCTTTTGGTTGCGATCATTCAACCATTATGGCTGCCCGAGCCTGAAGCCCGAATACCTTTAGCACAGTTTACAGGTCATATTTATGAAGGGATTTCATTGTAACTTGGTAGGTTGACTTCATGTAATGTCTAGATGAGAACGTCCCCTTTTGGACATGATTGGGCAACTGTGATGGCTACAGGGGCCCGAAGCCCAAAAACCTTTAGAACAGTCTACAGGTCATAATTATGAAGGGATTTCATTGTAACTTGGTAGGATGACTCCAAATAATGTCTAGATGAGAACGTCCCCTTTTGGTCGCGATCATTCAGCCTTGATGGCTGCCCGAGCCCAAAAACCTTTAGCATAGTCTATAGGTCGTATTTATGGAAGGATTTTATTGTAACTTGTTAGTTTGACTCCATATAATGCCTAGATGATGACATCCCCTTTTGGTCATGATTGGTCAACTGTGATGACTACAGGTGCCCAAAGCCCGAAAATCTTGAGCACAGTCTACAGGTCATATTTATGAATGGATTTCATTGTAGCTTCGTAGGATCACTCCAGATGATGCCCAGATGAGAATGTCCCCTTTTGGTTGCGATCATTCAACCATGATGGCTGCCCAAGCCCAAACCCTGAAAACCTTTAGCACAGTCTTCAGTTCATATTTATGAAGGGATTTCATTGTAACTTGGTAGGTTGACTTCCTATGATGTCTAAATGAGAACAGCCCCTTTTGGACACCATTAGGCAACTGTGACGGCTACAGGGGCCTGAAGCCCAAAAACCTTGAGCACAGTCTACAGGTGATATTTATGAAGGGATTTCATTGTACCTTGGTAGGATGACTCCAAATAATGTCTAGATGAGAACGTCCCCATCCGGTTGCGATCATTCAGCCTTGATGGCTGCCCGAGCCCAAAACCCCAAAACCTTTAGCATAGTCTATAGGTCATATTTATGGAAGGATTTCATTGTAACATGTTAGTTGGACTCCATATAATACCTAGATGATGACATCCCCTTTTGGTCGTGATTCGTCAACTGTGACGGCTTCAGGTGCCCGAAGCCCGAAAACCTTGAGCACAGTCTACTGGTCATATTTATGAAGGGATTTCATTGTAACTTCGTAGGATCACACCAGATGATGCCCAGATGAGAATGTCCCCTTTCCTTTTGGCTGCGATCATTCAACCATGATGGCTGCCGAGCCCAAAAACCTTTAGCACAGTTTACAGGTCATACTTATGAAGGGATTTTATTGTAACTTGGTAGGTTGACTTCATATAATGTCTAGATGAGAACGTCCCCTTTGGACGCAATTGAGAAACTGACAGCTACAGGGGCCTGAAGTCCGAAAACCTTTTAGCATAGTCTACAGGCCATATTTATGAAGGGATTTCAATGTAACTTGATAGGATGACTCGTTTTGGAATAATTTTACTGTAACTTGGTAACTTTCGTTGATATACGTTAACTGTTAGGGCCACATACATTAACTGTGAGGTCATATTAATCCACCCCTCAGCTCTTTAGTACACTGTACACCTCATATTATTTTTATCAAAAACATAGCATACAGGGAACAGAAATGATCTTATTCCCAGTTATCACAATTCTTGTCTTATTTCATAATCCTTTCAGAAACATTGAACATTATCCTTTTCATCAAACACAACACACAAGTTAAGCTACAGTGTCATTGACACTTTCATTCTTCATCTCATCCAGCTTGATAAGTGTGTAACTATGAGTGAAGCTGTTTTGTCTGTAGATTATATCTAATCCTAGAACAGCTTGTTAATTATTTATATATGGCGTATGCTTGTGGGGGTTAGTCTCTCACTCTCAAATATGCCATCCTAATTTATGGGGCTTAGTCCGGACTAACCTTAAAAACTGGGGGCTTGTTACACCCAATTAGCATAATCATTCATGCTAAGAATATGGAATTACTTGGATATGGCTCCTTATTTATGATATGTCTTCTCCATTATTGTATAGAGAGACATACATGTAATTCCTCTTAAATTTAATTTCCTTTCTCCTTGGAATGCAGGCTTAGGAGCTATATTTGTTCTGCTAATTCTTAAGTCCTAGGCCCTCCACCTTTTTACGATTCGGCTACTCTGGGACATTGGTTATTAGTTTAAAAATATGATAAATTTAAAGTAATTTGTATATTTTTTATACTTTCCAATGCCCCAGACAGGGATGGCCCTCCCATGAGTGGGCACTCATACCTCCTCATCTACAAAGAATGATGTTGGCGCCAATTCTGGTCTCTTCCTGAACACTGTGCATGCACTGATGGAAAAAGTATGGAGGGCCAGATAGGACTTTTAATTTTCGGTTTTGTGTGCAAATTTTGGGGATTGTGGGGTTCAAAATTTGTGTTTGGCTCTTGATAATATCGAGTTTGCACCAGCTCGTCTGGGCCATTGGTAAGTATAAAAAATATGCAAATTACTTTAAATTCATCATTTTCAAGTGTCATTCTTGCAAAGTTTATTAAGGCTTTACCATTTTTCTGTTTATGCAGTTCTGGATATTGTGTTCTTTGCTAGTGGTCAAGAAATATGTTTTTTGACTGTTATGATATCATTAGACTCTCTTAGAATATTTCAGACAAAGTCTTGAATCTTCTTCTATTCATATGTATAATACAGCACTCTCCATCCACTTCCTTACACACATAAACACACACCTGCTGTCGAAAAGAAAGTGGACCAAGTAATCAAGAGAAATTCATCTAAAAAGCTAGACTCCAGCCATTGTTTTTGAGAGTGTGCAGTGGTTTAGGATTTGGACTCCTGATTGCAAGGCAGAATTGCCTTGAGTTCAGTTCACGGTGGTGGATCAGAAACCAACATTTTAACTTGTTTCAAAACATGATTGTGTCCTTCAAAATATATGCACAGGCTAGTCTTCATCTGAGGCCAACCCCACAGCACTTTTATCATACTGTAACCAGCACATTCCTTACTTTCATGCTGCTGCAAAAAGGAAAGTGAACCATGTAATCATGATAACTTCATCTAAAAAGCTAGATTCCAGTCATCATTTTTGACGGTGTGCAGTGGTCTAGTGGTTGAGGTTTTGGATCGTCAGGCAGGATTGCCTTGAGTTTAATTCTCAGTGGGGGAATCAGAAACTAATATTCTTACTTGCTCCAAAACATGATTGTGTCCTGTGAAATATATACACAGGGCATGGCCAGTCTTCATCTGAGGCCAACCACAGCCCTTTCATTGTACTGTAACAAGTGCATTTCATACTTGCATGCAGTTGATGAAAAGAAAGTGAATCGTGACTTCATTTAAAAATCTACATTCTAGCCATCATTTTTAGCTCAACTTGACAAAGTCAAGCTGAGCTATTGCCATCACTTCTCGTCTGTCGGCGTATGTACGTACGTATGTATGTCTGGGTATACGTACATACGTCCACAATTTCCTTTGGCACCCCTCACTGGTTGAATTTATGATCAGATCACTTTAAAACTTGGTATGCTTGTTTGGAGTGACCTCTAGATTGGAGCTATCGATTTTCTTCAATTTCCGTCAAAAAATGTTGGCGCGGCCAACGTTCTTAGAACTTAGTTTAGTCAGACCTCAATATTTCCCTTTGGCACACCCTACAGGGCACATTTCTGATTGGATTGCTTTGAAACCTGGCATGCTTGTTTGGGGTGACCTCTAGATGGGAGCTGTCGATTTTCTTCCACTTTTGTCAAAACATGTTGCTGTGGCCAACGTTCTTAGAACTTAGTTTAGTCAGACCTCAATATTTCCATTTGGCACACCCTACAGGGCACATTTATGATCGGATTGTTTTGACACCTGGCATGCTTGTTTGGGGTGACCTCTAGATGGGCGCTATCGATTTTCTTCAATTTCTGTCAAAAAATGTTGCCGCGGCCAACATTCTTAGAACTTAGTTTAGTCAGACCTCAATATTTCCCTTTGGCACACCCTACAGGGCACATTTATGATCGGATTGCTTTGAAACCTGGCATGCTTGTTTGGGGTGACCTCTAGATGGGAGCTATCAATTTTTAGCTCAACTTGACAAAGTCAAGCTGAGCTATTGCCATCACTTCTCGTCCGTCGGCGTACGTACGTACGTTAGTACGTACGTCCACAATTTCCTTTGGCACACCTCACAAGTCGCATTTATGATCAGATTACTTTGAAACTTCTTATGCTTGTTTGTGGTGACCTCTAGATGGGAGCTATCGATTTTCTTCAATTTCCGTCAAAAAATGTTGCCGCGGCCAACGTTCTTAGAACTTAGTTTAGTCAAACCACAATATTTCCCTTTGGCACACCCTACAGGGCACATTTATGATTTGATTGCTTTGAAACCTGATACGCTTATTTAGGGTGACCTCTAGATGGGAGCTATCGATTTTCTTCAATTTCCGGCAAAAAATGTTGCCACGGCCAATGTTCGTAGAACTTAGTTTAGTCAGACCTCAATATTTCCCTTTGGCACACCCTACAGGGTACATTTACAATCAGATTGCTTTGAAACCTAGTATGCTTGTTTGGGGAGACCTCTAGATGGGAGCTATCGATTTTCTTCAATTTCTGTCAAAAAATGTTGCCGTGGCCAACGTTCTTAGAACTTAGTTTAGTCAGAAGACTCAATATTTCCCTTTGGCACACCCTACAGGGTACATTTATGATCGGATTGCTTTGAAACCTAGCGTGCTTGTTTGGGGTGACCTCTAGATGGGAGCTATCGATTTTCTTCAATTTCTGTCAAAAAATGTTGCCGGCCAACGTTCTTAGAACTTAGTTTAGTCAAACCACAATATTTCCCTTTGGCACACCCTACAGGGCACATTTATGATTTGATTGCTTTGAAACCTGGTATGCTTATTTAGGGTGACCTCTAGATGGGAGCTATCGATTTTCTTCAATTTGCGGCAAAAAATATTGCCATGGCCAACGTTCGTAGAACTTAGTTCAGTCAGACCTCAATATTTCCCTTTGGCACACCCTACAGGGCCCATTTATGATCAGATTGCTTTGAAACCTGGTATGCTTGTTTGGGGAGACCTCTAGATGGGAGCTATCGATTTTCTTCAATTTCTGTCAAAAAATGTTGCCGCGGCCAACATTTTTAGAACTCAGTTTAGTCAGACCACAATATTTCCCTTTGGCACACCCTACAGGGCACATTTATGATTTGATTGCTTTGAAACCTGGTATGCTTGTTTGGGGAGACCTCTAGATGGGAGCTATTGATTTTCTTCAATTTCCATCAAAAAATGTTGCCGCGGCCAACGTTCTTAGAACTTGGTTTAGTCAGAAGACTCGATATTTCCCTTTGGCACACCCTACAGGGCACATTTATGATCGGATTGCTTTGAAACCTTTCATGCTTGTTTGGGGTGACCTCTAGATGGGAGCTATCGATTTTCTTCAATTTCCATCAAAAAATGTTGCCGCAGCCAACATTCTTAGAACTTAGTTTAGTCAGACCACAATATTTCCCTTTGGCTCACCCTACAGGGCTCATTTATGATTAGATTGCTTTGAAACCTGGTATGCTTGTTTGGGGAGACCTCTAGATGGGAACTATTGATTTTCTTCAATTTCCATCAAAAAATGTTGCCGCGGCCAACGTTCTTAGAACTTGGTTTAGTCAGAAGACTCGATATTTCCCTTTGGCACACCCTACAGGGCACATTTATGATCGGATTGCTTTGAAACCTTTCATGCTTGTTTGGGGTGACCTCTAGATGGGAGCTATCGATTTTCTTCAATTTCTGTCAAAAAATGTTGCCGCGGCCAACATTTTTAGAACTCAGTTTAGTCAGACCACAATATTTCCCTTTGGCACACCCTACAGGGCACATTTATGATTTGATTGCTTTGAAACCTGGTATGCTTGTTTGGGGAGACCTCTAGATGGGAGCTATTGATTTTCTTCAATTTCCATCAAAAAATGTTGCCGCGGCCAACGTTCTTAGAACTTGGTTTAGTCAGAAGACTCGATATTTCCCTTTGGCACACCCTACAGGGCACATTTATGATCGGATTGCTTTGAAACCTTTCATGCTTGTTTGGGGTGACCTCTAGATGGGAGCTATCGATTTTCTTCAATTTCCATCAAAAAATGTTGCCGCAGCCAGCATTCTTAGAACTTAGTTTAGTCAGACCACAATATTTCCCTTTGGCTCACCCTACAGGGCTCATTTATGATTAGATTGCTTTGAAACCTGGTATGCTTATTTACGGTGACCTCTAGATGGGAGCTGTGACCTCTAGATGGGAGCTATCGAATTTTCTTCTATTTCCGTCAAAAAATGTTGCCACGGCCAACGTTCTTAGAATTTAGTCTAGTCAGACCACAATATTTCCCTTTTGTACACCCTACAGGGCACATTTATGATCGGATTGCTTTGAAACCTGGCATGCTTGTTTGGGGAGGCCTCTAGATGGGAGCCATCAATTTTCTTCGGTTTCTGTCAAAAAATGTTGCCACTGGCAAAAAAACTGACATTGGTCCCAATGATCTTCAATTTTGCCATTTCATTTATAACTTACCAAGTTCAAGTTTGTCAAGTTGAGCTACAGTGTCATTGACACTTTCATTTTTCATTTCCGTCCTTCAAAAAATGTTGCTGCAGGCAACGATCTTTGAACTTAGTTCAGTCAGGCATCAATATACTCCTTTAGCACGCCGTACAGAGCACATTTTTTATCAGATCGATTTGAAACTTGGTATGCTTGTTTGGGATTACCTCTAGATGGGAGCTATCGATTTTCTTCTATATCTGCCAATAAATATTGCCGCTGGCAATGACCTTTGGTGAATTTAGTGCAGTTATGCATCAAAATTTCTCCTTGGCACACCCTGCAGGACACATTTATTATTGGTTCACTTTGAAACTTGGTATGCTTGTTTGGGGTGACCTCTAGATGTGAGCTATTGATTTTCTTCCATTTCCGTCAAAAAATGTTGCCATTGGCAACGTTCTTAGAACTTAGTTTAGTCAGACCTCAATATTTCCCTTTGGCACACCTATGATTGGATTGCTTTGAAACCTGGCATGCTTGCTTGGGGTGACCTCTAGATGGGAGCTATTGATTTTCTTCCATTTCCATCAAAAATTGTTACTGCGGGCAACGACCTTTGAACTTAGTTTAGTCAGGCATCAGTATATTCCTTTGAAACTTTGTATGCTTGTTTGGGGTTACCTCTAGATGGGAGCTATCAATTTTCTTCGATTTCCGTAAAAAACGTTGCCACTGGCAATGACCTTCGATGAACTTAGTGCAGTTTTGCAGCAATATTTCGCTTTTGGCACACCCTGCAGTGCACAGTTTTGAACAGATCACTTTGAAACTTGGTATGCTTGTTCGGGGTGAGCTCTAGATGGGAGCTATCGACTTTCTTCCATTTCCGTCAAAAATAGTTGCCATTAGCAACAACCTCTAATGAACTTAGTAAAGCTTAGTGCAGTTAAGCATCAATATTTCCCTTTGACACACTCTGCAGGGCACATTTATGATTTGATCGCTTGTAAACTTGGTGTGCTTGTGTGGGGTGACTTCTATATGGGAGCAGTCAATTTTCTTCCATTTCTGTCAAAAAATGTTGACGCTGACCTTTCAACTTGGTTTAGTCAGACCTCAATATTTCCCTTTAACACACCCTTCAGCACATTTATGATCGGATCACTTTGAAACTTGGTATGTGTGTTCGGGTCGACCTCTAGATGTGAGCTATTGCTTTTTTTCATTTCCATAAAAAAATATAGTCGTTATCACCAGCCTTTGAACTTACCGCATTTGTGCATCAACTTATCCCTTTTGCACTCTCTACAGGGTACATAAAAAAACAAAAAAACATTGCCACAAGCAATGACCTTCTACTTAATGCATTTGTGCATTAACATCTTCCTTTGACATGCCTCAGAGGGCACAATCATTATCAGATTGTTTTGAAACTGTGTATGCTTATGCAGGGTGACAAAGATAGGAGCTATTGATTTTCTTTTCATTTCCATCAAAAACTGTTGCTGTTAGCAACAATCTTTGAATTTATTGTATTTGTGCATCAGCATTCTTCTTTGACATGGGCTACAAGCCACATGTATCATAGGATTGTTTTTGAACTTGGTGTGCTCATTAGGCATGACCTTTAGATAAGAGATATTGATTAGCATTCATTTCTGTGAAGAAAGTTGCCATTTACAACACCTCTGAACGTACTGCATTTGTGTATCAACATTCTTCCTTTAGCCAGTCTTACAGTTTACATTTAAAAATGCATGGATTACTCTGACGTTGTGCACACACAATGCTTTTATGTTGAAATTTCATCAAATAACATATAACATTGGTACCAATGATCTTCAATTTTGCCATTTCATTTATAACTTACCAAGTTCAAGTTTGTCAAGTTGAGCTACAGTGTCTCTGACACTTTCATTATAGTGTGCAATGGTTTAGTGAATTAGGTGTTAGACTCCTGATTGCCAGGCTGGATTGCTGTGAGTCTGATTCCCGATGGGGGATCAGAAACGAGGCTTCTAAATTACTCCAAATCAAAACTGTGTCTTTCGAAATACACACACAGACTCTTGCCAGTCTTCATCATTTAGTCGATTATATGTACTGGTAGGTTTGACAGAACATTTGACATGATGTCTGTTATACAGGAAGTAAAATAAAGTAAATACTCAATTTATGACATTGGAGAAAAAGGATTAAACTCTAGTAAGTGGAATATTCTTCATTGGCATTTCATTGTGTGTGCTGGGGTGAGGGGACAAAATCTTAGCAAGTCCCCCAAATTGGGAATACTATGAACTGACTTGAGAACCAACTGATGTAATTAGAGATAACATACCACATTTAGGGTAAATCACATTCTGTGTAACCTCAGACACCTGTCACACCAATGTCCCAAAACCATCCCCACTTGGATTGTGCAGTAAATATATCTCCCCCCCCCCCCCCTCAAAAAAAAAACAAAACAAAAAAACAATAAATATGCCTGGTTCCACTTCCCCACCCAGTATAGATTCCTGCATTGTGGGATATAGTGATTACTTGGTTTATAGTGTTCCATCTTGATGAGAAAAAAAATTGAAGGACATGTAGAAGGGAAGCTCTATGCCCAGACTTAGTTAACATTGAATTGAAGATCTTGGATGGAGAAATGAACTCGCAACTGTCAACAACATTACCACCTGAGGGCCTAACAGTTTTCAGCTGTTTACAACACACCATTATATGCAAGTTTAGAGACTCTTCAGTGATTTGTAGTAAAGGCTTGACTGCCTACATAGGCAGACAAGACTTCACTAGCAACCACTGCCAGGACATCTTGATCATTCTGGTTAAAATTTCTGAATGACAGTATGTTGCAGCATTTTGTCTTTGCACACAAATTTTGTCAAAATTGAAATTAGGCAGTTAAAAGTAAAATCTGGCATTATATAAGCCTTCTTGTTGAAACTGTCGTTAACTTTCAATAAAGGAACAAGAAAAGTGAAAGATGAGCATTCCTGTATCTTACCTTGTACTTTTTGTTGGATGATTAGTTTTTTTGCCTTATTTTGGTAATCTTAAAATACATATTTTATTACATTTATAGGTTGGTTCACACAAGGTGAAGATGTCCCGTGGTTCCGAAGCATCAGCTCCAGCATTTAATGTACACTTCAGTATGTTAAAACAGCAGTATGGTGAACAGGTTGTTGTCAATCTGCTGGGCAGTAAAGAAGGAGAACACATGCTTAGTCAGTTTTTCCAGGTTTGTGTGTAGATATTTTTATTCTGCAATGCTCAAAAGCACTGGGGGATATCTTGGATTACACGCTGCTGATACATCTGTCTGTGTGTCCATTTGTTGCCAATAATTGACAAATTGTAATGAATTGGAGTATGTTTATTCCCCATCATGTTCCAGAAAGTCAAAATAATTAATTTTGATGGTAGATGATTTCACCCAAGAGTTATGTTTCTTTGTTTGATGAACAGTGTATATGTACACAGAGTTTGGCTATAATAGAACATATTTTGCAGTGTTGTAAGTACTTGTGTTGAAGGTGTAGTGCATTGGAAATGTATCGTGCTAGGCTCATTATTCTTTAATCAAAATTAAAGAGAATTATCAGGCAGCATAGAAGTACACATTTATTTGTTAAGTAAATGCATCCAGCCTCCAATAATGAAAATACAAGCTTCTGTAACAGGAATTGTCTGAAATATTGACATACAGTACTGAAATCACAAAAGGATAAATAGAAAATGTTTGCTGTTGGGTTTTTAATATGCCACTCACATTGTCCAGGGGTTTTGGTGACTATGTACTAGCATTTCTGAATTTAGACTTCTCATCAAGAATATGCTTTGAAGTAAAACAGGGATATTCCTGGGTACTTTGGGAAAGGGGCCAGGGCCTCTGGAATTGGGAAAAATTTGCGTTGTGAAGGTCCAAATGGAGAAAATAAATTTCTATATGTTTTTTTCAAAGTACACAAAAATGATAATTTTGATTGATATTTGTCTTGATGTATCAGATGTGATGTTGTTGTGAATAGATAGAACATTCAGAAGAACAATTTGTTGTTTTGATTGGAATAAATACATAATTATGAGGCATGAACTATGTGTAACAAGTTTCAAAGGTTCAGGGCAGAGGATTGGGAATTTTCAATCTCGAATTGGGAAAAATAAGGATGATTTGACATTGGGAAAAGTGCCCTTTTTGGCCCCTGGTGCTGGCTCGGATTATCTATTTAAACCTGCTAATTTGAAGATATAAAACAAGAAAATAACACTGAGGTTTATTGAAAGAGCTGGACATGCATAACAGGAAAATGTTTATAAAATAATTCTTCTTGCAAATTAAGTAATGAAGAATACTTGCTGATTCTATCCAGTAAACTTTTAATCCCATACACGGAAAACTTTCCAATAATTGTTTTCCTATTCACTTGTAAAATGTGCCACTTTTCAAGTCCCCTGAAGAATGGCTTTGTGGAGATTATACCTGTAAAAGACAGAACAAATTTTCCAAACCTAGTTACCAGTGCCAATAGTGCCTTAGGAATAAGTCAAGTGCTCTTAACACTGAAGATCAACTTTATCTTGCCTATTTTCCTCTTCTGCTAGGCATATGCACCTCTTGTCCCATGTTCATTTCCCTCCATTCAGGTGACATCTTTATTGTAAATTTCTTCCAAAAATATTGGAATTGTGCCAATTGAAGGTGTAGAAAGGCATTTTGGGAACAGAGAAATGCTAAAATGAATTAGAAACATCTGCCTCTTTTGAGCTGTGCCTATCTGGAGCACTGATCAGAATGTTGTCTTTGAGTGGATGAGATAACTGTTGGTGACACTTTAGCTCATCTACATGTTTTATCTTGCTGTTTGATGAATTTAACTGACACACCTGCCATGAAGGTTGATAATAAGGAACTGTCAAGGTGGAATAATATACTGGATACCAATAATTCTCTAACATCAACCGTGGTGTCAGAATCTCTTGCTGGTTGAAAGCTTTTCAATGAAAAAATAGAGTCCATTAGATAAGGAGTAATCTACCATTTTCAGAATCAACTTTTGATGTGCCAACTTGATCCTTCTAGAGGCTGACTGTGATTTAAGACTGGGAGGTTTTACACAGCTTGATCCCAGAACAAGGCTCCTCGTCAGTGGTCTCCAGATGCTCTTATGTTTAGGCTATACAAGAAAAAATCTTGTTTCTCAGGCCCCTCCCCCATCATAGAAAATCTGCCTCAGCACTTTTTTCACCTGGAAATCTCTTCTATGACACTATTTTCCACTTGTAGGACAAATATTTAACCAACTATAACTTGTTTGACAGAGCTCACAGAACTCTGTCAAACAAGATATAGTTGGTTAAATTTTCAACTACATTATGGGAAATGTTTCACTGCTGAAAACATTGGTTTGCCACATAATAGTGTAAGTAGTTAAATTTTTGATTCCCACTATTTTCAGAATTGTTTTGTGAATAAACAAAAAACCTCCCTCCCCCATCATAAAACAGGAAAAACTGCCTGAGAAACAAGAAATTTGTTATAAGCCTTATTCCCAGAATACCTGTCATATTTTATCCCACACAAGTATTGGGCTGAGCAGGATGCTTCATTTAGAAATGTAATGCTGTGGAATAGGAATACATGTATGTAGTAGATGAATGTATGTGCATATATATATATTTGCATATATGTTGTATGTTTTGCCTCCTATAATCCATTCAGCAGAATGTTCTAGTATAGTAGGTAGGAAAGAAATTATTTCTCTCTTGAAAACGTTCTTTCTTTATATGCCAGCTATACTAGAACAAATGCTGATCATTCTTACCGGTTAACTGGTTGAGTGATAAATTATTTTTCAAAGGTTATTTGTAACATGGGTATTTTTTTCAGTACGATTTTGTTCTCAAATAATTGTTTTGTTATATTTTATTGGAGAGTGCCAATAAATTGGTACTAAACAATTTTGTATGCAAATATTTTCTTCTACTGCTGAGCAAACAACAAGCTAATGCATCCAGTGTAAATCTACTAAAGTGGCTTCTAACATTTTTCAATAAAGCCACGATAGTAGGTAGCTTCTAGCACTCAACCAGTTAAGAACTACACATCTATCTATGCAACCTAAAATTAACAATTGACAAAAGATACACAGCCCTAGTAGGAGTGGACAATAAGGGAATATTTTTTTACTTGATCTTCAGAATAATGCTGCTTCATATCTGCAGAGAGAATTGTAATGTTTGTCATACACCACAGTATTTGGTCTTAATCCCTGAGACAGGTACTTGGTGACAGGCATCCAAGAAAAGGTTATTGGCAGGATTGCTGAGACAGTTATATAGCCCAACAATTCTTCATATTTTAATACCAGAAACCAATGGCCCAGACTTAGCTAGTGCAACCTCAATATTATTAAGGGCCAAACACAAATTTTGAACTCCCCAATCCCCAAAATTTGCATACAATACCGAAAACTAAAAGTCCTGTATTGCCCTCCATACTTTTAGTACTTGCACATGCGCAGTACCCAGGAAGATACCGGAATTGGTGCCAACATCATTCTTCAGTTTGGCCCAAAGTCAGTAACAACTGAACTGACATCTGTGCTTTAAATTCTCATTTTTGAACATGCCAGACACAAATCAATGATGGTTTTCATGGAATCAACAGTGTAACAGGATGCTGGAAGTGAAAAACGGTGGTTTCGGATGTTCAGGGCTGTAACTTTATAATTTTTATGTAAATTATTAATGTTACCCAATTTCGTGATATGCTTCTGAACGTCGTCATTGTAATATGACTCCACTGTTGTTTTGTTACTATTACTTCCCTTCCCTCTCCTGAAACCCTCCTGTTATACTCCCAAGCACTTTCAGCTTTTTTATTGAAGATTTTTTATTAAATTCTTGGGAGTTTAACTTGTAAACAGAATAGGTATTCTGTTTATCCCCTATGCTTACGTCCTGTCTATTTCCGTTCAGGACGTTTTTGTACTCTTTCATCTCCTACCAGATACATTGTTTTTTCTTCATATGAAGATCTAGCTTTGCATCAAGTGGTTGTTGATCGGTTACTGACTGTGGGCCTTTATTGTGCCTGTCGTTGGTTAGTTTCCAGTTTTTCCTCTTGACTATTTCCGTCCTGTCTATTTCCGTTCAGGACGTTTTTGTACTCTTTCATCTCCTACCAGATACATTGTTTTTTCTTCATATGAAGATTTAGCTTTGCATCAAGTGTTTGTTGATCGGTTACTGACTGTGGGCCTTTATTGTGCCTGTCGTTGGTTAGTTTCCGGTTTTTCCTCTTGACGTCTGTTCAGGAACATTTTGGATTCGTATTAATTCAATGTTTAGTGTAAAACAATTTCTGTTTTTCTATTAGGATACATAGTATATCATATTCTGGTAGTTTAGCTTTAATTAGTTAGTGGTTGACCACACTTAGGCTCTATCGGATGCCCTTGGGCCCATGAGTTTCCCTTGGGGCAATTAGGCTTCATTCAAAAGTTTTTGAAAAAATTTTTTTTATATTTCATTCGAAATTTTTTTGTTTTGTCTGTGTTATGTATCCTTGTAATGTTTATTTTTGGGAGTGCAGTGGACTTATGTTTTTGGCATCACTATTATCGTTGTCATTATAATAATTGGTACTTGGTGTAAGTCCAAGAAGCCTCGGAATAAAGGCTTGTTGTTTGCCGATATTTGCGGCACTCCTTCTACACTTGTACTATGGGATGCGAACATTGGAAATGGGTGTCGACCTGTGTGGTAGGCTGTGAAGTTCTGATGGAAGCCTTCACCACTGGCTAATACTAGTCTCAGTATCTTTTTCAGAGGAACAAGAACATGGTTATGGTACTTTGACACCTACCCGTTACGTTCTGCTGTCGTCGCAGTCTGATGAGTAAAATAGAGCTAGCTGCCAAGGTGCTCATGATATAAATGCGCAGGATTAAAGTCGGAGTAGCTTAATTCTCTGCTTGCAGCTAGCTCGACCGGTGCAGTTGTTGGCCCTTTTAAGGGAGACGAGACGCCGGGTAGGTCAGTTGCGGTCAAATAGTATAATATGGGTAGAGTGAGCACCTTATAATATAAATCTTACACAGCAACAATGGCAATAAGGAGAAGAAGCCTTTAAGTTTCTCCACAGGATGCTCAGCGAGATCTGGGGTAAGATTGTGAGTTGGAGAACCCTCTTCATCCCATTTTCAGTCGGGGCCGATTGTGTCCGTTGCGAGAAACTGTTATGAGTCGGAACACGCATCAGATGTTCCTTCCACAATGCAGCCGCCGTCGGTTGCGGTTATGGCTTCTTCTTGCAGGGAAACGCACGTAAGGGGGATTAGCCTACAAGATTCTCAACGGGATACTCGGCAAGATCTGGAGCCAGATCGCAAGTTTGAGAGCGTTCTCTGTCCCGTTAGCAGTCAGGGTCGACTGTTCATCCATTGTGAGAAACTTTTATGAGTCGGAGCAATGCTCCTTCCACACTTCAGCTGGTGTCGGCTGTTGTTACAGCTTCCCCTACTTCCATGAAAGCATGTTAAGGGGTAGAGACCTACAAGTTTCTTAATGATGCGCCCTGCAAGGTCTGGAGCCAGACCGTGAGCCGGAGATCCCTCTCTGTTCCTTCAGCAGTCGGGGCTGACTGTTTTCACATGGAGAAACTTTAGTGAGTTGGGTCGCCCGTTCACGCTTGCGGTTCGGGACGCTCCTTCCACACTGCAGCCACGGCCGGTTGCTGCTATGGCTTCTTCCTCTGCTTCATTGATGAAGCATGTTAGACCGCAGACTAGCTATCCAACTTTGCATGTTCATTCTGTTCCACGGAGATGTTCCCGGTCTTCACCACCGAAGTTGGATTAACCTGTAGCTAGTCGTTTGAGGCATTTTCATACAGGGCATGCATCGAAGATCTGGGGACTGATCTCCATCCTATGAGCAGCATATGGTGAAGAAGCAGATATTCGCTGCTCTGCAAGCCTCGTTCACGGACCTGCTGCCACAGACTGCGTGGCGTATCGCAGCATCCCAGTAGTCGCAGGTTCTGCTGTCAACAGTCTCCAGTAGTGAGCTGTTGGATGGTGCTGGGTTGGTCCAGTCATCTGTACATTTGGATGGCGTTAGCTACTTGAGACTACTGTCTCTTTGGAATTTCGGTCATTAGAGCCGTCCTTATTCCTTACCCTGAGTGACTAATGTTGTAAGTCTCTGTTTAGTGAGCTTTCAAGGTTGCAGTTTCACCAAGATATCTGTCTTCATACTATCTAATAGGAGACTGCTGTCTCTTTGGAATTAGGGCCGTTGAAAGGAAAGAGTATGTTGTTTCCTTTTTGGTGTTGTATTCTTAGGCGTTGGGGGCTTTTAGTCCTTTTGTTGACGCCTTATAAGAATCAAGTGCAATCCTTTTTTTCCATTAACTTGAGTGACTAATTTTGTAAGTCTCCGTATAGTGAGCTGTCTAAAGTCGCAAAAAATTTACACTGAGATATCTGTCTTCACGGAGATGAAGTCTTCTAAGCTCCATTAGCTAGGCTGAGACTGCTGTCTTTTGGGAATAGAACCGCTAAAGGAAAAGAGTGCTTTTTTCCTTCTGAGTGTTGTTTTCTCAAGTGTCATAGACTTCAGTCTTATTGTTGACACCTTAGTAACCTAGCTAGAAGTTTGAGCGGTGTTTTTATCCCTGTCATTAGCGGCTAACGTTGTAAGTCTCCTTTAGTGAGCTTCTAGGGTCGCAGTTATCAGCCATTTAATTGTCTTCTCGAATAGAAAGACCTTTAGCTGCTTCAGCCAGGCTGAGACCTCTGTCCTATCGGACAAGGTACCGTTACATGAGAAGAGTTTGTTCTCTCCTTAGCAGTATTGTTTTTATGTTAGTTGTCTGTGGCCTTTAGCCCTATTGATAATGCCATATTAACCTAGAGTGATTAATGAGCGTTCTTTTGAATGCTTGCAGTTAACTCCTTTTCAGAATTATATTCCTGCTATAATTGGTACGAGGCGTAAGGAGTTCATCTAGGTTTCTTTTGATCGGGTGCCAGAACATAGTTTTCGTCCCCCGCTTTCATTTTTATTAAATCTATGTTGTGGATTATATTTCCACTTGATGATTGGATATTATGTCTATATGGTGTATTATTTGACGACATGGCGTACTGTCTTGATTTCAAGGGATATGTCGACGCTGTTTCAGGGGGTATATTCCTTGCTGTAGTGCCATGTTCATCATGTCCCCCTCCGTCCTTAGTGGCATTATGGAGTCGGTCAGACATGAAGCCATATGGTTTCTATACTATTCTAGATAACTAACACTAAAGCATTATGAGTCACACCGGGTTAGTGTCATTCTGCTTGCTTTGGCTAACTACAAGCTTTTTAGCTGTATTACTCTTTATTGAGAATAGCAGCAGCAGTATAGCTTGGGAATGTAGCGTGAAGTTTCTTTTACTTATAGTGAAAAAGGAATTTGCCACTGTCTCAAGCCTCAATATTACTGTGCCAGCCTTACTTATCTAGCGATTCAAGTATTGTGGGTGAGGGGGGTTTGATATGAATTATTCATCGACCCCACCCCCTGCCTCCCCCCCCCCCCCAACACCAATATGTTAGAGGCGATTCCAGGGCAGGAGGTAGTGCTCTTCCTGTAACCCCCCTATGCATTCAATTATATGCATGCCTTTCCTTGCTTTTCGATTGGCGGGTGGGTTGTGGTCTAACAGCGACATCATAAGTTATTGATCGTTCATAAGTGATATATGAGCATATGATTCCTGAACAGTAACTGTTCTTGGATTCCAGATTCTATCATGAATACATTCGGTTGATAGTACTAGCCTTCGTGTTCCTATATGGCTAGCATGTCAGTTATCTGGGCGACATTCTCAAAATGTGGCAATTAGTCTACTCTGAGTAGTTACGCTCAGAGCTGTCTGCTTTTCTTATGACGTATGAGTCGATTCCTCAGGTTAATTGCATTAACGTTGTTTTATTCCTTCAGTTTCCTGATTAGTTTTTGTATCACTCGGTCATGCCTTTGATACAGGCTGTATTCAGATGAGGGTACAGGTGGGATTCTGTTGATTCCGTGCATAATACGTATACATTATTAGGCAGACTTATTATGGTAAAGATTGTCTTGAATTCTGGCTCTGCATTAGTATAGAACTTACAAGAATTTTGGGCTAGTTGGATCAGTTATGGAGTTTCCAACAGGACGTCTGTGCATTCGTTTTAATGGACTAAGGGAACAATGAATTATTTGGGGACAGTTCATGACAGGCTTTTTAATAGTATCCCGTTCCATATTCGGAATCCAGTTTTCAACCGTAAAGTGGTACACGAGACATATTCCTACTCTCATATAATTGTACGATTACAATTGGGAGATTCATTATTGGAATTAATTGTCCACTTCAATGTGGTCGCCAGTGTGTTGGCTAAGAAACGTATAGTTCTTTTAGGTAACTTTCCATTGGGATTCAATTGGACAAGTTTAAGGTTGTAAGGAGCTGTATTTTGGTCTGCTAATTTTTTAAGTCCTAGACCCTCCGCCTTTTTACGATTCAGCTAAGTCTGGGCCATTGGTTTTTAGTATTAAAATATGATAAATTTAAAGTAATTTGTATATTTTTAATACTTACCAATGGCCCAGATGGGGATGGCCATCCCATGAGTGGGCACTCCTACCTCCCCGCTGAGTTATCACTTCAGTAGGCACAACTAGGAAGAATGATGTTGGCACCAATTCTGGTCTCTTCCTGGGTACTGCACATTTGCAAGTACTAAAAGTATGGATGGCCAGATAGGACTTTTAATTTTCAGTATTGTATGCAAATTTTGGGAATTGGGGGGGTTCAAAATTTGGCCCTTAATAATATTGAGGTTGCAGCAGCTAAGTCTGGGCCATTGGTAAGTATTAAAAATATACAAATTACTTTAAATTTATCATTTTCTAGAGTCATCACAAGTCATCAGTTCACAATCAAGATATTCTTTATATACCGTATGATTACCATAGAGAATGCCCAAGAGGAAATTTGAAAAATATTACAAGACTGAAAGACAGACTAAAGAAAAGCATTGAGAGTTTTGAATTTTTCTACAGTCAAAGTACTTCAGTTGAAAGGTTAGTAGTTCATGTACAGTAATAGCACAGGAATAATCTGAAAGTGGATTGTATTTTCTCTCCAAACCTTCAGTTTCACTGAACTTAAAAACTGTATCCTAGGTCCTGAATTCATGACATGTACTGTCCTTGTGAAAGCTAGTAGATTGACACTCACAAACAATACTGCAAGATATGGGTTTCAAAGCTCAACTTTGTGACCTGTATTATTGTTGTAAATGAACTACAAAAAGCATCACCATAAATTTCTAAGAAGTTTCATACTGTCAAAAGCTGGATTTTCTCTGTAAGTCTTGAAACAGATTCAGTGGAATGTTTCAGGTGAGTGTGCCAAGTGAAATCATTCCTTTGTGGATTATGGAGTCGCCAAGGTGAGTTCTCTCAAAGAATCTGATGACTTCTGTTGAAACTTGTGAATCAGCTGAGGGTCTGGTCAATGATTTGGTTAATTAAATAGGCTATATATCAGACTGTACCATATTATCTAAGTAAGAAGTGGAACAGAGATGTGAATAAGAGATATATAATGAAACATACTTGGGTTTGAAGTCAGTTTTTAATAGATGCTTTACATCAGAGCTTTAAAATTCATGCAAGAATCAGAAGCGATTCTCACACGGATAACAATGAAAATCAACTTTGATTTCCCAAAATGTGCATTTGATTCTCATCATAGAATCTAACATGTCCTTAAAGGCCTGGAGAATTCTACTTATTTTTTTTTCTCCCTCATAATAAGGTAACACATACTTGTTGCAGAGGTGTCTAGTGAAGTCTTGATTGACTTTACAGACAGCCAAGACTTCAGTAGTCACTATTGTCAAGGTACTGTAAATTGCATCAGCATGACCACCAAAAGTTGGTATGTTGAAACATGTTTTCTACACATATATACAAGACAAGAAACTCACAAAAGTTGAAACTAGGCCCTTAACCCTTAAGAGACTGGATAGTTGTCCTGAATTCACACCTGACAACAGCCTTCACATGTCCAGTGGCTTAATAGTGATTTCTAGTCAAGTTTTGGATGACTTAATCCTTTACCTAACACGAAAGACAGACAACACTTGCAAATCAAATTCTTGAATAACTAATGTTTTTTATTTTTGGCAACTATAGCACAGCTTATGACCCCTCAATGGAACAAGCTCATTCCAATGAGGGGTCATAAGTTAAATAAAAATACCAGGATTCTCAGCAAGCCAGGAAATAAGCAGACTGTCATCTGCAAAATGAGGTCCCCAGAGGGTGAATTTGGTAATGCTACCCTGCACAGCAGGGTAGCATCACTGAATTTACCCTCAGTGAACATCAATCTTAATCTAGGTCTGAACACCTAAACATAAAGAGGTACCCAGAGGATAAATTGGCTGACTGTATGGGATAGCATCAGCAAATTCATCCTCTGTGGACCTCATTCTACAAATGACAGATTGCTTATTTTCAGGCTTGATTCTCAGACAATTTTCCCTCAATTTTATGATGAAGGAGGGAGACTTTTTCTGTTTATCCTCAACACAGGCCTGAAAATAGTTGGAATTATTTAACTCCTCTCACGATTTCCCATACTTCATTTGCAAATTTAAGCTATTATATCTTGTTTGGCAGAGCTCAGCATTAAATTTTTAGTCCAGCAAGTGCAAAATAGTATCAGTGAAGAAATTTCCTGAAAAAATAGAGTGATGAGGCAGAATTTCAGTGATGAGGGTGCCTGAAAAACAAGTATTTTTTCAACATCCTAATATATTTTTTCAGGCACCAGACAGGAACAATCAGAACAAACTGTTTGGATTGTTTGGACAGAACAAATGCTGTACAAACATTAGTGGCACTACAGGTATGAAACATAGTTGAATTTCTGACCCCCCTCCCCTTTGAAGGTCTGTATAGAGATTGTTTCACTCACTGGTGAATTTCATACTTCATAAGACTTCTGCCCCAAATGTTAAACAAACTGGGAAAGTTGCTGCACAGGAGGAGTTGCAAAATATATGAATGATATGCATTGCTTACCCTCTGAGCAAGTTCACAGGATAACCCATACAAGACTGGGAAAATGTCCTAATTTTCTACTGTATCATTAAATTTGCCTTTACTGTAAGTTAACTGAGGAGTAATTTTTAGTTCAGTCCTATATGGGTATACAACATAAACTTTGTTTATTTGCCAAAAAATTAATTTTTATGCCCCCACAATTTTTTCATCACCACAAGATAAAAGTTCAATTTTCAGAGTACAGGTGCAATTCCATAGTAATGGCCCTTCATTGTTGAAAAAACGTTCCTTTTTTAGCTCCGTCTGACAAAATGTCAGCGGAGCTTTTCTAATGCTGAGTTGTCTATCGTCTGTCTGTCCATCATCAACATTTTGTTTGTGCCATAACTTTTGACAAAGCATTATAACAATATGTATTATCTAAAGACAGTGTGTTGCAAATTATTATATTGTTTGTGCCCCTCAAGGTCAGGATCACAGGCCCTTTGTTAAGGTGACAGAAAAACTTTGACATTCACTGTCACTTTTGATCGGCCCATATAACTTGGTATGATTGACAGATCTTATTTATTCTTGGTACAATTATTGCCTATGGCTCAATGGTGTGTTGCGACTTTGATCCAAAATCATATCATCAAGGTCAAGGTAAAAGCAAAACTTTGATATTGTTAGACAGCTCTTGTCCAGTCCATATAACTTGGTATGATTGACAGATCTTATTTATGCTTGGTTCAATTATTCAATTATTACTCATGTGTCTTGATTTTGATCCATTGTCATATCATCAAGGTCAAGGTCAAGGTCACAGACAGCAAACTTTGCTGTTGTTGTACAGCCCTTGTCTGGTGCATAGAACTTGGTATGATTGATAGATCTTATTCATAATGGGTACAATTATTGCTCATGACTCAAAGGTGTGTCATGACTTTGATCCACGGTCTTATCTTCAAGGTCAAGGTCACAGACAGCAAAACTTGGATATTATTATACAACCCTTGCCCGGTCCATATAACTTATGATTGACAGATCTTATTCATACTTGGTACAGTTATTGCTCATGACTCAACGGTGTGTCATGACTTTGATCCAAGATCATATCATCAAGGTCACAGTCAGCAAAACTTTTATTTTGTTATACAGCCCTTTTCCGGTCCATATAACTTGGTATGATTGACATATCTTATTCATAGTTTGTACAATTATTGCTTGCGACACAAAGGTGTGTTGCGACTTTGATACAAGGTCATATCATCAAGGTCAAGGTCTCAGCAAAACTTTGATATTGTTATACAGCCCTTGTCTGGTCTGTATAATTGAATCTATGAGAAAAATCTTGTTCATTCTTCACACAATTGTTACCCATAACCTAATGTTGTGTCATGACTTTGACCCATTGTCATATCATGAAGGTTAAGGTCACAAGCAGTAACACTTGGATTCTTGCCTTGTTTAGGCTGAGCTGTTTAGGCTGAGAGGCCTCCTGTTCAATTTGTACGTTTAAATTTTACTTTCCTTTGGTAGAACAATGTGCCATTTGAAAATTTTCTTATGATCACATATTGAACACCAGGTTTGATTTTGAGATTCCAAGTGATTGTAATTCCACACTAATTGCCTTGTTGCACAAAAATGTTGCTATTTTTTTGTTTCCACATTGTAACTTGCCATATTTTTATACTGTACCAATGACCCAGACTTAGCTGGTGCTAACTCTAAAATATCTAGGGCCAAACGCAAATTTTACCCCCCAATCCCCCAAATTTCCATCTAAAACTAGAAATTACATGTCCTATATGGTCCTCCATACTTTTACTCCACTGCGCATGTGCAGTGTCAAGGAGGTCTCGAAATTGACGCAAATATCATTCTTTGTTTGGCCCTCAATACAGTTACACTTCACTGTTATTTGTGCTTGTAAATCTAAATTTTTATACTGTACCAATGACCCAGACTTAGCTGGTGCTAACTCTAACAAAACCAGGGCCAAACACAAATTTTGCCCCCCAATCCCCAAAATTTGCATCCAAAACAAAAAGAAATCATGTCCTAAAGGACCTCCATACTACGCCTCTACTGCGCATGCGCAGTGACGCAGACGTCCCGAAATTGGCGCCAATTATCATTCTCTGTTTGGCCCTTCATCAGTCAACATCTCACTGATCTTTGTGCTTGTAAATCTCAGTTTAAAGGATGCCAGACACGTAATTTTTGGAGAAAATGTGATTCTAAGGAGGATAGAAGGAGGAGAGGAAAAAGAAGTGACAAAAAATAATCAGGGCTGTACTTAAAATTTTTTGATGAAATTATGTTAAGTTGCCTATTTTCGAGGCATGGGCCTCTTGTTGTCATTCTTGCTAATTGTTGCACTGCTTATTCAGTGTTTCCTCTCCCCTAGCCTTCTAAAGTCCCCCCTTGCAATTCTCCCATGCTTTTGGCATATTTTTGAGAAATTTCATTTCTAAAAGTTCCTGGGAGAGTTGCTTGGTTACAGAATGTTTTCTGTTATTTTCCCCATAGTTACGTTTTCACCCATGGGTGTATAACGTTTGTGTTCTGCATCTTCCATCTGATGTTCTGCAGATTCTCCCCTGGGAGTCTCTGTTTTGCATCAGATAGAGTGTAATTGATGACTGATTCCGGGCCAGTTTTTTCAGTGCCTGGAGTCATGTTTTCTGGTGTTTTTACACTGTTTGTTTTCATTGGCAACAGCCTTTTTTGAGGGGGGCTGTTTGCCTTTGCTGTAGTTTATCTCACTATAAGATACATTTATATTATCCGAAAGTGTCTCATTAATTATTTAGTATAAATTTAAAATTTTTGACCACACTTTGCCATCGGATCCATCGGGGCTCAATGTTACTTTTCAGCAACTTGGGCTTCGCTGAAAAAATATTTTTGCAAAATTATTTTGTTTTGCAATTGTTTTTTCATTTATTAATGGATCATGTTATTATGTATCTTTGTGTCAGGGGTTTTTGCGAGTAACTAGGACTTATTGTTGTTCTTTCACAATGAAGGGACGTTGTTCAAATTGTAATAGGAAGAAATCTTCCTCTGACTTTCATGATCATTGTATTAATTGTAGTCAGTGTTCTCGCATTAATCCCTGTCCTATATGTGAACATTGGGATGAGAAACATTGGAAACGTGTGTCACGATATGTTGTTTCTGGAGAAAGAGCGATGCCGGCTCTTTCTCCGCAAGGTCACTCTACTCTCTCAGTTTCTATTTCAGAGGAACCAGAACAGGGTGATGTTTCCATGTTATCTTCTTCAAGTGTGCGTCCGTCGTCACAAATGAATTCAGAGCTAGCGGCAAAAGTGCTCATGGAGATTAGACAAATGTCGTCCGCTAGCTCGCCCGGTGTAGCGTCCATTCACCGAATGGTTCGGCAGCCAGGTTCGTCCGATGCGGTCCAAGAGGAAATTTTTGGTGATGCGAGCACTATAAACATAATAGATGCACACCCAGTGACGGCGGATAGTAAGCGAGAACGGAGGAAGCCTTTGAGTCCGGTTCCTAGCTCGTCCAGGTCCAGCCGGGCCACGAGCGAGAGAGGCCCCTCTCTCGTACAACAACATCTGGGACCAGATGTTGTGGTACAAAATGTGTCTTTAGCAGAGCATACGTCCGTCGCTCGGGACGCTCCGTTGTATAAGCAGTCCGCAGAGACTGTTAAGGCTTCCTCTTCTCGTCAGCGCACACGACCGCACCTTGGCTGCGTGACCGCCGATATATTACCAGCTTCGCCGATCAAGGATTCTTCGGCGACCAGGTCACACCATCCGGCAGCCAGGGTTTCGAGACCGATGGACTCCGGACGTTCGCATAGGAAAAGTATGCGGGAGCCATCTGATGCGGAGCTGCCCTCGGCGAAGCAGCGAAAGACTGCGCCTCCGCAGGTCTCGACGCCGGACATTCTTGTGCAGATAGCACAGCTTATCGCAGCATCCCAGCAGCCGACAGAAACGGTGTCGGATCAAGAATTATCCGACGGCGCTGGGTCGGTACGCTCCGCCGAAGCATCGGGGGCGGACGACCAGGAACATCATGAGGTCCGACCGGATGGTGAAAGGGATACGGATGACTTGGAGCTATCCCTTTCGGAACAACATAAAGCTGCCGTGGACTTCATCCGGCACTTTCTCCCTCAAGTTGTTCCGTCGGGCCAGACTGCTGCGCTTCCGGACAAGAGAATTATAGCGTCATTGGACTCTGAATTTTTTGAGCGGTTCAGGGACATCGCTCCCGAGTTTCCGTCGCAGTCCAATAATGTTGCAAGAACATTTGAATTATTGAACGACGCTATATTTAAACTTGCTTCCAGGACGGGGAAAGCAGGTTTCTTGTCCGCTAATACTCTCAACCTGCCTTTCATTAATGCAAGGAATAAATTCGATACGGCAGGACAGGGTATACCGAGAGTTCCTCTGCGTATGGACGACGAGGCGGAAGACTTAGAGCTATCATTACCGTCGTCAGCTTCTATTCCAACCGCGGTGTTGGAAACAGCTATTGCGTCTAACAGAGCCAATTTAGATGCCTTATCGTACGCAGATCACCTTACTAAGGCGTTATCACTGCGCCTTCAGGGGAAAGAGTTTCAGGATATACAATCCTCTTTAAGACTTCTTTCAAGGGCAGTAGCTTATTCCACATGTAACTCCGCCCTTTCAGTGGCAAATCTGGAGTTGGTTAGACGTGACGCAGCCCTAGCTACATCCACACTAGTGGATTCTAAGGTGAAGAACTCTCTTAGAGTCGCTTCGGTCTCAGGAGAACTTCTCTTTGACGGCAAGCTTTCCGCTATTTATGATAAAATTACAAAGAAAGCTAAGGATTCTCTGTTGTTCAAATCTGCTCCTAAGAAGTCGGATACAGCAGACACGAATAAGACAGGCACTTCTGGGTCTAATGCGCCCAAGAGAGGTTCCTATAGAGGTTCCGGTGCGTCCTCTTGGTCTTATTCGAGAGACCGTCAGGATAGCGACTCTCGTTCGGGACGTCCTTCAGGCCGGGACAATCGGTCGGATGCCCCGAGGTCGACGGGGCGAGGTGCGGGTCGTGGAAGACGTGGTTTCTCCTACCGCAGGCCTCGCAGGTCCAGGAGGTGATGGCTTAAACCTCTATCACGTTCCGGTTGGCGGAAGGTTGTCAAGCTTTTCACAAGAATGGGCGTCGATTACGGACGACCCTTGGGTGAGAGGAGTGACTTCGGAAGGTCTAAAGATATCCTTCAAACGAAAGCCTCCATTAACTCGAAGTCCAAAGTGGACTCATCTTCCGTCAAATCTGCAGAAAAGAGACGCTCTGTTATCAGAGGTGCAGTCTCTTTTAATGAAGAACGCGGTAGAGGTCGTAGAAAACCAGGAATCTCCGGGTTTCTACAGCCATCTGTTTCTGGTTCCGAAACCAGACGGCTCGTTCCGTCCAGTCATAGATTTGAGCTGGATAAACAAGCTGATCGTCGCTCCGAAGTTTTATATGGAGACGATTCGATCGGTCAGAGCGAGTATTCGGGTGAACGATTATGCAACGAGCATAGATCTCAAAGATGCATACTTTCACGTCATGGTACATCCGACATTCCGAAAGTATCTACGCTTCGCAGTCCTAGGAGTGGTGTATCAATTCCGGGCGATGTGCTTCGGATTGAATCTAGCACCCTGGGCTTTCACTCGGGTAATGAACTCGGTAATGACCTACTTCCGAGCTCATTCGTCTGCGGTAACGTCGGCCTACCTGGACGACATTCTTCAGAGGTACGGCAACGAGTTAACGCTTCAGAACGATGTTCAGAATCTTCTTCTATTGCTCCGACGTCTCGGTTTTATAGTAAACGAGGAGAAGTCGGATCTGGTGCCGTCCAAGTCATTCACTCATCTGGGAATGAGCTTCGAGACGCACAACAATCTCGTTCGCCTGCCGTTAACCAGAGCGAAATTAGTCAGTTGTTACGCTCGCTATTGTCTTCACTCAGACAAAGTCACAGCGAGGGAGTTCATGAGACTGATAGGTCTGTGCAGAGCCACTGCAGATCTCATTCCAATGGGGCGGTTACGCACTCGTCCTCTCCAAATTTTCTTGACTCAGAATTGGAGTGTAAAGATTCATTCGCTCGATATAGACGTTCTCTTGTCAAATCAAGTGAAACAAGAGATTCAGACTTGTGCAAACATTCAGTGGTTGACTCAGGGAGTTCCACTGCAGTTGCCGAATCCGAGTTTTACGATTATGACGGATGCCAGTCAAACAGGTTGGGGTGCAATATTGATCCCAACGGATTCGAAGTGCCAGGGTCTTTGGGATCCGCAGTTTCTAGGCAAGCACATAAACATCAAGGAAATGATGTCAATTTGGCTTGCATTATGTCATTGGATGAACATTAGTCACGGCGAGAGAATTTATGAGACTGATAGGTCTGTGCGGAGCCGCCGCAGATCTCATTCCGATGGAGCAGTTACGCACACGTCCTCTTCAAATTTTCCTGACTCAGAATTGGAGTGTGAAAATTCATTCGCTCGATGTAGACGTTCTCTTGTCAGATCAAGTGAAACAAGAGATTCAGACTTGGGCAAACATTCAGTGGTTAACTCAAGGAGTTCCGCTGCAGTTGCCGGATCCGAGTTTTACCGTTATGACGGATGCCAGTCAAACAGGTTGGGGTGCATCATTAATCCCAACGGATTCGAGATGCCAGGGTCTTTGGGATCCGCAATTCCTGTGCAAGCACATAAACATCAAGGAAATGATGTCAATTTGGCTTGCGTTACGTCACTGGATGGACATTATTCACGATGCTCATGTCCAAATCCTATCCGACAATACGACAGTAGTGGCGTATATACGGAATCAGGGAGGCACTCATTCAGTTCCGTTGTTCAATCTAACGGAAAGAATCCTTCTGTTTGCGTTAGAACATCACGTTCTTCTTTCGGTCCGTCACATACCGGGTCGTCTGAATGTGCTAGCAGACTCCCTTTCACGAAAGGGTCGCTTGTTGCCGTCGGAGTGGACTCTCAACAAACAAGTATTCAATCAGATTTGCTACCAATGGGAACGGCCAATGATAGACTTATTTGCGACACATCTCAACAATCAGTTGCAGACGTATGTGTCTCCGTGTCCGGATCCAAGAGCATTTGCAGTAGACGCTCTGTCGATCCCTTGGGACGGAATGATAGGATATGCGTATCCTCCAGCGCCGTTAATTCAGCAAGTATTGCTAAAGATAAAACAATCTCAATGCAAGATTCTGTTGGTAGCATCTCTGTCGCCACAGAGACCGTGGATAAATCTACTCAGGTGTCTGTTGTGGGACCTCCCGCGGAAGCTTCCTCCACGGGAGGATCTTCTTTCGCAGGGGAAATCGTGCCAACTCCATCACAACGTTTTTCCGTTGTGCGGTCCTTCTTGCATGGCAAGTGGGGGCGCGGTGGCTCAGTTGGTAGAGGTGGAGGCTGCAAGCCGAGAGGTCCTCGGTTCGAATCCCACCTGCGGCAACCGCGTTGTGTCCTTGGGCAAGACACTTCACCCCGATTGCCTACATGGGGGCACGATGACGCTGTGTACTGAGGCGTACTGCACGTCGATGGTGCACATGTCTTCAACCAATCTAACCCTGCCTGTGCTGCGGTGCAGAGTTCAGAGTTACGATGTTGGGGAGCTGACAGCTGCTCGTCGTTGCTCGGTGGTTCTCTCCGGGTACTCCGGCTTCCTCCACCCGTAAAACTGTCACGGTCACGATTAGCCATTGTGCATAAGTATGTGACCTTAAACAACAATAAATAAATAAATTGCATGGCAAGCACTTTACAGGACGAGCAGTGGACGCGATTTCTAACTGTAGGAGGACCTCCTCTTCGCTAAACTATGCGGCTAAGTGGAAGGTTTTTCGTCGTTGGTGTAGGGATCATTCTGTAGATATATTCGATCCCTCTATACCAGACATTGCAAACTTTCTAGTATACTTGTTTGACGAAATCAAACTGCAGCCTGTTACTATAAAGGGTTATAGATCTATGTTATCTGATACCTATGCACATCATGATAGTTTACAAATTGGATCTAATGTCTCTTTATCGAAGTTGGTTAGAAACTTTTCGATAAATAGACCCAGAACTCTTAGATTAATTCCTAAGTGGAATTTAGCTTGGGTTCTTCTTAAATTGAAGGAAAAGCCATTTGAACCTCTTGGGACAGTAGATTTCAAATTCTTATCTTATAAGACAGCTTTTCTCTTAGCTTTCTCTTCTGCTAGAAGAGACAGTGAGCTTCATGCACTATCGGTGGTTGATTCTCTTTATCGTAGTGTTGGGAACACTATCACCTTCACTACTAATGTGGGTTTTTTAGCTAAGAATCAGGCTCCTAATAAATATCCGGAACCTATTGTTATTAAGGCTCTTCCGTCTTCAGACGGGCGTAGGCCTTTACTCTGTCCTGTTAGAGCATTACGTATCTATAAGCAGAGATTTCAGTTTATCAGAAAGGGACGGAAACGTTTCTTTCTGTCTTTGATGCCTAATAGAAAGGACATTTCAGTCCATTCTATTGCTAGATGGATTCAGTTAACTATCCGTACTGCTTATGAAGATTTATCTTCTTCTCAGCAGTCTGTGCTTAAGATTTCTGCTCATGAAGTAAGAGCTCTTTCTACTTCCTGGGCTTATGCTAATAGTGTTGCTATTACAGATTTAATGAAGGCTGCTTATTGGTCTCAGCCATCCACATTTACGAATTTTTATCTCAGAAATATTGAGTCCATTTCTGGAGACCTGCATTGTTTAGGTCCGTTATCTGTTGCTCAGAATGTCGTCCACTAAACAGTTGCAACTATAGTTATGCAGGCTTTCTGTTCCGGCAGTGACTCCGTCCGACTGCCCTCTTCGCTCTGGGCTATTTGACCCAGGGCAAGGGGAAGGGGGGGGGGGGGGCGGGTGTTCCCTTAGGTCACCTGCTTTATAGTGAAAAGCAAGGGAATGCCTCCTCCAAGTCAGTATTTCTGAGTCGCTTCCGGGATGGTTTTAAAGTGTAATATTTATGTTTAAATTCATTCATGTCTTATTTTTAAAGTGTAGCTCGGTGTGAAGCATTTGTATATGTCAAGTGTCAAACGGGCTTTAATATACAATACTCGGACACTTTTAAATGACTATAAAGAGTCTCAATTCTCTGGACTACTTTATTTATTGGCTTGCTTTAAAAATAATTAGTATAAGGGTTATACTGGATGTTAATAGAGAACATGAATGTTATTGTGCTCAATTATTAAGGGTAGTGTATCTTTCTAATTTAATGTTAAATAAGAAAGATACATGTAAAGCCTAATACTCCTTTTCTCCTTAAGGGGTTACCTCTTTACTATATAGTTGAGCTTATTGGATTTTCCTCTATGTCCTAGGCCCTCCAGCCTGTTTACTATTCAGCTAAGTCTGGGTCATTGGTACAGTATAAAAATGTTAAAAAATTTATAGTAATTTATATATTATTTATACTTACCAATGACCCAGACGGGGATGGCCCTCCCTGGAGTTGGGAACTCTTGCCTCCCCGCTGAGTACATAGCGCTGACCAGGCACTGCCAGTAAGAATGATAATTGGCGCCAATTTCGGGACGCCTGCGTCACTGCGCATGCGCAGTAGAGGCGTAGTATGGAGGTCCTTTAGGACATGATTTCTTTTTGTTTTGGATGCAAATTTTGGGGATTGGGGGGCAAAATTTGTGTTTGGCCCTGGTTTTGTTAGAGTTAGCACCAGCTAAGTCTGGGTCATTGGTAAGTATAAAAAATATATAAATTACTATAAATTTTTTAACGTTTTGAGGATGCCAGACACATAATTATGAGAGAAATGGTGGATATAAGGAGGAAATAGAAGGAGGAGAGGAAAAAACAATGGAAACAAATGTTCAGGGCTGTAACTTATAATTATTTTACGAAATTATTCATGTTACCTATTTTCGAGGCATGACCTTGTTGTGGTCATTCTTGCTATGAATGTTCCATTGTTTAATCAGTGTTTCCTCTCTCTCTTTCCTTTATTCTCCCCTAGATATTCTCCCATGCTTTTGGCGTATTTTTTGTAATGTTTATTACTAAAATTTCTTGGGAGTTTTGGCTTGGAAACAGAATTATTTTCTGTTTTTTTCCCCATGTTTACGTCCTCACCCTTGGGTGGTTAGGTGTTTTGGTCTGCATCTACCATCTGATGTTCCGCAGTTTCTTCTCTGGAAGTCTCTGTTTTTGCATCAGATAGTGCTTAAATTGGTAACTGATTTCGGGCCATGTTTATCAGTGCCTTGAGTCATGTTTCCGGTTTGTTTACACTTTTTGTCTATATTGACAACGGTTACTTCTCAAAGTGATTACTTTCCTCTGCTTAGTTCAGTTCATAGCAAGATACATTAATATTCTCCGTAATTGTTACATTCATTTTTTGAAATGATTTTAAAATTTTTGTCTGCACTTAGGCTTTTTGGGGATCCATTTGGGCTCATTGTTCCCATTGGGAACTTGGGCTCTTCTGAAAATTTTTTCAAAAATTCTTTTTTGGGAAATTATTTTCTTTTGAAATGTTATAATGGATTATAATATATTATGTATATTTATTTCAAGGGTTAGTGCGAGTAATATGACTGTGTATATTTTTTCATGTTGAAAAAATATTCTTCAATTGTAATGCGAGGATATCTTCCTCTAATTCACAGGTTCATTGTGTTTCTTATAGTCAATGTAGTCATGCAGTCGCACTAATTCTTGCTTTGTGTGTGTTGATTGATATGACAACGTTGGAGACATGTGTCACGGTATTTTGTTAGCAGTGAGGGGTCCATTACGGTCCTCTCTCCGTAGGGTCACTCCATATTATCAGTTTCTTTTTCAGAATTCAGAGTGATGTTTCCATGATGTCTTCAAGTGTGTCTCCGTCGTTGCAATATTAGGGCTAGCGGGAAGTGCTCAAGGTATTACGACAATTGCCGGGAGTTCGCTAGTTCGATCGAAGGCATTGATCGCCCGCTAGTCCGCCCGGTGTCGAGACCATTCACCAGGAAAGAATGGCTCAGAACCCGGGTTCATCTGTTGCGGTCCAGGGAAGCAGTTTGGGTGATGCGAGCACTATAAAACATCAGATGTGCACACCCAGCAACGACGGATCCGAGGATAGTACGGAGGAAGCCTGTCAGTCCGGTAGCTAGCTCGTCCAGGTTCACCCAGACCGCGAGAGGCCCCCTCTCTCTTGCATCAACATCTGCGCCACGATGTTGTTGTATGTTTGTTCGTTTAGTCGGAGCTTACGTCCACTCCTCCTGCTCGGTAAGCTCCGTCGCATGACAGTCTGACGCAGCTGTTATATTGGCTTCCTCATCCTCGTCAACACACACGACCGCACCTTGGCTATGTGACCACAGATTTCCAGGGGACGTTCTCATGTTATATAAATGCAGGATTGAAAGTCCCTGGTGCTCCTGCTTCGCCGACCAAGGAATACACGTCGACCAGGTCACTCCATCTGCTAGCCAGGGATACGAGACCTTTCCAGTTGGGACGTTCGCATATTATATAAATGCAGGAATGAACGTCCCGGGAGCTTACAGCGGATTATTCACGTAGGACCATGGCTCCACAGGTCTCATAGAGTAACATGAACAAGGTGTTGTTACCGTGATGTCTTCATAAAGTGTGCTTCAGGCGTCACAGGCAAATGAAGAGCTAGTGGCAAAAGTGCTCATGCATATAGGTCAATTACCCGGGAGTTTGCTAGTAGGATCGATGGCATTGATGTCCGCTAGCTCGCCCGGTGTCGCGACCATTCACCGAATGGCTCAGCACCTGGGTTCATCCGTTGCGGTCCAGGAAGGAAATTTGGGTGATGCGAGCACTATAAACCACAATGTGCACACCCAGTGACGACGGATACGAGGATGGTACGGAGGAAGCCTATTAGTCCGGTTCCTAACCCGTCCAGGTCCATCCGGGCTGCGAGCGAGAGAGGTACCTCTCTCGTACTACAACATCTGGGCACATATGTTGTAGTACAAAACGTTCCTCAGTCGGGGCATACATCCACCGCTCGGGACGCTCCGTTATACAGACAGTCCAGAGAGACTGCTCTTTCGGCTTCCTCATCCTCACGGCAGCACACGCGACCGCACCTTGGCTACGTGACCAGTCATATTCAACCAACATCGCCGACCAGGGATTCTACGGCGACCAGGTCATGCCATCCGGTAGCCAAGGATATGAGGCCTTCATACTCCGGATGTTCACATATTAAAAATATGCAGGAATCAACGTCCAAGGAGCTTCTAGCGGCTAAATTCTGTAAGACCGCAGCTCCATAGGCCTTCGTTACGTACGTGCTATCGCAGATAGCACAAATTATCGCAGCATCCCAGCACGCGACAGTAACTCTGTCGGATTAAGAATTATCCGAGGAAGCAGGGTTGGTACGTTCCACTGCAGCTTCAGGCACGGATGACCAAGAATTACAAGTAGTCTGACAGGATGGCGAAAGGGATACGGATGAGTTGTATTTTCCCTTTCGGAACAACATAATTGCCGTAGAGTGCATTCGGCATTATCTTCTGACGTTGTTCCTCCAGACCAAAAATTGCTGTGTTGCCAGATAAGAGACTGATAGTGCCACTGGACTCAGAATTCTTATCGGTTTAGGGACATCATCCCTCAATTTTCGACATAGTCCAGATATGTCTCACGAACATTTGATCTGTTGAATGACGCTATATTTATTTAACTTGCTACCTAAATGGGCTGGTCAGGTTTCTTATCGGCAAATGCTCTACATCTGCCTTTCATCAATTTATGGAATATTTTGTAACGGCAGGACAGAGCATTCTGAGAGTTATCTGCGTCTAGACGACCAGGTCAGGACCTAGTATTGTTTATACTGTCGTCTATGTCATTTCCAACCACGATGTTGGAAACGACAATATCGTCTAGCAGGGTCAGCTTAGTCGCATCATCGTTCGCAAATCACCTTACCAGAAAGTTATCATTATGTCTCAAAGGAAAAAGAATTCTAGGATGTACAACCTCCTTAAGAGTTCTTTCAAGGGCCTCACGTAAAACTCCGTCCTTTTAGTGGCAATATGGAGTTGGTTAGACGCGGCACGGCCCTGGCTACATCCACGCGTGTGGATAGTAAGGTGAAAAACTCTCTCGGAGTCATTTCGGTCTCCGGAGAGTTTTCTTCGACGGCAAGCTTTCCGCAATATATGATCAGATAACTAAGAAAGCTTCAGACTCTCTGCTATTCAAATCCGCTTCCATATAGTCGGATTCAGCAGAGAAGAGTAGGACAGGCACTTCTGGGATGAATACGTCCAAGGGAAGTTCCTATAGAGGTTCCTATGCGTCCTCTAGGTCTTACTCTGAAAACCGTCAGGGTAGCGATTCAGGTAGGGGGCCGTAATTCTGGCCGAGACATCCGGTCAGACACCCCTAGGTCGACGGGGCGAGGTGCGGGCCGTGGAGGACCTGACTTCTCCTTCCGCAAGCCTCATAGGACCAGAAGGTAATGGTATTAACCTCTATCATGTACTAGTGAGCGGAAGACTGTTTAGTTTCTCAATTAATTGGGAGTAGATTACGGACGTTCCTTGGATTCGAGGGGTGATTTCGGAAGGACTAAATTGTCCTTCAAACAAAAACCTCCGTTAACTCGGAGTCCAAGATGGACTCAGCTTCCGTCAAGTCAGCAGGAAAGAGGCTCGCTTCCATCAGAAGTCTAGTCTCTTCTGGATTGATCTCGATAGAGATCGTAGAAATCCAGGAATTTCCAGTTTCTACAACCATCCTTTTCTGGTTCCAAAAACCAGACTGCTCATTCCCTCCACTCATAATTCTGAGCTGGATAAACAAGCTGATCGTGGCTCCAAGTTTATGTATGGAGTCCATCCGATCGGTCAGATCGAGTATTCGGGTGTACGACTATGCTACATGCATAGATCTCAAGATGCGTACTTTCACGTCATGGTACATCAGGCGCTTCTTCATCATAGGAGTCGTGTATCAGTTCCGAGCAATGTGTTTTGGTCTGAATCTAGCCCCCTGGCCTTTCTCACTTGAATATCAAACTCGGTAATGACTCATTTCCGAGCTCATTCGTCTGTGATAACGTCGGCCTTCCTGGACGACATTCTTTAGAGGTACGGCAATGAGTTAACGCTTCAGAACGATGTGCAGAATCTGCTTCTATTGCTCCGACATCTCGGTTTCATAAGTAAACGAGGAGAAGTCGGATCTGGTATCATCCAAGTCATTCACCCACTGTGGGATGAGCTTCGAAATGCACAACATTTTCGTTCATCTGCCGTTACCCAGAGCGAAATTAATCAGTTGTTATGCTCACTATTGTCTTTGCTCAGACAAGGTCTCGGCGAGAGATCTCATGATACTGATACGTTTGTGCGGAGCTGCCGCAATTTTATTCCGATGGGGCGGTTACGCACTTGTCCTCTCCAATTTCTTCTGATCCAGAATTGGAGGGTGAAGATTTTTTCGATCAATATGTCAATCAAGTAAATAAGAGATTCAGACTTGGGCAGGTTTTCAGTGGTTAACTCAGGGAGTTCCACTGCAATTGCCGGATCCGAGTTTTACAGTCTTGACGGATGCCAGTCAAACAGGTTGGGTCATATCATTGAGCCCAATGGATTTGAAGGGCCAGGGTCTTTGGGATTCGTAGTTCATAATCAAGTACATCAACATCAAGAATGATGTCATTTTGGCTTGTGCTGCATTATTGGATAAACGTTATTCAGAATTCTCATGTGCTAATTCTGTCCGACAATTTGACGGTATTTGCATATTTTTGGAACTAGGTAGACAATCATTCCATTCTGTTTTTCATGCTAACGGAAGGAATTTTTCTGTTTGTACTAGAACATCAAGTTCTCCTATCGGTCCGTCATATTCCGGGTCGTCTGAATGTATTAGTGGACTCCCTTCACGGAGGGGCCGCTTGTTGACGCCAGAATGGACTTTCAACAAACGAGTATTCAATCAGATTTGCTACCAAGGAGAGCGGCATATGATCGACTTTTTCGTGACGCATCTCAACAATCAGTTGCAAAAGTATGTGTCAGAATGTTTGGATCTTCGAGCGTTTGCAGTAGACACTCTATCGATCTCGAGAGACGGAATAATAGGATATGCGTATCTTCCAGCGCCGTTGATTCAGCAGATATTGCGCAAGTTATACATCTCCATGCAAAATTCTGTTGGTAGCATTTCTTTCTCCACAAAGACCATGGTTTAATCTACTCAGGCGTCTGTTGTGGGACATGCCGTGGAAGCTTCCTCCACATTTCAGTCCATTCTATGGTCAGATGGATTCAATTTTCTTTCTGTACTGCTTATGATAATATCTTCAGTCAGCAGTCTGTGCTTTAGTTTTAAGCTCATGAAGTAAGAGTTCTTTCTACATCATGGGCTTATGCTAATAATGTTGCTATTACAGATCTAGTGAGGGCTGCATATTGTTCTTAGCCCTCCACTTTCTCGAATTTTTATCTGAGAAATATTGAGTCCTTTTCTGCAGATCTGCATTGTTTAGGTCCGTTATTTTTCACTTAGAATGTCGTCCACTAAACAGTGGCAACTATACATATGTAGGCTTTCGGTTCCGGCAGTGACTCTGTACTGCTGCCCTCTTCGCTCTGGAGTATTTGATCCAGGGCAAGGGGAATGGGAGGGGGGCAGGCGTTCCCTTAGATCACCTGCTTTATAGTGTAAAGCAAGGGAATACCTCCCTTGGAGTCCGTAATTCCGAGTCGGTACCTGGATGGTTTTAAAGTAAAGCTAATGTTTACTCATCTATGTAATATTTTTTAAGTGTTGCTCGGTGTGAGACATTTGTATATATCACATATTATTTGGGCGTTAATATACAATCCTCGGACACTGTTATATGAGTATAAAGAGTCTCATTTTGCGGGACTTCCTTATTTATTGGCTTTCCTTTAAAAATATTAGTATAAAGGGTTATACTGAATGTTAATAGAGATCATTGATGTTATTACGCTCAATTACAGAATTTGATACAAATAAGAAAGATACATGTAAAGCCTATCTCGCATTTTCTCCTTCAGGGGATAGTTCTGTTATATGTAATTGAGTCTATTGGATTTTCCTTTATGTCCTAGGCCCTCCAACCTTTTTACTATTCAGCTAAGTCTGGGTCATTGGTACAGTACAAAAATGTTAAAAAATGTATAGTAATTTATAGATTTTTTATACTTACCAATGACCCAGACGGGGATGGCCCTCCCATGAGTTGGGAACTCATACCTCCCCGCTGAGTACATAACGCTTACCAGGGACTGGTTGTAAGAATGATATTTGCGCCAATTTCGAGACCTCCTTGACACTGCGCATGTGCAGTGGAGTCAAAGTATGGAGGACCATATAGGACATGTAATTTTTGGTTTTAGATGCAAATTTTGGGGATTGGGGGTAAAATTTGCGTTTGGCCCTAGATATTTTAGAGTTAGCACCAGCTAAGTCTGGGTCATTGGTAAGTATAAAAAATATATAAATTACTATAAATTTTTTAACTTTCATGGTATAATGATTTGAAATTTTCTCTTATTCTTACAAAAGGAAGATCAAGCCTTTTTTAAGCTTTTTCTTTAGTAAAATGGTAGCTGTGGCTCTTGTTTGTGTCAAACTTTGTGTGTTGGGGTGGAGGGGGCTCACACAATACCTTTTTTAGGGTATTTTCTTCTCTGGAGATCAGTTCCATATGACTATGGTTTACAGTTTATCAGTGTTTGTCAGTGGGCAATCATTGTTAACTACCATGTAGGGGGAGGGCCTATAGAAATGGGCTCTGGCCATCCTTCTGCCTGTCCATCCATCCTTCCATCTGCCTGTCCTGTCCCATTTCTTGTCATCACATTTAAAACCCACTCAAAATATTTTGCCTAAATTTAGTATTTAGCTTTTTTGGGGATAGTAATTTTTTGTGATAATATCATGAATGGAATTGCAAACTAGCTGTGTCCGTGTATTTCTTCAGGAGGTATTGCTTTTGTTGATTTAGAATTTCTTCTCATCACATTTACCATTTGTTGTCATCACATTTCAAAGAAAACTATTGAAGATTTTTTTTTTAATTTTAAATTTAATATATTGCTTTTTGGTAATAATATCATGAAGGTGATTGCGAACCAGCTGTGTCCAAGTATTTCTTGTGGAGTTAATGGCCTTGGTGGACTTGGCACCTGGCAGTGAATTGGCCATCCCATGGCATTGCACTTGTTTTGATTTTATGTAGAGTTAGCAGTATGCTCTTTATGTGAAACTCTGTTGAAGAGGGTTCAAATATAAGCTTTGATAAAGTTTACTAAAAGACAGTTTATGACTTACGTTGATATTGAAGTTACCTGAAATCTCAGAGAGCACCTTTCAACAGTATATTTCTTCATCACATTTTATTTTTAAAAAATGTGAAATCATATTATAAAAATGAGAGATACGTAAATAGATAAAATGATTGTGGAAATTTGATGATTGATTTCAAAAGGGCAGTTCGAGTTAATTAATTGAAGCAGTCCTTCATCCAGTTTGTGCAGGCCTGTCAGATTTCTTTTCTTAAAGGAGGAGCTCAGAATAAGGTTTTTTAATACCGATTGTACATTTCATAGTTGAGGCCCAGTTCAAGTTTTAACGTATTGTCATTCGTCTGTTACTTGTTGCCTAGTAGGAGTTTCCTATCAATAAACTTTAAAAACCTTGTGTGTTTTCTTATTTTAAGAATTTTTACTAAGAGGATTTTTTTTACTTCCAACATTTTTAACCTGGATTAGTCAGGTGCTGTTTCATTGAGACCTGGTCTGTCAGTATCAAGTGTCAATTAAGTAATGTTACGACCCATTTCAAATGCATGATCAGAACCACTTTACCAATGATTTTTTTCAGTTAATAAAATGTTGATCTTGCTGAGATTCAGTTGATAATTTCTATATCTCCCTAACAGGTATTACCAAAACAACTGGAATGTTTGGGACTTGCCAATAAAGCACAGATGATCTCCCGTTTTGAAGAAATTTACAAACAGATCTGGACTTTAAATGGTGACCATGTCAGTAGGATATATGCAGGAACAGGTGCTCTTGGCGGAGGCAGATCTAAGGTCAGTACTAATTTTATTATGAAATCAAGTCATGGCTTTTGTAAAATAGACAGGGCATATTTTTAGGAATGTTGAAAAAGTTGTAATAAAGGTGATTATTATTGACAGGGTTGGAGGATTATCGTTATTTCATGTGTTCACTCATAAAGACAAGGACAGTTCTTATGAGTCTCCACTACACAATAACATATAGGTTTAGTAGTGGGGTAGTGTCATCTAATAAAGTCTTGGTTGCATGTACAGTGGAGCCCACTTGATTGTATTTCTCTTTACTGAATAACCCTGTTGATTGAATATAATTTCCCAACACAAAACCATTTACCATACCTCCAGTACAAAGTTGACCTATTAACTGAACATAGGTTATACAGTGAACTCCTGTTAATTGAATAAAAAATCTTGTAACCTGTCGAGAAATTATCCTGACTCTTCCCAGTTTTCCTTTGTTTATAGACCTGTTTGTCCTCAGTACATCCAGTGCAGGCTATTAATCTATTATATCTTGTTTGACAGAGCTCATGGAGCTCTGTCAAACAAGATATAATAGAATAAATGCTAAGTTTATCTCTAGAATACAGGAAAGTGATACAGTCCCTGTTAATTGAATACTCCAGTTAAATGAATAATTTTCATTGGCAAAGTGGCTATTCAGTTAACGGGTTTCCACTGTATAAGCAGCTAGGGCTTGATTAGAACCACTGTCAGTATTTGTCTATTCTGTGGATGACCTTCTGATGATTACAGCCTAGTGCAACTATTCTGAGGCTGTTTGTCAAAATTGGAAATGGGCCCTTCATGGTGAAGTAACAATGGTGAAGTTACATCTTGTGAATATTTTAAAACATAAAATCTTAAAATTTTTATACTGTACCAATGACCCAGACTTAGCTGGTGCTAACTCTAAAATATTTAGGGCCAAACGCAAATTTTACCCCCCAGTCCCCAAAATTTGCATCTAAAACCGAAAAATACATGTCCTATATGGTCCTCCATACTTTTACTCCACTGCGCATGCGCAGTGTCAAGGAGGTCTCGAAACTGCCGCCAAAAGTCGTTCTTTGTTTGGCCCTCAATACAGTTACACTTCACTGTTATTTGTGCTTGTAAATCTCAGTTTTAAGATGCCAGACACATAATTATGAGAGAATTGGTGGATATATGTGGAAATAGAAGGTGGAGAGGAAAAAACAGTGGATACAAATGTTCAGGGCTGTAACTTATAATATTTTTATACTGTACCAATGACCCAGACATAGCTGGTGCTAACTCTTAAAATTCTAGGGCCAAACACAAATTTTGCCCCCCAATCCCCAAAATTTGCATCTAAAACCAAAGAAATCATGTCCTGAAGGTCCTCCATACTTTGCCTCCACTGCGCATGCGCAGTGTCAAGGAGCTCCCGAAATTGGCGCCAATTATCATTCTTTGTTTGGCCCTTCATCAGTTCACATCTGACTGATATTTGTGCTTGTAAATCTCAGTTTAAATGATGCCAGACACATAAATATTAGAGAAATGGTGGATCTAAAGAGGATATAGAAGGAGGAGAGGAAAAATGAGTGACAGAAAATAATCAGGGCTGTAACTTAAAATTTTTTAATGAAATTATGTTAAGTTGCCTATTTTCGAGGCATGGGCCTGTTGTTGTCATTCTTGCTATAAAGTTACACTGCTTGTTCAGTGTTTCCTCTCTCCTTTTCCTTTAAGTCCCCCCTTGCTATTCTCCCATGCTTTTGGCATATTTTCTGTAATATTATTACTAAAATTTCTTGGGAGTCTTAGCTGAATAACAGAATGAATTCTGTTCTTTTCCCCATGTTTACATTCTCACCCATGGGTGTTTAGGCGTAGTGTTCTGCATCTACCATCTGATGTTCTGCAGTTTCTTCCCTGGAAGTCTCTGTTTTGCATCAGATAGTGTATTATTGGTAACTGATTTTGGGCCAGGGTTATCAGTGCCTGGAGTCATGTTTCTGGTGTTTATACACTTCTTGTTTACATTGACAACAGTCTCTGTGGAGGGGGATTTCTTGTCTTTGTACTAGTTTAATCATTACAAGATACATTATTATTATTCGTAAGTGTTGCATTAATTTTTTAAAATATTTTTAAAATTTTTGTGCACACTTAGGCTTGGGATCCATTGGGGCTCAACGTTACTTTTCAGAAACTTGGGCTTTTCTGACAAAAATATTTTTTCAAAAAATTTTTTTGATTTCAATTATTTTTTCTATGTTAATGGATCATGTTATTATGCATCTTTGTTTTCAGGGGTTGGTGCGAGTACTAGGACTTTTTTGTATTCTTTTCACAATGAAAGGATATTGTTCAAATTGTAATAAGAGGAAATCTTCCTCTGACTTTCATGATCATTGTATTAATTGTAGTCAGTGTACTCACACTAACTCCTGTTCAGTATGTGTATATTGGGATAACAAACATTGGAAACGTGTGTCACGGTATGTTGTTAGCGGGGAAAAGGCCATGCCGGTCCTTTCTCCGCAGGGTCACTCTAGTTTATCAATCTCTATTTCAGAGGAACAAGAACAGGGTGATGTTTCCGTGATGTTTTCCAAAAGTGTGCCTCCGTCGTCACAATTAAATGAAGAGCTAGCGGCAAAAGTGCTCATGGAAATACGTCAATTGCCTAAGAGGTCCCTAGTAGGATCGACGGCGTTGACGTCCGCTAGCTCGCCCGGTGTAGCGTCCATTCATCGAATGGTTCGGCAGCCGGGTTCGTCTGTTGCGGTCCAGGAAGGAGATTTGGGTGATGCGAGCACTATAAATAAACAAGGTGCACACCCAGTGACGGCGGATCAGAGGAGAGAACGGAGGAAGCCTATTAGTCCGGTTCCTAGCTCGTCCAGGTCCATCCGGGCTGCGAGCGAGAGAGGCCCCTCTCTCGTACAACAACATCTGGGACCTGATGTTGTGGTACAAAATGTTTCGCATTCGGAGCATATGTCCACCGCTCGGGACGCTCCGTTATATAGACAGTCCGGAGAGACTCCAGAAGGCTTCCTCATCCTCTCGGCAGCGCACACGACCGCACCTTGGCTACGTGACTGCGGATATCCAGCCAGCTTCGCCAATCAGGGATTCCACGGCAACCAGGTCATGCCATCCGGTAGCCAGAGACAGGCCTGTAGAGTCCGGACGTTCACATAAGAGAAGTATGCAGGAGTCAGTGTACACGGAGCTTCCAGCAGCTAAGTAACGTAAGACCGCTACTCCACAGGCCTCAGTGACGGACGTGCCATCCCAAATAGCACAAATTATCGCAGCATCCCAGCAAATGACAGAATCTCTGTCGGATCACGAATTATCCGACGACGGTGGGTCGGTACGCTCTGCTGATGCATCAGGTACGGACGACCGAGAACATCATGGGGTCCGACAGGATGGCGAAAGGGATTCCGAGGATTTGGGGCTATCCCTTTCGGAACAACATAAAGCTGCCATAGATTTCATCCGGCATTACCTTCCACAAGTTGTTCCATTGGGCCAGATTGCTGCGATGCCGGATAAGAGACTGATAGCGTCATTGGACACAGAATTTTTTGATCGGTTCAGAGACACCGTCCCTGAGTTTCCGACACAGTCCAATATTGTCACAAGAACATTCGAATTATTGAACGACTCTATCTATAAGCTTGCTACCAAAACAGGCAAGGCTGGTTTCTTGTCCGCTAATGCTCTCAATCTGCCTTTCATCAATTCAAGGAATAAATTCGAAACGGCAGGACAGGGCATACCGAGAGTTCCTCTGCGTCTAGACGACGAGGCGGAAGACTTGGAATTGTCTTTACCGTCGTCTATGTCTATTCCAACCGCGACGTTGGAAACGACAATAATGTCTAACAGAGCTAGCTTAGACGCTTTATCATGCGCAGACCACCTTACTAAGGCGTTATCATTGCATCTTCAAGGGAAAGAATTCCAGGATATACAATCCTCATTAAGACTTCGTTCAAGGGCAGTAGCTTATTCCACGTATAACTCCGCCCTTTCAGTGGCAAACCTGGAGTTGGTTAGACGTGACGCAGCCCTAGCTACATCCACGCGCGTGGATAGTAAGGTGAAGAACTCTCTCAGAGTCGCTTCGGTCTCCGGAGAGCTTCTCTTCGACGGCAAGCTTTCAGCAATCTATGATAAGATAACTAAGAAAGCTTCGGATTCTCTGCTATTCAAATCCGCTTCTAAAAAGTCGGATACAGCAGAAAAGAGTAAGACAGGCACTTCTGGGACAAGTACGCCCAAGAGAAGTTCCTATAGAGGTTCTTATACATCCTCTAGGTCTTATTCTAGAGACCGTCAAGGCAGCGACTCACATACGGGACGTTATTCTGGCCGAGACAACCGGTCAGACGTTCCGAGGTCGACGAGACGAGGTGCGGGTCGTGGAGGACGTAGTTTCTCCTTCCGCAGGCCTCTCAGGTCCAGGAGGTGATGGTTTGAACCTCTATCGTGTTCTGGTAGGCGGAAGATTATCGAGTTTTATAAACAAGTGGGCATCGATTACGGACGAACCCTGGGTCCAAGGGGTAATTTCGGAAGGACTAAGAATATCCTTCAAACGAAAGCCTCCATTAACTCGAAGTCCAGAATGGACTCATCTTCCGTCAAATCCGCAGAAAAGAGATGCTCTTTTATCAGAAGTACAGTCTCTTCTGACGAAGAACGCGGTAGAGGTCGTAGAAGACCAGGAATCACCGGGTTTCTACAGCCATCAGTTTCTGGTTCCGAAACCAGACGGTTCGTTCCGTCCAGTCATAGATCTGAGCTGGATAAACAAGCTGATCGTCGCTCCGAAGTTCTATATGGAGACGATTCGATCAGTCAGAGCGAGTATTCGGGTGAACGACTATGCTACAAGCATAGATCTCAAAGATGCGTACTTTCACGTCATGGTACATCTGACATTCAGAAAGTATCTACGCTTCGCAGTCCTAGGAGTTGTATATCAATTCCGGGCGATGTGCATCGGTTTGAACCTAGCGCCCTGGGCTTTCACTCGAATAATGAACTCGGTAATGATACATTTCCGAGCTCATTCGTCTGCGGTAACGTCGGCCTACCTGGACGACATTCTTCAGAGGTACGGCAACGAGTTAACGCTTCAGAACGATGTGCAGAATCTGCTTCTATTACTCCGACGTCTCGGTTTTATAATAAACGAGGAGAAGTCGGATCTGGTGCCGTCCAAGTCATTCACTCATCTGGGAATGAGCTTCGAGACGCACAACAATCTCATTCGTCTGCCGTTAACTAGAGCGAAATTAATCAGTTGTTACGCTCGCTATTGTCTTCACTCAAAGTCACAGCGAGGGAGTTCATGAGACTGATAGGTCTGTGTGGAGCCGCTGCGGATCTCATTCTGATGGGGCGGTTACGCACTCGTCCTCTCCAAATTTTCTTGACTCAGAATTGGAGTGTAAAGATTCATTCGCTCGATATAGACGTTCTCTTGTCAAATCAAGTGAAACAAGAGATTCAGACTTGGGCAAACATTCAGTGGTTGACTCAGGGAGGTCCACTGCAGTTGCCGGATCCGGGTTTTACGATTATGACGGATGCCAGTCAAACAGGTTGGGGTGCAACATTGATCCCAACGGATTCGAAGTGCCAGGGTCTTTGGGATCTGCAGTTTCTAGGCAAGCACATAAACATCAAGGAAATGATGTCAATTTGGCTTGCATTACGTCATTGGATGAACATTATTCAGAAAGCACATGTCCAAATCCTGTCCGACAATACGACAGTAGTAGCGTATAACCGGAACCAGGGAGGCACTCATTCCGTTCCGTTATTCAATTTAACGGAAAGAATCCTTCTGTTTGTTCGAGAACACCAAGTTCTACTTTCGGTCCGTCATATTCCGGGTCGTCTGAATGTATTAGCAGACTCCCTTTCACGGAAGGGTCGCTTGTTGCCATCAGAATGGACTCTCAACAAACAGGTATTCAATCAGATTTGCTACCAATGGGAACGGTCAATGATAAGACTTATTTGCGACACAACTCAACAGTCAGTTGCAGACGTATGTGTCACCATGTCCGGATCTCCGAGCATATGCAGTAGACGCTCTATCGATCTCGTGGGACGGAATGATAGGATATGCGTATCCTCCAGCGCCGTTGATTCAGCAAATATTGCTAAAGATAAAACAATCTCAATGTAAAATTCTGTTGGTAGCATCTCTGTCTCCACAGAGACCGTGGATAAATCTACTCAGGTGTCTGCTGTGGGACTTACCGCGAAAACTTCCTCCATGAGAGGATCTTCTTTCGCAGGGGAAGTCGCGTCAACTTCATCACAACCCACAAGGTCTCAACCTTCACCTATTTCCGTTGTGCGGTCCTTCTTGCACGGCAAGCATTTTACAGGACGAGCAGTGGACGTGATTTCTAACTGTAGGAGGACCTCCTCTTCGCTAAACTATGCGGCTAAGTGGAAGGTCTTTCGTCGTTGGTGTAGGGATCATTCTGTTGATATTTTTGATCCCTCCATACCAGACATTGCAAACTTTCTAGTATACTTGTTTGACGAGATCAAACTGCAGCCTGTTACTATTAAAGGTTATAGGTCTATGTTATCTGATACCTATGCACACCATGATAGTTTACAAATTGGATCTAATGTCTCTTTATCTAAATTAGTTAGAAACTTCTCGATAAATAGACCCAGAACTCTTAGATTAATTCCTAAATGGAATTTAGCTTGGGTTCTTCTTAAACTGAAAGAAAAGCCATTTGAGCCTCTTGGGACAGTAGATTTCAAATTCTTGTCTTATAAGACAGCATTTCTCTTAGCTTTCTCTTCTGCCAGAAGAGTCAGTGAGCTTCATGCACTATCGGTGGACGATTCTCACTATCGTAGTGTCGGGAACACTATTACCTTTACTACTAATGTTGGATTTTTAGCTAAGAATCAGGCTCCTAATAAATATCCGGAACCTATTGTTATTAAGGCCCTTCCGTCTTCAGATGGGCATAGGCCTTTACTCTGTCCGGTTAGAGCTTTACGTATTTATAAACAAAGATCTCAGTTTATCAGAAAGGGACGAAAACGCTTCTTTCTGTCTCTTATGCCTAATAGAAAGGACATTACGGTCCATTCTATTGCTAGATGGATTCATTTAACTATCCGTACTGCTTATGATAATCTATCTTCAACTCAGCAGTCTGTGCTTAAGATTTTGGCTCATGAAGTAAGAGCTTTTTCTACATCTTGGGCTTACGCAAATAGTGTTGCTATTACAGATTTAATGAAGGCTGCATATTGGTCTCAGCCATCCACATTCACAAATTTTTATCTCAGAAATATTGAGTCCATTTCTGGAGATCTGCATTGTTTAGGTCTGTTATCTGTTGCTCAGAATGTCGTCCACTAAACAGTTGCAACTATAGTTATGCAGGCTTTCTGTTCCGGCAGTGACTCCGTCCTGCTGCCCTCTTCGCTCTGGGCTATTTGACCAAGGGGAAGGGGGGGGGGGGGGGGGTGTTCCCTTAGGTCACCTGCTTTATAGTGAAAAGCAAGGGGATTCCTCCTCTGGAGTCAGTAATTCTGAGTCGTTACCGGGATGGTTTTAAAGTGTAAAATTAATGTTAAAAATTCATTCATGTCATATTTTTAAAGTGTAGCTCGGTGTGAAGCATTTGTATATGTCACGTGTCAAACGGGCGTTAATATACAATCCTCGGACACTTTTAAGAGAGTATAAAGAGTCTCAATTCTCTGGACTAACTTTATTTATTGGCTTACTTTAAAAATAATTAGTATAAGGAGTTATACTGGATGTTAATAGAGAACATGAATGTTATTATGCCCAATTATGGAGGGTGTTGTGTCTTTCTAATTTATCATAAAATAAGAAAGATACATGTAATGCTTAATACTCCTTTTCTCCTCGAGGGGTTGACTCTATTTATATAGTTGAGCTTATTGGATTTTCCTCTATGCCCTAGGCCCTCCAGCCTTTTTACTATTCAGCTATGTCTGGGTCATTGGTACAGTATAAAAATGTTAACAAATTTATAGTAATTTATATATTTTTTATACTTACCAATGACCCAGACGGGGATGGCCCTCCCAGGAGTTGGGAACTCATACCTCCCCGCTGAGTACATAGCGCTGACCAGGCACTGCTTGTAAGAATGATAATTGGCGCCAATTTCGGGACATCCTTGACACTGCGCATGCGCAGTGGAGGCAAAGTATGGAGGACCTTCAGGACATGATTTCTTTGGTTTTAGATGCAAATTTTGGGGATTGGGGGGCAAAATTTGTGTTTGGCCCTAGAATTTTAAGAGTTAGCACCAGCTATGTCTGGGTCATTGGTAAGTATAAAAAATATATAAATTACTATAAATTTTTTTAACTTTTTTACGAAATTATTCATGCTACCTATTATCGAGGCATGGCCTTGTTGTGGTCATTCTTGCTATGAATGTTCCATTGTTTAATCAGTGTTTCCTCTCTCCCCTTTCCTTTATTCCCCCCTAGCTATTCTCCCATGCTTTTGGCTTATTTTTGTAAATTAATAAAATTTCTTGGGAGTTTTGGCTTGGTAACAGAATTTTTTTCTGTTTTTTCCCCATGTTATGTCCTTACCCTAGGGGTGTTTAGGCGTTTTGGTCTGCATCTACTATCTGATGTTCTACAGTTTCTTCTCTGGAAACCTCTGTTTTGCATCAGATAGTGTTTTAATTCGTAACTGATTTCGGGCCATGTTTGTTTCAGTGCCTGGAGTCATGTTTCTGGTCTGTTGACACTTTTGCTTATGTTGACAACTGTTACTTCTGACAGTGATTACTTGTCTTCTGCTTAATTTAGTTCATAGTAAGATATATTAATATTGTCCGTAAGTGTTACATTAATTTTTCAAAATGATTTTAAATTTTTGTCCACACGTTTTTGGGGATCCATTTGGGCTCAGGGTTTCCATTGGGAACTTGGGCTCTTCGGAAAAATTTTTTTTTTCTTTTTGAATAATTTTTTCGCAATGTTATAATGGATTATTTTATTATGTATCTTTGTTTTCAGGGTTTGGTGCGAGTACTTTGAATGTTTATTTTTTCACTTTGAAAAATTTTTTGTTCAATTGTAATGGGAGGAAATCTTCCTCTGATTTCTGTATTAATTATAGTCAACGTACTCGCACTAACCCTTGTTCAATGTGTATTAATTGGGATGACAAACGTCGGAGGTGTGTGTCACGGTAGGATGTTAGTGGGGAGAGGACCATGTGGCCCTCTCTCTGCCGAGTCACTCTAGTTTTTCACTCTCTTTTTCAGAGGAACAAGAACAGGGTGATGTTTCCATGATGTCGTCCAAGAGTGTGCTTCCGTCATCACAATGAAGCGCTAGCAGCAAAAGTGCTCATGGATATACGGCAATTGCCTAAGAGACCCCTAGTAGGGTCGACGGCGTTGACGTCAATGTCTGCTAGCTCGCCCGGTGTCTCCCCCATTTACCGAATGGGTCAGTGCACGGGTCGTCCATTGCAGTCCAGGAAGGAATTTCAGGTGTTGCGAGCACTATAAACATACCATGTGCACACCCAGTGACGACGGAACAGAGGATAGTACCGAGAAAGCCTGTTAGTCCGGTTCCTAGCTCGTCCAGGTCCATCCGGACCGAGAGTGAGAGAGGCCCCCTCTCTCTTACATCAACATCTGCGCCGTGATGTTGTTGTATGTTCGTTTGATAGTCAGAGCATACGTCCACTCCTCCTGTTTGGGACACACTGTCGCATAGACAGTCTGACGCGGCTGTTCTATTGGCTTCCTCATCCTCACGTCAGCACACACGACCGCACCTTGGCTTTGTGACCACAGATTCCGGAGGACGTTCATATATGATATAAGGCAGGAAGGAACGTTCTGGGATCTTCTGCTTCGCTGTCCAGGGATTCCACATCAACCAGGTCACTACATCTGCTTGCCAAGGACACAAGGCCTTTCCAGTTGGGACGTTCACATATTATATAAATGCAGGAATGAATGTCCCTGGAGTTTCCAGCGGCTATTTACGTAAGACAGCGGCTCCACAGGTCTCTTTGATGATCAAGAACAGAGTAATGTTTCTGTGATGTCTTCAAAGTGTGAGTCACAATCAAATGAAGAGCTAGCGGCTAGAGTGCTCATGCAGATACGTCAATTGCCTAAGAGGTCCCAAGTAGGATCGACGGCTTTGGCGTCCGCTAGCTCGCCAGGTGTAGCGACCATTCAGCGAATGGCTCGGCACCCGGGTTAGTCCGTTGCAGTCCAGGAGGAGGTTTGGGTGATGCGAGCATTATAAATACACGTGCACACCCAGCGACGACGGATACGAGGATGGTACGGAGGAAGCCTATTAGTCTGTTTCCTAGCTCGTCCAGCTCCGCATGGGCTGCGAGCGAGAGAGGTCCCTCTCTCGTACAATAACATCTGGGTACAGATGTTGTCGTACAGAATGTTCCTCAGTCGGGGCATACATCCACCGCTCGGGACACTCCGTAATATAGACAGTCAAGGATACGAAGCCTTCATACTTCGGACGTTCGCATTATAAAGTATGCAGGAGTCAACGTCTGAGGAGCTTCCAGCGGCTAAATATTGTAAGACCGCAGCTCCACAGGCCTCCGTTGCAGACATGCTACTGCAGTTAGCACAAATTGTCGCAGCATCCCAGCAACCGACAGAAACTCTGTCGCATCAGGAATTATCCATAGTAGCTGGGTCGGTACATTCCACTGCAGGTGCAGACATGGACGACCAAGTATTACAAGTGGTCCGACTGGATGGCGAAAGGGATACGGAATAGTTTAATTTTTCCCTTTCGGAACAACATAATTGCCGTGGAGTTCATCCGGCTTTAATTTTCAGACGTTGTTCCTCCGGACCAAAATGCTGCATTGCCGAATAAAAGACTGATAGCGCCACTGGACACAGATTTCTTTAATCGGTTCAGGGACATCGTCCCTCAGTTTCCGTCTCAGTCCAGAAATGTCTCAGAGACATTTGAATTTTTTATATGACGCTATATATAACTTGCTATTAATAGAGCAAGTCCGGTCTCATTTTGGCAAGTGCTCTTCATCTGCCTTTCATCAATTTATGGAATAATTTGAAACGGCAGGACAGGGCATTCCAAGAGTTCCTCTTCGTCTAGACGACCAGGTCTAAGTCCTAGAGTTGTCTATACTTTCGTCTATATCTATTCTAACCATGTTGGAAACGTTAATATCGTCTAATACGGCAAGCTTAGACACATTATTGTACGCAGATCACCTTACCAGAGCGTTATCATTACGCCTCAAGGGAAAAGAATTCCAGGATGTATATCCTCCTATAAATTCATCCAAGGGCCTCACGTAGAACTCCGCCCTTTAGTGGCAATATGGAGTTGGTTAGACGTGACACAGCCCTGGTTAGATTCACACGTGTGGATAGTAAGGTGAAAAACTCAGAATCGCTCCTGTCTCCGGAGAGTTTCTCTTCGATGGCAAGCTTTCCGCAATATATTATCAGATAACTAAGAAAGCTTAATCTCTCTGCTGTTCAAATCCGCTTCCTTTAGTCAGATTCGGCGGAGAAAGTAGGACAGGCACTTCTGGGGCGAATACGCCCGAGGGAAGTTCCTATAGAGGTTTCTATGCATCCTCTAGGTCTTACTCTAGAGACAGTCAGTGTAGCGATTTAGGTAGGGGTCGTAATTCTGACTGAGACATCCGGTCAGATGCCCCTAGGTCGACGGGGTGAGGTGCGGGCCGTGGAAGACATGGTTTCTCTTTCCGCTAGCCTCGCAGGACCAGGAGGTATTGGTCTTATCCTCTATCATGTACAGTGAGTGGAAGACTGTCGAGTTTCTCAAACTTTTGGGAGTAGTTTACGGACGTCCCTTGGTTTTCGAAGGGTGATTTTGGTAGGACTATATTGTCCTTCAAACGTAACTTACGTTAACTCGAAGTCCAAGATGGACTCGGTTTCTGTCAAGTACGCAGGAAAGAGGCTTGCTTCCACTAGAAGTCCAGTCTCTTTTGGTGGGATAGTGATAGAGATCGTAGAAATCTAGGAATTTCCAGGTTTCTACAACCATCCTTTCTGGTTCCAAACCAGACAGCTCGTTCCATCCACTCATGATCTGAGCTGGATAACAAGCTGATTGTGGCTCCAAATATTGATATGGAGTCTATTCGATCGGTCAGAGCGAGTATTCGGGTGTACTACTATGCTACATGCATAGATTTCTAGTTGCATACTTTCACGTCATCGTACATCAGGCGTTTAGAAAGTATCTTTGCTTCTTGATCATAGGAATTTTGTATCGGCACCGAGCAATCTGTTTCGGTATGAATCTAGCCCCTGGGCTTTCACTCGAATATCGAACTCAGTAATGACGCATTTCCGAGCTCATTCGTCTTCGGTATCGTCGGCCTACCTGGATGACATTCTTCAGAGGTATGGCAATGAGTTAAGGCTTCAGAATGATGTGCAGATTCTGCTTCTATTGATCCGACGTCTCGGTTTCTTATGTAAACGAGGAGAAGTCGGATCTGGTTTCGTCCAAGTCATTTACCCACCAGGGGATGAGCTTCGAGACGCATTACATTCTTGTTCGTCTGCCGTTAACCAGAGTGAAATTAATCAGTTGATAATTCTCTATTGTCTTCAAAAGACAAGGTCTCAGCGAGAGATCTCATGAGACTGATACGCTAATGCGGAACTGCCGCGATTTTATTCCGATGGGCGGTTACGCATTGGTCCTCTTCAATTTCTTTTAATTCAGAATTAGAGGGTGAGGATTCTTTTGCACGATACGGACATCTTCTTGTCAAATCAAGTGAATAAGAGTTTCAGACTTGGGCAGGTTTTCAGAGCTTAACTCAGGTAGTTCCACTGCAGTTGCAGGATCCGAGTTTTACAGTTTTGACGGATGCCACTCAAACATGTTGGGTTGTTTCATTGAGCCCAACGGATTTGAAGTGCCAGGGTCTTTTGATTCTGTAGTTCCTTATCAAGCCCTCAAACATCAAGGATGATGTCATTCTGGCTTGCGCTACGTTATTGGATAACGTTATTCAGAATGCTCATATGCTAATTCTGTCCGACAACTCGACGGTATTAGCATATTTTCGGAATTATAGAAGCACTAATTCCATCCTGTTATTCATGTTAACGGAATGAATCTTTCGGTTGGTACTAGAACATCAAGTTCTCTTATCGGTCCCTCATTTTCCGGGTCGTCTGAACGTATTAGCAGACTCCCTTCACGGAGGGGCCGTTTGTTGCCGCCAGAATGGGCTTTCAACAAACGAGTATTCACTCAGATTGCTACCAAGCAGTCTATGATCAACTTATTCGCGACGCATCTCAACAATCAGTTGCAGACGTATGTGTCAATGTTTGGATCTTCCTGCATTTGCAGTAAATGCTCTATCGATCGATCTTGTGAGACGGAATATAAGATATACATATCTTCCAGCGCCGTTGATTCAGCTGATATTGCTCTAGTGTAAGTTTTTCAATGCAAATTCTGTTGGTAGCTTCTCTAGCTCCACAAAGACTGTGGACAAATTTACTTAGGCTTCTGTTGTGGGACATGCCGTGGTAGCTTCCTCCACATTTTGGTCCATTCTATGGCCAGATGGATTCAATTTACTATCAGTACTGCTTATGATAATATCTTCAATCAGCAGTCTGTGCTTTAGATTTAAGCTCATGAAGTAAGAGTTCTTCTACATCATGGGCTTAAGCTAATAATGTTGCTATTACAGATCTAATGAGGGCTGCATATTGGTCTTAGCCCTCCATTTTCACGATTTTGTATCTGAGAATATTGAGTCCTTTTCTGCAGATCTACATTGTTTAGGTCCGTTATTTTTTTACTCGAATTGTCGTCTACTAAACAGTGGCAACTATGTGTGTATAGGCTTTCGGTTCTGGCAGTGACTCTGTCCTGCTGCCCTCTTTGCTCTGGAGTATTTGATCCAGGGCAAGGGAAAGGGGGGGTGTTCCCTTAGGTCATCTGCTTTATAGTGTAAAGCAAGGAAATTGCTCCCTTGGAGTCAGTAATTCCGAGTCGGTTCCGAGATGATTTTTAGGGTAAAGCCTATGTTTACTCATCGGTGTAATTTTTAAGTATTGCTTGGTGTGAAACATTTGTATATATCACATGATTAATTGGACGTTAATATACAATCCTTGAATACTTTTAAATGAGTATATAAAGTCTCATTTATCTAGACTCCCGTATTTATTGGCTTTCCTTAAAAAATATTAGTATAAAGAGTTATACTGGATATTTATAGAGATCATTGATGTTATTGCGCTCAATTACAGAATAGTGTTGTGTCTTTCTTTTTTGATACAAATAAGAAAGATACATGTAAACCTGTCTCTCCTTTTCTCCTTACGGGAATAGGTCTGTTATGGGTAATTGAGTCTATTGGATTTTCCTTATGTCCTAGGCCCTCCAACCTTTTTACTATTCAGCTAAGTCTGAGTCATTGGTACAGTATAAAAATGTTAAAAAATTTATAGTAATTTATATATTTTTTATACTTACCAATGACCCAGACGGAGATGGCCCTCCCAGGAGTTGGGAACTCTTGCCTCCCCGCTGCATACATAATGCTTACCAGGCACTGGTTGTAAGAATGACTTTTGGTGGCAGTTTCGAGACCTCCTTGACACTGCGCATGCGCAGTGGAGTAAAAGTATGGAGGACCATATATGACATGTATTTTTCAGTTTTAGATGCAAATTTGGGGGATTATGGGGGTAAAATTTGCTTTTGGCCCTAAATATTTTAGAGTTAGCACCAGCTAAGTCTGGGTCATTGGTAAGTATAAAAAATATATAAATTACTATAAATTTTTTAACTTTTTTGTTTATTTAGTTTTCAGATGCCAGTCGCTCAGGACAAAGAGCCATACAAAACAACTTTTTGGATAGCAGTAAACAAGAGGCCATTGATATATTACTTATTGGTAACACACTGAGAGGAGAACTAGCAGATAAAGTTAGAGCATTTCTTGGTACCCCGAGTTCTCCATGGTATGTTGAAGAAATTTATGATTGGTTTAATTGGAACTTGTGTTATGATACAACTTGACAGAAGTGGGCTTCAGGGATTATAGTCATATACAACATTTGATATTTTCTTGAGCCAGATGATAATTGTACAAACTCTCAGTATACTTAACAGAAAAAGATATAATGCTGTCACACAAGCATATCACACAAGCGTAATAAGACAATATTAGCTTTTTAACACCCCCCCCCCCCCCCCCCCCCCCCCCCCCAATGCAGGGAAGGGATATAAGTGAAGAGCTCCATCTATCCATCTGTCCAAGCTTTCCAAAAGTTTTGATGTGCTACACATTATATTAATACTGTCTTGGAACACGTCTGGTGATCACCACTATATTTGGTGAAAGTTAAAGTTGTTGGATTTTGCTTGCGATTTTAATGTTTAGACATTTACTTAGTCAGATTTCAATAAATTTTGAAATGCTGTTTTATACTGATATTTTTTCAGTCAGTTTCGAAAGCCTCAGAGCGTTCTCAGAAATTGAGGGAGTTATTGCCCCTTATGTTGATGTTTTTAAGATGAATAAATATTTATTGATTGGAACATGAAAGAATGTTTGTATATTTTGTGTGTGCAGGGACATCACGTTACATCAACTATAGTCTGCACTCAAACTCCACTAAATGCACACAAACTCCACTGAAAGTGGCAAACAAATAGCTCATAAAAGCATGAAATTCCTTGTAGAATTTCATTGGTTGCCTGAGAGCTCGGGAGAAAATAATACCATTCAAATAGGTGCCAATGTCCAAACCTTTGGAGGAAAAACAAAACTTAATCCATGTTAATCCATGTGGTCAACACAGAAATTATTGTCAGTTTTCAAATATCTTGCTATTTATTTGGTTAGTACGTGTAGAACCCACTCAACATTCTATATTATTCCCACCAATCAACAAAATGTCTCGGGATTGTTTCTGTTGTTTAAAATACAATTTGTAAATCTTTAAGCTTCCAGTGGAATTTTACGAGAAATGGTTTCAAGATACAAAGAGTATACAAGTACATCAAATTTGAGGATCTGTGTCGGTACCTGGAATGTCAATGGAGGAAAACACTTTAGGAGTATAACATTTAAACACCAGTCTATGTCTGATTGGCTGTTGGATGCACCAAAAATTATGCAAGAAACAAAACCAGGTAAGGCCTAAAAAAGTTTAAAACTGTTTCTCAGGCCCTCATGCATGGTCTTTTTGGCTTGCGCATGCTCTCTTTTTATAACCAATGCAAACTTTTTTTTAAGTATATATACTATTCAAAAAAAGAGGGGGATATTTGATAAAAGTGAAATGTATGAATAAATATATTTTTATACTGTACCAATGACCCAGACATAGCTGGTGCTAACTCTTAAAATATAGGGCCAAACACAAATTTTGCCCCCCCAATCCCCAAAATTTGCATCTAAAACCAAAGAAAACATGTCCTGAAAGGCCCTCCACACTTCGCCTCTACTGCGCATCGCGCAGTGTCAAGGACGTTCCGAAATTGGCGCCATTAATCTTTCTAAGTTTGGCCCTTCATCAGTTAACATCTGACTGATCTTTGTGCTTGTAAATCTCAGTTTAAATAATGCCAGACACATAAATATTAGTGAAATGGTGATTCTAAGGAGGATAGAGAAGGAGGAGAGGAAAAAATGTGTGACAGAATATTATCAGGGCTGTAACTTAAAATTTTTTAATGAAATTATGTTAAGTTACCTATTTTCAAGGCAGCAGCCATTTTGTTGTCATTCTGATCATTTAGTTACACTGTTTTTTAAGTGTTTTCCTCTCTCCCTGTCCTTTAAGTCCCCCCTTGCTATTCTCCCATGCTTTTGGCATAGTTTTTGTAATTATTATTACTAAACTTTCTTGGGAGTTTTAGCTGAATAACAGAATGAATTCTGTTCTTTTCCCCATGTTTACATCTTCACCTACGGGTGGTTAGGCGTTGTGTTCTGCATCTACCATCTGATGTTCTGCAGTTTCTTCCCTGGAAGTCTCTGTTTAGCATCAGATAGTGTATTTTTGGTAACTGATTTCGGGCCTGGGTGCCTGGAGTCTTATTTTAGTGTTTTTACACTCATTGTTTACATTTACAACAGCCCTCTGTGTGAGGGGGGGGATTTTTGGAAAATAATATCTTGATGTTATTTTAATCATAACTAGATACATTATTATTGTTCGTAAGTGTTGAATAAATTGTTTAAAATATTTTTAAAATTTTTGTCCACACTTAGGCTTGGGATCCATTGGGGCTCAACGTTACTTTTCAGAAACTTGGGCTGTTCTGAAAAAATATTTTTTCAAAATATTTTGATTTCAATTATTTTTTCTATATTAATGGATCATATTATTATTATGTATTTTGATTGCCAGGGGTTAGTGCGAGTACCAGGACTTGTTTTCTTTTCACATTGAAAGGATATTGATCAATTGTATTAAGAGGAAGTCTTCCTCTGACTTTATAATCATTCTATATGTGGTCAGTGTACTCGCATTAACTCCTGTTCTGTATCGTATGATTTCGATGACAATATGGGAAGCGTATGTCACGGTATGTTATTGGGGAATTGGACACTCCGGTCCTTTCCCCGCAGGGTCACTCTACTTTATCAATTTCTGTTTCAGACGATCAAGATTAGGGTGATGTATCTGTGATGTCTTCCAACAGTGTGCCTCCGTCGTCACAATTAATGAAGGGCTAGCGGAAAAGTGCTCATGTAAATACGCCAATTGCCTAAGAGGACCCTAGTAGGTTCGACGGCCTTTGACGTCCGCTAGCTCGCCCGGTGTAGCGTCCATTCACCGAATGGTTCGGCAGCCGGGTTCGTCCGTTGTGGTCTAGAAGAAATTTTGGGGTGATGCGAGCACTATAAATCAACCTAATGCACACCCAGTGACGGCGGATCGGAGGGAGAACGGAGGAAGCCTTTTAGTCCGGTTCATAGCTCGTTCTGGTCCATCCGGACGGCAAGCGAGAGAGGCCCCTCTCTCGTTCAACAACATCTGGCCCCAGATGTTGTGGTACAAAATGTGTCGCAAGCGGAGCATACGTCCGTCGCTCGGGACGTTCCGTTGTATAGGCAGTCCGCGGAGACTGCTAAGGCTTCCTCTTCTCGTCAGCGCACACGACCGCACCTTGGCTGCGTGACCGCCGATATATAACCATCTTCGCCGATCAAGGATTCTTCGGCGACGAGGTCACACCATCCGGTAGCCAGGGACACGAGGCCTGCAGTCTCCGGACGTTCGCATAGGAAGTGTGCGGGAGTCAACGTACACAGAGCTTCCGGCGGCAATGCATCGTAAGACCGCTACTGCACAGGCCTCGGGAACGGACGTGCTTAACTAAATAGCACAGTTTATCGCAGCATCCCAGCATCAACTGAATCTGTCGCATATTTTTTATCCGACGATGCTGGGTCGGGACGCTCTGCGGAAGCGGGTACGGACGTCCGAAAGTTTCATCCGGTCCGACGGGATACAGAAAGGGATTTGGAGGATTTCGAGCTTTCCCTTTCGGAACAACATATGCTGTTGTGTATGTCATCTGACTTGGTCTTCTACAGCTTCTTTCGTCGGACCAGAATGCTGCGATGCCGGATAAGAAACTGATAGCGTCGGTGGACTTAGAAATTTTTGGTTCGGTTCAGGGACATCGTCCCTCAGTTCCGACATAGTCCAATAATGTCACACAAACTTTCGAATTATTGAACGATGCTATATATATTATTATTTTATGCTTGCCATAACCAAGCATTTCTGGTTTCTTGTTCGCAAAGTTACGGAGATGTCTTTCAAAAGTGTGCCTCTGTCGTCATAGTTAATGAAGAGCTAGCGGCAATAAGTGCTCATGGAATATGTCTATCGCCTACGGAGTGACATTCGCTAGCTCATCCGGTGTAGCGTACATTCACCGAATGGTTCGGCTGCCGGGTTCGTCCGTTGCGGTCTAGGAAGGAGATTTGGGTGATGCGAGCACTTTAATTACTTTAGTACTCACCCAGTGACGGCAGATTGAGGACAGATCGGAGGAAGCCTGTTAGTCCGGTTCCTGGCTTGTCCAGGTCCGTCCGGGCTGTGAGCGAGAGAGGTTCCTCTCTCGTCCATCAACATAGGGGACCGCATGTTGTGGTTCAGATATTTTACATTCGGAGCATATGTCCGTCGGTCGGGACGCTCCGTTATATTGACAGTCCGAGAGACTGTCCTTAATGCTTCCTCATCCTCACAGCAGGGCACACGACCGCACATTGGCTACGTGACCTCGAGTATCCGATCAGTTTCGTCATTCAGTGATTCCACGGCGAATAGGTCGCGCCATCCGGTAGCCAAGGGACACGAGGCCTATACACTCAGTTCGCTCGCATATTGGTAGTATGCACGGGGTAACGATCACGGAGCTTCCAGCGGCAATGCATCGTAAGACCGCTTCTCCTCAGGCCTCAGTGACGGACGTGCTATCCGAGTTAGCACACTTGTTTCGCAGCATCCCAGCAATTGACAGTTTCTCGGTCGAATCAGGAATTATCCGACGGCGCTGGGTCGGTGCGGTCCGCGGTTGCATCAGGTACGGACGACCGAACGCTTTATAGGGTCCGACAGGATGGCGAAAGGGATTCGAAAGATTTCGAGTTTTCCCTTTAGTAGTATCGGAAGCTGCCTTTCATATCTTCTGGCATTATCTTCCAGTGATTGTTATTTCGGACTTCATTGCTGCGATCTTGGATAAGAGACTTATAGCGTCATTGGACTCGGATTTTTTGATCGGTTCAGGGACATTGTCCCTGACTTACCGACGCAGTCCAATATTGTCATTACAACATGTGTTTTATTTTTCGATGCTATATATATATATATACAAGCCTGCTACCAAGCATGATAGTTTAGTTTCTTGTCCGCGTTGCTCATTTCTGCCATTTTATCATTTATACGAATAGTTTATTTTGGCAGAGCAGGGCATACCGAGAGTTCATTTGCGTCTAGACGGTGTGGTTAAAGACTGGATATATTCTTTTTCGCCATTTATGTCTTTTCCAACTTCAATGTTGGAAACGACATGATGTATAGTAGACTTAACTTAGACGCTTTATCATACGTAATCCGCCTTACTGAGGCGTTATCATTACGTCTTCAAGAAAAGATTTACGGGATATTATTCTCAATGTAATTTCTTTTGAGGGCAGTAGTTTGTTCACGTATAACTCCGCCCTTCAGTGGCTGATTGGAGTTGGTTAGACATGACACAGCCCTAGCTACATCCACACGCGTGGATAGTAAGGTTAAGAACTCTCTCAGAGTCGCTTCGTTCTCGGAGGAGCTTCTCTTCGACGGCAACTTTTCGGCAATCCATGAATTGCTCGATTTACACGTTCTCTTGTCTATCTAGTGTTACAAGAGATTCAGACTGGGGCAAACATTCGGTGGTTGACTCAGAGAGTGCCACCGCAGTTGCCGGACCCGAGTGTGGCTGTTATGACGGTTGCCAGTCAAACAGATTGGAATATAATACTGATCCCTACGGATTCGAAGTGCCAGGGTCTTTGGGTTCCGCAGTCTCTTAGCAACCAGTTTTCTTCCGCGGAATAATGTTTTTTAGGCTTGCTTTATGTCATTGCATGAACATTATTCAGAAACGCATGCCCAAATCCTGTCCTTTAATTCGACAGTAGTGGCGTATCTCCGGAACCAGGGAGGCACTCTTTCGTTTCCGTTATTCAATTTAATGGAAAGAATCCGTCTGTTGGTTATAGTACACCAAGTTCTGTTTTGGTCTGTCATATTCCGGGTCGTCTGATTGTTTTACCGGACTCCCGTTCTCTTACGGGTCGCTTGTTGCTGTCGGAATGGACTCTCAACAAATTTGCTATCTATGGGAGCGCCCAATGATGATTTATTTACGACACAGCTTGCTAATCGATTGCAGACGTATGTGTTGGCTTGTCCAGATCTCTGAGCTAATGTTGTTAACGCTCTATTGATCTATAGGACGGAATGATAGGATACGCGTATCCTCCGGCGCTGTTGTTTCAGCAGGTATTGCTAAAATAAACAACCACAATACATTTCTGTTGATAGCATCTCTATCTTCACAGAGATCATGGGTATTTACTCTTGTCTACTGTGGGTCTTAACGTGAAATCTTCCTCTATGTGAGGATCTTTTTTCACTGGGTAAATCGTGTCATCTTTATCACAACCCGCAAGGTCGCAACCTTCATGTATTCCGTTGTGTGGTCCGTATTGCATTGTAAGCACTGTACTGGACGAGCTTTGGACGCGATTTCTTACTATAGGAGATCCTCTTCTTCGCTATTCTATGTGGCTAAAGTGGAGGCTCTTCCGTCGTTGGTGTAGGGATCATTATGTTCATATTGTTGATCCCTCCATACTACTCATTGCAATTTTTTAGTATACTTGTTTCACAAGATCTACTGCAGCCTGTTATTATTAAGGTTATAGGTTTATGTTACCTCATACCTATGCACTCTACGATAGTTTACAATTGAGTCTTATGTCTCTTTATCTAAGTCAGTTAGTAACTTTTTGATAAATAGACTTAGAATCTTTAGATTAAATTCCTATATGGATTTTAACTTCGGTTCTTATTTAGCTAAGTAATCATTTGAGCCTCTGGAAACAGTAGTTTTCAAATTCTGACCTTTTAGACAGTAATTCTGTTGGTTTCTCTTTTACTGTAGAGTCAGTGAGTTTCATGCACTATCGATGGATGATTTTCACTTTCGTAGTTTCGGAATCACTACTTCCGTTACTATTTAGGTTGGATTTTTGCATAAGAGTTAGGCTCCTATTATCCGGAACCTATTATTTTTAAGGTCCTTCCGTCTTCGTATGGGCATAGGCCTTTACTCTTTCCGGGTAGAGTTTATGTATTTATAAACAGATATCTGTTTATTACTATGGGCGTAAGCTTCTTCTGTCTTTGATGCCTAGTAGAAGGACGTTACGCTCCATTTTATTGTTAATGGATTCTATTAACTATCGGTACTGCTTATGGTATATCATTGACTTAGCAGTTGTGCTTAAGATTTCGGCTCATGAAGTAAGAGTTCTTCTACTTCTTGGGCTTACATTAATAGTGTCGCTATTATAGATTTTTGAAGGCCGCTCATTGCACTCAGCCATCCACATTCATGAATTTTTATCTCAGAAATATCGAGTCCATTTCTGGAGGCCTCTATTGTTAGGTCTATTATCTACTGCTCAGAATGTCATTCACTTAACAGTTGCTACTATAGCTAGGTAGGCTGTCTGTTTCGGCAGTGTCTCCGTTCTGCTGCCCTCTTCGCTCTGGGCTATTTGACCCAGGGCAAGAAAAAGGGGGGGGGGGGAGGATGTTCCCTTGGGTCACCTGTTTTACTATGAAAACAAGGGGATACCTCCTCCGGAGTTAGTAATTCTGAGCTGTTATTGGGATGGTTGTTTAGTGAGAAGTTTAGGTTTTTAAAATTCATTCAAGTCTTAGTTTTTAAAGTATAGCTTTTGAATATTGCATATGTCAACGGACATGATTATGCAATCCTCAGACACTTTTAGGAGTATAAGAGTCTCTATTCTCTAGACTTACTTTATTTATTGGCTTACTTTAAAAATTATTAGTATAAGGATTATTTTGGATGTTAATAGAGTACATGGATGTATGAAGCTCAATTTTGGAAGGTGTTGTATCTTTCTAATTTATCATAAATAAGAAAGATACATGTAAGGCCTATTACTTCTTTTTCCCTACAGGGGATGACTCTATTTTATTTTATTGAGCGTATTCCATTTTGCTCTATGTCCTTGGCCCTCCAGCCTTTTTACTATTCAGCTATGTCTGGGTCATTGGTACAGTATAAAAATGTTAAAAAAGTTATAGTAATTTCTATATTTTTTATACTTACCAATGACCCAGACGGGGATGGCCCTCCCAGGAGTTGGGAACTCTTGCCTCCCCGCTGAGTACATAGCGCTTACCAGGCACTGGTTATTAGAATGATTAATGGCGCCAATTTCGGAACGTCCTTGACACTGCGCATGCGCAGTAGAGGCGAAGTGTGGAGGGCCTTTCAGGACATGTTTTCTTTGGTTTTAGATGCAAATTTTGGGGATTGGGGGGCAAAATTTGTGTTTGGCCCTATATTTTAAGAGTTAGCACCAGCTATGTCTGGGTCATTGGTAAGTATAAAAAATATAGAAATTACTATAAATTTTTTAACACTTATATTTTCATCAAAAAGACAGTTGAGGCATTGCACTGTGACATCTGGTGAATGATTTCAGCGATAGTTGGGTGTCTCACAAGCACACATTCCACACACTGAGCTGTAGAAGACATGGACGGTCAGTCAGAGAATTTATCACTTTCAGTCCAAGACCTCAATACCTTGTAAATCCTCTTCAGTTCGTGACACAAGCGCAGATCCAATGGCATATTCCTCACCAAACGTCCAATATCAGGATGAGTGATGTTATTCCTTTCTTCCTGTAGTGCAGTGGCGAGTTCCTGGACATTGGAAGGGGGCTGATGACGTCGGAGCTGCCTACCAAGCATATCCCAGATGTGCTCTATTGGTGAAAGGTCTGGACTTAGTGCTGGCCAAGGCAGTGTAGTGATGTTCTGCTCCTGGAGGAATTCTGTAGTGACACGGGCCCTATGTGCTTTTGTCATCTTGGAAAATGAATCGACGGCGCGCAAATGGCACTGCATGAGCTGCTAACATGTTGTCACAGTAGTACTGCCCTGTGACACACTCTTGGATAACATGTAATGCTGTTCTGCTTGTCATGGTTATGCCTCCCCAGACCATAATTGATCCACCACTTCTTAACGGTTATGTCATGGTATCATTCGTTCCCTTACTGCTACACTCTGTTTCGCCTGTCGTGGAAGTCAAGAGTGAACCTTGATTCATCGGAAAACATGACGATGCTCTGCCGACGATTGTCCCAGCGCTGTCGTGCTCCACACCAGTTACGCCTTGCTGCGATGTGACTTTCAGTCAAACGTAGAATTATAGCAGTTTTCACCCTTGGACGACCTGACCTATGTCTGTCATCAACATTGCCTGTCTGATGGTAGCATGGCCACAACCTGCTAATCACTGATTGAGTAACGTTGAGAATTTGAGCCACTGCCATCTGTCTGTTGCCAGCTTCCAACATGCCAACGGCACGTAAACGTTCGTCACGTGTCACTCTTTGCATACCTCAAAAGTTACATTTCGACCAGAAACTATTGATTAACGAGTTTATACCAAGAAAAGAATGCGATCTCCAAAAAAGCCCATCCAGTACAAATGAAAATTTCAAAACATACCTCACAGACATTAACGCAGTGCTCATGCAAAAACACCTGCACAAAGTTTTCGTGGGCTGGTGACATTCATGATCCACACTAAATTTGGTAAAATATTGATGTGTCCTATCACACGTATTCAATACCATATTCCGAAAATATCAACATCAGTTGGAATAGAATATTATATCATCAACGCAAAGTAAAGCTCATATGTGTAAACTGTGATTCAAAACTTGACAAAATTAAAAGAAAACATGCTATTATATAACCCACTGTTGGAAAGGGCTCGGACAGCAGTATATCTCATAATAACGTTTCATTAGTTTGATGAAACTCCGGACATGATGTGGGTTACACCATAGAGTAGAGAATGAATAACACTGAAGAATATTATTGAAATGCAATGCTCGTGGGTGAAAGCACATCTAGTGTCACCCACATTAAAGAATTTAATGGAGATAATTTCAAAGATTTTTTTAAAATGGAAACGTCTCAATATCAATCTGAAACGTGCAATTAAAGTAAAATTTTTCAATTTTTAGCTTAACTTGACATAGTCAAGATAAGCTATTGCCATCACGCATGCGGAAGTCTGTTAGACTGTGAGTCTGTTAGTCTGTGAGTCCGTGACGTCTGTTCACATTTCCTTTAGCACGGGCTACACCCCGCAGTTCTTGTCTGATCGTCACGAAATTTCATATGCAGGTTTGGGGTCATGTCTAGATGAGAACGTCCCCTTTTGGTCGCGATCGGCAACCGGTATGGCTGCCCGAGCCCAAAACCCGAAAATCATTAGCACAGTCTACAGGTCGTATTTATGAAGGGATTTCATTGTAACTTGGTAGGATGCCTCTGTATAGTGCCTAGACAAGAACGTCCCCTTTTGGGCATGATCTATCAACCGTGATGGCTGCCCAAGCCCGAAACCCAAAAACTTTTAGCACAGTCTGCAGGTCATGTTTAATGTGGAGGGATTTCATTGTAACTTGGTAGGATGACTCCTTATGATGTCTAGATGCGAATTTCCCCATTTGGGCATGATCTGCCAACCGTGATGACTGCCCGAGCCCAAAACCCGAAAACCTTTAGCACAGTCTACAGGTCATATTTATTGAGGAATTTCATTGTAACTTGGTGGGTTGACTTCATACAATGTCTAGATGAGAAAGTCCCCCTCTGGACGTGATTGGGCAACTGTGACAGCTACAGGAGCCTGAAGCCCGAAAACCTTTAGCACAGTCTAGAGGTCATATTTATGAAATGATTTCATTGTAACTTGGCAGGATGACACCAAATAATGTCTAGATGAGAACGTCCCATTTTGATCGCGATCATGCAGCCTTGATGGGTGCCTGAGCCCAAAAACCTTTAGCATAGGCAAAAGGTCATATTTATGGAAGGATTTCATTGTAACCTGTTAGGTTGACTCCATATAATGCCTAGATGATGACATCCCCTTTCGGTCGTGATTGGTCAGTTGTGATGGCTACAAGTGCCCGAAGCCCGAAAACCTTGAGCACAGTCTACAGGTCATATTTATGAAGGGATTTCATTGTAACTTCTTAGGATCACTCCAGATGATGCTCAGATGAGATTGTCCCCTATGGTTGCGATCATTCACCCATGATGGCTGCCCAAGCCCGAAGCCCAAAAACCTTTAGCACAGTCTACAGGTCATATTTATGAAGGGATTTCATTGTAACTTGGTAGGTTAACTTCATATAATGTCTAGATGAGAACGTGCGATCATTCACCCATGATGGCTGCCCGAGCCCGAAGCCCGAAAACCTTTAGCACAGTCTACAGGTCATATTTATGAAGGGATTTCATTGTGACTTGGTAGGTTAACTTCATATAATGTCTAGATGAGAACATCCTCTTTTGGACATGATTGGGCAACTGTGACGGCTTCAGGGGCCCAAAGCCCAAAAACCTTTAGAATAGTCTACAGGTCATAATTATGAAGGGATTTTATTGTAGCTTGGTAGGATGACTCCAAATAGTGTCCAGATGAGAACGTCCCCTTTTGGTCACGATCATTCAGCCTTGATGGCTGCCCGAGCCCAAAAACCTTTAGCATGTCTGTAGGTCGTATTTATGGAAGGATTTCATTGTAACTTGTTAGGTTGACTCCATATAATGCCTAGATGATGACATCCCCTTTTGGTCGTGGTTGGTCAACTGTGATGTCTACAGGTGCCTGAAGCCCGAAAACCTTTAGCACAGTCTACAGGTCGTATTTATGGAGGGATTTCATTGTAACTTGGTAGGTTGACTTCATATAATGTCTAGATGAGAACGTCCCCTTTGGACGCAATTGGGAAACTGACGGCTACAGGGGCCCGAAGCCCAAAAACCTTTAGCACAGTCTACAGGCCATATTTATGAAGGGATTTTAATGTAACTTGATAGGATGACTCATTTTGGAATAATTTCATTGTAATTTTGTTGATATATGTTAACTGTGAGGGCCACATATATTAACTGTGAGGTCATATTAACCCACCCCTCAGATCTTTAGTACAGTGTACACCTCATATTATTTTTATCATAAACATAGCATACAGGGAACAGAAATGAACATATTCCCAATTATCACAATTCTTGTCTTATTTCATAATCCTTTCATAAACATTGAACATTATCCTTTTCATCAAACACAACACACAAGTTAAGCTACAGTGTCATTGACACTTTCATTATGAATCATCAGCAACTGAAATATTGTCATGCATTATCTGGGAAGATGTTTCAAGGGTTAAATATGATCTGGCTCAAGGATGAAGATGGACTGTAGTCACCAGACCGACATTCAAACAAGGCTTGCAAAAAATATGTTGGTTTAAAAATCAGTCGCCGATGAATGCCCCTTTCCAAAAGGAATTGTATATTTTTATACTATAACCCAATGGCCCAGACTTAGCTGGTGCAAACTCAAAGTTATCAAGGGCCAAACAAAAATTTTGAAACCCCCCAATCCCCCAAATTTGCTTGCAAAACCGAAAATTAAAAGTCCTATCTGGTCCTCCATACTTTTACTCTCCGCGCATGCGGAAGTGACCGGAATTGCCGCCAACGTCATTCTTTGTAGAAGAGAGTACTACATAATAACTCAGCGGGGAGGTATGAGTGCCCACTCATGGGAGGGCCATACCCTCTGGACTATTGGTAAGTATAAAAAATATACAAATTAAATTTATCATATTTTTATACTATAAACCAATGGCCCAGAACAGCTGAATCATAAAAAGGCAGAGGGCCTAGGACTTCAGAATTAGCAAACCAACATAGTTCCCAAGCCTGCAATCCAAGGTGAAAGGAAATTAAATTTAAAAGATATTACATGTATGTCTCTCTATACTGTAATAGAGAAAGCATATCATAAATATGGAGCCAAAATCAAGTAATTCCGTATTCTTAGCATGAAGACTGTGCTAATTGTTTGTAACGAGTCCAGACTAAGCCCTAAAAATTAGCATGGTGTATTTGAGAGTGGGAGGTTAACCCCCACAAACATATGCCATATACAATAATACACAAGCTGTATCCAGGATATAATCTACAGACAAAACAGCTTCACTCATAGTTACACACTTATCAAGCCAGAGGAGATTTAAAAAGATCCCCCCCCCCCCCCCCACCTTTTTTTGACATCTGTACTTTAAAATCTCCTTTTTTGAGGATGCCAGACACAAATCAATGCAAGAATTCGTGGATCCCAGGCTGTTATTGGATGATGGAAGTGTTCAATGGTGGTTTTAGACGTTCAGGGCTGTAACTTTATAATAATTCAAAAATTATTTTATGTTTCCCAATTTTGGGACATACGCCTGGCATCATCATTTTTGTTAATGATTATTCCACTGTTTGTTAAGTATTCCATCCCTATCCTTCCATGAACCCTTCCTGTTAAACTCTTAAACTTTTTGGCTATTTTTTATTGAAATTTTTTATTAAATTTCTTGGGAGTTTAACATGTATTACAGAATATTATTCTGTTTTTCCCCACAGTTACGTCCTCACCTTAGGGGTGTTAGGTCATTTAGTCTTGCATCTTCTATCCGATGTATCGTTTCTTCTTCGTATGAAGATCTAGCTTTGCATCTGGTAGCATTTAAATTGGTTTCAGACTTTGGGCCTTTTTGTGTGCCTTATGTCTTGTTTACATTGACGTTGTTCACATTGACAACGTCCTCATATATACAGGTAGTTTTTTATATCCTATTACTGTAGAATTACTGTAGGATACATGGATTATTATTCCGGTAGTGTAGCTCAAAAAATTGGGATTTTGTCCACACTTTGGCTCTATCGAGATGCCTTTGGGCTCATAATGTTCCCTTTGGGAACTTAGGTGTTTTTTCCAAAAAAAATTTTCCAAAAAATATTTTGAATTTAATTTTGATTGCTTTTATTCATGTATCTTAATTATATATTTTGTTGTGGAGTTTGGAGGACTGATATCAACTTTAGTCGATGCACTCCTACGGACTCTTGTCATTCTTGTGTTCACTGGGATGACTAATGTTGGAGACGGGTGTCGTGGTACGTTGCTGGCGGTGAGGTTCTGAGGCCAGGCCTCTCACCACGTTATAATTCATTTTTTCAGTTTCTATTTCAGTGGAACATGAACATGGTGATGATATTCTGACACCCATCCAAGTGTGCTACCATCGTCGCGCTCCGTTGAGCATATAGAGCTAGCTGCAGTGCTCATGATTGCAAGAGTTAGGGCCTTTTGTTAAGGGTTTTAATCTCTTGCAAGCAGCTAGCTCGACCGTTGAAGCGGTACTCTGTCCGTGGGTGCCGTAACGCCAGGTAAGTCCGTTGCGGTCGATGGAAGTGCAGATGTGGGTAGAGCAGGCACTTTAATATAAAGATGCTCACCCAGCGATGACGGAAATAGGGAGGAAATAGGGAGGAAGTCAGCAAGTTTCTTGTACTTGGCGAGGTCTAATAGACTGTGAGCGGGAGAGGCCCCTCTCTAACCTAACAACATTTGGGGCCAAATGTTGTTATGAGAAACTTGCATGAGCCAGAGCATATGTCCGCCCTCCACTCGGGACGCTCTGTTTAGTCTGCAGCCAGGGTCGGCTTCAGTCACGGCTTCCTCCACTACGTTTTACAAGCCAAAATGAAGTTTTCTGGTTGAAAACTTGCACAAGACGGAGCATACGTCCACCTACCGCTCAGGACGCTCCCTCTAGTCTGCAGCCAGGGTCGGCTTCAGTCATGGCTTCCTCCGCTACGCTATTAAAGCACACATGACTGCATCCTAGTTACCCGACTTCGGATATTCAGCCTGCTGCGCGAAGAAGGGACCACTCTTCGCCCGTGAAGTCCGACCATCGGGTAGGTAGGGAGACGAGGCCTCGATGATCAGGACGTTCTAAGAAGAGATCTATCTTCGACACACCGTCCCAGGAGCAGCAAGCGTCTAGGAAACAGAAGACCGCTGCTCCTCAGGCCTCGATGACGGACTTGCTGTTGCAGATTGTGCAGCTGATCGCAGCATCCCAGCAAGTGCAGATGCAGACTCCCTCAGACTCAGAACCTGAGCTGTCAGACGGTGCTGGGTCGGTCCAATCGTCTGTTCATGCAGATGCAATGGACCGAGATTTGCAACTGATTCTCTCGGATGGTGAAAGGAATAAGGAAGAGGATTACCCTTCCCTTTCGGAACAGCACAGGGTTGCGATGGAATTCATCCATTAATACTCCCCTGAATTTGTTCTGATGAATCAGAATGCTGCAACGATAAGTGAGAAACACTTGGGATCTTGTTTCCGTTTTTTTCATTAACTTTGTTCACATTGACAGCATCCTATGGATATATGTAGTTTCAACTTATTACTGTAGGATTGTTGTAAGATACATGTTATAATATTCCGGTAGTGTAGTAATTATTTTTGGAATTTTGTCTGCACTTAGGCTCTATCGGGATGCCTTTGGGCTCGTCATGTTCCCTTTGGGAACTTGGGCTTTTGTAAAAAAAAATTTGAAAAATTTTTGAATTTAATTTTTCGATTTGTATTTTGAATGTTTGATTATTATGTATCTTTATCATATATTTATTGTGGAGTTGGTGGGAGTTCTATCGACTTGTTTTTGACTAATCATGAAAGCTTATTGCTCAAAATGCAAGGCGAGGAAGTCTTCCTCAGATTTACATGCTTGTTGCCTTGCTTGTGTTGATTGGGATGACAAGCATTGGACGCTGGTGTCACGGTATGTTGTTAGCGGTGAGAGGCCAATGCCGATCCTCTCGCCACAGAGTCATTCAAGTTTCTCAGGTTCTTTTTCAGAGGAACAAGAACATGGTGATGGTTATGTGACACCTACCAAAAGTGTGCCACCGTCGTCGCGCCCTGATGAGCAAACAGAGCTAGCTGCCAAGGTGCTCATGAATATTAGGCAGGGGATAAAGCCACTAGCCAGTGGTTTTAATCCCTTGTCAGCAGCTAGCTCGACCGGTGAAGCGGTTACTCTGTTTGTGGGTACCATGATGCTGGGTATGTCCATCGCGTTCGAAAGAAGTGTAGTGGGTAGAGCGAGCACCTTAAAATCCAAACATGCTCACCCAGCGACGACGGAACTAGGGAAAAAGCCAGCAAGTGTTTTGGGAAGCTCGGCGAGGTCTGAAAGGACCGCGAGCGTGAGAGGTCCCTCTCTATTCCAACATCTGTGGCCAGATGTTGTGGTGAAGACCTTGCGCGGGCCGGAGCATCTGTCCACACCTTCCGCTCAGGACGCTCCGTATAGATTGCAGCTGGCCTCGGCTACAGTCATGACTTCTTCCGCTTCAACTACTAAGCACACACGACCGTATCCTAGCTACCCGACTTCAGATATCCAGCCTGCTACATGAAGAAGGGACCACGCTTTGCCCACAAAGTCGGACCATCTGGTAGCTATGGAGATGAGGCCTCGATCATCGGGACATGCGGAGAAAAGAGCCATCTCCGACATACCATCCCAGGAGCAGCAAGCGGCCTAGAAACAGAAGACCACTGCTCCTCAGGCCTCGGTGACGGACTTGCTGTCGCAGATTGCGCAGCTGATCGCAGCATCCCAGCAAGTGCAAGAGCAGATTACCCTTCCCTTTCGGAACAAAACATGGTTGCAATGGATTTCATCCATCAATACTACCCTGAATTTGTTCCGTCGAATCAGAATGCTGCTACGACAAGGAAGAAACTGCTGGCGTCATTGGACACAGACTTTATCTGGACAAAGGAGGAAGTCCTTTCATTTCCGGTCCAGTCTAGGTAGGTGTTGCAGGCCTTCGGCCATATAGACAACGCCATATTTAACCTTTTGAGTGCGAGAAGGAAAGGCGGTTTCTTAGCTTCATCTTCCATAAACATACCGTTTTTTGGACCACATTCATTTAAAACGGTTGGGGAAGATGTTCAGAGAGTTCCTCTGTGTTTGGATGAGCAGGCTGAGGATCTAGAGGTATCCTTACCTGATTCATTCACAATTCACTCAAACACAATTGAGACAGCAATTTCTTCAAATAGAGCGTGTTTGGATGCTATGTCTTATGCAGATCACCTTACAAGAGCTATGGCGCAACGTCTCAATGGAAAGGAATTTGAGGACGTTCGTACCTTTCTTAGAGTTCTTTCCAGGGCAATTATGTATACCACGTATAACTCTGCCCTTACAGTGCCTAATCTGGAGTTAATCAGATGTGATGCTGCCCTTCTGTCGTCATCACTGATAGATGACAAGGTGAAAAGCTCTCTCCGAGTCACTCCGGTCTCCGAACATACTATTTTTGACGACAAGCTTTCGTTAGTCTATGATCAGGCTACTAAGAAAGCGTCTAGTACTCTGCTTTTGAAGTTGGTGTCTCAAAAACCCGCTTCAGCAGACGAGTAAAGGAGGACAAAAATCGTCAAAAGGAAGCTCCTCACGAGGGTACAAGAAACCCTCTTATAATTACTCTGGAGGTTGTCAGTATAGCGACTCGGGAAAGGGGTGGAGGTCAGACCGGGACTATCGGTCAGATGCCCCTAGGCTGATGGGACGAGGTTCTTCGTGGGGAGGACTTGATTTCACCTCCCGTAAGCCTCGCAGGTCATACAGGTGATGGTCAAGACCTCTATTGCTGGCCAGTTGGTGGAAGGTTATTAAGCTTCGCGAAAAACTGGATAGCAGTCACGGAAGACCAGTGGGTGAGAAGTGTAGTCTCGGACGGCCTACGGCTATTATTCCGAGCGAAACCCCCACTAACAAGATGTCCACGTTGGACAAATCTTCCGTCAAATCCTTGCAAAAGAGGGTCTCTCCTAGCAGAGATACAGGCTCTCTTATCAAAGGATGCAATAGAGGTCGTTGAGAACCAAAGTTCTGAAGGTTTTATAGGCACCTGTTCCTCGTTCCAAAGCCAGACGGCTCGTTCCGACCGGTAATAGACTTGAGCTGAATAAACAAGCTTATCGTGGCTTCTATATGGAGACCATTCGGTCGGTAAGGGTGAGCGTTCGAGTAAACGACTATGCGGCAAACATAGATCTAAAGGATGCGTACTTTCATGTCCTGGTACATCCGGCATTCAGAAACTACCTACGGTTCGCCGTACAAGGGAAGGTGTATCAGTTCAGAGCAATGTGCTTTGGCCTTAACCTGGTTCCCTGGGCATTCACTCGAATAATGAACTTGTCACACTTCCAAGCTCATTCGTCTGCAGTAACATCAGCTTACTTGTACGACATTCTACAAAGATACGGCAACAGAATTATTCTTCAGAACGATGTTCAGAGTCTGCTTCTATTACTCCAACATCTTGGTTTCATCGTAAATGAGAAAAAATCGGATCAAGCTCTGTCCAAGACGTTCACTCACTTGAGAATGAGCTTTGAGACTTACAACAATCTGGTTTGTCTGCCGTTACCCAGAGCAAAATTAGTCAGTTGTTATGCTCGCTTTTGTCTACACTCAGAAGCATTTACAGTGAGGGAATTCATGCGACTGTTGGGGCTGTGCGGAGCGGCTGCAGATCTTATTCCGATGAGCCACCTGTGCACGCGTCCCCTCCAGGTATTCTTTACTCAGAACTGGAGTAAGAAGATGCATTCGCTCGAAACCAGTATTGTTTTAACGGACCTAGTAAAACAAGGGTTCAGATTTGGGCAGATATTCAGTGGTTAACTCAGGGAGTTCTGCTGCCACTGCCGGATCTGGCTTTCTCGATTATGACAGATGCAAGTCAGATGGGTTGGGGCTCGACCCTAAGTCCCGCAGACTTGAAGTGTCAGGGTCTTTGGGACCCTCGGTTCTTAGAGAAGCGCATAAACATCAAAGAGTTGTCAATATGGCTAGTGCTACAACATTGGATTCACATAATAGCAGACGTCCATGTTCAAATTTTGTTGGACAATTCGACAGTAGTAGCTTACATCAGGAACCAAGGCGACACTCATTCAATGCCATTATGCGAATTAACAGAGAAGATTCTTCTATACGTCATGAATCGTCATGTTCATCTTTCTGTCCATCATATACCGGATCATCTGAATGTACTAGCAGACTGGCTCTCTCAGAAAGGTCGCCTGTTGTCATCGGAGTGGACGCTCAACAAGCGAGTATTCAGGCAGATTTGCTACCAGTGGGATCGTCCCATGATAGATCTGTTTGCAACACACCGGAACAATCAGTTACCGACGTTCGTGTCACCATGCCCAGATCATCGAGTGTACGCAGTAGACGCTCTGTTGATCTCATGGGACGGAATGATAGGATAGGCGTATCCTCCAACTCCGTTGATTCAGCAGATTCTGTTAAGATCAAACAGTCTCATTGCGAAATCCTGATAGTAGCACCTTTGTTGTCACAGAAACCGTGGATCAATCTTCTCAGGTGTCTGTTATGGGACGTTCCCAGGAAGCTTCCTCCACCCTCCACAAGAGGACCTTCTTTATCAGGGGAAGTATTTGTTCTTCACGTCCTTCTTCGCCCTTGGTGGCATTATGGAGTAGGTCAGACTTGAGGGAGCCTTGCGGTTCCTATACTATTTGATGACTAACACAAGAATGATTCAAGTAATGCATGTGAGGGGTGGGGGGGTCTATATGATTTTGAATCATCCCCCCCCCCCCCCCCACAAGACGTTGTTTTCTTCCTGTAACCCTCGTATGCATTTAAGTACATACATGTATTTCATGACTTCTCGATTGGCGGCTGGGTCGTGTTCTATGGTGACCTCATGGGCACATCCACTTTCTAGTTGGTTGGTTTCCTGTGGTTGTTCGTCTATATGTCATATACGAGCATATCATTCATCATCAATAAATTGCTAGCCTTTGGGTACCTGGGAGGCTGTCTAGTCAGTTAACTGGTATTCAGATGATTACATGTGGGATTTCAATACTTACGCACATAATAATTGCATTATTAAGCAGACGCATTACTGTATGTTAATGACCTTAGAAACAATGAATTATTTCTGGGGCGGTCCGTGATGAGTCTGTTAATCATAGCTCGATCCATTTCTAGATCCAGGTTTCTATTAATTGCGGTACCCAATCAAATACATCTTGGCTTACACTCTCATATATTCGCACGTTTCTAGGAACATAGATATCGGATAGAACACATCTGGGAGTGTTATTTACTGGAATTTATTGTACACCTGAATGGGGTCGCCTGTGGGTTACCTTGGAAGTGTGTTTTCTCTCCAGAGATTGTCCATTGTGATTCTATTGGACATGTGTATGTTATATATTATATCACCGGTTTTTGATCTATCTGCATATGCCAACTCCGGTATATGTTACAAGCGGGCGATATTAATTACTGGGTTCGCCGCTATAGCCTTAGCTTCTGAAGTGGCGTTTAGCACCAATTTATTAATAATAATTAATACCTGGGAGTCTATTCAACAAATATATATATTGTTATTTAGTACTGCTTTTACTGATTCCAGAGCGCTCCCCTCTTCTTTTTGAAGAAGATTCCTTCAAAAAGGGGAGGGGGGGATTTTTTACCTCTCTACCGGCTTGATAAGTATGTAACTATGAGTGAAGCTGTTTTGTCTGTAGGTTATATCCTGGATACAGCTTGTGTTTTATTGTATATGGCGTATGTTTGTGGGGGATATCCTCTCTTTCTCAAATACGCCATCCTAATTTCTGGGGCTTAGTCCAGACTAGCCTTAAAAATTGGGAACTCGTTACATCCAATTAGCATAGTCTTCATGCTAAGAATATGGAATTACTTGAATTTGGCTCCTTATTTAGGATATGTCTTCTCTGTTACTGTATAGAGAGACATACATGTAATTCCTTTTAAATTTAATTTCCTTTAACCTTGGATTTCAGATTTGGAACTATGTTGGTCTACTAATTCTGAAGTCCTCTGCCTTTTTACGATTCAGCTAAGTCTGGGCTATTGGGTTATAGTATAAAGATATTATAAATTTAAAATAATTTGTATATTTTTTATACTTACCAGACGGGTATGGCCCAGACCTGTTAACCTCTGTAGATGACCGTCAGTGAGATTTTGATGAGCTCTCAGTGAGATTTGGATGCTTGTCAGTGAGATTTTTGCGCGCAGACAGCACATCAATAATTTCCATGTCCCCCCCCCCCCCCCACAAGACACTCCACCCTAATGTGTTTTATTTGAACAATTTGTCTTTTCAAAAGCCAAAACATAGAAATATAGAGCAAAACAGAAATATGGATATGGCCATGTGCCAATATCTGAGCTTGTTCCAATGACTTTCATTTTTCAGTGGTTTTGTACTTGTTGGTTGTTTGTGGTAATTTGACCTTCCAAAGCTCAGCGCCCCCCCCCCCCCCCCCCCCCCCCCCCAACCATGCTGGTTATTCACATGAAGTAATTGGTCATTTCTGAAGGGGGTTTGGAATGGAGGTGATCATTTTTCAGTGAAACATGAAAATTATGCCACAGCCACAGGACGAAACATCTTGGGGATTTGTTGTTGTTGTCCATTTATCACTACCAATTCACGGATAAAAAAACCTCCAAGTGCCGTAAATTACCAACTTTTTAGAGATTTTTTTCGCCAAAAAACAGAATTTCTTTCACAGCCTGCCCTAGAAAATCACGAATCGGAATTTTTTCCCAACATACTGAAAATTACCGCAATTCAATTGAATGAACTATTCGTCTACAAAATATAATTATCTGAAATCCAAAATGCACAATAAATTTGTGCGTATTTTTGCCCAATTTCGAGTGTACATAATTAATAGTATGGGATTTATTTTTTGATGTGACTGCTACTCTTATATCAAGCAAAGGTGTGTGTTTAATATATAATCAATTTCAGCAATTATCCTGCATCTCAAGTTCATTTATTTTGACTGTGAAACGTGTTGCAATAATCACAGAACGGCCATTGACAAAAATCAGAATTGGTTATCAGTTCTGACGTAACTGGTGACGTTTCACACAAACTTAATGACCTTGCCAATGAGAGGAGAGCACATGCTTTTGTATTTGTAAACAAAAGCTGGTGGATTCAGTGATGCCGTGATGGATTACCGGTACTGAATAACTAATTTTGAAAAGTATCAAAGCGGGAGAAAATAGGATGTTGCCGTGAGTGTGGGAGATTGGGGACCAAACCAGGAGTCTCCCGGCGAAAGCAGGAGAGTTAACACTGAGTTTTTAGCTCACCTGACTGAACGTCAGGGTGAGCTTTTCTTATCACTCTTCGTCCGTCGTCCGTCGTCTGTCGTCCGTCGTCTGTCGTCCTGCGTGAAGGTGGTGTTTGAGCCTCTTTCTCCTAAACCACTGGCCACATTTTAATTAAATTTCATGTAAGTGGTGGTTATATAGGGGCATTTTGATTTTTATCCAAATTAGGTTTCGGCTCATATTGAGCAGAGGTGTGGGGAAAAAATGGCAAAATTTTTTGAAAATCTTCTTCTAATGAACCACCAGTAGCAGAGACTTGATATGTGGTATACAGAGTCCTTTTGATGTTTAGAATCAAGTTTGTTCAAGAGAAGTTTGTCGGGCATTATTTGCCTTCGTTATGGGAGGGGCAAAAATTTTGACCACGCCTAAAATTTCTATTTTCTGAACCATGAGGTCCATTTGAACCAAATTTGATATGAGATGATAATGGGTCATAAGTAGTTGATTGATGCAAAAAAGAAATTTTCTCATTGCCCCGTGGAAACCTCGGTAGCTAAAAATAGGAAAAACCTTAAAACTGCCATATCTCCAAAACTACACGGCACAGAGAATTCTTATTTTGTATAAAGCTTACTTTTATCCAGTAGAATAGAATGGTTAAAAAAAATCACTATCGGTTTGATCACAAGGTACTTTTTTCAGGACTTTGAAAAAGTGCTGAGTCAGCACTTTTTAACACTGTAGGCAATGGGAAAAACATTAAAAAATCTTCTTCTCCAGATCCAGCAGGCAGAATCTTTTCATATTTGGTATGCAACATTGTAGGGTGGATCTGATTCAAGTTTGTTCAAATCGGCCCCCTGGGTTCATATTTGGGCTCAGTATAGGAGCCCAATTTCGAACTTAGTGCATTTCAGGCAAATTTCTTAAAAAATCTTCTTCTCCAGATCCAGCAGGCAGAATCTTTTCATATTTGGTATGCAACATTGTAGGGTGGATCTGATTCAAGTTTGTTCAAATCGGCCCCCTGGGTTCATATTTGGACTCAGTATAGGAGCCCGATTTCGAACTTAGTGCATTTCAGGCAAATTTCTTAAAAAATCTTCTTCTCCAGATCCAGCAGGCAGAATCTTTTGATATTTGGTATGCAACATTGTGGGGTGGATCTGATTCAAGGTTGTTCAAATCGGCTCCCTAGATTCATATTTGAGCTCACTATAGAAGCTTGAATTCGAACTTAGTGCATTTCATGCAAATTTCTTCAAAAATCTTCTTCTCCAGATCGAGCAGGCAGAATCTTTTCATATTTGGTATGCAACATTGCTGAGTGGATCTGATTCAAGTTTGTTCAAATCAGCCCCCTGGATTTATATTTGGGCTTACTCAGGGACCAGCCTAGGGGGGAATTTTAGGGAGACTTCAAGTCTCCCTCCAGAAAAAATAGGGAGACTGCAGAGTCATGTAGGGAGACTTCATATGCAAGTGGGGAAAATTAAGAATATTCATGTACCACCCCCGCCGCCCCTTCATATTTTCAATTTATGGTCCTCCATTAACGTACAAATAATCCAGGTCTAGTTGTCTATGATGCATCTGTGCCAGGTTAAAAAATCACAATGTAATTATTGACTGAAAATCCCCCACTGCTATCTTCTCCTTCATGACCCCTCACCTCTTCTTCATGTCAATCCCCCATCACCCTCCTGTGGTTGCCTTTCAACAAAGTCTACTAAGCTAATAATTTTTAAGTCTGAAAGTGTGAACAGGACCAGATGTAAGAAGGTTGCTTGGGAGGTACTTTGTTAGTTAATAAACAAAATACATTCTGGGGTCGAGTATTTTGTAAAAGAAATGTCATTCCGCATCATTTTTATGGCATTCCGGTGTCATTCCGCGTCATTTCATGTCATTCCGATGTTTAGGAGGACCCTTTTTCAAGATCGTCCACATGCACACTTGTGTCCTGTACAAAGCTTTTCTTGACATCACTAAAGCTTTTTTTCATGTGTTTCAATTCCATTCGTGTTTTTCTGGGAATAGACAGCCCAACAGTTAACAGTCGTCAGCAAATCGAAATGAAAATAATGTGTTATAAAATACGTCCGTTGTGTATACATTTTCGGCATCCTAAGCGACGTAACCTACTTTCAAACTGGGTTGTTTTGTTGAGTCGCGTAAGTCACTTATTTTCGTTTCGACACTTGAAGCTCCGACTGGAACGCAACAAAATAGAAATAAAAAAAATCTGCCGAAAGCGACAATGGACAGTTGCTTGTCGTGTGATTTCAAATAAATGGACGTTTATTTGACGAATTAAAATGCCCATTTATCACACTCGAGCACATTCGATTTTTGAAAATACTCGTTTTCATGTAAACCTCGCATCACTCCGTTCGTTCAGCCTTTTCTCATTTTGGCCAATTTTTAGAGGGCGACTTGTAATCGCCCCGACTATTTTTCTAGGCGACTTTGGGCTTAGAAGGGCGACTTAATCGCCCTAGTCGCCCTCACGGCTGGTCCCTGGGCTTACTATAGAAGCCCGAATTCGAACTTAGTGCATTTCAGGCAAATTTATTACAAAATCTTCTTCTCCAGATCCAGCAGGCAGAATCTTTTGATATTCAGTATGCAACATTGTGGGGTGGATCTGATTCAAGTTTGTTCAAATCGTCTTCCTAGATTCATATTTGGGCTCACTATAGAAGCCCGAATTCGAACTTAGTGCATTTCAGGCAAATTTCATAAAAAATCTTCTTCTCCAGATCCAGCAGGCAGAATCTTTTCATATTTGGTAAGCAACATTGTGGTGTGGATCTGATTCAAGTTTGTTCAAATCGGCCCCCTTGGTTTATATTTAGGCTCAGTATAGGAGCCCAAATTTGAACTTAGTGCATTTCAGGCAAATTATATAAAAAAATCTTCTTCTCCAGATCCAGCAGGCAGAATCTTTTGATATGTGATATGCAACATTGTGGGGTGGATCTGATGCAAATTTGTTCAAATCGCCTCCCTAGATTCATAGTTGGGCTCACTATAGAAGCTCGAATTCGAACTTAGTGCATTTCAGGCAAATTTCTTAAAAAATCTTCTTCACCAGATCCAGCAGGCAGAATCTTTTGATATTTGGTATGCAACATTGTGGGGTGGATCTGATTGAAGTTTGTTCAAATCAGCCCCCTGGATTTATATTTGGGCTCATTATAGAAGCTCGAATTCGAACTTAGTGCATTTCAGGCAAATTTCTTAAAAAATCTTCTTCTCCAGATCCAGCAGGCAGAATCTTTTGATATTTGGTATGCAACATTGTGGGGTGAATCTGATTCAAGTTTGTTCAAATCAGCCCCCCTGGATTCATATTTGGGCTCACTATAGAAGCCTGAATTCGAACTTAGTGCATTTCAGGCAAATTTCTTAAAAAATCTTCTTCTCCAGATTCAGCAGGCAGAATCTTTTGATATTTGGTATGCAACATTGTGGGAGGGATCTGATTCAGTTTTGTTCAAATCAGCTCCCTAGATTCATATTTGGGCTCACTATAGAAGCTCGAATTCGAACTTAGTGCATTTCAGGCAAATTTCTTTGAAAATCTTCTTCTCAAGATCCAGCAGGCAGAATCTTTTGATATTGGGTATGCACCATGCTTAGGGGGGTGAGATTTAAGTTTGTTCAAGCCAAGTCCCTGGGTTCATATTTGGGCTCACTGTGGTAGCCCGAATTATAACTTAGTTCAAAATGAGGAATTTTCTTTAAAAATCTTCTTCAGATCCAGCAGTTGAATGTTTTGATATTTGATATGCAGCATCCTTAGGGGGGTGAGATTCAAGTTTGTTCAAGCCATGTCCCTAGGTCCGTATTTGGACTCACTGTGGGAGCTTGAATTGTAACTTAGTTCAAAATGAGGAATTTTCTTTAAAAATCTTCTTCTTCAAATCTAGCAGTCGGATTGTTTTGATATTTGTTGTGCAGCATCCTTAGGGGGATGAGATTTAAGTTTGTTAAAGCCAAGTCCCTAGGTTCATATATGGGCTCCCTGTGGGAGCCCGAATTATAACTTAGTTCAATATGAGGAATATTCTTTAAAAATCTTCTTTTTTTTAGATCCACTGATCAGAATCTTAGGTTATTTGGTTTTAGCTTTTCTTAGGAGGAGCAGATGCAACTTGTTGAAATCAATTCTCTGGGTTGATATTTAGGCTACCATGTCAGGTGAGCGCCCTCAGGCCCCTTGGGGCCTCTTGTTATGCAGTACTCTTTTCTACAAAGAATGATGTTGGCGCCAATTCTGGTCACTTCCTGATGGCTGCACATGCGCGGAGAGTAAAAGTATGGAGGACCAGATAGGACTTTTAATTTTCGGTTTTGCAAACAAATTTGGAGGATTGGGGGGGTTCCAAATTTGTGTTTAGCCCTTGATAACTTTGAGTTTGCTCCAGCTAAGTCTGGGCCATTGGTAAGTATAAAAATATATAAATTACTTTAAGTTTATAATTTTTGGTAAATAATATGTATATTTTGAGAAATTTCACATCATTGCTCAATATATATGGTTTGTGTTTTTGAATGACAAAATGAAATGTCATAGTATTTTGTGCCATCTCTCCAGGAAAGTTATACTGATCTCCTGTCACATTGTTGATCTACTGTCACATTGTTGGTCAGTAGAGATGCAATGAGTTCAGCTGTCTGAACTTAGGGGCTGCTCCTCTGGTATGTTCAAAAGGTTTCTCTTCCCCAATTATCGCCTAAAATTTCCAAAGTTGGAAATTCAGTGATATAAATTCCTATAGCTGGAAATTCAATTATATCAGTTTAATTAGCTATTGTCATATTTTTTCAGTCAGACTCAGAACCAAAGTGCTTTTCCAATTTTCAATCAAATTCTCTGACTTTTCCAATCCACCGGCAAAATTTACTGAAATTACGACTTGAATCTGTGACCAGTCCGTTTTTTTCGACATAAGCATTCCTTTTTCCCAACTCTGATGAAACTGAGTTCAGACTTAGTTGACAAATGGGTGTATTCTTCACTGCCTTTGTGGTACCAGTCAGTTGGAAGGAGTAGGTATAGGCTGTAGCCTGGTCAGTGTAAGGGAAAAGTTGTGGACCTTCCTGGAGATATGCATTTTTCTTGAGGATAAAGTGACTAGATTTAAGCTAGAGGGAGGCCTGAGAATCAATCTCAGGGGTTTAAAAATGACAAATTTTCCCCAAATATTTACAATATTTCTTAAGGTAAGTTTTTGAAAATCTATTTTTCAATAGAGTATTTACCTGATATTTCTTCTTGGTAAATTGAAGTTATATGCCTAGAATCATGTCAGACTTTTTTCTTCAATTCTTCCAAAAACACATCCGCAGCGATTTTTCCTATATCTGCTGAGTGGATGTGTCCAGTTCGATATGATGTTAAGATTCTATTTGTTGTTTTTAAAGTTACTGGCCAGTCTTTTTTACAACAATGCCAATGCACTTTTTCTCCCCTCCAAGACTTGAAACAAAACTTGTATTCCTCAAATAGTAAAAATTCTCTACCACAACCATTTGGTATGAAACTAATTTCTACCTGCGAGTTTGCCATTGTGGAATAGTGAATATCTCCCAATGACTCAGTATTTATAGGCTACATATTTTGATTGTGAAGAAAGAGCAACAATAGCATGTTGTTTTTAATGATGTTATTAATGAGGGAAAGAAACAAAAACTGTTACTAATTATTAATCACACAGTTTGATCTTTATTAAACTGAATGATATATTTATGTCATTGAATGGAAATCAGAGTTTAAAGTGGAGCCGTCGGTGTTGTGTGCCTCATCACTAAAATAACATTTGCCAACAACTTCAGCAACAGGTGAGAAAGGATTGCTAATTAGTCTAAAACATACTGTAGCCATTTGACACACATTAATAAACTACTTGTCAAATTCAGCATGAATAATCTGGAGTCACATGATATTTCTTCTTTTTTTTTTTAAATTTTTTTCCACTGTTTGTAACTTATTCAGGCAGATGCAATTGATATTTTTATACTGTACCAATGACCCAGACATAGCTGGTGCTAACTCTTAAAATATAGGGCCAAACACAAATTTTGCCCCCCAATCCCCAAAATTTGCATCTAAAACCAAAGAAAACATGTCCTGAAAGGCCCTCCACACTTCGCCTCTACTGCGCATGCGCAGTGTCAAGGACGTTCCGAAATTGGCGCCATTAATCATTCTAAGTTTGGCCCTTCATCAGTTAACATCTGACTGATCTTTGTGCTTGTAAATCTCAGTTTAAATGATGCCAGACACATAAATATTAGTGAAATGGTGATTCTAAGGAGGATAGAGAAGGAGGAGAGGAAAAACTGTGTGACAGAATATTATCAGGGCTGTAACTTAAAATTTTTTAATGAAATTATGTTAAGTTACCTATTTTCGAGGCAGCAGCCATTTTGTTGTCATTCTGATTATTTAGTTACACTGTTTTTTAAGTGTTTTCCTCTCTCCCTGTCCTTTAAGTCCCCCCTTGCTATTCTCCCATGCTTTTGGCATAGTTTTTGTAATTATTATTACTAAATTTTCTTGGGAGTTTTAGCTGAATAACAGAATGAATTCTGTTCTTTTCCCCATGTTTACGTCTTCACCTACGGGTGGTTAGGCGTTGTGTTCTGCATCTACCATCTGATGTTCTGCAGTTTCTTCCCTGGAAGTCTCTGTTTAGCATCAGATAGTGTATTTTTGGTAACTGATTTCGGGCCTGGGTGCCTGGAGCCTTATTTTAGTGTTTTTACACTCATTGTTTACATTTACAACAGCCCTCTGTGTGAGGGGGGGATTTTTGGAAAATAATATCTTGATGTTATTTTAATCATAACTAGATACATTATTATTGTTCGTAAGTGTTGAATAAATTGTTTAAAATATTTTTAAAATTTTTGTCCACACTTAGGCTTGGGATCCATTGGGGCTCAACGTTACTTTTCAGAAACTTGGGCTGTTCTGAAAAAATATTTTTTCAAAATATTTTGATTTCAATTATTTTTTCTATATTAATGGATCATATTATTATTATGTATTTTGATTGCCAGGGGTTAGTGCGAGTACCAGGACTTGTTTTCTTTTCACATTGAAAGGATATTGATCAATTGTATTAAGAGGAAGTCTTCCTCTGACTTTATAATCATTCTATATGTGGTCAGTGTACTCGCATTAACTCCTGTTCTGTATCGTATGATTTTGATGACAATATGGGAAGCGCATGTCACGGTATGTTATTGGGGAATTGGACACTCCGGTCCTTTCCCCGCAGGGTCACTCGACTTTATCAATTTCTATTTCAGACGATCAAGATTAGGGTGATGTATCTGTGATGTCTTCCAACAGTGTGCCTCCGTCGTCACAATTAATGAAGGGCTAGCAGAAAAGTGCTCATGTAAATACGCCAATTGCCTAAGAGGACCCTAGTAGGTTCGACGGCCTTTGACGTCCGCTAGCTCGCCCGGTGTAGCGTCCATTCACCGAATGGTTCGGCAGCCGGGTTCGTCTGTTGCGGTGTAGAAGGAATTTTGGGGTGATGCGAGCACTATAAATCATCCTAATGCACACCCAGTGACGGCGGATCGGAGGGAGAACGGAGGAAGCCTTTTAGTCCGGTTCATAGCCCGTTCCGGTCCATCCGGACGGCAAGCGAGAGAGGCCCCTCTCTCGTTCAACAACATCTGGCCCCAGATGTTGTGGTACAAAATGTGTCGCAAGCGGAGCATACGTCCGTCGCTCGGGACGCTCCGTTGTATAGGCAGTCTGCAGAGACTGCTAAGGCTTCCTCTTCTCGTCAGCGCACACGACCGCACCTTGGCTGCGTGACCGCCGATATATTACCAGCTTCGCCGATCAAGGATTCTTCGGCGACCAGGTCACACCATCCGGTAGCCAGGGACACGAGGCCTGCAGACTCCGGACGTTCGCATAGGAAGTGTGCGGGAGTCAACGTACACGGAGCTTCCGGCGGCAATGCATCGTAAGACCGCTACTGCACAGGCCTCGGGAACGGACGTGCTTAACTAAATAGCACAGTTTATCGCAGCATCCCAGCATCAACTGAATCTGTCGCATATTTTTTATCCGACGATGCTGGGTTGGGACGCTCCGCGGAAGCGGGTACGGACGTCCGAAAGTTTCATCCGGTCCGACGGGATACCGAAAGGGATTTGGAGGATTTCGAGCTTTCCCTTTCGGAACAACATATGCTGTTGTGTATGTCATCTGACTTGGTCTTCTACAGCTTCTTTCGTCGGACCAGAATGCTGCGATGCCGGATAAGAAACTGATAGCGTCGGTGGTCTTAGAAATTTTTGGTTCGGTTCAGGGACATCGTCCCTCAGTTCCGACATAGTCCAATAATGTCACACAAACTTTCGAATTATTGAACGACGCTATATATATTATTATTTTATGCTTGCTATAACCAAGCATTTCTGGTTTCTTGTTCGCAAAGTTACGGAGATGTCTTTCAAAAGTGTGCCTCTGTCGTCATTTTTAATGAAGAGCTAGCGGCAATAAGTGCTCATGGAATATGTCTATCGCCTACGGAGTGACATTCGCTAGCTCACCCGGTGTAGCGTACATTCATCGAATGGTTCGGCTGCCGGGTTCGTCCGTTGCGGTCTAGGAAGGAGATTTGGGTGATGCGAGCACTTTAATTACTTTAGTACTCACCCAGTGACGGCAGATTGAGGACAGATCGGAGGAAGCCTGTTAGTCCGGTTCCTGGCTTGTCCAGGTCCGTCCGGGCTGTGAGCGAGAGAGGTCCCTCTCTCGTCCATCAACATAGGGGACCGCATGTTGTGGTTCAGATATTTTACATTCGGAGCATATGTCCGTCGGTCGGGACGCTCCGTTATATTGACAGTCTGAGAGACTGTCCTTAATGCTTCCTCATCCTCACAGCAGGGCACACGACCGCACATTGGCTACGTGACCTCGAGTATCCGATCAGTTTCGTCATTCAGTGATTCCACGGCGAATAGGTCACGCCATCCGGTAGCCAAGGGACACAAGGCCTATACACTCCGTTCGCTCACATATTGGTAGTATGCACGGGGTAACGATCACGGAGCTTCCAGCGGCAATGCATCGTAAGACCGCTTCTCCTCAGGCCTCAGTGACGGACGTGCTATCCGAGTTAGCACAGTTGTTTCGCAGCATCCCAGCAATTGACAGTTTCTCGGTCAAATCAGGAATTATCCGACGGCGCTGGGTCGGTGCGGTCCGCGGTTGCATCAGGTACGGACGACCGAACGCTTTATAGGGTCCGACAGGATGGCGAAAGGGAGATTTCGAGTTTTCCCTTTAGTAGTATCGGAAGCTGCCTTTCATATCTTCTGGCATTATCTTCCAGTGATTGTTATTTCGGACTTCATTGCTGCGATCTTGGATAAGAGACTTATAGCGTCATTGGACTCGAATTTTTCGATCGGTTCAGGGACATTGTCCCTGACTTACTGACGCAGTCCTATATTGTCATTACAACATGTGTTTTATTTTTCGATGCTATATATATATATATATACAAGCCTGCTACCAAGCATGATAGTTTAGTTTCTTGTCCGCGTTGCTCATTTCTGCCATTTTATCATTTATACGAATAGTTTATTTTGGCAGAGCAGGGCATACCGAGAGTTCATATGCATCTAGACGGAATGGTTAAAGACTGGATATATTCTTTTTCGCCATTTATGTCTTTTCCAACTTCAATGTTGGAAACGACATGATGTATAGTAGACTTAACTTAGACGCTTTATCATACGTAATCCGCCTTACTGAGGCGTTATCATTACGTCTTCAAGAAAAGATTTACGGGATATTATTCTCAATGTAATTTCTTTTGAGGGCAGTAGTTTGTTCACGTATAACTCCGCCCTTCAGTGGCTGATTGGAGTTGGTTAGACGTGACGCAGCCCTAGCTACATCCACACGCGTGGATAGTAAGGTTAAGAACTCTCTCAGAGTCGCTTCATTCTCAGAGGAGCTTCTCTTCGACGGCAATTTTTCGGCAATCCATGAATTGCTCGATTTACACGTTCTCTTGTCTATCTAGTGTTACAAGAGATTCAGACTGGGGCAAACATTCGGTGGTTGACTCAGAGAGTGCCACCGCAGTTGCCGGACCCGAGTGTGGCTGTTATGACGGTTGCCAGTCAAACAGATTGGGATATAATACTGATCCCTACGGATTCGAAGTGCCAGGGTCTTTGGGTTCCGCAGTCTCTTAGCAACCAGTTTTCTTCCGCGGAATAATGTTTTTTAGGCTTGCTTTATGTCATTGCATGAACATTATTCAGAAACGCATGCCCAAATCCTGTCCTTTAATTCGACAGTAGTGGCGTATCTCCGGAACCAGGGAGGCACTCTTTCGTTTCCGTTATTCAATTTAATGGAAAGAATCCGTCTATTGGTTATAGTACACCAAGTTCTGTTTTGGTCCGTCATATTCCGGATCGTCTGATTGTTTACGGGTCGCTTGTTGCTGTCAGAATGGACTCTCAACAAACAAGTATTCAATCAGATTTGCTATCTATGGGAGCGCCCAATGATGATTTATTTACGACACAGCTTGCTAATCGATTGCAGACGTATGTGTTGGCTTGTCCAGATCTCTGAGCTAATGTTGTTAACGCTCTATTGATCTATAGGACGGAATGATAGGATACGCGTATCCTCCGGCGCTGTTGTTTCAGCAGGTATTGCTAAGATAAACAACCACAATACATTTCTGTTGATAGCATCTCTATCTTCACAGAGATCATGGGTATTTACTCTCTTGTCTACTGTGGGTCTTAACGTGAAATCTTCCTCTTTGTGAGGATCTTTTTTCACTGGGTAAATTGTGTCATCTTTATCACAACCCGCAAGGTCGCAACCTTCATGTATTCCGTTGTGTGGTCCGTATTGCATTGTAAGCACTGTACTGGACGAGCTTTGGACGCGATTTCTTACTATAGGAGATCCTCTTCTTCGCTATTCTATGCGGCTAAAGTGGAGGCTCTTCCGTCGTTGGTGTAGGGATCATTATGTTCATATTGTTGATCCCTCCATACTACTCATTGCAATTTTTTAGTATACTTGTTTCACAAGATCTACTGCAGCCTGTTATTATTAAGGTTATAGGTTTATGTTACCTCATACCTATGCACTCTACGATAGTTTACAATTGAGTCTTATGTCTCTTTATCTAAGTCAGTTAGTAACTTTTTGATAAACAGACTTAGAATCTTTAGATTAAATTCCTATATGGATTTTAACTTCGGTTCTTATTTAGCTAAGTAATCATTTGAGCCTCTGGAAACAGTAGTTTTCAAATTCTGACCTTTTAGACAGTAATTCTGTTGGTTTCTCTTTTACTGTAGAGTCAGTGAGTTTCATGCACTATCGATGGATGATTTTCACTTTCGTAGTTTCGGAATCACTACTTCCGTTACTATTTAGGTTGGATTTTTGCATAAGAGTTAGGCTCCTATTATCCGGAACCTATTATTTTTAAGGTCCTTCCGTCTTCGTATGGGCATAGGCCTTTACTCTTTCCGGGTAGAGTTTATGTATTTATAAACAGATATCTGTTTATTACTATGGGCGTAAGCTTCTTCTGTCTTTGATGCCTAGTAGAAGGACGTTACGCTCCATTTTATTGTTAATAGATTCTATTAACTATCGGTACTGCTTATGGTATATCATTGACTTAGCAGTTGTGCTTAAGATTTCGGCTCATGAAGTAAGAGTTCTTCTACTTCTTGGGCTTACATTAATAGTGTCGCTATTATAGATTTTTGAAGGCCGCTCATTGCGCTCAGCCATCCACATTCATGAATTTTTATCTCAGAAATATCGAGTCCATTTCTGGAGGCCTCTATTGTTAGGTCTATTATCTACTGCTCAGAATGTCATTCACTTAACAGTTGCTACTATAGCTAGGTAGGCTGTCTGTTTCGGCAGTGTCTCCGTTCTGCTGCCCTCTTCGCTCTGGGCTATTTGACCCAGGCAAGAAAAAGGGGGGGGGGGGGGGGAGGGTGTTCCCTTGGATCACCTGTTTTACTATGAAAACAAGGGGATACCTCCTCCGGAGTTAGTAATTCTGAGCTGTTATTGGGATGGTTGTTTAGTGAGAAGTTTAGGTTTTTAAAATTCATTCAAGTCTTAGTTTTTAAAGTATAGCTTTTGAATATTGCATATGTCAACGGACATGATTATGCAATCCTCAGACACTTTTAGGAGTATAAGAGTCTCTATTCTCTAGACTTACTTTATTTATTGGCTTACTTTAAAAATTATTAGTATAAGGATTATTTTGGATATTAATAGAGTACATGGATGTATGAAGCTCAATTTTGGAAGGTGTTGTATCTTTCTAATTTATCATAAATAAGAAAGATACATGTAAGGCCTATTACTTCTTTTTCCCTACAGGGGATGACTCTATTTTATTTTATTGAGCGTATTCCATTTTGCTCTATGTCCTTGGCCCTCCAGCCTTTTTACTATTCAGCTATGTCTGGGTCATTGGTACAGTATAAAAATGTTAAAAAATTTATAGTAATTTCTATATTTTTTATACTTACCAATGACCCAGACGGGGATGGCCCTCCCAGGAGTTGGGAACTCTTGCCTCCCCGCTGAGTACATAGCGCTTACCAGGCACTGGTTATTAGAATGATTAATGGCGCCAATTTCGGAACGTCCTTGACACTGCGCATGTGCAGTAGAGGCGAAGTGTGGAGGGCCTTTCAGGACATGTTTTCTTTGGTTTTAGATGCAAATTTTGGGGATTGGGGGGCAAAATTTGTGTTTGGCCCTATATTTTAAGAGTTAGCACCAGCTATGTCTGGGTCATTGGTAAGTATAAAAAATATAGAAATTACTATAAATTTTTTAACTTTTTACTTAAAGGGTAAAATAATAAAATTATCACTGAATGAAAAGAGTAACATTCTGAAGTAGTTTTGGAATTTTAGATTGTGTCTGTTAACCCTTTACCTAACAAATTGACCGAATCTGCCTGCATAATATACAAATTCAGCAGTTGAAAATCAATTATTTTTGAAAAACTGTCAACAAACCCATATTGTGTGACCCCTCATTGGAATGAGCTCATTGGAATGAGCTCATTGAGCTCGTTCCAATGATGGGTCACATGATATGGTTTTATTGACAGTTTTTCAAAAATTTGAAAAAATTATATTTAAAGTAATAAATTTTGATATCATCTGCGTTGGGTAAAAGGTTAAATGGTATATTTACAAATAAGGAATCTTTTTTTTAAGAAAAATCTTATCAAATACAAAACAATTTACAAAACATTTGTATCTGCTTTGTATTTTTTTTTTCGCAGGAACATTGATGGCTGATGTTGATTACAGCAAGCCAGCTGACATTTTTGCTGTTGGATTTGAGGAGATAGTCGATCTGAATGCAAGTAATATAATGAAGGCCAGGTAAGTACCTAGCATAAATTAATCAGGTCATTTGTTTGAACTGTTGAATTGCCATTTATGTTTTAATTCATAACAAATCAGGCAGTTCACAGACCTGGAATCTACCTGGTTGAAATGTTGATGTGGAATAATCTGATTTCACTACTGTGAAAAATTTGGATGCAGTAACATGCTTGGGACACTTTAACCCTAAGCCTGTGTAGTTCATCTTTGATAACACTAGCAAAGATACTGGGATGCTTCAATAGAGATACTGTCTTGAGTAATGTTGTTTGTCTTGGCAAAATTTTCTTATTCCTCTTGTTTCCATTTCTGTTGGTGAAGGTAACTTTATGAATGATGAAAAGTTAAAAAATTTACAGTAATTTATATATTTTTTATACTTACCAATGACCCAGACTTAGCTGGTGCTAACTCTTAAATATTTAGGACCAAACACAAATTTTTACCCCCAATCCCCCAAATTTGCATCAGAAACCTAAAATTACATGTCCTATATGGTCCTCCATACTTTTACTCCACTGTGCATGCGCAGTGTCAAGGAGGTCTCGAATTTGGTGCAATTATCATTCTTACAACCAGTGCCTGGTAAGCATTATGTACTCAGCGGGGAGGTATGAGTTCCCAACTCATGGGAGGGCCATCCCCGTCTGAGTCATTGGTAAGTATAAAAAATATAAATTACTATAAATTTTTTAACATTTTTATACTGTACCAATGACCCAAACTTAGCTGAATAGTAAAAAGGTTGGAGGGTCTAGGACATAAAGGAAAATCCAATAGGCTCAACTACATATAACAGAATTATCCCCTCGAGTAGAAAGGAGAAATAGGCTGTACATGTATCTTTCTTCTTTGCGTCAAAAAAAGAAAGACACAACACCATTCTGTAATTGAGCACAATAACATCAATGATCAATGATCTCTATTAACCTCCAGTATAACCTGTTATACTAATTATTTTTAAAGGAAAGCCAATAAATAAAGGAAGTCCAGAGAAATGAGACTCTTTATGCTCATTAAAAGTGTCCGAGGATTGTATATTAACGACTGTATGACACGTGACATATACAAATGCTTCACACCGAGCTACACTTTAAAAATATTACAGGGATGAGTTAACATTAGCTTTACACTTTAAAACCATCCCGACACCGACTCAGAATCACTGACTCCAGAGGAGGTATTCCCTTGCTTTTCACTATAAATCAGGTGACCTAAGGGAACACCTCCCTCCCCCCCCCCCCCTTCCCCTTGCCCTGGATCAAATACCCCAGAGCGAAGAGGGCAGCAGGACAGAGTCACTGCCGGAACAGAAAGCCTGCATAACTATAGTTGCAACTGTTTAGTGGACGACATTCTGAGCAACAGATAACAGACCTAAACAATGCATATCTCTAGAAATGGACTCAATATTTCTAAGATAAAAATTCATGAAAGTGGAAGGCTGAGACCAATATGCAGCCTTCATTAGATCTGTAATAGCAACACTATTAGCGTAAGCCCAAGATGTAAATAGAACTCTTACTTCATGAGCTGAAATCTTAAGCACAGACTGCTGAGTTGAAGATAATTTATCATAAGCAGTACGGATAGTTAATTGAATCTATCTAGCAATAGAATGGACTGAAATGTGGAGGAAGCTTCCACGGCATGTCCCACAACAGAAACCTGAGTAGATTAATCCACGGTCTCTGTGGAGACAGAGATGCTACCAACAGAATTCTGCATTGAGATTGTTTTATCTTGAGCAATATCTGCTGAATCAACGGCACTAGAGGACACGCATATCCTATCATTCTGTCTGACGAGAACGATAGAGCGTTTACTGCAAACGCTCGAGGATCCAGACATGGTGACACATACGTCTGCAACTGATTGTTGAGATGCGTCGCAAATAAGTCTATCATTGGCTGCTCTCATTGGTAGCAAATTTGATTGAATACTCATTTGTTGAGAGTCCATTCTGCCGGCAACAAGTGACCCCTCCATGAAAGGGAGTCCGCTAATACGTTTCGGACGACCCAGAATATGACGGACCGATAGGAGAACTTAAATAACAGAATGGAATGAGTGCCTCCCTGGTTCCGAATATACGCTATTACCGTCGTATTGTCGAACAGAATTTGCATGTGAGCATTCTGAATAACGTTCATCCAATGACGTAGCAAGCCAAATTGACATCATTTCTTTGATGTTTATGTGCTTGATTAGGAACTGCGGATCCCAAAGACCCTGGCACTTCAAATCTGTTGGGCTCAATGTTGCGTCCCAACCTGTTTGACTGGTATCCGTCATAATTGTAAAACTCGGATCCAGCAATTGCAGTGGAACTCCCTGAGTTAACCACTGAATATCTGCCCGAGTCTGAATCTCTTGTTTCACTTGATTGACAAGAGGATGCCGTATCGAGCGAATGAATCTTCACCCTGCAATTCTGGGTCAGAAAAATTTGGAGAGGACAAGTCTCATGAATTCTCTCGCTGTAACTTTGTCTGAGTGAAGACAATAGTGATCGTAACAACTGATTAATTTCACTCTGGTTAACGGCAGACGAACAAGATTGTTGTGCATCTTGAAGCTCATCCCCAAGTGGGTGAATGACTTGGACGGCACCAGAGCCGACTTCTCGTTTACTTATGAAACCGAGACGTCGGAGCAATAGAAGCAGATTCTGCACATCGTTCTGAAGCATTAACACGTTGCCGTACCTCTGAAGAATTCGTCCAGGTAGGCCGACGTTACCGCAGATGAATGAGCTCGGAAATGAGTCATTACCGAGTTCATTATTCGAGTGAAACTCCAGGACGCTAGATTCAGACTGAAGCACGTTGCTCGGAACTGAAACACGACTCCTAGGACGGCGAAGCGAAGATACTTTCTGAACGCCGGATGTACCATGACGTCAAAGTACGCATCCTCCTTTATACCATCACCTCCTGGACCTGCGAGACTTGCGGAAGGAGAAACCACATCCTCCACAGCCCGCACCTCGCCTCGTTGACCTAGGGGCGTCTGACCGGTTGTCTTGGCCAGTATTATATCATAGATTGCGGAAAGCTTGCCATCGAAGAGAAGCTCTCCGGAGACCAGAGCGACTCTGAGAGAGTTTTTCACCTTACTATCCACGCGCATGGATGTAGCCAGGGCCGCGTCACGTGTAACCAACTCCAGATTTGCCACTGAAAGGGCGGAGTTATATGTGGAGAATGCTATGGCCCTCGAAAGAACTCTTAAGGAGGTTGTATATCCTGGAATTCTTTTCCTTTGAGACGTAATGATAACGCTCTGGTAAGGTGAACTGCGTACAATAATGCATCTAAACTAGCTCTGTTAGACGATTATGTCATTTTCAACGTCGAGGTTGGAATTGACATAGACAATTCTAGGTCTTCGGCCTGGTCGTTTAGACGCAGAGGAACTCTCGGAATGCCCTGTCCTGCCGTTTCAAATTATTCCTTGAATTGATGAAAGGCAGACGTAGAGCATTTGCCGATAAGAAACCGGACCTGCCCATTTTGGTAGGAAGTTTATATATAGCCATCCAATAGTTCAAATGTCCGTAAGACATTTCTGGACTGTGTTGGAAAGTTAGGGATGATGTCCCAAAACCGATTAAAGAATTCTGTGTCCAGTGGCGCTATCAGTCTCTTATTCGGCAACGCAGTATTTTGGTCCGGAGAAACAACGTCAGAAAGATAAAGCTTGATGAACTCTACGGCAATTTATATTGTTCCGAAATGGAAAGTTCCAACTCCTCCGTATCCCTTTCGCCATAATGTCGGACCACTTGTAATTCTTGGTCGTCCGTGCTTGCACCTGCAGCGGAACGTACCGACCCAGCTTCCTCGGATAATACCTGAGTTTCTGTCGGTTGCTGGGATACTGCAATAATTTGTGCTATCTGCGATAGCACGTCTGTAACGGAGGCCTGTGGAGCTGCTGTATTACAAAATTTAGCCGCTGGAAGCTCCTAGGACATTGACTCCTGCATACTTCTTTATGCGAACGTCCGGCGTATGAAGGCCTCGTACCCTTGGCTACCGGATGGCGTGACCTGGTCGCCGTGGAATTCCTGGTCGGCGAGGTTGGCTTGATATCACTGGTCACGTAGCCAAGGTGCGGTCGTGTGTGCTGCCATGAGGTTGAGGAAGCCAATAGAGCAGTCTCTCCGGACTGTCTATATAACGGGCATCCCGAGCGGTGGACGTATGCTCTGACTGAGGAATGTTCTGTACCACAACATCTGGGCCCAGATGTTGTTGTACAAGAGATGGACCTCTCTCGCTCGCAGCCTGGATGGAGCTGGATGAGCTAGGAACCGGACTAATAGGCTTCCTCCGTACCATCCTCGTATCCGTCATCACTGGGTGTGCACGTAGTATTTTTATAGTGCTCGCATCACCCAAATCTCCTTCCTGGACCGCAATGGACAAACCCGGCTGCCGAGCCAATTGATGAATGGTTGCTACACCGGGAGAGCTAGCAGACGCCAAAGCCGTTGATCCTACTTGGGACCTCTTAGGCAATTGACGTATCTGCATGAGCACTTTTGCCGCTAGCTCTTCATTTGATTGTGACGACGGAAGCACACTTTTCGAAGACATCACGGAACATTACGCTGTTCTTGTTCCTCAATGAGGCCTGTGGAACCACGGTCTTACGTAAATAGCCACTGGAAGCTCCATGGACATTCATTCCTGCATTTATATAATATGCGAACATCCCAACTGGAAAGGCCTCGTGTCCCTGGCTAGTGGATGGAGTGACCTGGTCGATGTGGATTCTCTGGTCGGCAAAGCAGGAGCTCCAGGGACGTTCATTCCTGCATTTATATTATGCGAACGTCCCCTGGAAATCTGTGCTCACATAGCCAAGGTGCGGTCGTGTGCGCTGATGTGAGGATGAGGAAGCCAATAGAAGAGCCGCGACGGACTGTCTATGCGACGGAGCATCCCGAGCAGGAGGAGTGGACGTATGCTCTGACTAATAAACGAACATACAACAACATTGTGGCGCAGATGTTGTTGTAAGAGAGAGGGGGCCTCTCTTGCTCATGGTCTGAATAGACCTGGATGGGCTAGCTACCGGACTGACAGGCTTCCTCCGTACTATCCTCGGATCCGTCGTTGCTGGGTGTGCACGTTCGATGTTTATAGTGCTCGCATCACCCAAACTGCTTCCCTGGACCGCAATGGATGAACCTGGCTGCCGAACCATTTGATGAATGGTCGCTACACCGGGCAGACTAGCGGACGATCAATGCCTTCGATCCTACTAGGGACCTCTTCGGCAATTGTCGTATTTCCATGAGCACTTAGCCGCTAGCCCTTATACTGCAACGACGGAGACACACTTGTTGAAGACATCACAGAAACATCACCCTGTTCTTGTTCTTCTGAAAAAGAGACTGATAAAATAGAGTGAACTTGCGGAGAGAGGACCGGAATGGACCCCTCACCGCTAACAAAATACTGTGACACACGTCTCCAACGTTGTCATTCCAATTAGCACACACTGAGCACGAATTAGTGCGAGTACATTGACTACAAGAAACACAATGAACATGAGAATAAGAGGAAGATTTCCTCGCATTAAAATTGAACAATATTTTTTTTATCTTGGAAAAAAAATAGTCATAATACTTGCACCAACCCTTGAAACGAAGATACATAATATAATATAATCCATTATAACATTTCGAAAAAATAATTTAAAAAAAAAAAATTTTTGAAAAATTTTCAGAAGAGCCCAAGTTCCCAATGGGAACAATGAGCCCAAATGGATCCCAAATAAGCCTAAGTGTGGACAAAATTTTTAAAACATTTTTGGCTTCGCCAAAGTTGAGCTTATGCCATGGCCAGTCATCCATCGTCCGTCTGTCTGTCTGGCCGTCTGTCTGTCTGGCCGTCTGTCCGTCTGTCCATCAACAATTCAATACGGCTCGGGCTAGAGGCGGTATTTATGAACCGATCTTTACGAAACTTCTTGGGTACCTTAGTTATGACCGTGGGACGAGAACGAGTGTTTTTGGGTCCAATCCGAAATTCAAGTTGGCCGCTGGCGGCCATTTTGTACAGACTTAAGTGAAATCAGATTTTTACTCAGAACTTCCATATGAAAGTGCTGATTTGAATAATTTTTTGTCTGAATGTTTAGTACCATGGGATACATCACATATAATACAGGTTTTTTTCTCGTACGTAAATTATGCAAATTATATGAACTTTGATTTTTTCAGTGCTACTTACACACAGTAAGTACACATGTCAATACGGCTCGGGCTAGAGGCTGTATTTATCAACCGATCTTCACAAAACTTCTTGGATACCTCTGTTATCACCTTGGGACGAGAACAAGTGTTTCTGAGTGCGGTCCAAAATTCAAGATGGCTGCCAGTAGCCATTTTGTACCGAAATTCGGCCTAATCAGTTTTTTGTACACAACTTCTATATGGCTCAGGGTAGAGGCCGTATTTATGAACCGATCTTTACGAAACTCCTTGGGTACCTTTGTTATCATCGTGGGATGAGAACGAGTGTTTTGGGGTGTGGTCCGAAATTCAAGATGGCCACCACAACCATTTTGTACCAAAATTAGTGCAGTCAGTCTTTTGTACAGAACTTCTGTATGAAAGTTCTGATTTGAATAAATTTTTGTATGAATGTTTAGTAAAATGGAATACATCACATACAGTACGGGTTTTTTTCTCATGCAGAAATTATGCAAATTAGATGAATTTTGATTTATTTAGTGCTACTTATACACTGTAAGTGCACATGTCAATACGGCTTGGGCTAGAGGCTGTATTTATCAGTCGATCTTTACGAAACTTCTTGGGTACCTTTGTTATCACCTTGGGATGAAAACGAGTGTTTCTGAGTGCGGTCCAAAATTCAAGATGGCTGCCAGTGGCCATTTTGTACCGAAATTAGGTCCAATCAGTTTTTTGTCACAACTTATATACAGCTCGTATTTATGAACTGATCTTCATGAAACTTCTTGGGTACCTTTGTTTTCACCTTGGGACAGGAATGAGTGTGTTTTGGGGTGCCTTTGTTATCACTGTGCTATGAGAACAAATATTTTAGGGTTCAGTCAGACCCACTCTGGGACTCAAAGATTTCTTTTCTAGTTTAGCATCTGACTGTCACCTACCTTTACAATACTTTACCTATACATTTGTTACAGGCTACGGTCAGTATTTATGTACAGACCGTTACAGTACCTTATATGTACCTTTGTTATCAGGTCATTACCTAGATCTTTGTCATTGCTGTGTCACATACTATACATGTACATGTCTTGACAAGTTGAGCTACAGTGTCATTGACACTTTCATTAAAAATTAATGCAACACTTCCGGACAATATTAATGTATCTGGCTATGAGCAGTACTAATAGAAGACAAGTAATCACTATCAGAAGTAACCGTTGTCAACATAAGCAAAAGTGAACATAAACTGGAAACATGACTCCAGGCACTGAAACCATGACCCAGAATCAGTAACCAATTTAAACAATATCCGATGTAAAACATAGGCTTCCAGAGAAGAAACTGCAGTACATCAGATGGTAGATGCAGAAAACAACGCCTAAACACCCAAGGGTGAGGACGTAAACATGGGGAAAAAACAGAATAATCATTCTGTTATCAAGCCAAAACTTCCAAAAAATTTTAGTAAGAAAAAATTCCCAAATTATGCCAAAAGCAAGGGAGAATAGCAAGGGGGTTATTAAGGAAAGGGAGAGAGGAAACGCTGAACAAACAATGGTAAGTTCATAGCCAGAATGACAAAATAAGGCTCATGCCTTGAAATTAGGGAACATGAAATAATTTCGTAAAAAAAATTATAAGTTACATCCCTGAACACATTCTGCCACTGTTTCTTCCTCTCATCCTCTTATTTCATCCTTAGATCCACCATTTCTTTCATAATTATGTGTCTGGCATCATTTAAACTGAGATTTACAAGCACAAATATCAGTGACATGTTACTGATTTGAGGACCAAACAAAAAATGATAATTGCGCCAATTTTGAGACCTCCTTGACACTGCGTATGCGCAGTTGAGTAAAACTATGGAGGACCATATAGGACATGTAATTTTCGGTTTTTGATGCAAGTTTTGGGGATTGGGGGGTAAAATTTGTGTTTGGCCCTAAATATTTAAGAGTAAGCACCAGCTAAGTCTGGGTCATTGGTACAGTATAAAAATGTCTTTTGCTGTGTGCTTTATCAGGGGGGATATTCCTGTCTGGGACAGAATTGCTCTTGCCGCTGAGATAAGTATAAGACACATTTAATTTAATTTTCTCATTATACATTGAACAATGTATTTCACCAACAACGTCTTCAGTTAAATTTAGATGAATTTTTCATCAAACCTGGTCATGGCTGCTTTGAAGTAGCCATGACTAAATTTGATGAAAAATTTCTTGAAAATACTCAGCAGGCTTGCTAAGAGTTAAATCATTCTCAAATATAATACTATGATGTTATAATGACAAGTTTCTGTTAAATTTCCAGTACAACTAATGCCCGAGAATGGCAAAAAGAAATTCAGAAGACAATATCAAGAGACCCAGACAGATATGTCCTGTTGACTAGTGTGCAACTTGTAGGTGTTATTTTGTATGTCTTCATACGACCACAGTTAGCACCATTTGTGAGGTGAGTATTTTCTGTGATACCTTTGTGAATTTAATGATCTATTTTGAGTCTCAGCATTTCAGTGTACTCATAAACAACAGCAGGAGTTTTCAGTGACCTTGAAAAATCCTTCACTTAAATAGTTGAGTGAGGTTGTAACCATAAAAAATCCCATGACCTGAGTTATACTGTGTCACTCTTGTTCTGATACCATTCACAAAGGAATTGGCATTATGTTACGTCCAATACTGTTTAGCGCAAATACACATGAGCCGTTTGGTGTATAATACACTATATGTATCACAGTGAGATCCACCCATCTGTATTTGTGTTACAGGAATAATCCTGCTACTTGCATAAAATTGTCAAGCACTTAACCATTTACCATACCAAGTACAAAATTGGATATTATTTGCATATTGTGAGGGTGGACCATGCTTTCTTTCATATTGGTTGAGGAAGCAACCTTGATAATTGCATATAATTGATTTTACCAGTTATTTGCATGTTGATTGCAGAAAAAAATTCCTGTTAATGGGGTAAAAATATTGTTTTCCATTAGAATTTTATAGATACAGCCCTAAAATCTTTTATGCAGGACATTTTATGCACAAGTACTAAGAGATGAATTCTGGCATGAATTATGCATGTTTTTTAATAATTATTTTTCACTTCCATTATAGGGATGTTGCTATTGACTCTGTAAAGACAGGGTTAGGTGGAGCTGCTGGGAATAAAGGGGGAGTTGCTATACGGTTCTTGATACAGAGCACTTCCCTGTGCTTTGTTTGTGCTCATATGGCTGCTGGACAGTCACAGGTTAATGACCGTAACAATGACTACCAAGAAATCTCCAGAAAGATGTGTTTTCCAATGGTGAGTTATTTTTGCAAATCTTTCAGCAGTCACTTTTGTTAAGGATAATGTAAACAGATTACAGCCCGGCTTGGTACTTTGAGGTTAGCCATGGTGCTTACCTTCTATGGCTCTGATAAAAATATAAATATTAGGAGGGCCATACATGCTCTTCTAAGTGACCTTATGACTCTCCTCCACTAATCATTTGCCTAGTGTGGTAGGCAAATGTAGTTGGATTTTAATCACAATCTCTGCCGTTTATCAGGAATGAAATCCAGTGCCCCACTTATCCAACAATCCATATAAAATGTTTAGAATTAATCCTATTGAGCATAATCTCCACACTTAGACTAAAAATCTGCTCTCCTTGTCCAGACTGAGAAGGGCTCCAGTGGCTCATCTTCTGTTATCAAATATCTATACCTATTCAGTATACTTCTGTTAGCCCTTTACCTAACATGAAAAGCAGACAACACTTGAAAAAGAAATTCTTGAATAACTAATTTTTTTTCATTTTTTGTCCCCAAAACATAGGTTACGACCCCTTGTTGGAACGAGCTTGATGAGCTTGTTCCAACGAGCGGTCATAACCTTTGTTTTTGAGACAAAAAATGAAAAAATAATGAAAGTTAAAAAATTTATAGTAATTTATATATTTTTTATACTTACCAATGACCCAGACTTAGCTGGTGCTAACTCCAACAAAAACCAGGGCCAAACACAAAATTTTGCCCCCCAATCCCCAAAATTTGCATCCAAAACAAAAAGAAATCATGTCCTAAAGGACCTCCATAGTACGTCTCTACTGCGCATGCGCAGTGACGCAGTCGTCCCGAAATTGGCGCCAAATATCATTCTTACTGGCAGTGCCTGGTCAGCGCTATGTACTCAGCGGGGAGGCAAGAGTTCCCAACTCAGGGAGGGCCATCCCCGTCTGGGTCATTGGTAAGTATAAAAAATATATAAATTACTATAAATTTTTTAACATTTTTATACTGTACCAATGACCCAGACTTAGCTGAATAGTAAACAGGCTGGAGGGCCTAGGACATAGAGGAAAATCCAATAAGCTCAATTATATACTAAAGAGGTAACCCCTTAAGGAGAAAAGGAGTATTAGGCTTTACATGTATCTTTCTTATTTAATATTAAATTAGAAAGATACACTACCCTTAATAATTGAGCACAATAACATTCATGTTCTCTATTAACATCCAGTATAACCCTTATACTAATTATTTTTAAAGCAAGCCAATAAATAAAGTAGTCCAGAGAATTGAGACTCTTTATAATCATTTAAAAGTGTCCGAGTATTGTATATTAAAGCCCGTTTGACACTTGACATATACAAATGCTTCACACCGAGCTACACTTTAAAAATAAGACATGAATGAAATTAAACATTAATATTACACTTTAAAACCATCCCGGAAGTGACTCAGAAATACTGTCTTGGAGGAGGCATTCCCTTACTTTTCACTATAAAGCAGGTGACCTAAGGGAACACCCGCCCCCCCCCCCCCCCCCCCCCCCCCCCCTTCCCCTTGCCCTGGGTCAAATAGCCCAGAGCGAAGAGGGCAGCCGGACGGAGTCACTGCCGGAACAGAAAGCCTGCATAACTATAGTTGCAACTGTTTAGTGGACGACATTCTGAGCAACAGATAACGGACCTAAACAATGCAGGTCTCCAGAAATGGACTCAATATTTCTGAGATAAAAATTAGTAAATGTGGATGGCTGAGACCAATAAGCAGCCTTCATTAAATCTGTAATAGCAACACTATTAGCATAAGCCCAGGAAGTAGAAAGAGCTCTTACTTCATGAGCAGAAATCTTAAGCACAGACTGCTGAGAAGAAGATAAATTTTCATACGCAGTACGGATAGTTAACTGAATCCATCTAGCAATAGAATGGACTGAAATGTCCTTTCTATTAGGCATCAAAGACAGAAAGAAACGTTTCCGTCCCTTTCTGATGAACTGAGATCTCTGTTTATAGATGCGTAGTGCTCTAACAGGACAGAGTAAAGGCCTACGCCTGTCTGAAGACGGAAGAGCCTTAATAACAATAGGTTCCGGATATTTATTAGGAGCCTGATTCTTAGCTAAAAAACCCACATTAGTAGTGAAGGTGATAGTGTTCCCAACACTACGATAATGAGAATCATCCACCGATAGTGCATGAAGCTCACTGACTCTTCTGGCAGAAGAGAAAGCTAAGAGAAAAGCTGTCTTATAAGATAAGAATTTGAAATCTACTGTCCCAAGAGGTTCAAATGGCTTTTCCTTCAATTTAAGGAGAACCCAAGCTAAATTCCACTTAGGAATTAATCTAAGAGTTCTGGGTCTATTTATCGAAAAGTTTCTAACCAATTTCGATAAAGAGACATTAGATCCAATTTGTAAACTATCATGATGTGCATAGGTATCAGATAACATAGATCTATAACCCTTTATAGTAACAGGCTGCAGTTTGATTTCGTCAAACAAGTATACTAGAAAGTTTGCAATGTCTGGTATAGAGGGATCAAATATATCTACAGAATGATCCCTACACCAACGACGGAAAACCTTCCACTTAGCCGCATAGTTTAGCGAAGAGGAGGTCCTCCTACAGTTAGAAATCGCGTCCACTGCTCGTCCTGTAAAGTGCTTGCCATGCAAGAAGGACCGCACAACGGAAAAACGTGAAGGTTGAGACCTTGCGGGTTGTGATGGAGTTGGCGCGATTTCCCCTGCGAAAGAAGATCCTCTCGTGGAGGAAGCTTCCGCGGTAGGTCCCACAACAGACACCTGAGTAGATTTATCCACGGTCTCTGTGGCGACAGAGATGCTACCAACAGAATCTTGCATTGAGATTGTTTTATCTTTAGCAATACTTGTTGAATTAACGGCGCTGGAGGATACGCATATCCTATCATTCCGTCCCAAGGGATCGACAGAGCGTCTACTGCAAATGCTCTTGGATCCGGACATGGGGACACATACGTCTGCAACTGATTGTTGAGATGTGTCGCAAATAAGTCTATCATTGGCCGTTCCCATTGGTAGCAAATCTGATTGAATACTTGTTTGTTGAGAGTCCACTCCGACGGCAACAAGCGACCCTTTCGTGAAAGGGAGTCTGCTAGCACATTCAGACGACCCGGTATGTGACGGACCGAAAGAAGAACGTGATGTTCCAACGCAAACAGAAGGATTCTTTCCGTTAGATTGAACAACGGAACTGAATGAGTGCCTCCCTGATTCCGTATATACGCCACTACTGTCGTATTGTCGGATAGGATTTGGACATGAGCATCGTGAATAATGTCCATCCAGTGACGTAACGCAAGCCAAATTGACATCATTTCCTTGATGTTTATGTGCTTGCACAGGAATTGCGGATCCCAAAGACCCTGGCATCTCGAATCCGTTGGGATTAATGATGCACCCCAACCTGTTTGACTGGCATCCGTCATAATGGTAAAACTCGGATCCGGCAACTGCAGCGGAACTCCTTGAGTTAACCACTGAATGTTTGCCCAAGTCTGAATCTCTTGTTTCACTTGATCTGACAAGAGAAAGTCTACATCGAGCGAATGAATTTTCACACTCCAATTCTGAGTCAGGAAAATTTGAAGAGGACGTGTGCGTAGCCGTCCCATCGGAATGAGATCCGCGGCGGCTCCGCACAGACCTATCAGTCTCATAAATTCTCTCGCCGTGACTTTGTCTGCATTCAGACAATAGCGAGCGTAACAACTGACTAATTTCGCTCTGGTTAACGGCAGACGAACGAGATTGTTGTGCGTCTCGAAGCTCATTCCCAGATGAGTGAATGACTTGGACGGCACCAGATCCGACTTCTCCTCGTTTACTATGAAACCGAGACGTCGGAGCAATAGAAGAAGATTCTGAACATCGTTCTGAAGCGTTAACTCGTTGCCGTACCTCTGAAGAATGTCGTCCAGGTAGGCCGACGTTACCGCAGACGAATGAGCTCGGAAGTAGATCATTACCGAGTTCATTACCCGAGTGAAAGCCCAGGGTGCTAGATTCAATCCGAAGCACATGGCCCGGAACTGATACACCACTCCTAGGACTGCGAAGCATAGATACTTTCGGAATGTCGGATGTACCATGACGTGAAAGTACGCATCTTTGAGATCTATGCTCGTTGCATAATCGTTCACCCGAATACTCGCTCTGACCGATCGAATCGTCTCCATATAAAACTTCGGAGCGACGATCAGCTTGTTTATCCAGCTCAAATCTATGACTGGACGGAACGAGCCGTCTGGTTTCGGAACCAGAAACAGATGGCTGTAGAATCCCAGCGATTCCTGGTTTTCTACGACCTTTACCGCGTTCTTCATTAAAAGAGACTGCACCTCTGATAACAGAGCGTCTCTTTTCTGAGGATTTGACGGAAGATGAGTCCACTTTGGACTTCGAGTTAATGGAGGCTTTCGTTTGAAGGATATCTTTAGACCTTCCGAAGTCACTCCTCTCACCCACGGGTCGTCCGTAATCGACGCCCACTCTTGTGAAAAACTCGACAACCTTCCGCCAACCGGAACGCGATAGAGGTTTAAGCCATCACCTCCTGGATCTGCGAGGCCTGCGGTAGGAGAAACCACGTCTTCCACGACCTGCACCTCGCCTCGTCGACCTCGGGGCGTCCGACCGATTGTCCCGGCCTGAAGGACGTCCCGAACGAGAGTCGCTATCCTGACGGTCTCTCGAATAAGACCAAGAGGACGCACCGGAACCTCTATAGGAACCTCTCTTGGGCGCATTAGACCCAGAAGTGCCCGCCTTATTCGTGTCTGCTGTATCCGACCTTTTAGGAGCGGATCTGAACAACAGAGAATCACTAGCTTTCTTTTTAATATTATCATAAATAGTGGAAAGCTTGCCGTCAAAGAGAAGTTCTCCTGAGACCGAAGCGACTCTAAGAGAGTTCTTCACCTTAGAATCCACTAGTGTGGATGTAGCCAGGGCTGCGTCACGTCTAACCAACTCCAAATTTGCCACTGAAAGGGCGGAGTTACACGTGGAATAAGCTACTGCCCTTGAAAGAAGTCTTAAAGAGGATTGTATATCCTGAAACTCTTCCCCTTGAAGGCGCAGTGATAACGCCTTAGTAAGGTGATCTGCGTAAGATAAGGCATCTAAATTGGCTCTGTTAGACGCAATAGCTGTTTCCAACACTGCGGTTGGAATAGAAGCTGACGACGGTAATGATAGCTCTAAGTCTTCCGCCTCGTCGTCCATACGCAGAGGAACTCTCGGTATACCCTGTCCTGCCGTGTCGAATTTATTCCTTGCATTAATGAAAGGCAGGTTGAGAGTATTTGCGGACAAGAAACCTGCTTTCCCCGCCCTGGAAGCAAGTTTAAAAATAGCGTCGTTCAATAATTCAAATGTTCTTGCAACATTATTGGACTGCGACGGAAACTCGGGAGCGATGTCCCTGAACCGCTCAAATGACGCTATAATTCTCTTGTCCAGAAGCGCACCAGTCTGGCCCGATGGAACAACTTGAGGGAGAAAGTGCCGGATGAAGTCCACGGCAGCTTTATGTTGTTCCGAAAGGGATAGCTCCAATTCATCCGTATCCCTTTCACCATCCGGTCGGACCTCCCGATGTTCCCGGTCGTCCGCCCCCGATGCTTCGGCGGAGCGTACCGACCCAGCGCCGTCGGATAATTCTCGATCCGACACCGTTTCTGTCGGCTGCTGGGATGCTGCGATAAGCTGTGCTATCTGCACTAGAATGTCCGACGTCGAGACCTGCGGAGGCACGGTCTTTCGCTGCTTCGCCGAGGGCAGCTCCGCATCAGATGGCTCCCGCATACTTTTCCTATGCGAACGTCCGGAGTCCATCGGTCTCGAATCCCTGGCTGCCGGATGGTGTGACCTGGTCGCCGAAGAATCCTTCATCGGCGAAGCTGGCAAAATATCGGAGGTCACGCAGCCAAGGTGCGGTCGTGTGCGCCGACGAGAATAGGAAGCCTTAACAGTCTCTGCGGACTGCTTATACAACGGAGCGTCCCGAGCGACGGACGTATGCTCCGCTAAAGACACATTTTGTACCACAACATCTGGTCCCAGATGTTGTTGTACGAGAGAGAGGCCTCTCTCGCTCGCGGCCCGGCTGGACCTGGACGAGCTAGGAACCGGACTAAAAGGCTTCCTCCGTTCTCGTTTACTATCCGCCGTCACTGGGTGTGCATCTATTATGTTTATAGTGCTCGCATCACCCAAAATTTCCTCTTGGACCGCATCGGACGAACCCGGCTGCCGAACCATTCGGTGAATGGACGCTACACCGGGCGAGCTAGCGGACGACATTTGTCTAATCTCCATGAGCACTTTTGCCGCTAGCTCTGAATTCATTTGTGACGACGGACGCACACTTGAAGAAGATAACATGGAAACATCACCCTGTTCTGGTTCCTCTGAAATAGAAACTGAGAGAGTAGAGTGACCTTGTGGAGAAAGAGCCGGCATCGCTCTTTCTCCAGAAACAACATATCGTGACACACGTTTCCAATGTTTCTCATCCCAATGTTCACATATAGGACAGGGATTAATGCGAGAACACTGACTACAATTAATACAATGATCATGAAAGTCAGAGGAAGATTTCTTCCTATTACAATTTGAACAATGTCCCTTCATTGTGAAAGAACAACAATAAGTCCGAGTTACTCGCAAAAACCCCTGACACAAAGATACATAATAACATGATCCATTAATAAATGAAAAAACAATTGCAAAACAAAATAATTTTGAAAAAATATTTTTTCAGAGAAGCCCAAGTTGCTGAAAAGTAACGTTGAGCCCCGATGGATCCGATGGCAAAGTGTGGTCAAAAATTTTAAATTTATATAAAATAATTAATGAGACACTTTCGGATAATATAAATGTATCTTATAATGAGATAAACTACCACAAAGGCAAACAGCCCCCCTCAAAAAAGGCTGTTGCCAATGAAAACAAACAGTGTAAACACACTAGAAAACATGACTCCAGGCACTGAAAAAACTGGCCCGGAATCAGTCATCAATTACACTCTATCTGATGCAAAACAGAGACTCCCAGGGGAGAATCTGCAGAACATCAGATGGAAGATGCAGAACACAAACGTTATACACCCATGGGTGAAAACGTAACTATGGGGAAAATAACAGAAAACATTCTGTAACCAAGCAACTCTCCCAGGAAATTTTAGAAATGAAACTTCTCAAAAATATGCCAAAAGCATGGGAGAATTGCAAGGGGGGACTTTAGAAGGCTAGGGGAGAGGAAACACTGAATAAGCAGTGCAACAATTAGCAAGAATGACAACAAGAGGCCCATGCCTCGAAAATAGGCAACTTAACATAATTTCAACAAAAAATTTTAAGTACAGCCCTGATTATTTTTTGCCACTTCTTTTTTCCTCTCCTCCTTCTATCCTCCTTAGAATCACATTTTCTCCAAAAATTACGTGTCTGGCATCCTTTAAACTGAGATTTACAAGCACAAAGATCAGTGAGATGTTGACTGATGAAGGGCCAAACAGAGAATGATATTTGGCGCCAATTTCGGGACGACTGCGTCACTGCGCATGCGCAGTAGAGACGTACTATGGAGGTCCTTTAGGACATGATTTCTTTTTGTTTTGGATGCAAATTTTGGGGATTGGGGGGCAAAATTTTGTGTTTGGCCCTGGTTTTTGTTGGAGTTAGCACCAGCTAAGTCTGGGTCATTGGTACAGTATAAAAATATTAATTGGTGATTTTTTAGAATAGTGCTGGCCGGTTTTGGCCGTTACATTGGGTAAAGGGTTGACTAAGTGAAATAGGGGACAATCACATTGATACTTCTCTCTGACTCACCAAAAATGTGATTGTCAGAGGCTAAAGTTTATTATCCTCTCACTGGAACTTGCGCAAGAAGCGTATTCCAAAGAGTACCATATGCTTTCTCACTGAAACTTGTACAAGAAGCGTATTCCAAAGAGTACCATATGCTTTCTCACTGGAACTCACACAAGAAGTGTATTCCAAAGAGTACCATTTGCTTTCTCACTGGAACTTGTACAAGAAGCCTTTTCCAAAGAGTACCATATGCTTTCTCACTGGAACTCGCACAAGAAACGTATTCCAAAGAGTACCATATGCTTTCTCATTGGAACTTGCACAAGAAGCACATTCTAAAGAGTACCATATGCTTTCTCACTGGAACTCACACAAGAAGCATATTCCAAAGAGTACCATATGCTTTCTCACTGGAATTTGCACAAGAAGCATATTCCAATGAGTACTATATGCTGTTGTTTTGAAGAAAAAATAATACAAAAATTTTGAATGATATTATTTATTCATAATACAGGTTGGATTTGGATGATTTCTTATATAATGAGTTTATTAGATGCTGCTTAACTCTTAACTGGTAGAGTGCTGGAAGCCCATATTTGGGATTTACTCTGAAGTGCAGGTACTGTAAGGTAAAGACTTCATATTCAGTGGATATGCTTCATATTATCACTGAAGTGAAATTATTTAGTCCACATGGTTTTGCCCTGTTATAATTTATAGGAGAGTGCCTGTAGGCACTCTCCCATAAACTGTAATAAGGCAAAGGCATGTAAACAAATTTTGGTGGCCAAAATAATTTAGCACTCTACCAGTTAGTGGCCCAATTCTGACTTTGACAACCTTTGCAGGCCCCAAACGGGTGCCCAATATGTGGTCACAATAATATCTTTGCTGCAATAGTCAAACCACTCTGGCAGTGATTTCTTGTTACTTGACTAGAAATCATTTGAGATATGAGGTAATGCTTTGAGATATGAGGTAATGCTTTGTGCAATTTTTAAAAGATGTAGAATGCCTCTAGAATATACCTGTTAACCCTTTAACTAACACGAAAGCCAGACAACACTTGCAAACAAGTTAAATAAAATATAATATATAATGGAGGTTAGCATAAGTTCAAAGGTTATTGTGTTGCTAAGTCAAGCTTCACTGAGTTGAACTAGTTTCAAACTGTTGCGTTCTTCTTCAGTGACATGAAAGCCAGAGGTCACTGTAGCTCACTCCCTTTTATACCCCCAGAAGAGGGTGTCATGACCCAGTCAACTAAGGGCATGACCGAGTCATCCCAAGGTCACATGATGGGTGCAGACGGCTGGGACGACTGCATCTCCAAGGGTCAAAAAAGTTGAATCACCCTTGCAAACAAAATTCTTGAATAATAAATTTTTTTTCATTTTTGCATCAAAAACATGATGAGCTCGTTCCAATGAGGGGTAATAACCTATGTTTTTGAGACAAAAAAAAAAATTAAAATTGAATGGTGATTTTTGTGAATAATGCTGGCCAGTTTTGGCCGTTCTGTGGGGTAAAGGGTCAGTTATTTATATTTCTTTCATCACCAAGGTATTTCAAGATTAAGCACATATTTGATCTGTTAACTGCATATAAACATAAAGTTGTTAGTATGTATGTGTATATGTCCTTAATATGCACAGAAGTGATGATCCATTTGCATTCAAATTTGGCACAAGTATATTACTGCTATATCCGGCACATAGCCAGAATTCTATAATAGGGAGTGCCCTAGCCATTTTGGGGGGTGGGGGCAAAGATGATGTTTGAAAGGCCTTGTGTGGGGTTTTGTGGGCCTCCCCCAGTCCTAACTAGTACCCTCTTGTTGTTGCCCCTCCTCCCATTTCCCTTCAGAGAAGTAAAAGGAGGAGACTATGACTGGAGGTTCCTAGTTAGGACTATCTCCTTTTCTGACAAACCCCAAAATTTCTTTGCCAAATTAGGTGTTCTAAGAGTGAATCTGAGGCATTTATAATGGTTGTAGCACTTATATTGGCAACCACTTTGGGGCCCTATGTTGATTGAAACTTGCATTGGGCCAGTGGGTTTTTAGCTCACCTGACTGAAAGTCAGGGTGAACTTTTCTTATCACTCTTCATCCGTCGTCCATCCGTCCATCGTCTGTCATTCTTCGTCGTGCGTGAAGGTGGTGTTTGAGCCTCTTTCTCCTAAACCACTGGCCACATTTTAATTAAATTTCATGTAAGTAGTGGTTATATAGGGGCATTTTGATTTTTATCCAAATTAGGTTTCGGCACATATTGAGCAGAGGTGTTGGGAAAAAATGGCCAAATTTTTTGAAAATCTTCTTCTAATGAACCACCAATAGCAGAGACTTGATATGTGGTATACAGAGTCCTTTTGAGGTTTAGAATCAAGTTTGTTCAAGAGAAGTTTGTCGGGCATTATTTGCCTTCATTATGGGAGAGGCAAGAATTTTTGCCAGTCCCAAAATTTCTATTTTCCAAACCGAGAGGCAGATTTCAACCAAATTTGATATGAGGGCTTATTGGGTCATAAGTACTTAATTTATGCCCAAGTTTTTTTCCCCGTCACCCCATGGGAACCGCAGGAGCTAAAAATACAAAAAAATTAAAACACCCATATCTCCAAAACTACACGGCACAGAGAATTCTTATTTGGTGTGAAGCTTCCTCAGGACTAACAGAATGGAATGGTAAAAAAAAAATTGCTATCGGTTTTATCATGGGGTACTTTTTGGGGACTTTGAAAAATGCTGAGTCAGCATTTTTTAACACTGTGGGTAATGGGAAAAACATGTAAGACTACTTTTCTCTAAACCACTGCTCCAAAAGCTTTCAAATTTCACATATAACATCTTTGGAAGATTGTTTCACATGTTTATTGAAATCAATTCCCTGGGTCGATATTTGGGCTCTCTATGGGAGCCCAAATGTTTAAATTAGTGCAGAGTGAGGAATATTCTTTAAAAATCTTCTTCTTCAGATCTTCCAATAAGAATCTTTTGATATTTGGTATGCAGCATCCTTAGGGGGGTGAGATTCAAGTTTGTTCAAGCCATGTCCCTGGGTTCATATTTAGGCTGAAAATTTGGGGCCTCGTTCCGGACTTAGAAATTTTGGACCAAAATCTGGAAATTTTTTGTTTGTTTTTTTATGCGTTTCGGTCAATTTTAAGACAAAAAATTTTTTTTTTTTTTACACTGAAAATTTGGGGTCTGGGTGGGACTTGGAAAATTTTGAACCAAAATCCGGAATTTTTTGTTGTTTGTTTTTTATGCGTTTCAGTCAATTTTAAGACAAAAAAAAAATATTTTTTTTTATACTGAAAATTTGGGGTCCGGGTGAGACTTTGAAAATTTTGGACCAAAGTCCGGAAATTTGTTTTTTATGCGTTTCGGTCAATTTTAAGACAAAAAAAAAATTTTTTTTTTTACACTGAAAATTTGGGGTCCGGGTGGGACTTAAAAAATTAGATTTTTTTGTTTTTTATGCGTTTTAAGAAGAAATTTTGGACCAAAATCCAGAATTTTTTTTTTGTTTTTTACGCGTTTCGGTCAGTTTTAAGACAAAATTTTTTTTTTTTTTTATACTGAAAATTTGGGGTCCGAGTGTGACTTAAAAAATTTTGGACCAAAATCCAGAAATTTTTTTTTTGTTCTTTATGCATTTCGGTCAATTTTAAGACAAAAAAAAAAAAAATGTTTATACAGAAAATTTGGGGTCCAGGTGGGACTTAGAAAATTTTGGACCAAAATCCAGAAATTAGTTTTTTTGTTTTTTATGCGTTTTAAGAAGAAAAAAAAAATTTAGGCTGAAAATATTTTGTTTGGGAAAAAAATCTGTTTTTTATGCGTTTATCTCAATTTTGGGATGTAAAAGTGCAGGAACTGAAAATAGAAGGAAAATCCTGTGTATTGTGTGGGTTCAATCGCTTCATCTAGTTGGTATATGCTTTTCTTAGGAGGGGCGTATGCAGCTTATTCAAGTCCATGGTTTAATATTTAGACTACCATGTCAGGTGAGTGCCCTTAGGCCCCCTGGGGCCTCTTGTTGTTTTTTTTTTGGGGGGGGGGAAGCAAACAATTTAGGGGAGTGGTGGCAAGACAGCTCCACCCCACCTCTAGGTACACCACTGTGCTATATGTAGGCAGAAGAGTGGTTTAATCATTATTTTTCTTCAACTCATACAGGCTCATTTTTTTTATAATTTCTTATTTAAATAGTCACTCATTTCACAAAGTAGGCTCAGTAATACAGCATTTTAGTTCTCAACCACTCTAATCATTCACATCTGACTTCCCATGGAAAGCCGGGGTTTTTCAGAAAGTTGCATGTAAATTGCAGATAAAAAGTTTTCCAACTGAATGTGAAAGTATCATATTCTGAGAATTCGTAACTAAATTAATATAAAAAAAAGAGTACAGACCTGATGAAGGGAATGGCAATAGCCGTTCAGGTTTTTATGAAAAGAATCTGTCTTATCCATCTCATCCATCAGAGGCTTTGATGAAGGGTCCCTTGCTTACAATAAATGTAATTCTGAGCAGTGGGGTATTCCTGTTTTGCAGTCATGGCGGAGTATAAGAAATAATTCACAGTTACTGCCCATACTATAAGTCTTCAACTACTTCAGCCCCAGATTTCTGAATAGTATTTTAAAGGTAACTAGCATTCAGGAAGTTGGGGGTGGAATGATTAAAACTTCTCCAAGAATCTTTTCTGTGTCGCCCAAGATGTTCAATAAACATCCAGAATCTGATTCTTTTAAAGATGCTCGCAAGCTGCTGGACATCCCATAGTGATGAGTAGCAGGATTCTCATTTCACAAATCTGGATGGAATATAGGCCATGTAGGCTGATAAATTTCTTACCAGAGGTAATATTCACACAGTGCAGAAATACATACAATATTCTACCTGTTCCAAATGAATGGAATTAATGTTTTTCAATTTGAAAGTCCATTGTGTTTCCTGATGGCTGTGGTGTTTGGTAGTTTCTTTTCAACCTACTCACAATTGTTTACAATTGGCTGTAACGTAAGTGCAACCCCTACTTCGGAACTTAACTGAAGCTAATAACTTTTCCAAATGAGTTTGGAAAAGTGGAAGAGTGCAAAAGCAATATAAAGAGATCGAAAAAGGGTTGAGCGAGACTGGCGCTCGACATTACAGGTACTCTCCCTGCACACCTCTTGCATTTACGGAGCGCATGTGCAACAACCGTGATGTCAATTCCTTTTCCTTCTCAACCTACTCACAATTGTTTACAACTGGCTGTAACATAATTGCAAGCCCTACTTCAGAACTAACTCAAGGTAAGAAACTTTTCCAAAGAAGTTGTAAAAGTGAAAGAGTGCAAAAGCACGAAAAACATCGAAAAAGGGTTGAGCGAGACCGGCGCTCAACATTACAGGTACTCTCTCTGCACCCCTCTTGCGTTTACCGAGCGCATGCGCAACAACCGTATGTCAATTCCTTTTATTTCCGCCATTGTGACATGGTCGGAAATTTTGTGACTCGTGCTGTTTATTTGCTATTATCTTCGTGAACAACTTAATTTTGTATGTGCTTCTTGTCAATTCATGTGGAAGTGAACTGTATCCTTTATCAAGCTCTAAATTGATTATTATTTCATAATATTTATGCTCATTTTTGCTCGTCTTCTCATACATATTCTTGCTTTTTCCCCGTGTGTAAACGTGATCCATTGTTGTTCGGTTTTCCGTCAGCGGGAAGCTTGATTGTTTTGATCATCTTGGGGATTTTTTCCCAATTGAAATTATGCCTAAAACTATTCCTTGTACCTGTTGTTTGCAGGTGAAACATGTAGACGATTCTCATGCTATTTGTGTCACTTGCAACAATTGCACACAGGCCCATTCCTGTGGTATTTGTGAGGTTTTGTCCTCTAAATTCTGGGCACCCGTGAACGAGGTGGTTCTTTCCAGGGCTAGAACCCCTCGTTCTCGGGGTAGGGTAGCAGTGCCTCTTCAGACATTTCTGGGAGTGCACGTGGTGACTCTGTCACGCAGGATGTTGATCAGTCTTTTACTGTAGCAAGTTTCTCTGCAACTGTTGACGGTGCTTGTGCTGTGATGCTTGAAGTGGAGACTGTGGTCTCTTTGGCTTCTGATGTCACCCTTGAGGCGGCTGTTTTCGTCGAGAGTTTCTCCGAGGTCAGCTCAGTGCCACTCTACGATTTGCCTCCTGCACCGTCGACAGTTGCAGGGGAAGTTGTTCCTGCTGATCCTGTCTTGTCTGGAGATGGCGTACAGTCTCAGGGTCCGAGACTGTATCTGCTGGTGTGTCTCTGAGCTCTCAGCCTCCCCTGGCTTCTCAGCGAAGCTGTCTGGGTTTGCTGTCTGCTCCATCTCATCTGGCTAGATTTGCTCCTGGTCGGTTGGGCCATTCAGTCACTTCGAGCGAATCGTTTGTTGTTCCGCCTTCCCCTGCTGGTGTGCCGACTCGCAGGATGGGGTTGGGGCATTGGAATCCAGGGCCTGCTGTTCAGCAGAGGTCAGTGACAGCTCCGGTTAGCTGTCCCTCTTGGAACTTTCCTCCGGTGATTCCTCACTGTGTTCAAGTCTGGCTGTCGATCGATGCTTGTCGTCGGTCTCCGAGGATGGGCAGTTGGGGCCTTCTGTTGCGCAGAGGCCAATGGCAGGTTCCTGTCATTCTTGGGACAATCCTCCGGTGTCTTCTCGTGTCCCAGGTTCAGCTACCGATCGAAGTACGCCCTTGGTCTCTCTAGAGGATTTGCAGGCAGGGCCTTCTGTTCCACAGAGGTCAGTGATTGCCCCTGTGCATCACTCTTGGGACTATCCTCCGGTGTCTTCTCACCGTCTCCCTATTCTGTCTGTTGATCGACGTTCGTCGTCGGTCCCTTCTGAGGATTTTGGTTCTTTTGCTAGAAGGGTCCATTGGGAAGACACTCCGTCGGGCGCTGCTGCTATGACGGATTCTCAGGGTGAGCTGCGACAGGCCGTTTTGGCACTCACCCGGTTGCTTTCTAGCAACCCTCAAGTTGGGTTCCCTGTGCCTCCTGAGGCACAACCTCCTTTTGTCGGTCGCCGAAATTCCTCGCCTGGCCCTTTGGATACTGTTCAGTATTCACAGGAGGTTCTTGCTGGTCAGCCCGAGTTGGGCTACATCTCTTCTGCTACAGAGGATGACGATTTTCTTGAAGGCGACGGGCCCCCTTGTCAGTCTTTGGGCAGGCTTTGGATTTTGTCTTTGGCTTATTGCCAGACATTCAGCCTTCAGACCAGCCATCAGTGACCGTCCAGCCGTAGTCCTCTGTGGAGCGCCGTAACCCTGTTGAGCCTTCTAGCTCTGGGGTTTTGTGTGCTCTGCCATCGGCTCAGGTTGTTGAGTCCTTCCAGGGCTTGGACGCCAAAATGCGTTTCAAGGCCCTGAAGGGTTCTTTCTTTTCACGAGCTGATGCTTTTCTGCCTCCGTCGCGGTTTCATGTTTACGAATCCGTGTGTCCACCAGTCTTCCAAGGGATGACTACTGTGGATGAAGATTCTTCTTCCCTCGGGTTGACTTAGCCTAAGTCGACAGTTCTCCCGATGTCGGTCGTTGAATCTATGGTGGGCCAGTCCCGAGAGATGCTGGGTATGTTATCTCTCACGGACCATGTCGTCACTGCCCTGGCCGCATATTTTCCTCCAGGGGAGTTTGATGATGCTCAGGCACCTTTGCGTGTCTTGTCGCAGGTTCTCATGAACCTGACACACGCTCACACCTGTAATACAGCTAATTTGGAGCTTGCAAGCCGGGATGTGGTGTTGGATTCTTCTCCATCCCTTCCTTCTGAGCAGCGTGCTGTTCTGAGGTCTGCTTCTTTGGTTGGACCTCAGCTGTTCCATGGTTCCGTGGAAGCTGTCTGTGGTGAGGTTCTTCGTCATTCGAAGGACCAGCTTTTGTTACGACAGCTGGACCAACCTGCTGCTGCGGGTGGTGGTCGTTCCAGGCCTGCCAAGCGCCCAGCTGTGTTGGCCATGCCTCCGGCTCTGTTCGCTCCTTCTGCTCAGAAGAAGCGCCGACGTGGCCAGGCTCGCTGGCAGCCACAGGGAGGAAAGTCTCAGGACTCTGTTGCTTCCCGAGGGGGTGGCTTCTTCTCTCGGGGGCCTCGTGGAGGCCACAAATGAAGGTCCTCACCTCGATTCACCTCCAGTCTGGGGAAGGCTGTCGCTGTTTTTCGACCGTTGGACAGAGATAACGTCGGACCCTTGGGTCCTCGACGTCATCCAATTCAGTCTGTGACTGTCCTTCCGTCGGCACCCCTGTTTATCTTGGGTGCCCCTCCCAACTCAGGTCCCTTCTGATTCTCTGCGTCGGGACCTTCTGGTGCAGGAGATCGACAATTTCCTCTCCAAAGGGGCGATCGAGGTGGTCAGGAACACCCTTTCACCGGGGTTTTACTCGAGACTTTTCTTGGTACCGAAGAAAAACAGCCAGTTTCGTCGTGTCATCGATCTGAGTATCCTGAATGAGTCCATTATAGCACCTCGTTTGGAGACTTTCCGGTCGGTTTGACGTTCAGTTCATCGGGGCGACTTTGCAGCCAGTATTGACCTGAAGGATGCCTATTTCCATGTACCCATTCATCTGGTGTCACGGAAATACCTTCGGTTCTTGTTTCGGGATCGAGTCTTTCAATTCAAAGCTCTCTCATTTGGTTTGAACCTGGCTCCTTCGGCCTTCACCCGACTGATGTCACATGTGCTCGCTTTTCATCGTACTCAGTCGGCTGAGACTTCGTCAGCCTACCTGGATGACATCCTCCAACGGCACCACAATGCTGCAGTTCTGGAGTCTGATGTCCGGCGGTTGCTTGGCCTACTGGCGTTGCTGGGTTTCAGAGTCAATTGCGAAAAGTTGGATCTCCTTCCTTCTCAGCAATTTCATCATTTGGGAATGGATTTCGACACTCTTCACAATGTGGTGTCAGTTCCCAATGCTTGGGCAACGATTCTTTTCACCTTGACTCGGAACCTGCTCCAATCTTCCACGGTCTTGGCCAGGACTTTCCTTCGGATGCTGGGCCTTTGCAGTTCGGTGACAGATCTCATTCCACTGGGTCGCTTGTTTGTCCGACCTCTCCAACACATCCTGTTGGATCAGTGGAGTCCGAATGTGGGTCCTCTGGACCTGGAACTTACTATTCCTTGGTCCCTGCTTCATCACCTCCACCCTTGGGCCGATGTTCCCTGGTTGACTCAGGGTGTCCCGTTGGATCTTCCTTCGGCCAATCGCATCCTTACTGCAGATTCCAGCGATGGGGGCTGGGGTGCGACGTTGGATCCTCTCAGTCTGTCTACTCACGACGAGTGGGACAGCGAGCAAGTGGCCCTTCATATCAACCAGAAGGAGCTCCTTGCTCTTCTGTTGAGTTTTTCGGCTTTGGGTCTCTCACCTGTCGGACCACATTGTTCTACTTCTTTCAGACAGTTCTACAGTAGTGGCCTACACATGGAATCAAGGAGGCACACATTCGATTCCCATGTATCGGCTATCTTGGGATCTTCTACTGTTGGCGCAGGATGTAAACGCTCGGGTGACAATTCGGCACATTCCCGGGCTTCTCAACGTCCTAGCAGACTCCCTGTCCCGACATGACAGTGTCCTTCCCACCGAATGGATGCTGCATTGGTCGGTGTTTCAGGTGAGTGGTGGGGGTGTCCTCTGGTCGACCTTTTCGCCCCCGCTGGAATCATCAGGTAGAGATGTTTGTCTCTCCTTGTCCAGATCCACTGGCATTTGCGGTAGACGCTCTGTCTCTGGACTGGACAGGTTGGGTCTTCTATGCCTTCTCTCCTGCATCGATTCTTCCTCAAGTGTTGGCGAAGATTCGTGCTTGCAGTTGCAGGATCATTCTGATCGCACCTCTGTCTCCACAGAGGGTGTGGATCAATCTGCTGCGGCCTCTGTTGGCAGAACGGCCGATTCGTCTACCTCTATGTCGCAATCTTCTTTCCCAAGATCGTCCCAGGAAGTATCACAACAACCTGACGAGTCTGTCCCTTCACGCCTGTCTTTTATCAGGTCCTGTCTCCGACGTAGAGGTTTTTCGAGACGATCAGCGGAGTGCATTTCTGCATCGCTGCAACATTTCACTGGCATGACTTATGCTGCTAAGTGGAAGGTTTTCTGCCGCTGGTGTACAGCTCAAAATGTGGATTACCGTAATCCATCAATCGCTCAAATTGCGGATTTTCTGGTGTACCTTTTTGACTCCAAGGGCCTCCAGCCTATCACTATAAAGGTCTATCGGTCTATGCTGTTTGATACTTTCTCGTATGTGGGAAAGTGGTGCATCGGTCGTAATCTTTTTCTTTCCAAACTAATTCGGCACTTTTCTTTGAAGAGGCCTCAAGTTTTGCATCTTACACCCAAGTGGAACTTGGCATGGGTGTTGCATTGTTTGGAGGGGGCGCCATTCGAGCCTTTATCTGAGACCGATATGCATTTTCTCACCTATAAGACGGCTTTCCTTCTAGCGTTTGCTTCTGCCAGACGTGTCAGTGAGCTTCATGCGCTATCTGTTGATTCTGCTTTCTTCAGAAATGAGGCTAACAGTGTCACCTTCACCACTGATTGCTCTTTTCTGGCTAAGAATTTCCTGATTCGGTACCTCCTCCCATCTGCATTCGGGCTCTCCCTGCTGTTGATGGCCGGAGGCCTCTTCTTTGTCCTGTTCGTGTGATCAAGACTTACATTAATCACACTCAGTTCATTCGGAGGGGTCGGAAGAGATTCTTTCTGTCTCTCATTCCTAGGAGGCAGTCTGTCTCTTCCAGATGGATCTGTCTTGCAATCAAACTGGCTTATTCCAGCTTGTCTGCTTCGGATCTTGTTTCGAACCAGTACTCATGAGGTTCATGCCATTTCTACATTCTGGGCATTCTCCAATTCTCTTTCGCTCCGGGATGTTATGAATTCGGCTTACTGGAGGAATGCTTCTACCTTCTCCTCCTTTTATCTCTGCCAGCTACAGCAGCAATCTGAGGACCTTTTTTCTTTAGCCCCTCTCGTTGCTGCTCAGGCTGTTGTTCACCCTCGTTAAATTTGTTTTTATTGGGTTTGTGCTCCGCTCAGCCTTGTTCTTTTCAGGTGCCTTCTCTCTTTCTTCATTTCAGGTTTCGCTTTAATTCTCTGCCCTTCTTGCATTTCTTTCTGCTGCTCCTGTTGGTATTGGTTATGTGATTCACCTCCTCCTATTGTTTATTCAGCCAATTGTAAACAATTGTGAGTAGGTTGAAAAGAAATTAAAATTTTTTAGTAAATTTTGTTTCTTAAAATACCTACCACATTTGTTTACCGGAGCCCACCCTTCTTGGGGATATCTTTGATATCGATGCCTCCCCGCTAAATCACAAGCTTCTCGTTGGCGGAAATACAGAATTGATGTCATGGTTGTTGCACATGCGCTCGGTAAACGCAAGAGGTGTGCAGAGAGAGTACCTGAAATGTTGAGCGCCAGTCTCGCTCGACCCTTTTTCAATCTTTTTCATGCTTTTGCACTCTTTCGCTTTTCCAGCTTGTTTGGAAAAGTTTCTTAGCTTGAGTTAGTCCCGAAGTAGGGCTTGCACTTACGTTACAGCCAATTGTAAACAATTGTGGTAGGTATGTTGTGAAACAAAATTTACTAAAAAATTTTAATTTTTCCGCCATCTTGCTTGGTTGGATTTTTTGTGACTCGTGCTGCTGATCTCGTTTTCTCATGGACAACTTGATTTCTCAAGCTCAATATTATTCTGTTTTATTTATATTTATGCTAATTTTAGCTTGTATTATCTCTGTGTGTCTTGTCTTTTCCATGCGTGAAAATGCGACCATAGTTGATCGGTTTTCCGCCAGTGAGAAGCTTGGTTCTTTCGCTTTTCACACCTTTTTGGACAATGCCGAAAACACTCCCTTGTCCTTCTTGTATGCAGGTGAAACATATCGATGATGTTCACAGTACTTGTGTCACCTGCAACAATTGTTCTCAGGGCCCATCCCTGTGGTGTTTGTGGGGTTTGGTCTTCTAAGTTCTGGCCCTACATAAACAAGATGTTTCTAACCAGAGCTAGAAGCCTTCATTCTCAGGGCAAAGCTAGCCGTGCCTCTTCAGATATTTCTGAGAGTGCACGCGTTGACTCTGTCACTCAGGATGTTGGGCAGCCTTTTTCGGTAGACTCCTCTGCAGCTGTTGGTGGTGCTGGTGATAGGATGCCTGAAGTGGGGACTACGGTCTCCCTTCCTTTGGCTCCAGTGGTCACCTTGAGGCGAGTGTTTTCATTGAGAAGAGTTTTTCCAAGGTCCACTCGGTCGCTCTCTCTGATTTACCTCCTGCATCATCTGCAGCTGCTGAGGAATTTGTTCAAACTGCTCCTATCTTGCATGATAGTGCTCCTCCCATCTCTTCTGGGGATGGTATACAGTCTCAGGGGCCCGCAGCTGTATATGTTGGTGTGTCACAGGGCTCCTAGTCTTCCCTGGCTTCTCCGCAAAGCTGTACGGGTTTGCTGGCTGCCCTGTCTCATCTGGCTAGGTTTACTCTTGGCCGGTTGAGGCGCTCAGTCGCTTCGCAGCGATTCCTCAGGCGATTTGTTTGTTCCACCTTCCCCTGCTTGTGAGCCGACTAACAGGATGGGGCTGGGACATTGGCAACCAGGGTCTTCTGTTCAGCAGAGGCCAGTGATGGCTCCTGTTAGCTGTCACTTTTGGGACATTCCTCCAGTGATTTCTCACCATGTCCCAAGTCTGGCTGTCAATGGATGCTTGTCATTCGTCTCAGAGGATAGGCATTTGGGGCCTTCGGTTTCTCAGAGGCCAATGGCAGTTTCCTGTCATTCATTGGACAATCCTCTGGTGTCTTCTCATCGTATTCCAGGTCCAGCTGCCGATCGACGTATGCCGTCGGTCTCTCTAGAGGATTTTCAGGCATGGCCTTCTGTTTTGCAGAGATCAATGAATACCCCTGGACTTCACTCTTGGGACTATCTCTGGTGTCTTCTCACAGGTCTCCCTACTCTGTCTGCTGATCGACGTTTGTCGTCGGCCCCTTCTGAGGATTTGGGTTTTTCTTCTAAAAGGATCCATTGGGAAGACACCCCGCCGGACACGGCTGCTCCGACAGATTCTCAAGGTGAGCTAAGGCAGTCTGTTCTGTCGCTCACCCGTTTGCTTTCAAGTTGGCTTTCCTGTGCCTCCTGAGGAGCAACCTCCTTTGGTCAGTCGCAGAGATTCCTCGTCTGGCCCTTTTGATGCTGTTCAGCATTCACAGGAGGTTTCTGCTGGTCAACCCAAGTTGGGTTACGCTTCTTCTGCTATAGAGGATGATGATTTGCTTGAAGGCAACGGGACTCCCTCGTCAGTCTTGGGGCAGGCTTTAGATTTTGTTTTTGGCTTCTTGCCAGACATTCAGCCTTCAGACCAGCCCTCAGTGACCTCCCGGCCATGGTCCTCTGTGGAGCACTGCAACTCTGTTGAGCCTTCTAGCTCTGGGGTTTTGCACCCTCTGCAATCGGCTCAGGTTGTTGAGTCTTTTGAAGGCTGGATGCCAAAATGCATTCCAAGGCCCTAAAGAGTTCCTTCTTATCACGATCTGATGCATTTCTGCCTCCATCGCGGTTTCTTGTCAATGAATCCGCCTGTCCATCAGTCTTCCAAGGATTGACTACTGTGGCCGAGGATTCTTCTTCCCTCGGGTTAGCTAAGCCTAAGTCGGCAGTTCTCCCGATGTCTGTAGTTGAATCTATGGTGGGCCTGTCCCTAGAGATGCTGGGCATGCTGTCTCTCACGGACCACATTGTAGCTGCCCGGGCTTCCTATCTTCCGCCAGGGGAGTTTGATGATGCTCGTGCGCCTTTGCGTGTTTTGTTTCAGGCTCTTATGAACCTGACACATGCTCACGCCTGCAACATGCTAATTTGGAGCTTGCACGCCGGGATGCAGTGTTGGACACTTCTCCATCCCTTCCTTCTGAACAGTGTGCTGTTCTGAGGTCTGCCTCTTTGGTTGGACCTCAGCTATTCCATGGTTCTGAGGGTGCTGTCCGTGACGAGGTTCTTCGTTGTTCAAAGGACCAGTTTTTGTTACGGCAGCTGGACCAACCTGCTGCTGCGGATGGTGGACGTTCCGGGCCTGTCAAGCACCCAGCTGCGTCGGCCATGCCCTGCTCCTTTGGCTACGTCCACTCCTTCTGCTCAGAAGAAGCGTTGACGTGGCAAGCCTCGCTGACAGCCTCAGGGAGGAAAGTCTCAGGACTCTTGCATCCAGAGAGAGTGGTTTCTCCTCCCGGGGTCTCATCGAGGCTGTAAATGAAGGTCCTCACCTCGATTTGTCTCCAGTCGGAGAAGGCTGTTGCTGTTTTTTGACCATTGGACAGAGATAACGTCGGACCCCTGGGTCCTTGATGTCATCCAATCAGGTCTTTGACTGTCCTTCTGTCGGCACCCCCGCTTATCTTGGGTTCCCCTCCCGACTCGGGTCCCTTCTGATCCTCAGCATCGGGACCTTCTGCACCTCCTCTCCAAATGGGCGATCGAGGTGGTCACTAACACCCTTTCTCCAGGGTTCTACTCAAGGCTTTTCTAAGTGCCAAAGAAAAATGGCCAGTTTCATCCTGTCATCGATCTCAGTATCCTGAACGAGTCCATCATAGTACCTCGTTTCAGCATGGAGACTTTCAATTCGGTTTGATGGTCGATTCATCAGGGCGATTTTGCAGCCAGCATCGACCTGAAGGATGCCTATTTCCATGTGCCCATTCACCTGACATCATGGAAATACGGTTCTCGTTTTGGGATCGTGTTTTTCAATTCAAAGCTATCCTGTTCGGTTTGAATCTGGCTCCTTGGGCCTTCACCCAACTGATATCACATGTGCTCGCTTTTCACCGTACTCAGTTGGCTGTGACTTCGTCAGCTTACCTGGACGACATCCTTCAATGGCTCTACAAATCTACAGTTCTGGAGTCCGATGTCCGATGGTTGCTTGGCCTGCTAGCGTCACTGGGTTTCAGAGTCAATTGCGAGAAGTCAGATCTAGTTTCTTCTCAGCAATTTCGTCATGTGGGAATGGATTTTAACACTTTTCACAATGTGGTGTCTGTTCCCAAGGCTCGGGCATTGATCCTTTCCGCCTTGACTCGGGACCTGCTCCGATCCTACTCAGTGTTGGCCAGGACTTTTCTTCGGCTGCTGGGCCTTTGCGGTTTGGTGACGGATCTCATTCGGCTGGTCGCTTGTTTGTCCGACCTCTCCAACACTTCCTGTTGGATCATTGGCATTCGAATGTGGATTCTTTGGACCTGGAACTTCCTATTCCTCGGTCCTTGCATTGTCACCTCCTCCCTTGGACCGATGTTCCCTGGTTGACTCAGGGTGTTCCGTTGATCTTCCTCCAGCCAATCATATCCTAACTGCAGATTCCAGCGATTGGGGCTGGGGTGTGACGTTAGATCCTCTCGGTCTGTCTACTCACGCCAAGTGGAACCGCGAGCAGGTGGCCCTTCATATCAACCAGAAGGAGCTCCTTGGTCTTCTGCTGAGTTTTCAGCAATGGATCTCTCACTTGTCGAATCACACAGTCCAGCTTCTTTCGGACAATTCAACAGTGGCGGCCTACATCCGGAATCAAGAGGGCATGCATTCGATTCCCATGTAGCGGCTATCTCAGGATCTTCTGTTGTTAGCGCAGGATGTACATGCTTGGGTGGCCATTCAGCACATCCCCGGACATCTCAACGTCCTAGCCGACTCCCTGTCCCGACGAGACGGTATCCTTCCCACCGAATGGATGCTGCTTTGTTTGGTGTTTCAGATGATTTGCGAATGGTGGGGTTGTCCTCTTATCGACCTTTTCGATTCTTGCTAGGGTTCATCAGGTAGAGACCTTTGTCTTCCCTTGTCCAAATCCACTAGCCTTTGCAGTGGATGCTCGGTCTCTGGACTGGACAGGTTGGATCAGCTATGCCTTCCCTCCTGCACTGATTCTTCCTCACGTGTTGTCGAAGATTCGTGCTTTCAGTTGCAGGGTCATTCTGATTGCTCCTCTGTCTCCACAGAGGGTGTGAATCAATCAGCTGCGGCCTCTGTTACCAAATTGGCCAATTCGTCTATGCTGCGATCTTCTTTCCCAGGGCCGGCCCAGGAAGTAACACAACAACCTGGCGAGCCTGTCCCTTCACGCTTGTCTTTTATGAGGTCCTGTCTTTTCGAGATGAACAGTGGAGTGCATTTCTGCATCATGGCAACATTCCACTGGCATGACTTCTGCTGCTAAGTGGAAAGTTTTCTGTCACTGGTGTGCAGCTCAACATATGAATTACTGAAATCTGTCATTCGCTCAAACTGCGGATTTTCTGGTATACCTTTTTGACTTCAAGGGCCTCCAGCCTATTACTATTTAGGGCTATAGGTCTATGCAGTCAGAAACTTTCTCTTATATGGGAAAGCGGTGCATCAGACGTAATCTCTTTCTCTCCAAACTGATTCGGCACTTTTCTCTGAAGAGGCCTCAAGTTTTGCATCTTACACCCAAATGGAACTTGGCATGGGTGTTGTATTGTTTGGAGGGGGTGCCATTCCAGCCTTTATCTGAGACCGATATTTGTTTTCTCACATATGAGACTGCTTTCCTTCTAGCATTTGCTTCTGCCAGACGTGTCAATGAGCTTCATGTGCTTTCTTTTGATTCGGCTTTCTTCAGAAATGAGGCTAACAGTGTAAGCTTAACTACTGATTGATCTTTCTGGCCAAGAATCAACTTCCTGATTCGGTGCCTCCTCCTATCTGCATTCGAGCACTTCCTTCTGTCAATGGCCAGAGGCCTCTTCTTTGTCCTGTTTGTGCAATCAGGACTTATATTAATCGCACACAGTTCATTAGGAGGGGTCAAAAATCGCACACAGTTCATTCGGAGGGGTCAGAAGAGATTCTTTCTATCTTTCATTCCAGGGAGGCAGTCTATCTCTTCCCATTCTATTTTCCAGGTGGGTATGTCTCGCAATCAAGCTGCCCTATTCCAGTTTGTCTGCTTTGGATCTTGTTTCGAACTGATTTAATGCTCATGAGGTTCGTGCCATTTCTACTTTCTGGGCGTTCTTCAATTCTGTTTTGCTCAGGGACGTTATGAATGCAGCTTACTGGAGGAATGCTTCTACTTTCTCCTCCTTTTATCTCCGCCACCTACAGCAGCAATCTGGGGACCTTTTTAGCTCACCTGAGCGAAGCTCAAGGGGAGCTTTACTAATCACTTTCTGTCCGGCGTCCGTCGTCCGTCGTCCTCCGTCCGGCGTTAACTTTACATTATCGACTTCTCCTCCTAAACCACTAGCCCAATTTTATTCAAATGTTGGCTAAATGTTTATTACCTAATGCTAATTCAGATTTGTTCAAATGAAGTTGCCCCTCCTCCTGGGTGGTGCCACGCCCCCAAGGGGCACCAAAATCTTTGTAAATCTTCTTCTCATGAACCAGCAGTAGCAGAGACTTGATATTTGGTGTGCAGCTTCCTTTTGAGGTGTAGACTCAGATTTGTTCAAGAGAAGTTTGTGGGGCTATACTTGGCGTTGTTATGAGAGGGGCAAAATTTTTTGCCCCGCCCAAAATTTCTATTTTCCAAACCGAGAGGCTGATTTGAACCAAATTTTATGTGAGGGCTTATTGGGTCATGAGTACTTGATTTATGCAAAAAAAAATTTTCCCACAGCCCCGTGGGAACCGCAGGAGCTAAAAATAGAAAAAATTTAAAACGCCCATATCTCCAAAACTGCACGGCACTGAGAATTTTTATTTGGTGTGCAGCTTCCTTAGGACCAACAGAAAGGATTGGTAAAAAAAAATTGCCATCGGTTTTATCATAGGGTACAGTTTCGGGACTTTGAAAAAGTGCTGAGTCAGCACTTTTTAACACTGTAGGCAATGGGAAAAACATTAAAAAATCTTCTTCTCCAGATCCAGCAGGCAGAATCTTTTGATATTTGGTATGCAACATTGTAGGGTGGATCTGATTCAAGTTTGTTCAAATCGGCCCCCTGGGTTTATATTTGGGCTCAGTATAGGAGCCTGATTTCGAACTTAGTGCATTTCAGGCAAATTTCTTAAAAAATCTTCTTCTCCAGATCCAGCAGGCAGAATCTTTTGATATTTGGTATGCAACATTGTGGGGTGGATCTGATTCAAGTTTGTTCAAATCAGCCCCCTGGGTTTATATTTGGGCTCAGTATAGGAGCCCAAATTTGAACTTACTGCATTTCAGGCAAATTTCTTTGAAAATCTTCTTCTCCAGATCCAGCAGGCAGAATCTTTTGATATTTGGTATGCAACATTGTAGGGTGGATCTGATTCAAGTTTGTTCAAATCGGCTCCGTAGATTCATATTTGGGCTCACTATAGGAGCTCGAATTCGAATTTAGTGCATTTCAGGCAAATTTCTTCAAAAATCTTCTTCTCCAGATCCAGCAGGCAGAATCTTTTGATATTTGGTATGCAATGTTGCGGGGTAGATCTGATTCAAGTTTGTTCAAATCGGCCCCCTGGATACATATTTGGGCTTACTATAGAAGCCCGAATTCGAACTTAGTGCATTTCAGGCAAATTTCTTAAAAAATCTTCTTCTCCAGATCCAGCAGGCAGAATCTTTTCATATTTGGTAAGCAACATTGTGGGGTGGATCTGATTCAAGATTGTTCAAATCGGCCCCCTGGGTTAATATTTGGGCTCAGTATAGGAGCCCGATTTCGAACTTAGTGCATTTCAGGCAAATTTCTTAAAAAATCTTCTTCTCCAGATCCAGCAGGCAGAATCTTTTGATATTTGGTATGCAACCTTGTAGGGTGGATCTGATTCAAGTTTGTTCAAATCGGCCCCCTGGGTTCATATTTGGGCTCAGTATAGGAGCCCAATTTCGAACTTAGTGCATTTAGGCAAATTTCTTAAAAAATCTTCTTCTCCAGATCCAGAAGGCAGAATCTTTTGATATTTGGTATGCAACATTGTGGGGTGGATCTGATTCAAGTTTGTTCAAATCGGCTTCCTAGATTCATATTTGGGCTCACTATAGAAGCTTGAATTTGAACTTAGTGCATTTCATGCAAATTTCTTAAAAAATCTTCTTCTCCAGATCCAGCAGGCAGAATCTTTTCATATTTGGTAAGCAACATTGTGGGGTGGATCTGATTCAAGTTTGTTCAAATCGGCCCCCTGGGTTTATATTTGGGCTCAGTATAGGAGCCCAAATTTGAACTTAGTGCATTTCAAGCAAATTTATTAAAAAATCTTCTTCTCCAGATCCAGCAGGCAGAATCTTTTGATATTTGGTATGCAACATTGTGGGGTGGATCTGATTCAAGTTTGTTCAAATCGGCTTCCTAGATTCATATTTGGGCTCACTATAGAAGCTCGAATTCGAACTTAGTGCATTTCAGGCAAATTTCTTAAAAAATTTTCTTCTCCAGATCCAGCAGGCAGAATCTTTTGATATTTGGTATGCAACATTGTGGGATGGATCTGATGCAAATTTGTTTAAATCGGCTCCCTAGATTCATATTTGAGCTTACTATAGAAGCTCGAATTCGAACTTAGTGCATTTCAGGCAAATTTCTTAAAAAATCATCTTCTCCAGATCCAGCAGGCAGAATCTTTTGATATTTGGTATGCAACATTGCGGGGTGGATCTGATTCAAGTTTGTTCAAATCGGCCCCCTGGATTCATATTTGGGCTTAATATAGAAGCCTGAATTCGGACTTAGTGCATTTCGGGCAAATTTATTAAAAAATCTTCTTCTCCAGATCCAGCAGGCAGAATCTTTTGATATTTGGTATGCAACATTGTGGGGTGGATCTGATTCAAGTTTGTTCAAATCGGCTTCCTAGATTCATATTTGGGCTCACTATAGAAGCTCGAATTCGAACTTAGTGCATTTCAGGCAAATTTCTTAAAAAATCATCTTCTCCAGATCCAGCAGGCAGAATCTTTTGATATTTGGTATGCAACATTGCGGGGTGGATCTGATTCAAGTTTGTTCAAATCGGCCCCCTGGATTCATATTTGGGCTCACTATAGAAGCTCGAATTCAAACTTAGTGCATTTCGGGCAAATTTCTTCAAAAATCTTCTTCTCCAGATCCAGCAGGCAGAATCTTTTGATATTTGGTATGCAACATTGCGGGGTGGATCTGATTCAAGTTTGTTCAAATCGGCCCCCTGGATTCATATTTGGGCTTAATATAGAAGCCCGAATTCGCACTTAGTGCATTTCAGGCAAATTTCTTCAAAAATCTTCTTCTCCAGATCCAGCAGGCAGAATCTTTTGATATTTGGTATGCAACATTGCGGTTTGGATCTGATTCAAGTTTGTTCAAATTGGCCCCCTGGATTCATATTTGGGCTTAATATAGAAGCCCGAATTCGCACTTAGTGCATTTCGGGCAAATTTATTAAAAAATCTTCTTCTCCAGATCCAGCTGGCAGAATCTTTTGATATTTGGTATGCAACATTGTGGGGTGGATCTGATTCAAGTTTGTTCAAATCGGCTTCCTAGTTTCATATTTGGGCTCACTATAGAAGCTCGAATTCGAACTTAGTGCATTTCAGGCAAATTTCTTAAAAAATCTTCTTCTCCAGATCCAGCTTTAGAATCTTTTCATATTTGGTAAGCAACATTGTGGGGTGGATCTGATTCAAGTTTGTTCAAATCTGCCCCCTGGGTTTATATTTGGGCTCCGTATAGGAGCCCAAATTTTAACTTTGTGCATTTCAGGCATATTTCTTAAAAAATCTTCTTCTCCAGATCCAGCAGGCAGAATCTTTTGATATTTGGTATGCAACATTGTAGGGTGGATCTGATTGTGATTCATGAACGTATTTATTTGTAAAGTTGATAGAATCTTAGACAAAATTTGCAGAAAAGATCTACTATAGAAGGGGTGGTATCCAGGGTGAACCGTTTACCCAAATCTAGCAGTACTAATGCATTATTCACACAAATCTTCGTTCAAATTTTATGACCCCTCATTGGAACACACGCATTCAGCTCATTCCAACAAAGGTCATATGCCATGTTTTCGAGACAAAGGAATAAAAATTTTAGTTATTCATGAAATTTTTAGGCAACTGTTGTCTGTTATTAACATTGCTTCATGAAATTTCAGTACTTTTAGAAGTTACCTCAGTAATCAAGGGTTAATTCCCCTTAATTAAATGTCGCCTCTAAAAAACAACCACTTTGCATATCTTACCTTTTTACCAGCATAACTGCCAAAACTTGTCAGCATTCTTCACAAAAATCGCTATTCAAATTTTAATTTTTGTCTCTTAAACATACTTGTACTTATCGCTTGTAAATACCCCATTGGAATGATCTTTTTGAGCTCATTCCAATGAGAGGTTGCACACCATGCTTTTTGAGTCAAAAAAGCAATTTTTTTAGTTATTCCAGAATTTCGTACGTAAAACACAGCTTTATGACTTCACATTAAAATGAGCTCTCTAAGCTTGTTCCAGTCAACATTCACGCACTATGTCTTTCACACAAAAAATAAAATTTTCCATTTATTCAGGAATTTTGTTTGCAAGAACACTCTTAACCCCCCCCCCCACACACACACACAAACACACACACACACACACACACACACACACAAACACAGACACACACATCTAAAAGTTCGTCAGCAAAAAAACAGTTACTTCAATTTTTAAATGCATTATAGGAACAACTTGCCTAATCAAATTTAAATACTTTTGCATCATTCTGTATCTAGAACAAACCATTTACCATATCTTTACGCAAAATTCTCCAGCATCATTCACAAAAAAACACCATTATTTATATATTCACATTTCTGTCTCAAAAATATACCTGATCTTCCCATACCCCTATTGGAATAAGCTGTTTGAGCTTGTTCCAATGATGATAAAAAAAAATAAAATTTGTGAAAATTTTTGTTTTCTTGCATGCAAATATATACATGTAGCACATGGAAGATATCCACAGTTGGGGAGAGATGTCCAAGGCTATCTCTTCACATTCCTTGTTTGTGCTTCATGCTAAACCAGTTTGTCTGCAGAGATAAATTTGCTTTATTAAAAATCATTGGAGATTGGCCACACACCAATGATTTTAAATAAAACTAATTTTAGGTAACAAATGTTGAACTTCAAACAAAATCTATCACTCAACCAGTTAATGTTGATGAGGCATGACATGGTGAAGGTGACCTAAAATACTTCTTAGAGTCACTTTGTCAGGTGAGCGATTAAGGCCACGTGGGGCCTCTTGTTTCTTTAGGCCCTCTAGTTGCTGCTCAGGCTGTTGTGCACCCTTGTTAAATATGTATTTTCAGGTTTGTGCATTTTTATCACTCAGCCTTGTTCCTTTCAGGTGCTTCATGCTTTTCAACACTGTGGTGTTGTGTTTCAGCTTCTTTTTCAGCACCTTCCCACTTTTTGTCCTTCACATGTCATTCCCTGCCCTCCTTGTATTTCTTTCAGCTGAGCTTCTTGGTATTGGTTATGTGATTCACTTCCTCCTATTGTTTATTCAGCCAATTGTAAACAATTGTGAGTAGGTTGAAAAGAAATTAAAATTTTTTAGTAAATTTTGTTTCTCAGCATACCTACCACAATTGTTTACCGGAGGCCCACCCTCCTAGGGGATATCTTTTGATATCGTTGCCTCCCCGCTAAATCACAAACATCTCATTGGCAGAAATTCGGAATTGACATCACGGTTGTTGCCAATGTTGTAAATGCAAGAGGTGTGCAGGGAGAGTACCTTTAATGTCGAGCGCCAGTCTCGCTCGATCCTTTCTTGATCTCTTTATAGTGCTTTTGCACTCTTCCACTTTTTCAAAATCATTTGGAAAAGTTATTAGCTTGAGTTAAGTTCCGAAGTAGGGCTTGCACTTATGTTACAGCCAATTGTAAACAATTGTGGTAGGTACGCTAAGAAACAAAATTTACTAAAAAAAATTAATATTCAGTCATTTTTGATCAGTGTTGCACATGACACATATATTGTTTTTGTGTGAAGTCAAGAGGGGGAATGAATGTTGTATGACTTTTTTCTAAATTAATTTTTATATCTGTCTTCAGGAAGTTTGTATGGTATGTATAACTTACACAATTGATATGTGTGTCTATATGTCATGTTTATGACCCAGCATCTGTTCTCATATTATTCATATTTGTAATGTTTTAGGCTTGCCCAGCATGTTTATACCAAAATAACTTGGCATGCCTGTATATATATCTAAACATATCTAGCTTGTATGTGTAATTTATGAACTTGCTGTCCAGGAGTTGTTTTAATTTTGAGTGATCTGATACACATAAACAGTGTTGTATTTGAGGGACAGTTTACATTATAACTTTACATCAGTTATACTCAGTACTCCCTGTTTTTTATGAGCATGTCCATGTCCAGTAAGATGCAGAAATAATACCCTTATTTGCAACTAAGCAGCACTAATTCAATCTCTTTTGTGATCAAAATCTACTTTACAGAAATTTGGTTTTCGTCTGAGTAAAATAATCAGATTGGTATGTAACAGGGCAACAGGCATACTAAATAATATTCATATTATCTTGCCAAAACTGATCGAGTTTGAAAACATTTTTCAAAGTACCATTTTCTCTGTTCAGTCTACCACATGCCACACCAACACAATATGCCATGCTCCTTATTAATCTCTTCTTGAAAAATAGCAATTTGAGCTTTTTTTTAAAGGCTGAATCCTAAAAAAAAAACCCAAAAAACAAAAAGACCAAAGAATTGTCTGAACCAGACCCATCAGGGCAAAAATGTATGGCACATAAAAGGATGTCCTGTTCTTCTTCTCTACTGCAGTGCATCTCCTTGTCCATTTCCTGCCACACATGCACAGAAAGCTTCAATTCCTTATATTTTTATACTATAAACCAATGGCCCAGACTTAGCTGGTGCTAACTCAAAATTATCTAAAGCCAAACACAAATTTTGCCCCCCAATCACCAAAATTTACATGCAAAACCGAAAGTTAGAAGTACTATCTGGCCCTCCATACATTTACTCTCTGTGCATGCGCAGACCCCAGGAAGTCAACTGAACTTGTGCCAACATCATTTCTTTGTTTGGTCCTTGTCAGATAACAACAAACTGACTTTTGTGCTTTTTAAATCTCAGTTTATAATTATGCCAGACACAAATCAATGGTTAATTTTGTGGATCCAAGGATACAACTGGATGAAGGAAGGAAGAAACGGTGGTTTAAAACGTTCAGGGCTGTAATTTTATAATATTTATAAAAATTAGTTTTTGGGACATGGGCCTGACGTCATCATTGTTGATAATGATTTTTCTACTCTTGGTTAAGTATTCCTTCCCTACCCTCCCTTGATCCCCCCCCCCCCCCCTGCCCCAGTTAAACTCCCAAGCTTTTTGGCTTGTTTTATTGAATTTTTTTTATAAAATTTCTTGGGAGTTTAACGTGTTACACAGAATGTTTATTCTGTATATCCCCAGGGTTACGTCATCACCCTTTGGGTGTTTAGGCGTTTTTTTGGTCATGCATGATACATCCAATGTATAGTTTTTTCTTCTGATGAAGATCTTGCCTTATCTCGGATAGTTCAAAAATCTGTTACTGACTTCGGGCCGTGTTGTCTGGTGTCCCAAATCCGGTTTTCAGTCTGACGTTGTTTACATTAGCAACGTTCTTTATATATATGTAGTTTCCTATTTATTATATGGTAGGTCTGTTGTAAGATACATTTATCAGTCCCGTAGTGTGGCAGTTAATTTTTTAGATGAAAAAATTAATATTTTTATACTGTACCAATGACCCAGACTTAGCTGGTGCTGACTCCTTAAATTATAGGGCCAAACACAAATTTTGCCCCCAATCCCCCAAATTTGCATCAGAAACCGAAATTCAATGTCCTATATGGTCCTCCATACTTTCTATCCACTGCGCATGCGCAGTGTCAAGGAACTCTCGAAATTGGTGCAAATGTCATTCTTTGTTTGGCCCTAAAATCATATCAGTAACATGTCACTGATATTTGTGCTTGTAAATCTAAGTTTAAATGATGCCAGACACATCATTATGAAAGAAATGGTGGATCTAAGGATGAAATAAAGGATGAGAGGAAGAAACAGTGGCAGAATGTTTTCAGGGCTGTAACTTATAATTTTTTTACAAAATTATTTCATGTTCCCTAATTTTGGGGCATGCGCCTTATGTTGTCATTCTGGCTATGAACTTACTATTGTTTGTTCAGTGTTTCCTCTCTCCCTTTCCTTAATACCCCCCTTGCTATTCTCCCATGCTTTTGGCTTAATTTTGGAATTTTTTTTTTGCTAAAATTTCTTGGGAGTTTTGGCTTAGTAACGACGTTGATCGTCCGCTAGTCCGCCCAGTGTAGCGACCATTCAACAAATGGCTCGGCAGCCGGGTTCGTCCGTTGCGGTCCAGGGAAGCAGTTTGGGTGATGCGAGCACTATAAACATTGAACGTGCACACCCAGCGACGACAGATCCGAGGATAGTATGGAGGAAGCCTGTCAGTCCGGTAGCTAGCTCGTCCAGGTCTATCTGGCCCGTGAGCGAGAGAGGCCCCCTCTCTCTTACAGCAACATCTGGGCCGCCATGTTGTTGTATGTTCGTTCGTTAGTCGGAGCATACGTCCACTCCTCCTACTAGGGACGCTCCGTCGCATAGACAGTCCAACGCGGTTGTTCTATTGGCTTCCTCATCCTCACGTCAGCACACACGACCGCACCTTGGCTATGTGACCACAGATTTCCAGGGGACGTTCACATATTATATAAATGCAGGAATGAATATCCCTGGAGCTTCCAGCTGCTAACTACGTAAGACCGCGGCTCCACAGGCCTTCGTGACAGATTAGCTATCACAGATAGCTCAATTCATCGCAGCATCCCAGCAGCTATCAGAAACTTTTTCAATAAAGAACTATCTGAGCAAGCTGGGTCGGTTTGCTCCCCTGCAGAGTCAGTAGGGACGACCGAGATTATTATGTGGTCCAGGCAGATGGTAAAAGGGAATCAGAACGGCTGAAATTTTCCCTTTCCAAACAACTTAAGGTACCATAGATTTCATCCGGCATCACCTTTAGAAGTTGTTTCTCTGGACAAAAATGCTGCGTTGCCTGATAAGAAACTGTAAGCATTACTGGACACAGACTTTTTTGGCCGGATTAGGGACACCGTCCCTGAGTTTCCGACCCAGTCCAGAAATGTCATGGACATTTGAACTTTTGAATGACGCTATATTCAAGCTAGCCTCCAAGACTGGCAAATCTGGTTTCTTATCGCCTATGCGCCTATGCGCTATACAGCTGCCTTTCATCAATGCTAGACATAAATTTGAAACGGCAGGACAAGGCGCACCAAGAGTTCCTCTCCGTTTGGACGACTAGGCTGAAGACCTGGAACGGTCATTGCCGGCATCCATGTCTATTTACTCCAGTATACTGGAGAACACAATTTAGATGCATTTTCTCACGCAGATCACCTTACCAGAGCATTATAACTACGTCTCGAAGCGAAGATTTCCAGGATCTTCAATCTTCCTTAAGAGTTCTTTCGAGGGCTATAGCATATTCTACGTATAACTCCGCCCTTTCAGTGGCAATATGGAGTTAGTCAGACGTGATGCTGCCCTGGCTGCATCCACAAGAGTGGATAGTAAGGTGAAAAAAAACTCTCTTCCAGTCGCTCTGGTCTCAGGAGAGCTTCTCTTCGTCGTTAAGCTTTCTACAATCTATATTAGATTACTTAGAAAGCTCCAGATTTTCTGCATTATTCCGCTTTGAAAAAGTCGGACTCAGCAGGGAGGAGTAAGGCAGGTTCTTCAGGGGTGAATATGTCCAAAGGAAGTTCCTATAGAGGATCAAAGCCTCTACGTCTTACTCCGGAGACCGTCAGAGTAGCGACTCACATAGGGGTCGTAATGCTGGCCTGAGATTTTGGGTCAGACGCCCCTATTACTCCAGTATACTGGAGACGACAATATTGTCTAATAGAATTTAGACGCATTATCTCACGCAGATCACCTTACAAAGAAGAACTTGGATGGCATTCTTCAGGGTTATGGCAGCAAGTTAATGCTTCAGAACGATGTTCAGAGTATGCTTCAATTGATCCGACATCTCGGTTTCTTAGTAAACGAAAAGAAGTCGGATCTAGTGCCGTCCTATTCATTCACCCACTTGGGAATGAGCTTAGAGACGCACAACAATCTCATTCGTCTGCCGTCAACCAGAGCGATTTTAGTCAGTTGTTCCGCGCGCTTTTGCCTTCACTCAGATGTAGTAACAGTGAGAGAATTCATCAGACTGACAGGTTTGTGTGTACCCGCTGCGAATATTATTCCGATGAAGTGGATACGCACTCATCCACTTCACAGATATTTTATCTCAGAATTGGAGTGTGAAGACTCATTCGCTCGAATCGAACATTGTCTTGTCGACTCAAGTGAACAAGAGTTTCAGACTTGGGTAGATTTTCAGTGGTTAACTCAAAGAGTACCACTGCAACTGCCGGATCCGAGTTTAACGATAATGATGGATGCGAGTCAAACAGGTTGCGGCGCAACTCTGAGCCCAACAGATTCAGGGTGCCAGGGTCTTTAGGATCCGCAGTTCCTAACAAGTACATAAACATCAAGAAATTATGTCAATATGGCTTGCGCTACGTCAATGAATGAACATTCTTCAGAATTCGCATGTTCAAATTCTGTCCGACAATTCAACAGTAGTACCGTATATTCGGAACCTGGGAGGCACTCATTCCATTCCGTTATTCAATTTAACGGAAAGGATCCTTCTGTTTGTCCAAGAGCATCAAGTTCTTCTATCGGTCCACCATATTCCGGGTCGTCTGAACGTTCTAGCGAACTCCCTTTCTCAGATAGGTCGTATGTTGTCGTCAGAATGGACTCTCAACAACGATTTTCCAATCAGATTTGCTACTAATGGGATTGTCCAAGGGTAGACTTTTTTGCGACGCATCTCAACTATCAGTTGCAGACATATGTGTCGCCGTGTCCAGATCCTCGAGCGTTTGCAGTAGACGCTCTCTTGATCTCTTGGGACGGAATGATAGGATACACGTATCCTCCAGCACCATTGATTCTGCAGATATTTCTTAAGATAAAGCAGTCTCACTGCAAATTCTGTTGGTAGCATCTCTGTCACCCCAGAGACCATGGATAAATCTTTTCAGGTGTCTGCTGTGGGACATAATGCGGAAGCTTCCTCCACGAGAGGATCTTCTTTCGCAGGGGAAATCGCGCACACTGCATCACAACCCGCAAGGTCTCAACCTTCACGTATTTTCGTTGTGCGTTCCTTCTTGCACGGCAAGCAATTTACAGGACGAGCAGTGGACACAATTTCTAACTGTAGGAGGACCTCCTCTTTGCTAAATTATGCTGCTAAGTGGAAGGTTTTCTCACGGTGAGGTAGGGATCATTCTGTTGATACCTATGCACATCATGGTAGTTTACAGATTGGATCTAATGTCTCTTTATCTAAGTTACGGAAAACTTTTCGATAAATAGACTTAGAACCCTTAGATTAACTCCTAAGTGGAATTTAGCTTGGGTTCTTCTTAAGCTTAAAGAAGCGCCATTTGAGCCTCTTGATACAATGGACTTCAAATTCTTATGTTATAAGACAGCTTTCTCTTAGCCTTCTCTTCGGCTGGAAGAGTTAGTGAGCTTCAGGCACCATCTGTTGATGATTCTCACTTTCGTAGTGTAGGTAATACTATTACCTTGACTACTAAGGTTGGATTTTTGACTAGAATCAGGCTCCTATAAGTATCTGGAACCTATTATTATTAAGGCTCTTCCGTCTTCAGGTGGGCATAGGCCTTTAATCTGTCCTGTTAGAGCTATACGTTTTTTACAAACGTAGATCTCAGTTTATCAGAAAGGGACGTAAACGTCTCTTTCTGTCTCTGCTGCCTAATAGTAGGGACATTACGGTCCATTCTATTGCAAGGTGCACCCAATTAACTATCTGTACTGCTTATGAAAAATTATCTTCAACTCAGCAGTCTGTGCTTAAGATTTTGGCGCATGAAGTATCTGTTCCGGCAGCGTATCTGTCCTGCTGCCCTCTTCGCTCTGGGGTATTTGACCCAGGACTAGGGAAAGGGAGGGGGGGGGGGGCGGTGTTCCCTTATATCACCTGCTTTATAGTGAAAAGCAAGGGAATACCTCCTCTGGAGTCAGTAATTCTGAGTCGATGCCGGGATGGTTTTAAAGTGTAAAGCTAATTCATATAATATTTTTAAAAGTGTAGCTCGGTGTGAAACATTTGTATATGTCACGGATCATATGAACGCTAATATACAATCCTCGAACACTTTTTAATGAGTATAAAGAGTCTCATTATCTGGACTATCTTTAATTATTGGCTTTCCTTTAATAAGATTAGTATAAGGGATTATACCGGATGTTAATAGAGATCATCGATGATTATTGTGCTCAATTACGGAATGGTATTGTGTCTTTCTTTTTTTGATACAAACAAGAAAGATACATGTAAAACCTGAGCTCCTCTTCTCCTTGAGGGGATAATTCTGTTTTCATGTAATTGAGTCTATTGGATTTTCTTTTATGTCCTAGGCCCTCCAGCCTTTTTTCTATTCAGCTAAGTCTGGGTCATTGGTACAGTATAAACATGTTAAAAAATTATAGTAATTTATATATTTTTTATACTTACCAATGACCCAGATGGGGATGACCCTCCCATGAGTTGGGAACTCATACCTCCCCGCTGATTACATAATGCTTTCCAGGCACTGGTTGTAAGAACGACGTTTGCGCCAATTTCGAGAGCTCCTTGACACTGTGCATGCGCAGTGGATAGAAAGTATGGAGGACCATATAGGACATTGAATTTTGGTTTTTGATGCAAATTTTGGGGATTGGGGGGCAACATTTGTGTTTGGCCCTATAATTTAAGGAGTTAGCACCAGCTAAGTCTGGGTCATTGGTAAGTATAAAAAATATATAAATTACTATAAATTTTTTAACTTTTGTCCACACTTGGGCTCTTTTAGGATACATTTGGGCACATCGTTCCCTTTGGGAACTTGGGCTCTTGTCAAAATTTTTCTAAAAATTTTTTTTTTGTGTAAACTATTTTTAGCTCACCTGACTTTCAGTCAGGAGAGCTATAGTGATCACTCACCGTCCGTCGTCCGTGAACATGGTGTTTGCGTCTTCTCCTCCCAAACCGCTGAACCAATTTAATTGATATTTGAGATAATAGTTTGTTATGACATCGCAATTTGATTTCGTTCAAATCAAGTTGCCTCGCCTGTGGGTAGGGCCACACCCAAAAAGTGTGCTGAAATCTTAAAAAGTTCTTCTTCTCATGAACCAGCAGTAGCAGAGACTTGATATTTGGTGTGCAGCTTCCTTTTGAGGTGTAGACTCAGATTTTTTCAAGAGAAGTTTGTGGGGCTATACTTGGCGTCGCTATGGGAGGGGCAAAATTTTTTGCCCCGCCCAAAATTTCTATTTTCCAAACCGAGAGGCTGATTTGAACCAAATTTTATGTGAGGGCTTATTGGGTCATAAGTACCTAATTTATGCTGATTTTTTTTTTCCTGTAGACCCATGGGAACCGCAGGAGCTAAAAATAGAAAAAAATTAAAACGCCCATATCTCCAAAACTGCATGGCACCGAGAATTTTTATTTGGTGTGAAGCTTCCTTAGGACCAACAGAAAGAATTGGTAAAAAAAAATTGCCATCGGTTTTATCATAGGGTACAGTTTCGGGACTTTGAAAAAGTGCTGAGTCAGCACTTTTTAACACTGTAGGCAATGGGAAAAACATTAAAAAATCTTCTTCTCCAGATCCAGCAGGCAGAATCTTTTGATATTTGGCATGCAACATTGTGGGGTGGATCTGATTCAAGTTTGTTCAAATCGGCCCCCTGGGTTTATATTTGGGCTCAGTATAGGAGCCCAAATTTGAACTTACTGCATTTCAGGCAAATTTCTTTGAAATTCTTCTTCTCCACATCCAGCAGGCAGAATCTTTTGATATTCGGTATACGACATTGTGGGGTGGATCTGATTCAAGTTTGTTCAAATCGGCTCCTTGGGTTTATATTTGGGCTCAGTATAGGAGCTCAAATTTGAACTTAGTGCATTTCAGGCAAATTTCTTTGAAAATCTTCTTCTCAAGATCCAGCAGGCTGAATCTTTTGATATTGGGTATGCAACATTGTGGGGTGGATCTGATTCAAGTTTGTTCAAATTGGCTCCCTGGGTTTATATTTGGGCTCAGTATAGGAGCCCAAATTTGAACTTAGTGCTTTTCAGGCAAATTTCTTAAAAAAATCTTCTTCTCCAGATCCAGCAGGCAGAATCTTTTGATATTTGGTATGCAGCATTGTGGGGTGGATCTGATTCTATTTTGTTCAGATCGGCTCCCTAGATTCATATTTGGGCTCACTATAGAAGCTCGAATTCGAACTTAGTGCATTTCAGGCAAATTTCTTCAAAAATCTTCTTCTCCAGATCCTGCAGGCAGAATCTTGTGATATTTGGTATGCAACATTGTGGGGTGGATCTGATTCCAATTTGTTCAAATCGGCCACCTGGATTCATATTTGGGCTCACTATAGAAGCCCAAATTCAAACTTAGTGCATTTCAGGCAAATTTCTTCAAAAATCTTCTCCAGATCCAGCAGGCAGAATCTTGTGATATTTGGTATGCAACATTGTGGGGTGGATCTGATTCAAGTTTGTTCAAATCGGCCCCCTGGGTTTATATTTGGGCTCAGTATAGGAGCCCAAATTTGAACTTAGTGCATTTCAGGCAAATCTTCTTCTCAAGATCCAGCAGGCAGAATCTTGTGATATTTGGTATGCAGCATCCTTAGGGGGGGGTGGGGGGGGCGGGGGGGGGGGGTGGGGGGGGGGGGGTGAGATGCAAGTTTGTTCAAGCCATGTCCCTAGGTCCATATTTGGGCTCACTGTGGAAGCTTGAATTGTAACTTTGTTCGAAATGAGGAATTTTCTTAAAAAATCTTCTTCAGATCCAGCAGTCGGAATGGTTTGATATGTGGTGAGTAGCATCCTTGGGGGGAGGGGGGGGGGGGGAATTCAAGTGTGTTAAAGCCAAGTCCATGGGACTATATTTGGGCTCCCTGTGGGAGCCCAAATTATAACGTAGTCAATATGAGGAATTTTTCTTTAAAAATCTTCTTCTTCAGATTCAGCAGTTGGAATGTTTTGATATTTGGCATGGAGCAAACTTAGGGGGCTGAGATTCAAGTTTGTTCAATCCAAGTCCCTTGGTTCATATTTGGGCTCACTATGGGAGCCTGAATGACAGCTTAGTTCAAAATGAGGAATTTTCTTTAAAAATCTTCAGATCCAGCAGATGAATGCTTTTGATATTTTTTATGCAGCATCCTTAGGGGGTAAGATTCAAGTTTGTTCAAGCCATGTCCCTAGGTCCATATTTGGGCTGATTGTGGGAGCTCGAATTGTAACTTGGTTCAAAATGAGGAATTTTCTTTAAAAATCTTCTTCTTCAGATTCAGCAGTCGGAATGTTTTGATAATTGGTGTGCAGAATCCTTAGGGGTGTGAGTTTCCGGTTTCTTAAAGCCAAGTCCCTGGGTTCATATATGGGCTCCCTGTGGGAGCCCGAATTATGACTTAGTTCAATATGAGGAATATTCTTTAAAAATCTTTTTTTAGATCCACTGGTCAGAATATTTGGATATTTGGTTTCAGCTTTTATTAGGAGGAGCAGATGCAACTTGTGGAAATCAATTCTCTGGGTTGATATTTAGGCTACCATGTCAGGTGAGCGCCCTCAGGCCCCCTGGGGCCTCTTGTTCGATTTATATTTTGAATGTTTTTTGTTATGTATCTTTTTATATTATTTAATGTGGAGTTGGTGGGAGTACGATCGACTTAGTTTGCTTCATTATGTAAGCATATTGCTCAATAAGCAAGGCGAGGAAGTCTTTCCTCTTATTTACATGTTGGTTGCCTTGCTTGTAGTCGATGTACTTCCACTAATTCTTGCTCAACATGTGTTGCATGGGATGACAACATTGCTGACGGGTGTCATGGTACATTGTTAGCGAGGGGCCTCTGCCGTCCTCTCGCGGTGAGAGGCTACCGCCGGTCCTCTCACCCAAAGGTCGCTCTAGTATTTTAGTTTCTATTTACAGAGGAACAAGAACATGGTGAGGTTACATGACGCTGACAGAGAGTGTGCTTCCGTCGTCGCAATAAATATACAATTAGAGCTAGCGGCAAAAGTGCTCAATGATATAAGACAAGGGACTAGACTGCAGAATTTGGGGTTTACTACCTTGTCGCCAGCTAGCTCAACCGGTGGATCTATTACTCAGGATTTGAGTAATGTGACGCGGGGTATATCCGTAGCAGTCGAGGAGAGGAAAAAGGGTGTAGCAAGCACTATAAAATCCAAACATGCTCACCCTGCGACACTGGAAAGGAGGAAGCCGGCAAGTTCTGAGGTATGCTCGTCCAGGTCTGCCATAACCATGAGCAAGAGAGAGGCCCCTTTCTCTTACAACATCATCTGGGGCCAAATGTTGTTGGTAGGAACTTGCGTCAGGCAGAGCTTACGTCCATGCCTCCTGTCCGGGACGCTCCGTCTAATAGGCTGCCGGGGTCGGCTAGTCTTACGGCTTCGACTACGTCTGAAAAGCACACACAACCGCACGAAAAAGTCCGTTGTCGCATTTAGACAGGGCTAAAAACCATGGCGCATGGTTTTAGTTCCCTGTCACCAGATAGCTCAACCGGTGAAGCGGTTACTCAGGCCTCTGAGGACTGTGATGCCGGGTGTGTCCATTCTGGTCTAGGAGACAAAAAGGCTGGAGCGAGCACTATAATATACAATCGTGCTCACCCTGCGACGACGGAAAGGAGGAAGCCAGCAAGTTCTGAGGTGTGCTCGTCCAGGTCAGCCAGGACCGCGAGCAAGAGAGAGGCCTCTCTCTCTTACAACATCATCTGAGGCCAGATGTTGTTGGTAGGAACTTGCGTCAGTCGGAGCTTACGTCCATGCCTCCTGTCCGGGACGTTCCGTCTAATAGGCAGCCGGGGTCGGCTAGTCTTACGGCTTCCTCAACCAAACGGCTAAAGTGCTCTCAATATTGTTCAGGGCTATAAACCACAGCTCATGGTTTCAGTTCCTTGTCACCGGTGAAGCGCTTACTCTTGAATATGAGGACCGTGATGCCGGGTGTGTCGCATTTACATAGTAAATCAGAGCTAGTGGCAAAAATGCTCAATAATATTAGACAAGGAACTAGACCTTAGCATTTAGGATTTACTTCCTTGTCGCCAGCTAGCTCGACTGGTGAAGCGATTACTCAGGTTTTGGGTAACGTGCCGCCGGGTGTGTCCATAGCGGTCAAGGTGAGAAAAATGGATGTAGCGAGCACTATAAAATCCAAACATGCTCACCCTGCAGCGACCGAAAGGAGGAAGCCGGCAAGTTCTGAGGTACGCCTGGCTAGGTCTGCCAGGACCGCGAGCAAGAGAGAGGCCCCTCTCTCTTACAACAACATCTGGGGCCAGATGTTGTTGGTAGGAACTTGCGTCAGTCGGAGCTTACGTACATGCCTATTGTCTGGGATGCTTCGTTTTGTACACAGCTGGGGTCGGCTACAATTTGGCTTCATCAGCATCTACTAAGCACACACGACCGCACCTTGGCTACGTGACTTTCTATATCTGGTCTGCATCGTCAAATAGATCCACTCTTTGTCAAGGAAGTCGCACCATCTAGTAGCCAAGGAGACGAGGCCTCATTCATCGGGATGTCCGCAGTTAAGAGCAATCTCGGACACACTGTACCAGGAGCAGCCGGTGGACAAGCTATACATGACTGCTGCTCCTCAGGCCTCCATAACGGACTTGCTGTCACAGATTGCGCAGCTCATCGCAGTATTCCTGCAAATGCAGAAGCACTCAACGTCAGTCTCAGAACTTGAGCTGTCGGATGGTGCTCGGTCGGTCCAGTCATCTGCGTGTTCAGATGCCGTTGACTGTGATTCTAAAACTGATTTAGATGAATGATGAAAGGGATATGGAGGAGGATTAACCTTCCCTTTCGGAACAATTCATGGATGATATGGATGCTTTCCATTATCACTACCTTGAACTTGTTCCAATGAATCAGAATGCTGCGAGTAATTGTGAGAAACCGCTAGCTTTGTTAGACACTGACTTCATCCGGACAAAGAGGAGGATATGTCTTTTCCGGGTTAAGTCTACACAGGTGTCACAGGTCTTCGGTTATTTAGACGACGCCATATTTAAACTTCCTGTGGGAAGAAGTAATACGGTTTCTTATCATTATCTTCTGTATTTTTTACCGTTTTTTGAACAACATTCATTTAAAAAATGGTCAGGGAAAATATGTTGAGAGTTTCCCTGTGTTTGAATGATCAGGCTAAGGTCTTAGTTGTGGCCTTACCTTCGTCATTTCGCTGTTCGCTCAGAGAAGATAATTTCTTATTCAGAGCAAATTTAGACTCACTGTCTTATTTCTTAATCAGAGCGAATTTAGAGTCACTGTCTTATGTAGATCACCTTTAAGAACTGTGATGCAACATCTATAAGGAAAGGAATTTTGTGGATGTTTGTACCTCTTTAAAAATTCTTTCCAGGCCTATTTATTACATATATCTCTGTCTTAACAGTTGCTAAGTGAGAGTTATTCTGATGTGACGAAGCCTTGCGTCGTCATCTTTAATAGATGACAAGGTGGAAAACTCTCTACGGGTCGCTCTGGTTTTCCAGACACTAAGTCTTTGATGATAAGCTTTCATTAATGTAATAGTAATAATAATTTTCAGCCTAAAATCCACAAAATGTGCTCTTTGGCTTTACACACAGAAAAAGGGAAATGATTTCTTATCTACATACTAGTGCAAAAAGCTTGTTTGTAGAGATGCCTTTTCAAACCAGCTTTGGATGACTCAGTTTCCTGTGGTAGTCTCAGGTCTGTAGGATTAAGCTACAAAGAAAGCATCAATACTCTGCTCCTTAAGTTGGTGTCTAATCGACCAACAACAGCAGAAGAGAGTAAGAGAGGATGTCCTAGACACAGATCGACTAAAAAGGACTTATAGCTAGGGTATAGGTAACCCTCCTATAATTACTTTAGGGATCGTCAGTACAGTGACTCGGATAGGGGGTTTAGGTCTGTTTGAGATTACTGATCAGATACCCCTAAGCCGGTGGCTCGAGGCTCTTTAAGAGCTCGGTCCGACCGATAATTGACTGGAACTGGATAATGTGTTTATCATGGCTCTAAAAGGTTATTTATGGTAATCATTCAGTTGATAAAAGCGAGCGTTCGAATGATCGACTGTGCAGCAAGTATAGTTCTTAAGATCACTTGAATAATGGGATGAATGATAGGATACATGATTGTATCCTACAATTCATTCTCGACAAGCTGGTTCGTCTGTTGTTTCACAGAGCGGATTAGCTAGTTGTTAGGCTCGCTTTTGTCTTCTATCAGACCCATTAACAGCAAAAGATTTTATGCGTTGGATGAGGTTGTGCGGAGCAGCTACGAATGTTATTTCGATGGATCGCTTACGCACACGTCCCATCCAGTTATTCTTAACTGGAGTGGGAAGACATTTTTTGCTCAAGACCTGTATTGTTTTAACAGATCTAGTAAATATAAGGTCAAGTTTGGGCAGATATTCAGTGGTTAACTTAAAGAATTCCGCAGCAGCTGCCAGATTCGGTTTTCTCAATTATGACGGATGTGGGCTCATAAATTGGGTTACAACCCTGAGACCGACAGACTCCATATGCAGGATTTTTGGGACCCTCGGTTCCTGGAGTTCACATATTCATCAAGAGATGATGTCTTATTGTTTACGCTACATCATTGGATTTACATTATTAGCGAACATGCATGTGGGATTGCTCCAGGATAGTTAAGTTTGCGACGCACAGGAACAATAGTTTTCATCATTTGTGTCGCTAATGTTAGACAATTGATCACATGCCGTTGATGCTCGGACATATTCATGGGAATGAATGGTAGGATACGCGTATCCTTCAGTTCATTTGATTCAGTAGATTACGTTAAGATTAAACAGTCTCAGGGTGATTCCTACTAATAACATATCTGTCGTCACAATAACCTTCTATCAGTTTTCTCAAGTGCCTGTTATTGAACATTCTCCAGAAGCTTCCTCCACATGAGGGCCTTCTTCTTCCGGGGAAGTTTTGTTCTTCACGTCATTCGCCACCCATAGTGGCATAATGGAGTCTGTTAGACGTGAGGGAGTCTTTGCGGTTCCTATATTTTTGCTGACTAGAACAGCAATGATTAAGTAATGTGGGTGAGGAGGTTTTGACATGACTTCGAATTCCCCCCACCACACTCACACACTGTCTTGTATATATATCTTAATACATACTATGCATTTGGGTCGTGTTTGATGGCACTCTTATAGGCATATACGCAGTTTTGTTGCGTTAGTTCCCTGTGATTATTTGTTGATTTTTGATATACAAGCGCTTATTAAAATCATCATATTTGCTACTATTTGAGTTCATCTGTGGCTGCATAACCAGTTATTTGGTATTTAGATGATTACATGCTGGATTTTAATGCACTCGCGCAATATATTATTAGATTATCGCTTTGGTGAACCTAGAAATTATTTTATATTTCGGGGGTGGTCCGTATCGGAGCCTGGTAATCATACCTACTTCCATTTCTAGATCTAGGTTTCTATTTGGTCGGTTCTCAAATCGCATATTCTCACGTGTTTACGGTTGTAGATATCGGATAGTACAAGTTGGAGAGTGTTGTTACTGGATTTTATTGTACAGAGGCCACCTGTGGTTTACCTTGGAAGTGTTTTCTCTGCAGAGATTGTTCATGGTATCTCGATTTAATATGTGCATGTTATATTTTATATCACCAATTTCGTCGTACCTGTGTATGCCGTCTGTGGTGTGCATTTTGAAGCAGACAATATTAATTACCAGAATTGTCGCTATAGCCTTGGCTTGTGAAGTGGCGTTAAGCATCATTTATTATTCATGAATTAATTCCTGAGTGCCTGATTGATAATTATTTATATTGTTTTTTGGTACCGCTTTTATTGATTCCAGAGCTCTCTCTCCTCCTTCTTTTGAAGATACGTTAAAAAAAGTGGGGGAGGGGAGGTCGTTTTCACCCCTTCTCTGGCTTAATGGGAATGTAACTATGAAGGAAGCTGTTTTATCCATAATTATATTCTGCATACAGCTGTAGTGTTATTGTATGGCGTAGGTTTGTGGGCAATTTTCTCTCATTCTCAAATATGCCATCCTAATTTTTGGGTCTTAGTACAGATTAGCCTTAGAAATTGGGAACTTGTTACATCCTAATTAGCATGGTTTCATGCTCGGATTAAAAGATTTACATAATTGGGATCCATATTAGGTTACATCTCCTCTATTATGGTATAGAGAGACATACATGTAAATCCTAATTATTTTAAATTCCTTCATCATGGTTGAAGGATTTGATCTTTGTTGATCAACTATTTCAGAAGATCTAGGCCCTCCACCTTTTTACGATTCAGCTAAGTCTGGGTCATTGGCTTATTAGTATAAAAATATGAAAAAATTTAAAGTAATTTATATATTTTTTATACTTACCAATGGCCCAGATGGAGATGGCTCTCCCATGAGTGGGCAGTACTGGGCACTCATACCTCCTCGCTGAATTATTATATAATACTCTCTTTTACAAAGAATGATGTTGACGTCCTGGCGTCTGCGTATGCGCGGAGAGTAAATGTATGGAGGGCCAGATAGGACTTCTAATTTTCGGTTTTGCATGCAAATTTGGGGGATTGGGGGGCAAAATTTGTGTTTGGCTCTAGATAATTTTGAGTTAGCACCAGCTAAGTCTGGGTCATTGGTAAGTATAAGAAATATATAAATTACTTTAATTTTTTTCATTTTTCAATTGCCATATTAAACGTACTTGTTTATATGGCTCTTCAAATTAACAGATTTAATGGCAGTTTTGAGCAATCCAAATCAGGAAACAGCATGGAAATGGTGGTTAAGATATTTTAGTCATGGAAGGGTGATTTTTTTCACCCACTCTTCTCAAGGAAGTGACTTTTGTTAAATTATGTTTAAACATTGTTCATGTCCTCATGTTTTGTCACCCTTTATCTGCATTTTGGTTTGGTTTAAGTTAATTAGAACTTATATGTATATCCACAGGGGTTCAAAATGTACCTTTCCTGTTTACTACATTTCCTAAGACTTTGTATTTCTTCATTTGGTTGAAATATATATTTTTATACTGTACCAATGACCCAGACTTAGCTGGTGCTAACTCCACAAAAACCAGGGCCAAACACAAATTTTGCCCCCCAATCCCCAAAATTTGCATCCAAAACAAAAAGAAATCATGTCCTAAAGGACCTCCATAGTACGACTCTACTGCGCATGCGCAGTGACGCAGTCGTCCCGAAATTGGCGCCAAATATCATTCTCTGTTTGGCCCTTCATCAGTCAACATCTCACTGATCTTTGTGCTTGTAAATCTCAGTTTAAAGGATGCCAGACACGTAATTCTTGGAGAAAATGTGATTCTAAGGAGGATAGAAGGAGGAGAGGAAAAAAGAAGTGGCAAAAAATAATCAGGGCTGTACTTAAAATTTTTTGTTAAAATTATGTTAAGTTGCCTATTTTCGAGGCAAACGCCTCTTGTTGTCATTCTTGCTAATTGTTGCACTGCTTATTCAGTGTTTCCTCTCCCCTAACCTTCTTAAGTCCTCCCTTGCAATTCTCCCATGCTTTTGGCATATTTTTGAGAAGTTTCATTTCTAAAAATTCCCTGGGAGAGTTGCTTGGTTACAGAATGTTTTCTGTTATTTTCCCCATAGTTACGTTTTCACCCATGGGTGTATAACGTTTGTGTTCTGCATCTTCCATCTGATGTTCTGCAGATTCTCCCCTGGGAGTCTCTGTTTTGCATCAGATAGAGTGTAATTGAGGACTGATTCCGGGCCAGTTTTTTCAGTGCCTGGAGTCATGTTTTCTTCTGTGTTTACACTGTTTGTTTTCATTGGCAACAGCCTTTTTTGAGGGGGGCTGTTTGCCTTTGAGGTAGTTTATCTCATTATAAGATACATTTATATTATCCGAAAGTGTCTCATTAATTATTTTATATAATTTTAAAATTTTTGACCACACTTTGCCATCGGATCCATCGGGGCTCAACGTTACTTTTCAGCAACTTGGGCTTCTCTGAAAAAATATTTTTTCAAAATTATTTTGTTTTGCAATTGTTTTTTCATTTATTAATGGATCATGTTATTATGTATCTTTGTGTCAGGGGTTTTTGCGAGTAACTAGGACTTATTGTTGTTCTTTCACAATGAAGGGAACTTGTTCAAATTGTAATAGGAAGAAATCTTCCTCTGACTTTCATGATTATTGCATAAATTGTAGTCAGTGTTCTCGCATTAATCCCTGTCCTGTATGTGAACATTGGGATGAGAAACATTGGAAACGTGTGTCACGATATGTTGTTTCTGGAGAAAGAGCGATGCCGGCTCTTTCTCCACAAGGTCACTCTACTCTCTCAGTTTCTATTTCAGAGGAACCAGAACAGGGTGATGTTTCCATGTTATCTTCTTCAAGTGTGCGTCCGTCGTCACAATTAAATACAGAGCTAGCGGCAAAAGTGCTCATGGAGATTAGACAAATGTCGTCCGCTAGCTCGCCCGGTGTAGCGTCCATTCACCGAATGGTTCGGCAGCCGGGTTCGTCCGATGCGGTCCAAGAGGAAATTTTGGGTGATGCGAGCACTATAAAAATAATAGATGCACACCCAGTGACGGCGGATAGTGAACGAGAACGGAGGAAGCCTTTTAGTCCGGTTCCTAGCTCGTCCAGGTCCAGCCGGGCCGCGAGCGAGAGAGGCCCCTCTCTCGTACAACAACATCTGGGACCAGATGTTGTGGTACAAAATGTGTCTTTAGCGGAGCATACGTCCGTCGCTCGGGACGCTCCGTTGTATAAGCAGTCCGCAGAGACTGTTAAGGCTTCCTCTTCTCGCCGGCGCACACGACCGCACCTTGGCTGCGTGACCTCCGATATCTTGCCAGCTTCGCCGATGAAGGATTATTCGGCGACCAGGTCACACCATCCGGCAGCCAGGGATTCGAGACCGATGGACTCCGGACGTTCGCATAGGAAAAGTATGCGGGAGCCATCTGATGCGGAGCTGCCCTCGGCAAAGCAGCGAAAGACCGCTCCTCCGCAGGTCTCGACGTCGGACATTCTAGTGCAGATAGCACAGCTTATCGCAGCATCCCAGCAGCCGACAGAGACGGTGTCGGATCGAGAATTATCCGACGGCGCTGGGTCGGTACGCTCCGCCGAAGCATCGGGGGCGGACGACCGGGAACATCGGGAGGTCCGACCGGATGGTGAAAGGGATACGGATGAATTGGAGCTATCCCTTTCGGAACAACACAAAGTTGCCGTAGACTTCATCCGGCACTTTCTTCCTCAGGTTGTTCCGTCGGGCCAGACTGCTGCGCTTCCGGACAGGAGAATTATAGCGTCATTGGACTCTGATTTTTTCGAGCGGTTCAGGGACATCGCTCCCGAGTTTCCGTCGCAGTCCAATAATGTTGCAAGAACATTTGAATTATTGAACGACGCTATTTTTAAACTTGCTTCCAGGACAGGGAAAGCAGGCTTCTTGTCCGCAAATACTCTCAACCTGCCTTTCATTAATGCAAGGAATAAATTCGACACGGCAGGTCAGGGTATACCGAGAGTTCCTCTGCGTATGGACGACGAGGCGGAAGACTTAGAGCTATCATTACCGTCGTCAGCTTCTATTCCAACCGCAGTGTTGGAAACAGCTATTGCGTCTAACAGAGCCAATTTAGATGCCTTATCTTACGCAGATCACCTTACGAAGGCGTTATCACTGCGTCTTCAAGGGGAAGAGTTTCAGGATATACAATCCTCCTTAAGACTTCTTTCAAGGGCAGTAGCTTATTCCACGTGTAACTCTGCCCTTTCAGTGGCAAATCTGGAGTTGGTTAGACGTGACGCAGCCCTGTCTACATCCACACTAGTGGATTCTAAGGTGAAGAACTCTCTTAGAGTCGCTTCGGTCTCAGGAGATCTTCTCTTTGACGGCAAGCTTTCCGCTATTTATGATAATATTAAAAAGAAAGCTAGTGATTCTCTGTTGTTTAGATCCGCTCCTAAAAGGTCGGATTCAGCAGACACGAATAAGGCGGGCACTTCTGGGTCTTATCCGCCCAAGAGAGGTTCCTATAGAGGTTCCGGTGCGTCCTCTAGCTCTTATTCGAGAGACCGTCAGGATAGCGACTCTCGTTCGGGACGTCCTTCAGGCCGGGACAATCGGTCGGACGCCCCGAGGTCGACGAGGCGAGGTGCGGGTCGTGGAAGACGTGGTTTCTCCTACCGCAGGCCTCGCAGATCCAGGAGGTGATGGCTCAAACCTCTATCGCGTTCCGGTTGGCGGAAGGTTGTCGAGTTTTTCTCAAGAGTGGGCGTCGATTACGGACGATCCGTGGGTGAGAGGAGTGACTTCGGAAGGTCTAAAGATATCCTTCAAACGAAAGCCTCCATTAACTCGAAGTCCAAAGTGGACTCATCTTCCGTCAAACCCTCAGAAAAGAGACGCTCTGCTATCAGAGGTGCAGTCTCTTTTAATGAAGAACGCGGTAGAGGTCGTAGAAAACCAGGAATCGCTGGGATTCTACAGCCATCTGTTTCTGGTTCCGAAACCAGACGGCTCGTTCCATCCAGTCATAGATTTGAGCTGGATAAACAAGCTGATCATCGCTCCGAAGTTTTATATGGAGACGATTCGATCGGTCAGAGCGAGTATTCGGGTGAACGATTATGCAACGAGCATAGATCTCAAAGATGCGTACTTTCACGTCATGGTACATCCGACATTCCGAAAGTATCTACGCTTCGCAGTCCTAGGAGTGGTGTATCAGTTCCGGGCCATGTGCTTCGGATTGAATCTAGCACCCTGGGCTTTCACTCGGGTAATGAACTCGGTAATGATCTACTTCCGAGCTCATTCGTCTGCGGTAACGTCGGCCTACCTGGACGACATTCTTCAGAGGTACGGCAACGAGTTAACGCTTCAGAACGATGTTCAGAATCTTCTTCTATTGCTCCGACGTCTCGGTTTCATAGTAAACGAGGAGAAGTCGGATCTGGTGCCGTCCAAGTCATTCACTCATCTGGGAATGAGCTTCGAGACGCACAACAATCTCGTTCGTCTGCCGTTAACCAGAGCGAAATTAGTCAGTTGTTACGCTCGCTATTGTCTAAATACAGACAAAGTCACAGCGAGAGAATTTATGAGACTGATAGGTCTGTGCGGAGCCGCTGCGGATCTCATTCCGATGGGACGGCTACGCACACGGCCTCTTCAAATTTTCTTGACTCAGAATTGGAGTGTGAAAATTCATTCGCTCGATGTAGACGTTCTCTTGTCAGATCAAGTGAAACAAGAGATTCAGACTTGGGCAAACATTCAGTGGTTAACTCAAGGAGTTCCGCTGCAGTTGCCGGATCCGAGTTTTACCATTATGACGGATGCCAGTCAAACAGGTTGGGGTGCATCATTAATCCCAACGGATTCGAGATGCCAGGGTCTTTGGGATCCGCAATTCCTGTGCAAGCACATAAACATCAAGGAAATGATGTCAATTTGGCTTGCGTTACGTCACTGGATGGACATTATTCACGATGCTCATGTCCAAATCCTATCCGACAATACGACAGTAGTGGCGTATATACGGAATCAGGGAGGCACTCATTCAGTTCCGTTGTTCAATCTAACGGAAAGAATCCTTCTGTTTGCGTTGGAACATCACGTTCTTCTTTCGGTCCGTCACATACCGGGTCGTCTGAATGTGCTAGCAGACTCCCTTTCTCGAAAGGGTCGCTTGTTGCCGTCGGAGTGGACTCTCAACAAACAAGTATTCAATCAGATTTGCTACCAATGGGAACGGCCAATGATAGACTTATTTGCGACACATCTCAACAATCAGTTGCAGATGTATGTGTCCCCGTGTCCGGATCCAAGAGCATTTGCTGTAGACGCTCTATCGATCCCTTGGGACGGAATGATAGGATATGCGTATCCTCCAGCGCCGTTAATTCAACAAGTATTGCTAAAGATAAAACAATCTCAATGCAAGATTCTGTTGGTAGCATCTCTGTCGCCACAGAGACCGTGGATAAATCTACTCAGGTGTCTGTTGTGGGACCTACCGCGGAAGCTCCCTCCACGAGAGGATCTTCTTTGGCAGGGGAAATCGCGCCAACTGCATCACAACCCGCAAGGTCTCAACCTTCACGTTTTTCCGTTGTGCGGTCCTTCTTGCATGGCAAGCACTTTACAGGACGAGCAGTGGACGCGATTTCTAACTGTAGGAGGACCTCCTCTTCGCTAAACTATGCGGCTAAGTGGAAGGTTTTCCGTCGTTGGTGTAGGGATCATTCTGTTGATATATTTGATCCCTCTATACCAGACATTGCTAACTTTCTAGTATACTTGTTTGACGAAATCAAACTGCAACCGGTTACTATAAAGGGTTATAGATCTATGTTATCTGATACCTATGCACATCATGATAGTTTACAAATTGGATCTAATGTCTCTTTATCGAAATTGGTTAGAAACTTTTCGATAAATAGACCCAGAACTCTTAGATTAATTCCTAAGTGGAATTTAGCTTGGGTTCTCCTTAAATTGAAGGAAAAGCCATTTGAACCTCTTGGGACAGTAGATTTCAAATTCTTATCTTATAAGACAGCTTTTCTCTTAGCTTTCTCTTCTGCCAGAAGAGTCAGTGAGCTTCATGCACTATCGGTGGATGATTCTCATTATCGTAGCGTTGGGAACACTATCACCTTCACTACTAACGTCGGTTTTTTAGCTAAGAATCAGGCTCCTAATAAATATCCGGAACCTATTGTTATTAAGGCTCTTCCGTCTTCAGACGGGCGTAGGCCTTTACTCTGTCCTGTTAGAGCACTACGTATCTATAAACAGAGATCTCAGTTCATCAGAAAGGGACGGAAACGTTTCTTTCTGTCTTTGATGCCTAATAGAAAGGACATTTCAGTCCATTCTATTGCTAGATGGATTCAGTTAACTATCCGTACTGCGTATGAAGATTTATCTTCTTCTCAGCAGTCTGTGCTTAAGATTTCTGCTCATGAAGTAAGAGCTCTTTCTACTTCCTGGGCTTATGCTAATAGTGTTGCTATTACAGATTTAATGAAGGCTGCTTATTGGTCTCAGCCATCCACATTTACTAATTTTTATCTCAGAAATATTGAGTCCATTTCTGGAGACCTGCATTGTTTAGGTCCGTTATCTGTTGCTCAGAATGTCGTCCACTAAACAGTTGCAACTATAGTTATGCAGGCTTTCTGTTCCGGCAGTGACTCCGTCCGGCTGCCCTCTTCGCTCTGGGCTATTTGACCCAGGGCAAGGGGAAGGGGGGGGGGGGCGGGTGTTCCCTTAGGTCACCTGCTTTATAGTGAAAAGCAAGGGAATGCCTCCTCCAAGACAGTATTTCTGAGTCGCTTCCGGGATGGTTTTAAAGTGTAATATTAATGTTTAATTTCATTCATGTCTTATTTTTAAAGTGTAGCTCGGTGTGAAGCATTTGTATATGTCAAGTGTCAAACGGGCTTTAATATACAATACTCGGACACTTTTAAATGATTATAAAGAGTCTCAATTCTCTGGACTACTTTATTTATTGGCTTGTTTTAAAAATAATTAGTATAAAGGTTATACTGGATGTTAATAGAGAACATGAATGTTATTGTGCTCAATTATTAAGGGTAGTGTATCTTTCTAATTTAAATATTAAATAAGAAAGATACATGTAAAGCCTAATACTCCTTTTCTCCTTAAGGGGTTACCTCTTTATTTTATAATTGAGCTTATTGGATTTTCCTCTATGTCCTAGGCCCTCCAGCCTGTTTACTATTCAGCTAAGTCTGGGTCATTGGTACAGTATAAAAATGTTAAAAAATTTATAGTAATTTATATATTTTTTATACTTACCAATGACCCAGACGGGGATGGCCCTCCCTGAGTTGGGAACTCTTGCCTCCCCGCTGAGTACATAGCGCTGACCAGGCACTGCCAGTAAGAATGATATTTGGCGCCAATTTCGGGACGACTGCGTCACTGCGCATGCGCAGTAGAGTCGTACTATGGAGGTCCTTTAGGACATGATTTCTTTTTGTTTTGGATGCAAATTTTGGGGATTGGGGGGCAAAATTTGTGTTTGGCCCTGGTTTTTGTGGAGTTAGCACCAGCTAAGTCTGGGTCATTGGTAAGTATAAAAAATATATAAATTACTATAAATTTTTTAACTTTCTACAACATCAGCAGTGGACTTTGTCTTGTAGGTATGCTTATAAAATTATACCGATATCCTCCACAGATGTTATTATTATCTTTAGAAACTACCCCTAGAGACATTTTTCAGTTAACTATACTAATCTTACATTACAGGACATAAATGTCAATGTCAGTTTTATTTTATTGAACGTGACCTCTAAAACTTCTTTTGGCTCTTTTTTTGTGGCTGTCACTTTTTTGTGGCTTCAGTGAGAGATGCTGCTATGTCAGATAGATTTTGAATAAATTAGCAATTATAGCCTGCCAGCCCAAGACATGATCTCATCTGCTTCTTAGTCTGTAGCATCACATATTATTGTATGGCTTTGACCTTCAGCTCATCTGAGGGCTGTAACCCATCTCCAACAACATAACCTGGCTATATGACCTCTTTGGCAGAAAATTTACATTTAATCTTCATCGTAAAGCCATTGAAAACATTTATCTTGCATTCATATGGCCTTTTCTTGATTATTCTGATATAGTGTAGGATAATTGTACCAAACGTGAAAGTGATAATATTGAGAAAATTCAGTTAGAAGCAGCGAGGATCGTGACAGGGGCAACAAGAAGTGCCAGCAAAGCTTTATTGTATGCTGACACAGGCTGGGAACTGTTAGAGAATAGGTGTGAGAAACATAAATTGAAACAGTTCTTTAAAATTTACCACCGCCTTGTGCTCTTATATCTGTCGAACCTCCCCCCACCCCCTCCCCCCCCACCTCCCCCCCCCCCCCCCCAAAAAAAAAATGTCTGCATCTCATGAGTACAGCCTGTGCTGCAGTTCTGATTTGAGAGGTCCTCTCTGTCTAACACAGTCTCATCTAAGGTCATTTATACCCTCTACAGCACGACTTTGGAATTATTTCCCAATGGAAATTCATGAGAATAACTCCTTATCCAACTTCATAAGATACTTTGATCATAACAAACTGCGTGTCCCCGGATTCTTTTATCATTTCATATCACATTAATTTAAATCATCATCTTTTCAAAAACTATCTTTCATTAACACTGAACACTACATGCTTATCCAGGACCATATCGATTATTCTCTGAAAATTTAAATTAAGTCCACACTGTGTAGTGAAAGCAGTCTTTGCAATTGATGCCTCTGACAGTGGCATTTGCCAATGTCCTTCACATAAATCCTGTTTGGATATATAGTTCACTTTGCCTAGTTTATTCTGCGTGTCACCGATCTGTGTCATGGGGTAAGAATAAAACTTTTACACTCTGTGAAACTTTCTATAGTCCACACAAAATCTAACTTTATTATCAGGTTTTGGCACAAGTACAGTTGGAGAGTTCCACTCATTTCAGAAGGGTTTGATCAGTCTCATATCCAACATGTCCTTCAACTCATACTGTACCATTTCCTTTTGTACTTTTTGTCTCTTTGGCTGCCGACGTATTACTGTAGCATTTCTGGTGTTAATTTCATGATGAATTAGAAATTTTAGTTCTAGTTTGTCATTCATAACATCTCATTTATGTTTTGTCAGAAGATTCAACAATTTTTCTTTCTGGTCAGATGTTAGCTTATTGCCTAATTCTAAGTCATCTTTCTTTATCTGAGGATTCAAACAGACGCTTCAGATGTCACTGACATTTCTGCCATCATCCATAAAATAGAAGTGCTGATGCTTCAACCCATTTACGCAACCTGTTGACACGATAAATCTTGCATTTTCTGCTTGATAATTCAATCTCGTAGTCAACTTTCTCAGTTTTACATTTCATGATGCAAGGCCCCTTCCACTCTTACTGTAGTCAATGGCAGGAGGACAAGAACTTTCTCCCCATGTTGAAATTCTCTTGTGTGAGCTTTCTTGTCATACCATGTATTAATTTTTGATTGAGAGTTTTGCATGTTGAGTTGAACAATTTCTGTCATTTGGTGGAGTCTCTTGCATGTTGCGGACATATGATATGACATAACATTTTCAGGCATCTTAGAACTGCCTTCCCAGGTCTCCTTTTTATGCCCATACAGTAGTACAAATGAGGAGAATCCTGTAGACTCTTGTGGAACCTCCCATCATGCATATACCGTACTGACCCATGTCCAAGCCCATACTCATGTGAAAGCCCACTCTCATGTTTTCAGAATCAAGGAGCTCTACTCATGTCGAAGCCCATTCCCCAAGTTTCAGGTTGGCTGAGATGTCAATTTCAGGTGTGTGAACCGAAAATAGGTGACTTGTTGAAATATTCTACTTAACAAATCAGGACTGGATGTCGGAGTTTTTATTTTTTCATTACGTGTACACTCCATATAAAAAAATTATTCCAATGTCGACTGAGTGCGTTATGTATGATTATATAACAGCAGGTATTTACTCATTAATCAGTGTTGATTGGGAAAACACCTCGCAATTTACATAATAAGTTTTCTTCACTAAATCCTTTTTCTGTGCCTGAAATATTTTTGGAGAGAATTTTCTGGATCAAAAGAATCCTTTAAATATGAAAATCGGTCCAATAATTCACGTTTTGTGTTCCAATAAATCTTTAAAAAAAATGTGAATTTTGACGATCCCGTGAAGCAGTGTGGCTCTTCCATCTATTGGATTTACATGATATAAAATAGTCTGAACTCGCTTAATCGAGGTCATTGTTGTTGAAAAAAACATTCTGATTCTCAACCGAAATGGACGGGTACAGATAACTACACATTTTTCTTTTTGAACATACTGGCAATTTATCTGCTTTTCGCCCGGGATATAACATCATAATCCGCCCAAATGTTAAATTAAAACACATTTTTTATTCTATCTGACAGCCGCTATGGAACCCCAGACACGGGGGAGATTATCTTCAAAACACGGATCAGATCCAATTTGGGTTTCGCCCGGGATATAACATCATAATCCGCCCAAATGTTAAATTAAAACACATTTTTTATTCTATCTGACAGCCGCTATGGAACCCCAGACACGGGGGAGATTATCTTCAAAACACGGATCAGATCCAATTTGGGTAAACCCGATCCGTGCTTCTCTCATCTTTTTCCTGGAGCTACTTCAAAACACGGTATCATAATTCAACTCGGGACCATTCCGATCGATGAAGTGTGTCCCCACGGGAACGAAATGACGCCACCCAGGAATACATTACTTGAGTTTATGGTCATGAGAACAACGTCGTGACATCTTATTCAACCCGGGGAATCGGTCATATCAGCGGTGGCTGATATTGGTGATAAAACGAGTTTTGGCTCCCATTCTTTTTTTTCTTTTTTTTTGGAGGGGGAGGGTGGCTGATTTTGAAAAGATTAGGGCCAAAACGCATGCTCTATTCAATTCGGCGAAACTCAAACCGTTCTCACCCTAACTCGGTGGTAGTGTTGCGGCATCATACTATGATGTGGATAATGAAACAGTCCACCAATAATATTAGAAACAAATAATAAAAAATAAATAAAGCTTGATGAGACGCGTGTTCATAGCTAATATTATTGGACTACTTGATCAAGACATTGTGTTAAGCACTAAATATCCAAAGTTTCAACTAATGAAGTCTCTTATTTGTAGCTAATATCATTGGACTCGAGACCGCACAAGCACTAAATTTCAGGAGATTTCAAAAATGTTTCCTGTGTATATTTTTATATTTGGGGGATGTGATATGATGAAACATAGCAAGTGTTTCGTTTCTTTTAACATTTTCTTGGGGATTAACAACAAACAAAGGATTTAATTTAACACGCCACTGAACAGAAGTAACTAATTGAGCATAATTGTATACTGGTATGTCATATGTTCAACACCTTTTCTAAGGCTAATTCACTTATTAATCTGTCAAAGGGCCGAAGCATTTGAAGCATCTATTGAAAAGAAACCCATGCTGGCTGGGGAGAATTATTATTACCAAAACACCAACATACAGACGACAGCGTCTGGCCAAAATGTTATCAGTCTACCCAGTTTCCAGCCACGAAAATAAACATACTATTTCCAAGAAAAAACGTACCAAATGCTAGGAAGATAAATCCGGTGATCCAATAGTCTCCGCCCGCCTACAGGACTAGGTGGACTTGCAAGATAAATTCTTTAATAACAACTAAAAATTTGAATTTTTTTGTCTCAAAACAGAGCTTGGGACCCCTCAATGGAAAGACTCAGAATCCACTAGCTCGTTCCAATGAAGGGTCATAAGCTATGTTTTTGAAACAAAAACTTAAACATAATAAAATTTGAATGCAGATTTTTGTATAGCCTGAGTGCTGGCCAAATTCGGCCATTGGCGTTGTGAATTTAGTGAATTTCCATATTTTGTTTCAGTCACATAGTTTATGGCCCCTCATTGGAATGCTCCCCTCCCCCGTTAATGAGGGCCACAAGCTGTAAAAAAAGGAAAATATATAAAATTTTAAGGGAGAATTTTTCCAGGCGCAGCGGATCAGATTTAAAAGTGGAGAGATTATACTGTCGATCGTTGACTCACGGGAGGCGTGAATACGCCATGGTTACGGGGGTGGGGTGGGGGTGGGGGCAGAGACAGAGAGAGAGAGAGAGTTTGTGTGTGTGTGTGTGTGTGTGTTATGGACGTGGGAAGCAAATGTGGGCAAAATCTACGTTTAAGGGGCAAATACCTACCCCTCCCCCGGCCCCCAGTGACGCCACCAATTTTTCATGCCTTTTTCAGATATTGGAAGTTGACAAGAAAATCTCATTGTGGGTGCCTTCCACTTCCTAAACTGCACAATAAATTTGTTTACCGTAGGCCATGATTCGTATGTCTCTTGCTTCTGAAATTTCATGATTCCGAAGACTGAACTTAATTTGAAAAATCCACCCGAGTTGTTACGAAAATGACCGGAAGGAGTAGATGGATTTATTTATTAATTCTATTTCATTCTCAATTTAGTTCGTCAAAAATAATTTCTGAGGTAAACGTGAAGCAGCTTATCTGCAATGATATTAAATCATATGCCGAGTTCGTAATGATCCCCAGTCTGAAAAATAGGGGCTGCACTTCGTAAAGACAGGATGTATCGCCGAGACTGTCACATTATTGTTCTAAAAAACATAGCAACGCACAGAATTTGTTTTATTTTAAAATACTTCCTCTATTTGGTAATTTTATTTAAAAATGTCTCGATGAAATGTTTCGAGAATGAAGGTGGACAAGATCATGTTCGATGGCGATAAACTTACCTTTAATTATACAGGGGGGAATCCAAATGACATATCGGCAAAACATTTTATTTTAATACGGAAACAAGTTAAATATCTCGAAAAATATTGGGCGAATTGTTTAAAAGCGGACATTATTCCGGGGTACAATGATCTGGAAAAGACAGATATAATATTTTTATGTCATTATTTTATGAAATGCAGGTTTTAGAAATTCACTGACTGAAGACTAATATTGCTAATCAGGTTCAGACTCTGGAAGAAATTTCTCGTCGAGCACTAATTGATTATGTAATGCTTCTCTCCTAACCGCACTTGGGTACCCCACTTTTCTACACAAAAAGTGGGGTACGCGAAGTGCGGTTTTATATGGAGTGTACACGTAATGTGAGTTACTTTTTTAGCTTTTAATTGATAAACTTTATAAACAAAAAGTATATACTGATGTTGATGTTCTCTTTGCTCATTTATTCCCCTGTTTACTGAATGAGACCGTAAATCCATTTTATTCAGGACAGAAATAGAGGTGTCCGAGTTTGAAATTCAGCTGTTGATGAAAGGGAAATAACTGCATAGGAGATTCCCCTCAGACTGTAAATAAAGATATTTATAGACTGGGATAACCCCTCTTGAACAGTGCTTCAGTTTCCAAGTACGTGTGTTGTCTTGTGCAGAATCTATTTTCTTTAGTGTGAAAAAATATTAGCAGCAATGATTGGTGGGTTCATATGTTGAATACACTGACAGGGATTATTACTGAAGATTTAGAAAAATTCACCAGGTATTTTTTTCTAAAGATTTCAATATTTTCAGTGTTATTTTGATTATTTGAACCCATTGTGCACCTCACATGATCTCCACTTTACCTACAGCTTACATCACATCACACTGACAGTTGGGGAAACCCAGCGAGTAAACAGTGGAATATAATCAAAATATTATTATTTTTTATTGACTTCAAACATATTTACCAACTATTTGAAAGTAAGATTTATATTTTTCATATTTTTATAAACTTTTTCACTCTAAATTTTAATGCAAAATGATAACAATCAAAGCATGTGATACTCGAAATAATATGGCTTGGCAGGATGGTCTGCAGTTGTCAAAACATTGAGGTGATGTTTAATTTGTTCAGCATTTTAAACTTATCACTTATTAAAACAGTTGACAAATATGTGTGAGATAATTGGGTGGATATTTTTTTTAATTTAGGAGTGTACTCTCTGTTTCTTAGGTGTTTTTCTACAAAAACGTATCATACCAAAAGGATAATTAGTCATTTCCCATCCCGATGCACACCAAATCAACTTGCAGGCTTGATTACTCATCTTGAAGCCCACCCCCCACTTTTTAATTTTTCTACTGCATGCACCCCTGGGCTTCGAGATGGGTCAGTAGGGTAGCAGATATGGCAGTAACTTGTCCCAGTGCCCTAGATGTCTTTCACACATTTATTCAGCTTAGACTTCAGAGTTTTATTAAATCTCTCTACCAGACCATCAGTTTGTGTATGGTACGGGCTCATCTTCATGAGTCATACTTTCAATTTGCAATATAATTCTGCTAACAATTTTGAAAGGAAATTTGCCACCTGTTCAGTCAGCACTTCTTCTGGAACTTCAACTCCAGAAATTCTGCAATATACTCTGCATCAGATGATTTCAGTAGGACAGCTTCAGGGTACCATGTCGTGTAAACACATATGACCAGAATATATCTGTTGCCCGATATACTTCTTTCAAGTGGTCCAATAATATCTGTTGCAATTCTCTTGAATGGTATGTCTACCAAAGGCATAGGCACGAGTTTCGCTTTCTCTTTTTGCAGTTTTGGAGCAACCTTCTTACTTACAGTTATTACTAACATCATTAAATATCCCTGGCCATTAAAATCTTTGCAGTAAGTGATTGTCAGTTTTATGCCTGCCGAGTGGTCCAGATGATGGGATATCATGAGCAATTTCCAGTGTATATCTGTGACATTCTGAGTGTAAAACAAGTTTCTCGGTGGTCTCATTGACAATTCCATTTCTCTGATACCAAATCTGGTACATCAAGCCATCTCTTTCGGAAAAATCTCCTTTTGGGGTTCTGTCCCATCATATATTCTGTCTGATAAGCTCTAGTGAGTCTGTCTCCAGCAGTGCTTTAAAACGATACTTTGTCATTCCCAGATCATTGTTAGTGCCATTAACACTTTTACTGTCTCTTTCACACTGAGTAGAATTTTTTGATAGCTATATGTTATGTGCTCTTATCATGGCACTGTCTCTCCTTTCAACTTTTCCAACACCTTCTTCTGTTATCTAATAATTCATCTGCAAATGGAAAAGTTTCATAAAACTCCCTTCTCTCTATAAAGTCTGTATTAGACACTGCCCCATTCCTATCTTTTGCCACCAGATATAAAATTTGTAAGAAGATTTTAATTTCCATGTGATTAATATCTTCATGCTCTATGTCTGTGCACTGGGTTATTACTTTGTTAGCATCATTTACTGCTTCCATTAGAAAAGCAAATTTTTTGTATTGGACCATCCTGTATCAACCCATCTGATAGGTTTATCTCAGGATTTTAGTCTAACATCTGAGGCTTTTCGCTTTGCTAACTCAAGCTGTAAACTTAGTGATTATCAATTCTATAACTCCCATATTTATACGTATGTTATATGTGTTCCTTCACATGTCATTATTACTCATATATATTTTAAAATATATAATTAGTCGGCACACCAACAGATGCTTGTTTATTCTCTATAATTCTATTTATCACCAACACCTGTTACCTGTTACTATGCTATGTAAGTGTACACCCCCTTCCTCTGTGCATTTGGCATATTGTGTTGGTGTGGTAGGTTGAACAGAGAAGTTAAAATTTTCGCTCAAATTTTATTTCTACTATATGTACCACAGCAACACAAATAATGTCCCTCCTGCCACCAAATATTACTACATGTATATACAGTTATATGAACAACCTCCCTGTTCCACCCATATAGTTACACGAATATCTGATTCCAAAAATAAAGAATTGAGGCTTTCAGCACATGTAGGGAAGGATATGGACAAGGAGGTGTACTGCAGTGGAGAGGATGATCGGTCCAGTTCATACTATTCTTTAGTCTTTTGAGTGTGGGGGGAGGGGGGTTTGTTTGCTGTTTTTCAAGGTTTATCCTTAAAAAAATGATCAAATTGCTCTTTTTCAAGAAGAGAATAATACTGGTAAGGAGCAAGGCATATTGTGTTGGTGTAGTAGGTATAGTTGAAATCAAGTTTGTGACAAAATTTTAATTTTACAAAGATGTCTTGCTACCAGCAAAGTGTCCCTTAGTTTAGCAAGATTTAGTTCATTAATTTTTGTTTTGTTACAGTTTCTTAAAGAATGCTAACATATACTGACCAGTAAATTATAAAAAAACAATTTTCTATGAATATTTTTTGTGAACAGCAAGCATATTCATACAATATAAGCAACTCAAGAGGTTATGAGAAATTTTCAATAGCACCATGTGATTGTGTCTTCTAGCACTCAATCAGAAACTGAGGAGCCCTGTTAATTGAATATAACTTCCAAACACTAATTCTTTTACCATACCGTCAGTACAAATTTGACTGCTTAATTGCATATAGGTAATAGGGTAACTCCTTTTAATTGAATAAATAATCTTGTAATATGTCGAGATATTACTCCCAACAGACTCCAAATTCCCATTGTTTATAGACCTATTTGGCCTCAGTACATCCAATAGAGGCATTTAACCTTCTATATCTTGTTTGACAGAGCTCCATGAGCTCTGTCAAACAAGATGTAGTAGAATAAATGCCCGGTTTATCTCTAGAATACATGAAAGTTTCCCCATCCCTATTAATTGAATACCCTTGTTAATTGAATAATTTGTATTGTCAAAGTGGCTATTCACATAATGGCTATAAGTGCTGCAAACAAGGCCATGATGCAAGTCCGTGAAAGCAGGCAACATAATGCACATGATTAATTATCATTAGGCTATAAAAAAAAATGTGTTGATTCTCAGTCCATCCCCCATTGAAATTGAACCCCTGCATTTGAGGGTTTTTTACCTTGCAGTGTCTTCCCGCATTACTACAAAATCAGGAGAATCAAAAGTTTTCACGTTTTTTGATTGATGTTTGGAACTGAAATCTGAAGAGCATAACTAGAGATGCAAAACTGTTTTATTAGCTCAACTTTGGCGAGGCCAAATTTGAGCTTTTGTCATGGCCCGTCGTCCGTCTGTCCGTACATCAACAATTGGATACGGCCCAGGCTAGAGGCCGTATTTGTGAACCGATCTTTACGAAACTTCTTGGGTACCTTTGTTATGACCGTGGGACGAGAACGAATGTTTTGGGGTCTGGTCCGAAATTCTATATGGCTGCCAACCACCATTTTGTACCGACGATGCAGAAATCTGTTTTTTGCACAGAACTTCCATATGAAAGTGCTGATTTGAATAATTTTTTGTATGAATGTTTAGTACCATGGGATACATCACATATAATACAGGTTTTTTCCTCGTACGTAAATTATGCAAATTAGACTAACTTTGATGTATTTAGTGTTACTTTCAGCACTGTCAGTGCAAATGCCAATACAGCTCGGGCTAGAGGCCGCATTTATGAACCGATCTTTACAAAACTTCTTGGGTACCTTTGGTATCACCATGGGACGAGAATTAGTGTTTTTGGGTGCGGTCCAAAATTCAAGATGGCCACTGGCAGCCATTTTGTTCAAAATTAGGGGCAATCAGATTTTTGCACAGAACTTCCACATGAAAGCTCTGAGTTGAATAATTTTTTGTATGAATGTTTAGTACCATGGGATACATCACATATAATACGGGTTTTTTTCTCGTGCATAAATTATGCAAATTAGATGAACTTTGATTTTTTCAGTGCTACTTACACACAGTAAGTACACATGTCAATACGGCTCGGGCTAGAGGCTGTATTTATCAACCGATCTTCACAAAACTTCTTGGGTACCTCTGTTATCACCTTGGGATAGGAACGAGTGTTTCTGAGTGCGGCCCGAAATTCAAGATGGCTGCCACTGACCATTTTGTACCGAAATTAGGTCTAATCAGTTTTTTGTACACAACTTCTATATGGCTCAGGCTAGAGGCCGTATTTATGAACCGATCTTTACGAAACTTCTTGCGTACCTTTGGTATCACCATGGGACGAGAATGAGTGTTTTTGGGTGCGGTCCAAAATTCAAGATGGCCACTGGCAGCCATTGTGTTCAAAATTAGGGGCAATCAGATTTTTGCACAGAATTTCCACATGAAAGCTCTGAGTTGAATAATTTTTTGTATGAATGTTTAGTACCATGGGATACATCACATATAATACGGGTTTTTTTCTCGTGCATAAATTATGCAAATTAGATGAACTTTGATTTTTTCAGTGCTACTTACACACAGTAAGTACACATGTCAATACAGCTCGGGCTAGAGGCTGTATTTATCAACCGATCTTCACAAAACTTCTTGGGTACCTCTGTTATCACCTTAGGATAGGAACGAGTGTTTCTGAGTGTGGCCCGAAATTCAAGATGGCTGCCAGTGACCATTTTGTACCGAAATTAGGTCTAATCAGTTTTTTGTACACAACTTCTATATGGCTCAGGCTAGAGGCCGTATTTATGAACCGATCTTTACGAAACTTCTTGGGTACCTTTGGTATCACCATGGGACGAGAATGAGTGTTTTTGGGTGCGGTCCAAAATTCAAGATGGCCACCAGCAGCCATTTTGTACCAAAATTAGTGCAATCAGTCTTTTGTACAGAACTTCTGTATGAAAGTTCTGATTTGAATAAATTTTTGTATGAATGTTTAATAAAATGGAATACATCACATACAGTACGGGTTTTTTTCTCATGCAGAAATCATGCAAATTAGATGAATTTTGATTTATTTAGTGCTACTTATACACTGTAAGTGCACATGTCAATACGGCTCGGGCTAGAGGCTGTATTTATCAACCGATCTTCACGAAACTTCTTGGGTACCTTTGTTATCACCTTGGGACGAGAACAAGTGTTTCTGAGTGTGGTCCAAATTCAAGATGGCTCCATTTTGTACCGAAATTAAGTCTAATCAATTTTTTGTCACAACTTCTATACAGCTCGTATTTATGAACTGATCTTTACGAAACTTCTTGGGTACCTTTGTTTTCACCTTGAGACAGGAATGAGTGTGTTTTGGGGTGCCTTTGTTATCACTGTGCTATGATAACAAATATTTTGGGGTTCAGTCAGACCCACTCTGGGACTCAAAGATTTCTTTTCTAGTTTAGCATCTGACTGTCACCCACCTTTACAATACTTTACCTATACATTTGTTAAGGCTACGGTCAGTATTTATGTACAGGCCGTTACAGTACTTTATATGTACCTTTGTTATCAGGTCATTACTTAGATGTTTGTCATTGCTGTGTCACATACTATACATGTACATGTCTTGACAAGTTGAACTACAGTGTCATTGACACTTTCATTTTTAAAATGAAATGAGTTTATTTGTATAATTATGCACTTTCTAAATATTCTGTGTGTGAAAAGGCAGTGGCAAACCTCTCAATCCATGTTCACTATATGCCTGAAAAAAATAAAATAAAAAATAAAACCCTCACCAATTTGAAAAACAAATTTGCCTGAGAATCAATTAATTTATTTTGTATGGCCTTATATTGTTAATTTGCTGGAAGTGCCAATATGTCAAACCTTGAAGGATTCTGTTTTATTCATCATTCTGAGACAACTTCTGTTCAATATTCTCAAACTATCAATCTGACATCCATGAAAACAACAAGAGTGAGGCATTCATATTATACAAACATAGTTTGGCAGACCAAATAAAATATGTTTGTAAATTCAATAGACAAATTTAGTGTTGATGGGACAATATATTGGACCTAGCCTATTTTGATTGTGATAGGTAAGAGGTTGAAGCAAAAGTACAAAGTTTACTAAAGCATGCATAACAATAATGTGATAAAAAAGAATGCTGATAGGAAATAGAAAATTATAATGCACATCAGATATTCATTTTCACCATTGTCATGTCAATCTGAAAATATAATTTTGTGGCAGGACATGATAATCCATATTCCCTTTCAACATGTTATGTGCCATTAATTAAGTCATCCAATGAAGATCCTCAGCCTATTTTTTTTTTCTTCTCCAGACAATCACGGCCTCAGTTTTCAACCAATACTGACGAAATTTGCCGCAAATATTAATGGTTATCCAGCCCTGAAAGTAATGGAGCCTGATTTTTTATTTTCTACCTTTATCCAAAAGTATTTCCAATTTATGCATTTATCTTAATTTTTTAACATCAAGGCCTGCATCAAGCCTCCTTTTTTCAAGTTATGCATATGTATCTCCAACAAAAACTATATCTAAAAATGTGGTGCCCATCCAGGAAATTCCCAATGATTAAGGCTGAATTTTCGGATGATATAATTGATGTTAACATCACAAAAAAATGAAATCATGTCCGATTTTCATTAAATTTTAAATATTGTAGAGCTTAAAAATTAAGTTACTTTTTTTGATTTATTGCCATTTTTTGAGCTTTTTACATCATTTCAAATTTACACCTCATTTTTGTCCATTTTTCAGTGAAACGCTATTTTTCGCAAACACACTGCTCCATATAGATAATATACATACACAACTATATGTACCACAGCAACACAAATAATGTCCCTCCTGCCACCAAATATTACTACATATACAGTTATATGAACAACCTCCCTGTTCCACCCATATAGTTACACGAAGATCTGATTCCAAAAATAAAGAATTGAGGCTTTCAGCACATGTAGAGAAGGATATGGACAAGGAGGTGTACTGCACGGGAGATATTGATCGGTCCAGTTCGTACTATTCTTTAGTCTTTTGAGGGTGGGGGAGGGGGGGGTTTGTTTGCTTTTTTCAAGGTTTATCCTTAAAAAAAATGATCAAATTGCTCTTTTTCAAAAAGAAAACAATACTGGTAAGGAGCAAGGCATATTGTGTTGGTGTAGTAGGTATAGTTGAAATCAAGTTTGTGACAAAATTTTAATTTTACAAAGATATCTTGCTACCAGCAAAGTGTCCCTTAGTTTAGCAAGATTTAGTTCATTAATTTTTGTTTTGTTACAGTTTATTAAAGAATGCTAACATATACTGACCAGTAAATTATAACAAAACAATTTTCTATGAATATATTTTGTGAACAGCAAGCATATTCATACAATATAAGCAACTCAAGAGGTTATGAGAAATTTTCAATAGCACCATGTGATTGTGTCTTCTAGCACTCAATCAGAAACTGAGGAGCCCTGTTAATTGAATATAACTTCCAAACACTAATTCTTTTACCATACCGTCAGTACAAATTTGACTGCTTAATTGCATATAGGTAATAGGGTAACTCCTTTTAATTGAATAAATAATCTTGTAATATGTCGAGATATTACTCCCAACAGACTCCAAATTCCCATTGTTTATAGACCTATTTGGCCTCAGTACATCCAATAGAGGCATTTAACCTTCTATATCTTGTTTGACAGAGCTCCATGAGCTCTGTCAAACAAGATGTAGTAGAATAAATGCCCGGTTTATCTCTAGAATACATGAAAGTTTCCCCATCCCTATTAATTGAATACCCTTGTTAATTGAATAATTTGTATTGTCAAAGTGGCTATTCACATAATGGCTATAAGTGCTGCAAACAAGGCCATGATGCAAGTCCGTGAAAGCAGGCAACATAATGCACATGATTAATTATCATTAGGCTATAAAAAAAAATGTGTTGATTCTCAGTCCATCCCCCATTGAAATTGAACCCCTGCATTTGAGGGTTTTTTACCTTGCAGTGTCTTCCCGCATTACTACAAAATCAGGAGAATCAAAAGTTTTCACGTTTTTTGATTGATGTTTGGAACTGAAATCTGAAGAGCATAACTAGAGATGCAAAACTGTTTTATTAGCTCAACTTTGGCGAGGCCAAATTTGAGCTTTTGTCATGGCCCGTCGTCCGTCTGTCCGTACATCAACAATTGGATACGGCCCAGGCTAGAGGCCGTATTTGTGAACCGATCTTTACGAAACTTCTTGGGTACCTTTGTTATGACCGTGGGACGAGAACGAATGTTTTGGGGTCTGGTCCGAAATTCTATATGGCTGCCAACCACCATTTTGTACCGACGATGCAGAAATCTGTTTTTTGCACAGAACTTCCATATGAAAGTGCTGATTTGAATAATTTTTTGTATGAATGTTTAGTACCATGGGATACATCACATATAATACAGGTTTTTTCCTCGTACGTAAATTATGCAAATTAGACTAACTTTGATGTATTTAGTGTTACTTTCAGCACTGTCAGTGCAAATGCCAATACAGCTCGGGCTAGAGGCCGCATTTATGAACCGATCTTTACAAAACTTCTTGGGTACCTTTGGTATCACCATGGGACGAGAATTAGTGTTTTTGGGTGCGGTCCAAAATTCAAGATGGCCACTGGCAGCCATTTTGTTCAAAATTAGGGGCAATCAGATTTTTGCACAGAACTTCCACATGAAAGCTCTGAGTTGAATAATTTTTTGTATGAATGTTTAGTACCATGGGATACATCACATATAATACGGGTTTTTTTCTCGTGCATAAATTATGCAAATTAGATGAACTTTGATTTTTTCAGTGCTACTTACACACAGTAAGTACACATGTCAATACGGCTCGGGCTAGAGGCTGTATTTATCAACCGATCTTCACAAAACTTCTTGGGTACCTCTGTTATCACACAGTAAGTACACATGTCAATACGGCTCGGGCTAGAGGCTGTATTTATCAACCGATCTTCACAAAACTTCTTGGGTACCTCTGTTATCACCTTGGGATAGGAACGAGTGTTTCTGAGTGCGGCCCGAAATTCAAGATGGCTGCCACTGACCATTTTGTACCGAAATTAGGTCTAATCAGTTTTTTGTACACAACTTCTATATGGCTCAGGCTAGAGGCCGTATTTATGAACCGATCTTTACGAAACTTCTTGCGTACCTTTGGTATCACCATGGGACGAGAATGAGTGTTTTTGGGTGCGGTCCAAAATTCAAGATGGCCACTGGCAGCCATTGTGTTCAAAATTAGGGGCAATCAGATTTTTGCACAGAATTTCCACATGAAAGCTCTGAGTTGAATAATTTTTTGTATGAATGTTTAGTACCATGGGATACATCACATATAATACGGGTTTTTTTCTCGTGCATAAATTATGCAAATTAGATGAACTTTGATTTTTTCAGTGCTACTTACACACAGTAAGTACACATGTCAATACAGCTCGGGCTAGAGGCTGTATTTATCAACCGATCTTCACAAAACTTCTTGGGTACCTCTGTTATCACCTTAGGATAGGAACGAGTGTTTCTGAGTGTGGCCCGAAATTCAAGATGGCTGCCAGTGACCATTTTGTACCGAAATTAGGTCTAATCAGTTTTTTGTACACAACTTCTATATGGCTCAGGCTAGAGGCCGTATTTATGAACCGATCTTTACGAAACTTCTTGGGTACCTTTGGTATCACCATGGGACGAGAATGAGTGTTTTTGGGTGCGGTCCAAAATTCAAGATGGCCACCAGCAGCCATTTTGTACCAAAATTAGTGCAATCAGTCTTTTGTACAGAACTTCTGTATGAAAGTTCTGATTTGAATAAATTTTTGTATGAATGTTTAATAAAATGGAATACATCACATACAGTACGGGTTTTTTTCTCATGAGAAATTTTCAATAGCACCATGTGATTGTGTCTTCTAGCACTCAATCAGAAACTGAGGAGCCCTGTTAATTGAATATAACTTCCAAACACTAATTCTTTTACCATACCTTCAGTACAAATTTGACCGCTTAATTGCATATAGGTAATAGGGGTAACTCCTTTTAATTGAATAAATAATCTTGTAATATGTCGAGATATTACTCCCAACAGACTCCAAATTCCCATTGTTAAAAGACCTATTTGGCCTCAGTACATCCAATAGAGGCATTTAACCTTCTATATCTTGTTTGACAGAGCTCCATGAGCTCTGTCAAACAAGATATAGTAGAATAAATGCCCGGTTTATCTCTAGATTACATGAAAGTTTTCCCATCCCTGTTAATTGAATACCCTTGTTAATTGAATAATTTGTATTGTCAAAGTGGCTATTCATTTAACAGGGTTCCACTGTACCGGTATGTTTGTGGAGAGAAAATGAATTATTAATGGCTATAAGTGATGCAAACAAGGCCATGATGCAAGTCCGCGAAAGCAGGCAACATAATGCACATGATTAATTATCATTAGGCTATAAAAAAAAAATGTGTTGATTCTCAGTCAATCCCTCATTGAAATTGAACCCCTGCATTTGAGGGTTTTTTTGCCTTGCAGTGTCTTCCCGCATTACTACAAAATCAGGAGAATCAAAAGTTTTCACGTTTTTTGATTGATGTTTGGAACTGAAATCTGAAGAGCATAACTAGAGATGCAAAACTGTTTTATTAGCTCAACTTTGGCGAAGCCAAATTTGAGCTTTTGTCATGGCCCTTCGTCCGTCTGTCCGTACATCAACAATTGGATACGGCCCGAGCTAGAGGCCGTATTTATGAACCGATCTTTACGAAACTTCTTGGGTACCTTTGTTATGACCGTGGGACGAGAACGAGTGTTTAGGGGTCCGGTCCGAAATTCAAGATGGCTGCCAGCCTCAATTTTGTACCGACGATGCAGAAATCTGTTTTTTGCACAGAACTTCCATATGAAAGTGCTGATTTGAATAATTTTTTTGTATGAATGTTTAGTACCATGGGATACATCACATATAATACGGGTTTTTTTCTCGTACGTAAATTATGCAAATTAGACTAACTTTGATGTATTTAGTGTTACTTTCAGCACTGTCAGTGCAAATGCCAATCTGGCTCGGGCTAGAGGCCGCATTTATGAACCGATCTTTACAAAACTTCTTGGCTACCTTTGGTATCACCGTGGGACGAGAACGAGTGTTTTTGGGTGAGGTCCGAAATTCAAGATGGCCGCTGGCAGCCATTTTGTTCAAAATTAGGGGCAATCAGATTTTTGCGCAGAACTTCCACATGAAAGCTCTGAGTTGAATAATTTTTTGTATGAATGTTTAGTACCATGGGATACATCACATATAATACAGGGTTTTTTCTCATGCATAAATTATGCAAATTAGATGAACTTTGATTTTTTCAGTGCTACTTACAGTAAGTACACATGTCAATACGGCTCAGGCTAGAGGCTGTATTTATCAACCGATCTTCACAAAACTTCTTGGGTACCTCTGTTATCACCTTGGGATGAGAACGAGTGTTTCTGAGTGTGGCCCGAAATTCAAGATGGCTGCCAGTGACCATTTTGTACCGAAATTAGGTCTAATCAGTTTTTTGTACACAACTTCTATATGGCTCAGGCTAGAGGCTGTATTTATGAACCGATCTTTACGAAACTTCTTGGGTACCTTTGTTATCACTGTGGGATGAGAACAGGTATATTTTTATACTGTACCAATGACCCAGACATAGCTGGTGCTAACTCTTAAAATATAGGGCCAAACACAAATTTTGCCCCCCAATCCCCAAAATTTGCATCTAAAACTAAAGAAAACATGTCCTGAAAGGCCCTCCACACTTCGCCCCTATTGCGCATGCGCAGTGTCAAGGACGTTCCGAAATTGGCGCCATTTATCATTCTAAGTTTGGCCCTTCATCAGTTAACATCTGACTGATCTTTGTGCTTTTAAATCTCAGTTTAAATGATGCCAGACACATAAATATTAGTGAAATGGTGATTCTAAGGAGGATAGAAAAGGAGGAGAGGAAAAGAATGTGTGACAGAATATTATCAGGGCTGTAACTTAAAATTTTTTAATGAAATTATGTTAAGTTGCCTATTTTCAAGGCAGCAGCCATTTTGTTGTCATTCTGATTATTTAGTTACACTGTTTTTTCAAGTGTTTTCCTCTCTCCCTGTCCTTTAAGTTCCCCCTTGCTATTCTCCCATGCTTTTGGCATAGTTTCTGTAATTATTATTACTAAAATTTCTTGGGAGTTTTAGCTGAATAACAGAATGAATTCTGTTCTTTCCCCATGTTTACGTCTTCACCTACGGGTGGTTAGGCGTTGTGTTCTGCATCTACCATCTGATGTTCTGCAGTTTCTTCCCTGGAAGTCTCTGTTTTGCATCAGATAGTGTATTTTTGGTAACTGATTTCGGGCCTGGGTGCTTGGAGTCTTATTTTAGTGTTTTTACACTCATTGTTTACATTTACAATAGCCCTCTGTGTGAGGGGGGGATTTCTAAATAATAATATCTTTATGTTATTTTAATCATAACTAGATACATTATTATTGTTCGTAAGTGTTGAATAAATTGTTTAAAATATTTTTAAAATTTTTGTCCACACTTAGGCTTGGGATCCATTGGGGCTCAACGTTACTTTTCAGAAACTTGGGCTGTTCTGAAAAAATATTTTTTCAAAATATTTTGATTTCAATTATTTTTTCTATATTAATGGATCATATTATTATTATGTATTTTGATTGCCAGGGGTTAGTGCGAGTACCAGGACTTGTTTTCTTTTCACATTGAAAGGATATTGATCAATTGTTTTAAGAGGAAGTCTTCCTCTGACCTTATTATCATTCTATATGTGGTCAGTATACTCGCATTAACTCCTGTTCTGTATCGTATGATTTCGATGACAATATGGGAAGCGTATGTCACGGTATGTTGTTGGGGATTTGGACACTCCGGTCCTTTCCCCGCAGGGTCACTCTACTTTATCAATTTCTATTTCAGACGATCAAGATTAGGGTGATGTATCTGTGATGTCTTCCAACAGTGTGCCTCCGTCGTCACAATTAATGAAGGGCTAGCGGAAAAGTGCTCATGTAATACGCCAATTGCCTAAGAGGACCCTAGTAGGTTCGACGGCCTTTGACGTCCGCTAGCTCGCCCGGTGTAGCGTCCATTCACCGAATGGTTCGGCAGCCGGGTTCGTCCGTTGCGGTCTAGAAGGAATTTTGGGGTGATGCGAGCACTATATAATTAACTTAATGCACACCCAGTGACGGCGGATCGGAGGGAGAACGGAGGAAGCCTTTTAGTCCGGTTCATAGCTCGTTCCGGTCCATCCGGACGGCAAGCGAGAGAGGCCCCTCTCTCGTTCAACAACATCTGGCCCCAGATGTTGTGGTACAAATGTGTCGCTAGCGGAGCATACGTCCGTCGCTCGGGACGCTCCGTTGTATAGGCAGTCCGCTGAGACTGCTAAGGCTTCCTCTTCTCGTCAGCGCACACGACTGCACCTTGGCTGCGTGACCGCCGATATATTACCAGCTTCGCCGATCAAGGATTCTTCGGCGACCAGGTCACACCATCCGGCAGCCAGGGATTCGAGACCGATGGACTCCGGACGTTCGCATAGGAAAAGTATGCGGGAGCCATCTGATGCGGAGCTGCCCTCGGCGAAGCAGCGATAGACTGCGCCTCCGCAGGTCTCGACGCCGGACATTCTTGTGCACATAGCACAGCTTATCGCAGCATCCCAGCAGCCGACAGAAACGGTGTCGGATCGAGAATTATCCGACAGCGCTGGGTCGGTAGCCGGGGACTCGAGGCCTGCAGACTCCGGACGTTCGCATAGGAAGTGTGCGGGAGTCAACGTACACGGAGCTTCCAGCGGCAATGCATCGTAAGTCCGCTACTGCACAGGCCTCGGGAACGGACGTGCTTTCCTTAATAGCACAGTTTATCGCAGCATCCCAGCATCAACTGAATCTGTCGCATATATTTTATCCGACGATGCTGGGTCGGGACGCTCCGCGGAAGCGGGTACGGACGTCCGAAAGTTTCATCCGGTCCGACGGGATACCGAAAGGGATTCGGAGGATTTCAAGCTTTCCCTTTCGGAACAACATATGCTGCGATGCCGGATAAGAAACTGATAGCGTCGGTGGACTTAGAAATTTTTGGTTCGTTCAGGGACATCGTTCCTCAGTTCCGACATAGTCCAATAATGTCACACAAACTTTCGAATTATTGAACGACGCTATATATATTATTATTTTATGCTTGCTATCCAAGCATTTCTGGTTTCTTGTTCGAAGAGTTATGGAGATGTCTTTCAAAAGTGTGCCTCTGTCGTCATAGTTAATGAAGAGTTAGCGGCAATAAGTGCTCATGGAATATGTCTATCGCTTACGGAGTGACATTCGCTAACTCACCCGGTGTAGCGTACATTCATCGAATGGTTCGGCTGCCGGGTTCGTCCGTTGCGGTCTAGGAAGGAGATTTGGGTGATGCGAGCACTTTAATTACTTTAGTACTCACCCAGTGACGGCAGATTGAGGACAGATCGGAGGAAGCCAACAACATAGGGGACCGCATGTTGTGGTTCAGATATTTTACATTCGGAGCATATGTCCGTTGCTCGGGACGCTCCGTTATATTGACAGTCCGAGAGACTGTCTTTAATGCTTCCTCATCCTCACAGCAGGGCACACGACCGCACATTGGCTACGTGACCTCGAGTATCCGATCAGTTTCGGCATTCAGTGATTCCACGGCGAATAGGTCGCGCCATCCGGTAGCCAAGGGACACGAGGCCTATACACTCCGTTCGCTCGCATATTGGAAGTATGCACGGGGTAACGATCTCGGAGCTTCCTGCGGCAATGCATCGAAAGACCGCTTCTCCTCAGGCCTCAGTGACGGACGTGCTATCCGAGTTAGCACAGTTGTTTCGCAGCATCCCAGCAATTGACAGTTTCTCGGTCGAATCAGGAATTATCCGACGGCGCTGGGTCGGTGCGGTCCGCGGTTGCATCAGCTACGGACGACCGAACGCTTTATAGGGTCCGACAGGATGGCGAAAGGGATTCGAAAGATTTCGAGTTTTCCCTTTAATAGTATCGGAAGATGCCTTTCATATCTTCTGGCATTTCTTCCAGTGATTATTTTTCGGACTTCATTGCTGCGATCTTGGATAAGAGACTTATAGCGTCATTGGACTCGGATTTTTCGATCGGTACAGGGACATTGTCCCTGACTTACCGACGCAGTCCAATATTGTCATTACAACATGTGTTTTATTTTTCGACGCTATATATTTATATATATATACAAGCCTGCTACTAAGCATGATAGTTTAGTTTCTTGTCCGCGTGGCTCATTTCTGCCATTTTATCATTTTTACAAATAGTTTATTTTGGCAGAGCAGGGCATACCGAGAGTTCATATGCGTCTAGACGGCGTGATTAAAGATTGCATATATTCTTTTTCGCCGTTTATGTCTTTTCCAATTTCAGTGTTGGGAACGACATTATGTATAGTAGACTTAACTTAGACGCTTTATTATACGTAATCCGCCTTACTGAGGCGTTATCATTACGTCTTCAAGAAAAGATTTACGGGATATTATTCTCTATGTAATTTCTTTTGAGGGCAGTAGTTTGTTCACGTATAACTCCGCCCTTCAGTGGCTGATTGGAGTTGGTTAGACGTGACACAGCCCTAGCTACATCCACGCGTGGATAGTAAGGTTAAGAACTCTCTCAGAGTCGCTTCGTTCTCGGAGGAGCTTCTCTTCGACGGCAACTTTCCGGCAATCCATGAATTGCTCGATTTATACATTCTCTTGTCTATCTAGTGTTACAAGAGATTCAGACTGGGGCAAACATTCGGTGGTTGACTCAGAGAGTCCCGCCGCAGTTGCCGGACCCGAGTGTGGCTGTTATGACGGTTGCCAGTCAAACAGATTGGGATATATATTGATCCCTACGGATTCGAAGTGCCAGGGTCTTTGGGTTCCGCAGTCTTTTAGCTATCAGTTTAACTTCCTCGGAATAATGTTTTTTAGGCTTGCTTGAACATTATTCAGAAACGCATGCCCAAATTCCTGTCCTTTAATTCGACAGTAGTGGCGTATCTCCGGAACCAGGGAGGCACTCTTTCGTTTCCGTTATTCAATTTAATGGAAAGAATCCGTCTGTTGGTTATAGTACACCAAGTTCAGTTTTGGTCCGTCATATTCTGGGTCGTCTGATGGTTTTATCGGACTCCCGTTCTCTTACGGGTCGCTTGTTGCTGTCAGAATGGACTCTCAACAAACAAGTATTCAATCAGATTTGCTATCTATGGGAGCGCCCAATGATGTTTTATTTATGACACAGCTTGCTAATCAATTGCAGACGTATGTGTTGGCTTGTCCAGATCTCTGAGCTAATACTGTTAACGCTCTATTGATCTATAGGACGGAATGATAGGATACGCGTATCCTCCGGCGCTGTTGTTTTAGCAGGTATTGCTAAGATAAACAACCACAATACATTTCTGTTGATAGCATCTCTATCTTCACAGAGATCATGAGTAATTTACTCTCTTGTCTACTGTGGATCTTAACGTGAAATCTTCCTCTACGTGAGGATCTTTTTTCACTGGGTAAATCGTGTCATCTTTATCACAACCAGCAAGGTCGCAACCTTCATGTATTCCGTTGTGTGGTCCGTATTGCATTGTAAGCACTGTACTGGACGAGCTTTGGACGCGATTTCTTACTATAGGAGATCCTCTTCTTCGCTATTCTATGCGACTAAAGTGGAGGCTCTTCCGTCGTGGTGTAGGGATCATTATGTTCATATTGTTGATCCCTCCATACTACTCATTGCTATTTTTTAGTATACTTGTTTCACAAGATCTACTGCAGCCTGTTATTATTTAGGTTATAGGTTTATGTTACCTCATACCTATGCACTCTACGATAGTTTACAATTGAGTCTTTTGTCTCTTTATCTAAGTCAGTTAGTAACTTTTTGATAAATAGACTTAGAATCTTTAGATTAAATTCCTATACGGATTTTAACTTCGGTTCTTATTTAGCTAAGTAATCATTTGAGCCTCTGGAAACAGTAGTTTTCAAATTCTGACCTTTTAGACAGTAATTCTGTTGGTTTCTCTTTTACTGTAGAGTCAGTGAGTTTCATGCTCTATCGATGGATGATTTTCACTTTCATAGTTTCGGAATCAATACTTCCGTTACTATTTAGGTTGGATTGTTGCATAAGAGTTAGGCTCCTATTATCCGGAACCTATTATTTTAAGGTCCTTCCGTCTTCGCATGGGCATAGGCCTTTACTCTTTCCGGGTACAGTTTATGTATTTATAAACAGATATCTGTTTATTACAAGGGCGTAAGCTTCTTCTGTCTTTGATGTCTAGTAGAAGGACGTTACGCTCCATTTTATTGTTAATGGATTCTATTAACTAGCGTACTGCTTATGGTATATCATTGGCTTAGCAGTTGTGCTTAAGATTTCGGCTCATGAAGTAAGAGTTCTTCTACTTCTTGGGCTTACATTAATAGTGTTGCTATTATAGATTTTTGAAGGCTGCTCATTGCGCTCAGCCATCCACATTCATGAATTTTATCTCAGAAATATCGAGTCCATTTCTGGAGGCCTCTATTGTTAGGTCTATTATCTACTGCTCAGAATGTCATTCACTTAACAGTTGCTACTATAGCTAGGTAGGCTGTCTGTTTCGGCAGTGTCTCCGTTCGGCTGCCCTCTTCGCTCTGGGCTATTTGACCCAGGGCAAGAAAAAGTGGGGGGGGGGGGGGGGGGGGAGGGTGTTCCCTTGGGTCACCTGTTTTTACTATGAAAACAAGGGGATACCTCCTCCGGAGTTAGTAATTCTGAGCTGTTATTGGGATGGTTGTTTAGTGAGAAGTTAAGTTTATAAAATTCATTCAAGTCTTAGTTTTTAAAGTATAGCTTTTGAATATTGCATATGTCAACGGACATGATTATGCAATTCTCAGACACTTTTAGGAGTATAAGAGTCTCTATTCTCTAGACTTACTTTATTATTGGCTTACTTTAAAAATTATTAGTATAAGGATTATTGGATATTAATAGAGTACATGGATGTATGAAGCTCAATTTTTGGAAGGTGTTGTATCTTTCTAATTTATCATAAATAAGAAAGATGCATGTAAGGCCTATTACTTCTTTTCCCTACAGGGGATGACTCTATTTTATTTTATTGAGCGTATTCCATTTTGCTCTATGTCCTTGGCCCTCCAGCCTTTTTACTATTCAGCTATGTCTGGGTCATTGGTACAGTATAAAAATGTTAAAAAATTTATAGTAATTTATATATTTTTTATACTTACCAATGACCCAGACGGGGATGGCCCTCCCAGGAGTTGGGAACTCTTGCCTCCCCGCTGAGTACATAGCGCTTACCAGGCACTGGTTATTAGAATGATAAATGGCGCCAATTTCGGAACGTCCTTGACACTGCGCATGCGCAGTAGGGGCGAAGTGTGGAGGGCCTTTCAGGACATGTTTTCTTTAGTTTTAGATGCAAATTTTGGGGATTGGGGGGCAAAATTTGTGTTTGGCCCTATATTTTAAGAGTTAGCACCAGCTATGTCTGGGTCATTGGTAAGTATAAAAAATATATAAATTACTATAAATTTTTTAACTTTTGGGTGTGGTCCGAAATTCAAGCTGGGCACCAGCAGCCATTTTGTACCAAAATTAGTGCAATCAGTCTTTTGTACAGAACTTCTGTATGAAAGTTCTGATTTGAATAAATTTTTGTATGAATGTTTAATAAAATGGAATACATCACATACAGTACGGATTTTTTTCTCATGCAGAAATCATTCAAATTAGATGAATTTTGATTTATTTCGTGCTACTTATACACTGTAAGTGCACATGTCAATACGGCTCGGGCTAAAGGCTGTATTTCTCAACTGATCTTCATGAAACTTCTTGGGTACCTTTGTTATCACCTTGGGACGAGAACGAGTGTTTCTGAGTGCGGTCCAAAATTCAAGATGGCTGCCAGTGGCCATTTTATACCGAAATTAAGTCTAATCAGTTTTTTGTCACAACTTCTATACAGCTCGTATTTATGAACTGATCTTTACGAAACTTCTTGGGTACCTTTGTTTTCACCTTGGGACAGGAATGAGTGTGTTTTGGAGTGCCTTTGTTATCACTGTGCTATGAGAACAAATATTTTGGGGTTCAGTCAGACCCACTCTGGGACTCAAAGATTTCTTTTCTAGTTTTTAGCATCTGACGGTCACCCACCTTTATAATACTTTACATATGCATTTGTTAAGGCTACGGTCAGTATTTATGTACAGGCCATTACAGTACTTTATATGTACCTTTGTTATCAGGTCATTACCTAGATGTTTGTCATTGCTGTGTCACATACTATACATGTACATGTCTTGACAAGTTGAGCTACAGTGTCATTGACACTTTCATTTTTAAAATGAAATGAGTTTATTTGTATAATTATGCACTTTCTAAATATTCTGTGTGTGAAAAGGCAGTGGCAAACCTCTCAATCCATGTTCACTATATGCCTGAAAAAAATAAAAATAAAAAATAAAACCCTCACCGATTTGAAAAACAAAATTGCCTGAGAATCAATTAATTTATTTTGTATGGCCTTATATTGTTAATTTGCTGGAAGTGCCAATATGTCAAACCTTGAAGGATTCTGTTTTATTCATCATTCTGAGACAACTTCTGTTCAATATTCTCAAACTATCAATCTGACATCCATGAAAACAACAAGAGTGAGGCATTTATATTATACAAACATAGTTTGGCAGACCAAATAAAATATGTTTGTAAATTCAGTAGACAAATTTAGTGTTGATGGGACAATATATTGGACCTAGCCTATTTTGATTGTGATAGGTAAGAGGTTGAAGCAAAAGTACAAAGTTTACTAAAGCATGCATAACAATAATGTGATAAAAAAGAATGCTGATAGGAAATAGAAAATTATAATGCACATCAGATATTCATTTTCACCATCGTCATGTCAATCTGAAAATATAATTTTGTGGCAGGACATGATAATCCATATTCCCTTTCAACATGTTATGTGCCATTAATTAAGTCATCCAATGAAGATCCTCAGCCTATTTTTTTTTTCTTCTCCAGACAATTACGGCCTCAGTTTTCAACCAATACTGACGAAATTTGCCACAAATATTAATGGTTATCCAGCCCTGAAAGTAATGGAGCCTGATTTTTTATTTTCTACCTTTATCCAAAAGTATTTCCAATTTATGCATTTATCTTAATTTTTTAACATCAAGGCCTGCATCAAGCCTTTTTTCAACTTATGCATATGTATCTCCAACAAAAACTATATCTAAAAATGTGGTGCCCATCTAGGAAATTCCCAATGATTAAGGCTGAATTTTCGGATGATATAATTGATGTTAACATCACAAAAAAATGAAATCATGTCCGATTTTCATTAAATTTTAAATATTGTAGAACTCAAAAATTAAGTTACTTTTTTTGATTTATTGCCATTTTTTGAGCTTTTTACATCATTTCAAATTTACACCTCATTTTTGTCCATTTTTCAGTGAAATGCTATTTTTCGCAAACACACTGTAGCCCAAGAACATTAGGTTTCACTAGGGAAAAAAATCGGAGAAAGCTGATTTTTTCAGGGAATGTCGAGTACATGTCACTGAACGATTAGACAAAAGTCCCCTAAAATCCCAGTTGAGCTTTTTTTTCTACAGCCTTTTTTCGAAAACGCGTTTGAAAAAAATTTTAAAAAATCGCACTTACTTTGTAACCTCGAATTGATCCAACTGTATTTTTTGTTTACGCGTATTTCGAGCTACATAATGTCTAATATACATTTACCTAGAGGAAAATGTGCATTCTGTGACAATTTCTGCGAAAAATTATTGAAAATTCACAAAAAGGTATCGGATTTACGCAAAAAATGACGATTTTCCTAACAGATTTGCCCAAAGGGTCGTAGTACAGAACGGGATGTTAGTTGGACAGACGATAAAAAATCCCCCACCATTTGAAGACTTTTATCATTGCTTACAAAATAGACATTATGGAACACCCCCTCTGCTTCTGGCCGAGTTCTCCTTTTGGCATAAAATTCGTCAGCATGAGAACTCAACTATTTTCGGGCTTGGGACCGAACAGACACGTCTGTGTCTGGCAGCATTAGATCAATAAATAATATTTACAGAATGTACAAAAATCAATAAATAATATTTACAGAATGTACAAATCAATCAACATGGATTAAGTTACATTGACTATTATCAACGCTATATACAGAAATGACATGACCTATATACATATTATTCATCGAACAAATTTCCGACAGGACAGTGTTTCTGTGGTTGTTACAAGAATCCGAACTGCAATTACACAAACCTGAGCAAGAGAGTCCTGCCTTCTTACACCCACACCTTTTTGTACAAGTACTCTTGCAACCACAACTGATCAGATTCAGTAGGTTATCGGGGGCACATGGCTTTGTGGCTGCAGTCGGTACAAGAAGTCCATTGTCTAGCGACCACCCCCAATCCGTCGGAGGAAGCGAAGTGCCCAGCCATTGTTGGACCTGGAGATAACATCTGTAGACATGTTGTTGTGCAGCATCGCTGCTTGGTGGGAGTGAGGCTAGGTCGATGGGTTTATTCAGTTTAGATTTTGCTACATAACGCTTGTAAGTGACATATCTATATTGGTCGAGAGAGGAAACAGTTTTACTCCCGTATAAGATCAGGAGAAGTTGTTCCCCGGCAGCGGCTACTGCACTTGGTGTACTGTCATCCGCCAAAATTGTGTTGACATACTGTTGTGAGTCGCTAGTAACATCGGAGACAATTGTACTGAATACTTTCTTCTTACCAACTCGAAAGAGTGCAGAAGTAGTGTCACAACCACTTATAGAATGTGCTACAAGGAGGTTGCTTCTATGGTCACCCATTTTGGTTGCTATTTCACTAACTGAAACTAGTAAGTTTGGGGTAATGGAATACATCATGTGAATATTACATCCCGGTTGAACTCGAGAGGTAAGAATGACTAACAAGTCTGTGTCTGTTCCCACAACGACAACATTGTTGTCATCTTGAGCGATGTCAAGTGCAGTTTCGGCTATCAGTACATCAGCCTCGGCCCGCTTGGACTGAATATTGATAGCAGATAGCTCCTGCATTAGAAGATCGATCAGTTGGGTTTTGTTCTTGGCATTTGCAAGGAAATCGAATTGGGGTGTGGTGGCTGGTAACTGGGGTGAGATATTGATATCAATGGAATACCTGTCTTTAGATCTACGGGCTTGTTCCATGCCCTTTGTCGACATTGTACAAGCATAACCATCAAAAACAACCACGATGTTCGCCCCAAAATGTCTCACTAGATAATTGGAATATGATGTATATATGTCCTTATATGACGACTGTTTAGGCCATACAACTGCCCTCAATAAAAATCCACCATCTACAACAAACAGAGAATGTTCTGGGATTTTAGTTTGCTCGGAACCGTATGTTTTGAGGATCTTACCGAGCGTGCTTTTCTGTGTCTTCCTCATTCCAGCAGAATCAAACAATGCTGGTGGTTTCGGGGCGAGTTCATATTTGAGATACTCTTCCATCTCTGCTTGTGACTGAATAACACATGTGATGCGGTTGAACAGAATTGTGGGGTCAATCACTACCTTACTTCCACGGACTTTGATGCTATTTGCCATCGATGCGAAAGACTTCACAGTGTCAACACGTCGTAGTTTGATGCTGTTGAACGTTTTGCTTACAACATTTGATACGCAACATTCACCAATTTTGCAAACTTGGTCACAGTTCACAGTTTCGTCGGCCACAAGCCCGGTCACTATAGAGACTAATTGTAGTGGATCTCTATTCTGAAAGGGGGAATGCACTCTGAGCCAGTTCAATAATTTGGTGATATCATTGGCATCAGTCAATTGTGAACTTTGACGGAGATCCCGATGTTGTTCGCCATGACCAGTGTGAACATGAACAAAATTTTCGAGAGCATTACATATCGGAAGGCAAAGAGGTAGTCCATGTACCCATTTCGCAACAGTGCTATCGGTTATTCCCCTGCCATGTGTGAGACCACCAGGGAGCTTGAACATTCTCATTAAACACTGCTCTATGGTCTGATCAGAATATATCCCGTCCCATAATTTATCTGAGCGCCTTATGGTAAAGTAACCTTTCTCAGTGAACAACTTCAAATCATCCTGTTGCATTATTTCTGTTAGCTCATTCATCTGCTGCATATAGAGATGAGAACTTTTTGCGTATGCAAAATGACCACCTGCGTGAAATACTGGAATCATATTGCGAACACAATATGTGTGGAGTTCCCAGTCGCCTGTGCGCTCTGCTCTCAAGAACAACTGGAGAAGACCTATTTGCTCGTAGTATTGTACCCAAAGCTTTCCTGTGTGTCCTACGGACGCATTTTGGAGCAGTTCGTGTAATTTTGACAGTAGATGGTTGACACTTTCTTGATTGACAGCGTCAGCTGTTGTACAGTCACCTCTGGCAAGTCCACAGAATATTTCATTGACTTCTGTGCAGTCTATGTTATCTAGTGTTCGGCTTTCTTCAAACACAAGTTTTGTAATGGCAATTTGTGTTAGCAAATGGGCACGAACTGCTCTTGAATATGCATGACCACTGATCAAATGATGGATTGACCCACCAGCATAAACAGTCCCCCAAAGTTCATCCAAGCTGCTACCAGCCATGATCGAACCAGTTGCCCCTAAATATGACATAATCATATGGAAGCCGCCGAGTCTATTTATGAGTACACATCAAGGGCGTGCACACATTACATGCCAATGCATCTTGAGTGTAGGCGAACACCACATTATGTGATTTAATCGAACATGGAAATTGAAACAATGATGCTATAATACAGTATTTGAATGAGAAAAGTCGATGCCATTTGAATTTGAGTTTAGGGGGTATGGTTAATATTTCACACGTTTCACCAGTTCATTATGGAATAAATGACTATTGTTATATATCATTATAAAGCCACTGCTTTTCTGCAATTTTTGATATATAATTTAACTCCCAAAGTAGTCGTAGATTTGATTTAATGGACGTTGTGTACCGTTGTGTGTATGAAAACAATAAATTTTTTTTCGTAATTTTGTACATTTTCGTGAATATTTCACCATTGAGTGTGAGGATTGGTACAAAGTTGGCATTTTCTGTTGGGGATATGTATTCTCAATATAATTCAGCACGATATTTATGATTCTCACCCTACTAAGGCGAATAAGAATGAGAAATATGGAGCTGGGTCGAATTTTTTTTTAAATTTTTTTTTTTCATCAAAAAAACGCTATAACTAAAAAAGCTCAACTCGGATTCGCGGGGAATTTTCACACTTTATCCGCAATGTGTGTCCCGGAAACATATAAAAAAATCAGCTTTCTCCGATTTTTTTCCTTACTTTCTCATTTTTATGTCTAATGTGCCTGGACTACTGCTCCATATAGATAATACACATACACAACTGTGAAATTTTACACACTGTCATTTGGATGATGACTCTATTGCAAGTAATTGTTAGACATTCAAATTTCGACCTTTTTCCAAAACACCATCAATTTTACGTCTTTTTCATGAATGTTTAAAATGTGCCATGTTATTGAACACTCATTCTTGAAATGTTACAAAATTTACACCCAAACAAAAACCGTATCTAAAAATGCAATCTGTTTCGAGCTGACGACAAATTCGTCTGTTGTTGCCATTGTAATGATGTTAGGATGTTAATGTAACAAAAATGAAACTTTGATCAATTTACATGAAATTTTAGTTTTGTGTAGGGCTTTAAAAATAAAAAGATAACTGTTTGGGGATTTTTTAATTTAACATCATATGCGATGTTTTTACTTGTTACATAACTTTATATTTTTTCGCCCCCTCCCATTTTATGAGTACCCTACAGCAAAAACTACAATGGATACCCCCAACATATTTTACATACTTGTACAGGAATAGTTGAAGCTATGTCTGTTTGAAATTCTAGGCCATAATAGTACTTGTGGTCCCAAATACTGAGTTGAAAAAATGTTAACCTTTTACCCGATGCAGACGATATCAAAATTTATTATTTTAAATATAATTTTTTCAAAAAATTTAAAAAAAACCCATATCATGTGATCCCTCATTGGAACGACCTCAACGAGCTCGTTCCAATGAGGGGTCACATGATATGGTTTTGTTGATATATTTTGAAAAATAATATTTTTTCAACTGCTGAATTTGCATATTACTCTGGGTAATTCGTTGGGTAAAGGGTTAAATTGCCAGCATCAGCTAACAGAGATATGATGTCAACAACATTGGAGTATACCCTCCCTCACATTTTGTGAGTCCACACCCCAAAAACTAGAAGACATTCCACCTTAATATTTTGCAAACTCCTAGAGGAATGGTTGAAGTGATGTCTTGTCACATTTGAATTCACATTACCAGTCAATATTTAACGCTACAAAGAAATTCCGACTGATGACGGGTAAACCTCAAAATGAAATTTCACAGCATGAAGTTGAAATATTAGACCATAATAGTACTTGTGGTCCCAAATACAAAGTTGAAAAAATTTTGAGAATCCGATGTCAGATACTGGATATATGACGTGAATTACATTGGGAGTACACCACCTCATTTCCTCCTACCCACAAAACTACAACACATAGCACTAAATTTATAGCACAGGGGATTAGAGAAGTAATTGAAGTCGTCTGTAGTCTATTTTATCCACGTTGCCCAAAAATTGTTGATGTCATGGAGTAAAAATGTCTATCTGGATGGAAAACATCAAACTTAAATTTCTCTGCATGAAGTCAAAAATCTTAGAGCAATTTTAGTCCTCATGGTCCCAAATGAAAACGTGAAAACATTTTGAAAATCTGACATCAGATACCAGAGATATAAAGTAAACAACGTCGGTGTACCAATCTTAACTTTTTTATGTTTACTTTCTTTTTGCAACCTCTTTTTCAGCATTTGCCATTCAAAATTTAAAGTATAATTACAATAGACACCAAACTTGGCCGCTCTCTCAGTGCTGGCTCGTGCTTCGTTGGATGGCTTAAAGATAATTGACATGCAATTTCAAATCCATCTAGTAGTTTAATTGGTCTTTTTCATCTTACTGTGGCTTCCAGGTTTACAGACAGGGTGCTTATGTGATTGACAGCTTGAGAGTGGTAGGCACATTTAGAGCATGCATGCATGTAACTTACTGAAGTGTCCCAAGGTTAATCTGAATAGTAATAACTACGAGTGTTATTCATGGATATGACTTCATTAAACCTAGTAATATAGAGGTTGTGAAATGAGTGTTCATCTCAAATGATAATTGTGAAATGAGTTAAAGAATTTGTCGTTTTTTCTGAGTCACTAATGAAGTAAAATAAGCAAGGATTATGCGAAACCATTCCGTCCAGATCACAGATGCAGGGTTGAGTTTTTGGTGGCTGCCTCAAAACATGGCCTTGATTGAGATCACATTGATGAAGTCTAGCACACTGATGAGCTCAAAATTTTAAAAAATGAACTGATAATTCCACTAAGAAAAGTCTGACCATACTGGTTTTTGAACAAGATAAAAGTGTATTGGTAGAAAACTCATATACCAAATATCCATAAAATTGGTTCATGTCGGAGTTATTGCACCAACACTCTTGAAATTCATAAGAAATCATCTAATTAAGCGACATAACTCCACCATTGAATATCTGATCTATCTGGTTTTCAAAATCAATATATTGTTGTGAAGACTCATATACCAAACATCAATAAAATTAGTTTGTTTGTGTCAGTTATCATGCTAACAAGCTTAAAATTAACTAATTAAGGCCCATAACTCTACAAAGTAACATCAGACCATATTGTCAACATGTGAAAAACTCAAATACTAAATATTAATCGAATCAGTTGAAGATTGTATCAGTTTTTGCACCAACTAAATGAAAAATTAGTGTAGATTTTATAATTAAGGGCAATAACTCTGATACGAAAAGTCTGACCACACTGGTTTTTAAACATGATGAAGGTATTGATTTGGAATATCCATATACCAAATATCTATCAAATCAGTTTGTGTTTGTTGGAGTTAAAATTAAATTCAAGATTAAAGTTCGGTGAAAATTAGTGAATTTGCAATAACTCCTGTCACAAAGTGCAAGCAGATTTATTTTCTTGTCTTCGGCTGACGGTCATGGATATCAGCCTGCTTCCAACAATTTTATAAGTCAAATAATAACTGTTCTAGTTGAAAATATTTGAAGACGACTGCCCACCTGTCTGCATGTGAACCAACCATGCCAAATCGTGTTTTTGCAAAAATGTGACCCAAAATTTGGGACAAGTTACATAAATATTAGTTGAGGTGAACACATATTCCATGTTGTATTTCTCTCATGATACATATAAGAGATGTTATTGTTCCTTCAACAAAATTTAGTTGCCATCAAAAACAATTCCTTCATGAGAATGTCTGTTGTGGATGCAACAACAGCATTCCTCTGGAAAGGTTCCAGCTGATTTCACATATTTTAACTGGTAGAGTGCTAAATTATTTTTGGCCATCCGCATTAGTCCACGTCTCTTTGCCTTGTTACAATTTATGGGAGAGTGCCACTTGGCACTCTCCCATAAATTGTAACAAGGCAAATCCTCTCAGACTAAATAATTTTAATTCACATCCACTGAATATGAAGCCATTAAGTTGTGGCACCTGCACTTCAGAATAAAGCCCAAATATGGGCTTCCAGCACACTACCAGTTAAGAGAATAAAACAAAGTAGATATGATTTTTTTTAACGTAAATGCCTGTATTTTGGAATTGATTCAGAGTCCTTATTCAGTGTTTTGACATTAATTGCTGGGATTGCAACACAGTAAAATATTTCTGTTGATGATGCATATTGATTAAACCTTTTCACACCAATTTTGGAATATCAAAATTTCAAGTTGGAAATTTTTCTCAAAATGAAACTGGGAATTCAACCAACTCAATCTTGTTTTAAAGAACTCAGTGAACTCAACGAGATGCTTAACAAAAGGGATTTAAACTTTTGATTTATGAATCAACATTTAGGTACCTATTTGAGATAAATAATATGAGAAGCTTTGACAAGTGACACTCAGCTGACAGAAGGCCTTTCCAAAGAGTATTGTAGATAGCTATGTCACTTAAAATTTAGTAGTAATGGCAGATAGATACCAAATTCCTTTCATCAGTTTAACTGGTAGAATACTAATTTTTAGCTTAACTTGACATAGTCAAGATAAGCTATTGCCATCACGCGTGCGGAAGTCTGTTAGTCTGTGAGTCTGTAACGTCTGATCACATTTTTCTTTAGCACGGGCTACACCTCGCAGTTCTTGTCTGATCATCACGAAATTTCATATGCAGGTTTGGGGTCATGTCTAGATGAGAACGTCCCCTTTTGGTCGCGATCAGGCAACTGGTATGGCTGCCCGAGCCTCAAACCCGAAAACCATTAGCACAGTCTACAGGTCGTATTTATGAAGGGATTTCATTGTAACTTGGTAGGATGCCTCTGTATAATGCCTAGATGAGAACATCCCCTTTTGGGCTTGATCTATCAACCATGATGGCTGCCCAAGCCCGAAACCCAAAAACTTTTAGCACAGTCTGCAGGTCATGTTTAATGTGGAGGGATTTCATTGTAACTTGGTAGGATGACTCCGGATGATGTCTAGATGAGAATTTCCCCATTTGGGCATGATCTGCCAACCGTGACAACTGCCCGAGCCCAAAATCCGAAAACCTTTAGCACAGTCTACAGGTCATATTTATTGAGGAATTTCATTGTAACTTGGTGGGTTGACTTCATACAGTGTCTAGATGAGAAAGTCCCCTTTTGGACGTGATTGGGCAACTGTGATGGCTACAGGGGCCCAAAGCCCGAAAACCTTTAGCACAGTCTAGAGGTCATATTTATGAAGGGATTTCATTGTAACTTGGTAGGATGACTCCAAATAATATCTAGATGAGAACGTCCCATTTTGATCGCGATCATGCAGCCTTGATGGGTGCCCAAGCCCAAAACCTTCAGCATAGGCAAAAGGTCATATTTATGGAAGAATTTCATTGTAACCTGTTAGGTTGACTCCATATAATGCCTAGATGATGACATCCCCTTTTGGTCGTGATTGGTCAGTTGTGATGGCTCAAGTGCCCGAAGCCCGAAAACCTTGAGCACAGGCTGCAGGTCATATTTATGAAGGGATTTCATTGTAACTTCTTAGGATCACTCCAGATAATGCCCAGATGAGATTGTCCCCTATGGTTGCAATCATTGAGCCATGATGGCTGCACGAGCCCGAAGCCCGAAAACCTTTAGCCCAGTCTACAGGTCATATTTATGAAGGGATTTCATTGTAACTTCTTAGGATCACTCCAGATGATGCCCAGATGAGATTGTCCCCTATGGTTGCGATCATTCAGCCATGATGGCTGCCCGAGCCCAAAACCCAAAAACATTTAGCCCAGTCTACAGGCCATTTTTATGAAGGGATTTCATTGTAACTTGGTAGGTTAACTTCATATAATGTCTAGATGAGAACGTCCCCTTTTGGACATGATTGGGCAACTGTGACAGCTAAAGGTGCCCAAAGCCAGAAAACCTTTAGCACAGTCTACAGGTCATATTTTTGAGGGGATTTTATTGTAACTTGGTAGGATGACTCCAAATAATGTCTAGATGAGAATGTCCCATTTTGATCGCTATCATTCAGCCTTGATGGGTGCCCGAGCCCAAAAACCTTTAGCATAGGCAAAAGGTCATATTTATGGAAGGATTTCATTGTAACCTATTAGGTTGACTCCATATAATGCCTAGATGATGACATCCCCTTTTGGTCGTGATTGGTCAGCTGTGATGGCTACAAGTGCCCGAAGCCCAAAAACCTTGAGCACAGTCTACAGGTCATATTTATGAAGGGATTTCATTGTAACTTCTTAGGATCACTCCAGATGATGCCCAGATGAGATTGTCCCCTTTGGTTGCGATCATTCAACCATGATGGCTGCCCGAGCCCGAAGCCCGAAAACCTTTAGAACAGTCTACAGGTCATATTTATGAAGGGATTTCATTGTAACTTGGTAGGCTGACTTCATATAATGTCTAGATGAGAACGTCCCCTTTTGGATATGATTGGGCAACTGTGACAGCTAAAGGTGCCCAAAGCCAGAAAACCTTTAGCACAGTCTACAGGTCATAATTATGAAGGGATTTCATTGTAGCTTGGTAGGATGACTCCAAATAGTGTCCAGATGAGAATGTCCCCTTTTGGTCACAAGCATTCAGCCTCGATGGCTGCCTGAGCCCAAAAACGTTTAGCATGTCTGTAGGTCGTATTTATGGAAGGATTTCATTGTAACTTGTTAGGTTGACTCCATATAATGCCTAGATGATGACATCCCCTTTTGGTCGTGGTTGGTCAACTGTGATGGCTACAGGTGCCTGAAGCCCGAAAATCTTGAGCACAGTCTACAGGTCATATTGATGAAGGAATTTCATTGTAACTTCATAGGATCACTCCAGATGATGTCCAGATGAGAATGCCCCCTTTTGGTTGTGATCATTCAACCATGATGGCTGCCCGAGCCTAAAGCCCTAAAACCTTTAGCACAGTCTTCAGATCATATTTATGAAGGGATTTCATTGTAACTTGGTAGGTTGACTTCATGTAATGTCTAGATGAGAACAGCCCCTTTTGGACACCATTAGGCAACTGTGTTGGCTATAGGGGCCCAAAGCCCGAAAATCTTTAGCACAGTCTACAGGTGATATTTATGAAGGGATTTCATTGTACCTTGGTAGGATGACTCTAAATAATGTCTAGAAGAGAACGTCCCCTTTTGGTCACGATCATTCAGCCTTGTTGGCTGCCCGAACCCAAAACCCCAAAACCTTTAGCATAGTCTATTGGTCATATTTGGAAGGACTTCATTGTAACCCGTAAGTTTGACTCCACATAATGCCTAGATGATGACATCCCCTTTTGGTCGTGATTGGTCAACTGTGACGGCTTCAGGGGCCCGAAGCCCAAAAACCTTGAGCACAGTCTACAGGTCATATTTATGAAGGGATTTCATTGTAACTTTGTAGGATCACTCCAGATGATGCCCTAATGAGAATGTCCCCTTTTGGTTGCGATCATTCAACCAAGATGGCTGCCAGAGCCCAAAGCCCCAAAACCTTTAGCACAGTCTACAGGTCATATTTATTAAGGGATTTCATTGTAACTTGGTAGGTTGACTTCATATAATGTCTAGATGAGAACGTCCCCTTTGGACGCAATTGGGAAACTGATGACTACAGGGGCCCGAAGCCCGAAAACCTTTAGCACAGTCTACAGGCCATATTTATGAAGGGATTTTAATGTAACTTGATAGGATGACTTGTTTTGGAATAATTTCACTGTAACTTGGTAACTTTTGTTGATATACGTTAACTGTGAGGACCACATACATTAACTGTGAGGTCATATTAACCCACCCCTCAGCTCTTTAGTACAGTGTGCACCTCATATTATTTTTATCATAAACATAGCATACAGGTAACAGAGATGAACATATTCCCAATTATCACAATTCTTGTCTTATTTCATAATCCTTTCATAAACATTGAACATTATCCTTTTCATCAAACACAACACACAAGTTAAGCTACAGTGTCATTGACACTTTCATTTTTCAAAGGTGCTTTGTAACATGAGTAGTTTTTCAAAGGTACCATGCTGCCAGCAAGAATAACATTAGTGTAGTAACATTTTGCTCATAAACAATTGATTGGTTAAAATATTATAAAAAGAAATTTTTACTACTGCAGAGCAAAGAACATGCTATTGTATAGAACACTTTTCAATAGCCATGTTAGTGGCTTCTAGCACTCAACCGGTGTTAATTTCCATAACGGAGAGCAGGCCTGAAAATAAGCTGTCTGACATTTGCAAAATGAGGTCCCCAGAAGGTTAATTTGATCATGCTAGCCCATACAGTGGGCCAATTTATCCTCTGGGTACCTTGTTTTGTTTGGGTTTGAGACCCTGATTCAGCTTGAGGTTCACAGAGGGTAAATTTAGTTATGCTACCCTGGGTAGCATCACTAAATTCACCCTCTGGGGTCCTCATTTTGCAGATGTCAGTCTGCTTATTTTCTGGCTTGACTGAGAAGCCCAGGTGTGTGTGTGTGTGGGGGGGGGGGGGGATATGCAGGCCACAAAATCGCCCCCCCCCCCCATAAAAACTGTTCAACAGAATATCTGAGTGTCATCAGTATTCAGTATGTGTGCTATGTATATATACAACTAATCAAGTGTCTCAATCAGTATTGCAAATAGATGTATGTTCATATAGGTTATTCCTCGTGGGACCCTTGGGAAGTGAAGCTGTGCTTGTTTACTGTGGTAAACAAGCTCTGATTTACTGATAACCAATGTCTGGGGTGGAAGCCCTCTAAAATGGGCAACATGGGTATAAGAGATTGGCTGGACTTGACTTTATATCCATGTTGCGGTTACAATCAGCCAAATACTTTAAAAAATTGCATATTTGTTCTATTTCAAATAAATTTTACGTGTATCAAAATTAAAAGTATTTTCATGACTCGCATTCCCAGTTTGGAGAAAATACGAAGGTCACAAAGTTTTTCCCCATCTTAGAAGTCGTTTAACATCAAAATATCTTCCAGAGTTTTGTCAGTATGCATTATATAAGCTTTATATAACCTAAAAAAATTATTGTTCGCTTTGGCTTTGGCAGAAAAAGCATGTATTTTATGAAAAGAAAAGCAAAGGCTTGCAATAAATTTCAACTTTTGAATGAGTATTCTGAATAGAATAACATGATTTCGTTTTCTGTATCCTTTTACAACTATTCAGTATGCTTAATTACACATTCTAATACAATTGCTATAAATCTCGAAATTTGATTTGTTAATCAATAAAATTTGCGACAGTAAATCAGCGTAACCTGTCGCAAATTTTATGTTGTCAAAAACTATTTCAGGAAGTCAAGATGTATTCGTGGGCGTTCTATTTTCGTTCCATTTGGAGTCATTGACTACCGTTGACTACCGTATCCAATGTAAACAAATGCTGTGAACGTGTTGACTTGCTGTAAAAAACATTCTCTATCTTTTTTGTAATTAACTGTATTTAATATGGATGAAGTTGGAAAGTTTAATATTAATGTGGAATAGGGGTTTGGCAGAGACTGCTGAGTAATGAAATGAGTGTTGAAAAAACTGATTTCGACGGGCTTAACGGCAACCGTGTGGAACCAGTAAGCGATATTAAAATATAATTTATAAATAGCCATTTTTTGTACGATGAAGAATTTATGGACGCTATGTGCAAAATAGAAAACCAAAATTCCGACAACTGGCAATAATAATTTTAATTGTTCAAGGCCAAATATTTCTGACAGATCCGCTAGCCTAGCGATGTTATAACATCGACTTCAAGTGCAAGCGGTCCTTTTATTTTCTAATTTGTTACCTGCGTTCGTGGCACCACATGTACAGCTACAGAAATGCGTTCACCTTTGAGAGAGGTGAACGATTCGTTCTGCAACAATTATGTCAATAGCAGTAGCCCAATTCCACAAGACATCACTTCCTAGAAACAGTTTGAAATGAACAATTGCTCTGTAACCATAGGTAATTATTACGGTTAAACAAGGGCTTCCAATCAAAGATCTCAAATTTTTTAACTTTAATGGTAAATCTTCGAGTGCTTTCCGACGACGACTGAAACATCACAAGGTGAACTCTAAACTTTAAACAGGGAAACTAAACTAACCGGCATATTTTGTTTTCAGATTGTCACAAACATTTAAACATGATAAATGTTGTCAGTACAAATATAAATATATTTTGTTATTGGTGATAAAATTACTAAAACATTTGGAATTATTTGTATTGTGGCAGCGTAAAATATATTTCGTGATTTGGTTCGGAACTCCCAAATGACGTCACGAAAACTGTATTTTTAGTTTTAAATTGTTGACAATGTTGTCTTAAACAAGGCATTGTTTTATAGTTTGGAGATCAAATACTATCTCCGTTTTCAGACGAATTATATTAGAATGGGAATAACTATGTTGTATTTGATTGTTTGGGGCCGTAAACGATGGTTTTACTGTCGCAAATATGCATTTTTACAGGCTCTGCTAACGCGTCGCCGGCAAAACTCAATTTGCAACAGTAAAACCATCGTTTACGGCCCCAAACAATCAAATACAACATAGTTATCCCCTAATTATCTTGATACCTCTAAATTTCAATTATTTCCATTTTATTTTCAGATTTTTTCTTCAAAATTGACTTTTTCAATGATGGGACGTTCCATCCTGTAACTTTTGAAAGTTGCCTCCAAACGAAATTGTTTTTTACGTACATTTATAACTAAACAATATCAAATTTCAGTTTGATTTTGAGCTATTTATAACTGAACAATATCCAGGACAACTTGAATTTAGAACTATTTCAAATTTTTTTCAGATTTTTGGGGTAAATGTGCTTTGAAATTTTTAGTAATTTTTGTTTCTATACAACTTTTGAATGAGTGCTCAGAATGAAATGATTTTTCATATTTATTTATAACTGTACAATATTTACAATGATACAGTACCTGGGACCAGTTCAATTTTGAATTATTTCAAACTTTTATCTATTTTATTCCCCAATCAACTCTAAAATTTGAATTTTTTTTGTTTCTGTCTAAAAACTTTTGAAAGATTGCTCGGATCTAAAGGGTTGTTGGCATGTTTTAATAAGTAAATAATGCTTGTTCAGTTCAAATTCCAGGATTATCTGATTTAGGTGGCCACTGGCACCTTGGGAAGTGGAGCAGCACTTGTTAACTGTGACAGTTGTAACTTTCCTGTAGAATAGGACATGTTAAATCCTCTTAAGTAGGCAACATAATGACAAATGATTGGCTAAAGTCTACTTTACACTTGTATTACAGCCAAAATATAGCTATAGTTGCTGAAAGTGACTTTAAACACCAATAATATATAACAGGTTCAGTGCTGAATTAAATTGCTCTCTCCAATATATTATGAGAGAATAATATCTACAAATAAAAATCTTGTTTAGTCAAGTGAATATCATGTGAACGAATGGCGGATTAATATATAAAATGGGCTTTCATCATTTTTCAGCAGGCACCATTTTACAGTTCTGAACATATTAACTCGATTTTCACTAATAGCAGGTAAAGAATGTATTAAGTGAAAGCCATTTATTACACACCTGTTCTATGAAATCCCCATCTACAGCAACACTAAACCATGCGGAAAATGAAAACTGTTTTGCACACATGTTTGGAACGGAAATTGTTGACGGACTATTTTTGAATAGAAGAGAAATTTCACTGGAATTTTCTACAAATCGTGCATGGCAGTTACAATTTGAATCGCTAGCGATAGCTACAACTAATAACATGGGTTCCGCTTGCAAATTTGGTTGTCGATAAAATGTGTTCTTTTTGTTGGTAGTTTGTCTCCCCGAGTTTCAATGTGTTCTATGTGCCTACTGGCACATAGAACACATTGGAACTCATAGGATGAGTTGTCAAATGGATTGCTGAGTGTCCTTGTAATAATTGCTTTTATTGATGGGAAGGCATGTAATAAACACAGAACGACACACGCGTGTGAATGGGTTAATTGATATGGCACTTGTGTCATCGCGGAAAGGATAAAACTCGAGACATGCAGCCTCTCGTATCATCCTTTCGTGCTGGCACTCGTGCCATATCGATTAACCCATTTACATGCTTGTGTCATTCTGTGTATTTATTGTACTTCTTCATGTGATCCATTTCCACTAATTAAAGTTCATTAACATCAACAATCTAATTATATTTTAGAAGAGCAGCAAAATATTTCTCTCTTGTTTTTTTTCTTCCTACTAAAATCACCCTCTTACGTTAATTATTGGAAAGATCTCCACAAGATTCACTGGCTGGCCTCATTAGTTAACAAAATACAAGAGAATCATTTATTGCGCTCACCCTACAATGTTTTTCCTTGGTTTTAAGCCTTTTATGCAATGCAGACAATATCAAAATTTGTTATTATAAAAATTATTTTTTTCAAATTTCTCAAAAAAATGTCTACTAAAACATATCATGTGAACCCTCAATAGAATGAGCTTGATGAGTTTTTTTCAATGAGGATTCACATGATGTGGTTTTGTTGACATTTTTTGAGGATTTTTTTTTCAACTACTCAGTTTGTAAAATGTGTTGGTGGATTCTGTGATTCATTAGGTAATGGGTTCAAGATTCTTGAACATTGCTAAATGTTACACATAGAAGACTTTTTGGTTGCTTTTGATATCCTTGTTGACAGAAGATCTGGTGAAATGTTTGCAGTTTAATTACAGTGCATATGTATGACAAAAGGAAAAATTTCCTGCTTATGAACATTTTGCTTGTAAGAAATTTGACCTTTTGTACCTTGTATCTTATTTGATAGAGCTCACAGAGGCCTTTTTTGCAAGTTAGAAGTGGACTCCTAGCCTTCCATGGATGAATCGTGTTAACAATTTTATTATGGGAGTTATTGAGTTTAAATTTCTTAATGTATTTTTTTCAGTTACATTTTATACCCACACTCTCTAAAGAGACTGGGTGAGTGGGGGGGGGGGGGGGGGGGCTACTGGATTACATGCGTCCATCCAGCCACCTGTGCATCCGTCCATCCATCCATCTGCAATGATATTTTACCAGTTAGTGGATGAATTTCAATGAAATTTGATATTCTTTTGACAAACTCCTGCACATATTGCCTGCATTTTTTCAACAGAGTTATGGTCCTTACTTTGTTTTTAATTCATTTGTTCTTCATCAGTCCAGCACTGCAGTGGGAGTATGAATTGCCTTCAGCAATATCTCTTGTTAATATTAATAACAAATGAATACTATTCGATACAGGGTCGTGCTATCCATTCTCATGACTACATTTTCTGGTGTGGAGATTTCAACTACAGAATAGATTTACCAAATGAGGAAGTGAAGGATCTGATTGTTAATGAGAACTGGACAGCTCTGCATGCATACGATCAGCTGAATATACAGAGAGCTGATGGAAAAGTAAGTTGTTATTCAAGCCTGTCATTATTTCTGAATTTAACATTAGTAACTCTGACTTGAACTCTTTCAGCATGGTACAGTGGACCCCAGTTAATTGAATAGCCACTTTGCCAGTGAAAATTAATCATTTAACAGGAGTATTCAATTTTCAGGGATCGTGTCACTTTCCTGTATTCTTGAGATAAACTTAGCATTTATTCTATTATATCTTGTTTGACAGAGATCTGTGAGCTCTGTCAAACAAGATATAATAGATAAAATGCCTGAATTGGATGCACTGATGCCAAATAGGTCTTTAAACAAAGGAAAACTGGGGAGAGTCAGGATAATTTCTCTACAAGTTGCAAGATTTTTTATTCAATTAACAGGAGTTTACTCTATAACTTATATTCAATTAACAGGTCAGATTTGTACTGCAGGTATGGTAAATGGTTTTGTATTGGGAAATTATATTCAATTAACAGGGTTATTCAGTTAAGAGATATCCAGTTAAGTGGGCTCCACTGTATTCCCAATTAGGTAAAGAAAAAATTGCTTGTAGATGAGCAGATGACAAAATAAACACAATTTGGTATGGTTGGTTAGTAATGATGCAATCCTTCAATCCTTATGGCTGTAAGATTAAATTTTTACTGAACCTTACTCTGATACAATGGAGATTCATCCATTTTGCTGTACACTATAAGACAATACCAAATTCCAATGAGAGTGTTAGGGTTGAGAGAGTTAATAAGTTTTATTAGGGCCCTGCCGATTTTCTGCAGAAACCCTATAGTAATCAATCTGTTTGTCTGTCCATCTGTCTGACTGTCAGCATATTCCTATGTTGTATGATAGCTCAAATTTCCTTTGACCAATTCTCATAATATTTATACACAATATTGAAATTGACCAAATGAAGCACCCTTTCATTTTTGACAGTTTTCTGTATTTTTCTTTCCCGAGTTATGGGACTTGAATCTTCAAAAAATTGGCTTTTTTTTACATGTATGATAAAGTCGATGGTGCACCTGTCTTCAACAAATGCTAACCCTGCTTGTGTGGAGTTTATATGTTGGAGAGCTACCAGTTGCTCGCCATTGCTCAGTGGTTCTCTCCAGGTACTCCAGTTTTCTCCACCTGTGAAACTGTCGTGGTCATGATTAGCCATTGTGCAGAAATATGTGACCTTAAACACCAATAAATAAATAAATGAATCGGTCTGTAGTTACCTGAGTACAGCATGTATCAGGACCGCTGATACAAAATCTCTATCTTGCAACTGCAAAATACAAGCACATGCTTGGTTATGTTTTCCATACTATTTATAGAGCATAACATGCTTTCAAAAGGCGTGTGTGAGAGACCATATATATTTCTCTATATAAAAGGGAAATAATACTCTTCTAAGAAGTGTAATTATTAAACCACATTACTTTTCTGTTTCTGTATTTGGACCATTGAAAACTCTCAAGTTGATTCAAACACAGCCATTAAATTTATCTGGAGATTGAGAAAGTTCAATGCAGCTGTATACAGTTTCCAGAGGAACAAATTGCATTTTATGAGTGTGAAAATTAAATCTGAAACTACAAGACTAGTTAATCAAGTATTTGCACAGCAGTTGAGAATTGTAAGATGAATCAACAATCACCGTTATGTTTATGTACAAAATGTTGTGCCAGAGTCTCACTTTTGTTTCAAAGACTATATCCTGGCTATTCAAGATACAGTCTTAGAAACAAGAACTCAACTCTCAGACAACTTTTTGTACATAACTATAATGGTGATAATATATATTTATAGCTCTGGGCCAGGTTGAAAATAAGCAGGCGGTCATCTGAAAAATGAGGTGCACCAGAGGGTGAATTTGGTTATGCTACCCTGCAGAGCAGGGTAGCATCATTAAATTTACTCTCTGTGAACCTCATTGTGAATCAAGGTCTCAAGCCTAAACAGAAAGAGGTATCCAGAGGATGAATTGGCCAACTGTATGGGAGCACATCGGCAAATTCACCCTCTGGGGACCTCATTCTGCAAATGACAGATTGCTTATTTCCAGGCTTGGCTCTGGAATGATTGTCAAACAAGCATTCCTGGAGGATCCATCAAGTTATAAATCTTGAACTGATGAAATTTTTTCAAAATATCAGAAGATAATTCATTTGTAGTTCAACATAGTTTAAACCCTTCCTCTAATATTTCATGTCCGTCAGATGTCAAACTTTTTTTGCATTCTTGTTTCGGCAGAGTTTTGTTGGTAAAATTCAAAATTCAAATTTCTTTTAATAAGAATGAATTTGGCTGAACACAGGCATGATAATACTGATATGTACACTTTCTCAAAGTGAAAATTTTTAACTATAATTTGTTCTTTCTTAATTTCTTCAGACATTCCAAGGATTTTGTGAAGGCAAAACAAACTTTGCACCTACTTATAAGTATGATCAATTCTGTGATGACTATGATACTAGTGAAAAGTGCAGAACACCAGCATGGACTGACAGGGTTCTATGGAGAAGGCGACCTCTGTTAAGACAAGACTGTGAGTAATTAAGTTGACGAGAACTGTTGATCATTTTATTGGGGCGGGCGATGTGGATTGACATTCAATAAAATGTTTCTACTTCATGTAAATACTTTGATAAAAAACTGTAATAGTGTTGATGAAAATTTCTCCCCTTTAGGAAACATATTCTTGTGCAGTCAAATTATTTTTCTGATGAAAGATTGAGAGCTGCAAACAGTAATAATCTATTGTCAGTTTCGAAATAAGTTACAAACGGTCGTTCAGGTTACATGGAGGTTATGATAATTCAAATATGCGTAACCTGCCAACCATTCGTGATCGTTTTCAATGGTAAACTGAAACTTTTATGGATAATAACGATGCTCAAACATAGTGAATTATTTACTCAGAAATGGCCCAGGGCTTGTTTTTCGATGGGAAACACATTCCTGTAATTTCCCATAAGATGAAAATACAGTAATTCAAGTGGATTCTTGTCCATACGTAAAGGTGGAATCTATATTATTGGCACTTTTGTTCCAGATATTTAATGCCCATAATGAATCTAAAAAATGGACGAGGTACAAACGATTCACCGTATGCGCGAATTAAACCTAAGTTCTAAGTATCTGTATCCGGACTCGTCAGCTTGTGTTACAAGGGGGCCAGTCACTGACTCAATCATTCAGTGTCATTGTTTTTTCATACCGTAACCCCTCTAGAAACAATTTACACCATACATATGTGCAGTTGTTGAGCATGTTCAGGAAAATCTAACATAAATACAACAACTGCGCATGTGTATGGCGCAAACTGTGATCTGAAACTTTGAAGTTTCAGTCTCAAACGAGTGACACTGATTGATTCAAGGGAATAAGTAAATCGAGGTAAGCAAACTTACTGTCTTATTAATGTGTCAGTGATACTAACCCATAAAAACAAATGCATGATGAACTGCATTTTAATACTGTAGTCAATGTTAAACCCATGAAATTTGTTACAGTAAACTTTACGGAAGAGGAAATTTCTGAATTGTGAGGGAAGCATCAGTCATAAATTTAGTGATGAAGAAATGTGCACGGCAGGGTATGTCGGATGAAAATAAAACAAAATGGGTTGAATAACAATAAACTGAAAATTAATTAACCTTGGTCTAAAACTGTGAATCAATTTAAAAGTCTTAGCATACCCATAAAAGCTATGGTTAGAAATGGGTTGCCACAGGTTACGATCAGTCGACACTCACATTACCCGTCATAACCCACAAACAGGTTACGACCATAAATTAGCATAACCTATAAACAGGTGTCCAAAAAATCCTTATTTCGAGGCCTGTATCGTGAAATCTAAATGAGTAGGATATTTATCAAACCACACATAATGGTTAAGTGGATGTTATGCAGCAATGTGTATGAAAAGTATATTAAGACCTCTGTCTAACATTTGACCCAAACAGATTTTTTTATGTGCAAAGACAAAGAAACACATGTCTTGTTTTCTCATTCTAGAATCCATTGCAACATTGAAAGAGTTGAAGAATTTCATAAATGTATTGAGCACTTTCATAACTATTGTTCACAGTGCCATTGCTATAATAAATGTTATTTTCAGTGTTTAGCACATCACTACTCTTCAGAAGTTTAGATGGACTGAGCTATGGTGGCTCAAAACTTTAACATATGAGAGGTTGAGAGTTCAATTCAAACTTGTTATACATCTGTTGATAACTGACAGAAGTGGCAGACGATACTTGCTGAAAAGAACATCACCAGAATCCCCATCCTTCACTCTTTCCTCCTCTGCTGCCTTTGGACATGATGCCGATTTGTGAGAAATTACTAAAATTTGAAATGTTAAAGTAGGGTCGTAAGGGGTCTTCCCCACACTGCCCCTGCATGCCTTCAGCATGTGAAACCATTCATTTTACTTCATTTTGCTTGTTACTTGCATTGTACACTTAATGCATTGTGTCTGTTAATCTGGGAAAGAGGAAGTACAACTGTATTGGTCATGTTGAAGTATGATGGTTTAGTGTGCAAAGGTATGTGGCATGTTTATGTTACACATGCCTTCAAAAAATGAAACTCAAGCCTTGCCATGATCCAGTTTATTTGTGGAATGGTCTGACCCTTGAACTTCATCTAACAATCTTGTGGAATCTGTTCACGACTGTACGTAATTATCACCAAACAGAGGGTCAGGTCCTTTCCTATAGAGAAAGGATGGTACTCATCTTGAGTTTTTTGTAGGGCATATTAATTGGCAGACTTGAGAAATCATAATTCTTATATTTGAATTTTGTTGGGTAAATGTTAAAAAGTATTTTTTTTATTAATTTACTTGCAGGTGAAGTACAAGACTGGAATGAAGGCAGACTACTGTTATATAATAGAGCTGAATTAAGGACTTCAGACCACAGGTAGATTTATTAATATCCAATATACACATAATCATAGCTTTCTCCAGCAGGCTGTTAAAATAGAAATACTGGGTTCTCAGGCACCTCATCATCACTGAAAAGATGCTTCTTCACTCCTTTTTTATTTCCTGGAAATTTCCTCACTATTTTACACTTGTAGGATAAAAATTTGACTAACTATATCTTGTCTGACAGCTTGCTGAGCTCTGTCAAACAAGATATAGTTGATTAAATTTGCAACTGCACTATGGGAAATTTTCAGTGGGGTTTTTCGACATAATAGTGTAAGTAGTTAAATTTATAATTCCAGCTATTTTCAGGACTGTTTGTGGGTTAACAAAAATTAGAAAAAAATTAAAAAGCCTCCCTCCTTCATCATGAAATTGAGAGGAAATTGCCTGAGAAACAAGAATTTTTGTTGATATGTCTAACTTGATCTTGTTTGAATTGTGTTGTGATCATGATATAGCTGTAGCTGCTAAAAATGACCTTGAACACAGATAAGTTATGCTGGATAATGGAATATTCTTGCTAATCGCATGTTATTTTTACCATCAATCCATTTACAACACCATGGTTACAATATAAAAAGTCTCTGTAAGGATATTTTTCATTTGAACCAATCTGACATGATGTGACCCTGGCTATTGAAAGTGTTTTTAATCCCCAACAAACAAAGAACACATGAACCAATTTACCACCTTTTAACAAGACAGTTGTGCAGATTTCACATTAAAATTCAAGGTAGAGCAGAGCCTACTTAATTGGATAGCTTTCAATTGAGCAACCCTGTTAATTGAATAATAAATTCCCAAAACAAAACCATTCACCAAACCTTAATTATAAATTTAACCTGTTAATTGCCCACAGGTTATAGGGTAAACTCTTGTCAATTGAATAAAAAAAATCTTGTAATATGTCAAGACATTACCATGGCAATCAAAAAATTCTGTTTGTCGAGAGACCCGCTTGGTCTCTGTATACCCAATACAAGCACTTCATCTTGGGATGCACCACTTGATTTGGGTTCCAACCAGTACCAGACAATCATTTTTAACGTTTTACCTGACACAAAAGACAGACAGCACTTGCAAACAAAATTCTTGATAGCCAATTTTTATAATTTTTGGTATTAAAAACATTGTTTATGACCCCTCATTAGAACGAGCTTGTTCCAATGAGGGTTCATAAGCTATGTTTTTGAGACAAAATGAATGGTGATTTTTGGAAATTTTGCTGGCCGGCTTTGTTTGTTATGTTGGATAAGTGGTTAATAATATTCGGCCTGAACCAGATATTTTGTAAACTGCAAAAGTACATGCTGATCAGTATTACCCATTGTAACATGCAGGTACCAGTTCATGCCTAAATGTATGATTGCTAGTCTCATGTAATAATTGAGCTTTTTGTAATCAGTTGACAAAACTGAAAAAAAGTATAATTTATTTGTTGTCATTTCTAGCTCAACTTTGGTTAAGCCAAATTTGACGTATTGCCATGGCCCGTCATCCATCTGTCCGTCTGTCGTGCCTTACACACGGCTCAGGCTAGAGGCCGTATTTATGAGCCGATCTTTACAAAACTTCTTGGGTACCTTTGTTATCACTGTGAGACGAGAACGAGTGTTTTTGGGTCCAATCCAAAATTCAAGACGGCCGCTTGCAGCCATTTTGTACAAAATTAGGTGCAATCAGATTTTTGCGCAGAACTTCCATATGAAAGCTCTGATTTGAATAATTTTTTGTATGAATGTTCAGTACCATGGGATACATCACATATAATATGGGTTTTTTTCTCATGCATAAATTATGCAAATTAGAGTTTGATTTATTTAGCGTTACTTTCAGCACTGTAAGTGCAAATGCCAATATGGCTCAGGCTGGAGGCCGTATTTATGAACCGATCTTTACAAAACTTCTTGGGTACCTTTGTTATCACCGTGGGACGAGAACGAGTGTTTTTGGGTCCGGTCTGAAATTCAAGATGGCCACCAGCAGCCATTTTGTACTTTAGTTAGTGCAATCAGTTTTTTGTACAGAACTTCTGTATGAAAGTTCTGATTTGAATAAATTTTTGATTGAATGTTTAGTAACATGGAATACATCACATATAATACGGGTTTTTTTCTCGTGCATAAATTAGGCCAATTAGACTAACTTTGATCGATTTAATGTTACTTTCAGCACTGTAACTGCAAATGACAATACGGCTCAGGCTAGAGGCTGTATTTATGAACCGATCTTTACAAAACTTCTTGGGTACCTTTGTTATCACTGTGGGACGAGAACGAGTGGTTTTGGGTGCAGTCCAAAATTCAAGATGGCCACCAGCAGCCATTTTGTACTTTAGTTAGTGCAATCAGTTTTTTGTACAGAACTTCTGTATGAAAGTTCTGATTTCAATAAATTTTTGTATGAATGTTTAGTAACATGGAATACATCACATATAATACAGGTTTTTTTCTCATGCAAAAATTATGCAAATTAGATGAACTTTGATTTATTCAGTGCTACTTATACACAATGCGGCTCGGGCTAGAGTCTGTATTTATGAACCGATCTTCACGAAACTTCTTGGGTAGCTTTGTTATCACCTTGCGACGAGAACGAGTGTTTCTGGGTGCGGTCCAAAATTCGAGATGGCTGCCAGTGGCCATTTAAAACAGTAATTAGATCCAATCAGTTTTTTGTACACAACTTCTATATGGCTCAGGCAAGAGGCTGTATTTATGAACAGATCTTTACAAAACTTCTTGGGTACCTTTTGTTATCACCGTGGGACAAGAACAAGTGTTTTTGGGTGCGGTCCAAAATTCAAAATGGCCGCCAGCAGCCATTTTGTACCAAAATTAGTGCAATCAGTTTTTGTACAGAACTTCTGTATGAAAGTTCTGATTCGAATAAATTTCTGTATGAATGTTTAGTAACATGGAATACATCACATATAATAAAGGTTTTTTTCTCGAGCAGAAATTATGCAAATTAGATGAACTTTGATTTATTCAGTACTGCTTATACACAGTAAGTGCATGAGTCAATACAGCTCCAGCTAGAGTCTGTATTTATGAACCGATCTTTACGAAACTTCTTGGGTACCTTTGTTATCACCGTGGGACGAGAACAAGTGTTTTGGGGTGCGGTCCAAAATTCAAGATGGCCGTCAGCAGCCTTTTTGTACCAAAAGTAGTGCAATCAGTTTGTAGGAATGTTTAGTAACATGGAATACATCACATATAATACAGGTTTTTTTCTCGTGCAGAAATTATGCAAATTAGATGAACTTTGATTTGTTCAGTGCTACTTAGACACAGTAAGTGCACATGTCAATACGGCTCGGGTTAGAATCTGTATTTATGAACTGATCTTCACGAAACTTCTTGGGGTACCTTTGTTATCACCTTGTGACAGGCACGAGTGTTTTGGGGTGCCTTTGTTATCACTGTGCTATGAGAAAAAATATTTTGGGGTTCAGTCAGACCCACTCTGGGACTCAAAGATTTCTTTTCTAGTTTAGCATCTAACTGTCACCCCACTTTTACAATACTTTACCTATATATTTGTTACAGGCTACGGTCAGCATTTATGTACAGACCGTTACAACATTTTACATGTACCTTTGTTATCAGGGCATTACCTAGATGTCTGTCATTGCTGTGTCACATACTATACATGTACATGTCTTAAACAAGTTAAGCTACAGTGTCACTGACACTTTCATTGGAATAGGTAGCATGTTGGCTCATTAGTTAGAGCTATGGATTTGAGATTGAATGCTCAATGGTTTCGATCCTAATGAGCATCATCTGTGTTGTGTGCTTATACAAGACACTTCAACGTGACTGACAAATGTGAGAGCATGGTAGTGCTGTGTGCAAAGGCTGTACACCTGCCTTCAACCATTGCTAACTCTGTTAGTTGGATAGTCTGAAAGTTACCATTGTTTGTTTGGTTCTCTGTGTACTGTGGCTTTCTCCTCCCATAAAACTGTCCAACATGATGTGACCCCGGCTGTTTAAATTATCATTAACTCTTAACCTGCTGAGAATTTTCTTAATATTTTTCATGAAATCTAGTCATGGTTGCTCTAAAGCAGCCATGACTAGATTTGATGAAAAAAATCTTCAATATTTATATCCAGGAATCATTGGTGAAAAAGACAATTTACAGAGGTAAAATATGATTAAATGTGCCCAAATTAAATTTAATTCGCTGGCATGGGAAATCCTGTCCTGGGCAGGAATATCCACCAGCAGCATGCAAGGAGTTTAACCCCAGTAAAGAATAAACAAACAACTTTTGAGTTGTATCCCTTTTTCTCAACTGATAGCAAAATGAAAACTGTGTTAATTTTCAAGTAAACGTGGAAAAACTGAAAATCAAAGAGTGGGTCATAATTCCAGTAGAATCCATCAGACATCAACCAGATAGGAAAGTTCACAAAAAAACAAAAAAGTCTGTATGGCATTTTTACACCAGTAAAGAATAATGAATTATTGTGTCTCACTTAGATTGTTTGGTATCTTCTGTGTAACAAATGTTAAGTTATTTTTTGAGCACACAAGTAGTGTTGAGTTGATGACAATACATAAGCTTTCTACCTTATAGATCATAAATAGCACAGAAGAACCTAAGTTGAAATAGCAAGTAAAAGTCCACATGAGCAAGTGATTTCTGGCATGGACAATATATCTACTCCAAACAGAGCTGAAATAATTATCAATCTGGGTATAAATAGAGGATTTCAAGTGAGCCCCAGTCTGCAATGAAATGTAACATACTAGTGTAGTAAATTAGGTCTGAACCAAGCCTTTCAATGAGTTTCATAAATTTCATTACAGGGAGATCAGTTGAAGATTCTGTTTTATCACTTGATCCAAAACTTGATAAAAGATGACTAAATTGATTAACCCTTTACCCAAATTTATTATTTCAAATACTATTTTTTCAATTAAAAAAAAAAATTCAACAAAATTATATCATGTAACTCCTCATTATATCCCCAACTTTTTTCTCAAAAAGTGCAGTATTCTGAATTGTGCCTGCGTGTGTGTCCGTCTGTGCATCTGTCCATATGTCTGTTTGTACTCAGATGTCTGTTCACGTTATAACTTGAACATTACTGCTCAGATTTTGAAATTTCATACAGATGTTCACTATCATAAGTAAGATCTTCAAGGAGCATCAGCCGTTTTGCTGTTGAAATATTTTTTTCACTGAATTATGGCCCTTTGAATATACAAAAATAGCCTATTTTTTGTCTGTTCGCCTCGTATCTCAGGTTTTGGTTATCGGATCTCAATGAAATTTGGAATGAAGATTGTTTATGGGAAAGGCTTTCAAGTGAGTCAATAATCTTATTTCTTACTTTTCACTTTTCAGACTTATCCCCCTTTTTAACTTTGAAAATTCGCTGTTTGCATCATAAAATAGCTGATATTTTGTCTGTTCGCCTCTTATTTCAGATTTCGGTTATCAGATTTCAATGAAATTTGGAATGAAGATTGCTTATAGGAAAGGCTTTCAAATGAGTCATGTCCCTGCAGTAAAATAAAGAAAATACATGCAAATCACCTCCCCACATGTGGCATTATCTTTGTTCTCTATCTCTTATGTGGATGGTCCAATCGTCACTAGACTTCGGTAACAGGTGTTTCTGGCCTTTACAGTTACTACTGGGTGGGGCGGGGGGAATTGTTTTTTCCTGTAAAACAAAAGACAATAATTTCACATCTCGCATGTCTATGATCTGATTGACACAAACTATTAGTAACAGGTGTACGTGAATCTCACAATTTCTACTGGGTTGGATTTCTCTGCTGTAAAACAAAGACAATAAACCCCTTGTGTGTATGCCTAGTGTTGAAAATATGTCCCTCTAAGCATTTTCAGAGAAGAGGGTGGGGTGGATGGGGGTGTGCATATGCCATGCTTAGCATGCTCTTCTTAAAATTACATGCACTCCGATGTCTGTTTGATTTATAACTTGAACATTACTTCTCAGATTTCGATGAAATTTGGGATGAAAATTGTTTAAATTGTTTATGGTAAAGGCTTTCACCTCCCCACTCATGGCATTATGTCTTTGTAATTGGGGTGGGGGGAGGGGGAGTGGGGGGGGTGGCGGTAAATTAATTTTTTGCTGTAAAACGAAGATGATAATTTAGCTGTTTGTCTCGTAATTTTTGTCTGTTTGCCTTATTTGTGTTATCTGATCTCAATGGAATTGGAATGAAGATTGTTTATGGGAAAGGCTTTCACCGTATCATGGTTTATTTCTTCTCTTATCATTGTTTGGCGGTATGCACAATGGGGGTATGCCCCGGGGCATGCCCCCACCCCACCCTTGTTGGAACAAGCTTGACGTTCTCGATCCAAAGAGGGGTCACATGATATGGTTTTGTTATCCCCCGCCAAAACAAAGTTTTCGGGGGATATAGAAATGGGTTCCATCCATTCGTCCGTCCATATGTTTGTCCGTCCATCCATCCATCTGTAACAACTTTGGACCTTCATATCTCAGTCAGCAGATGTTGAAAATGAATGATCTTTGGTATGTTGATAAACTGATAAACCACCATGGGGGAAAGGATATTCACAAGTAACAGGTTTTGTCCATTTTTAGCTCGACTGTTTACAGTGAGGGCTATAGTAATGACTTTTCTCCGTCTGTCTGTCCGTCTGTCTTTTTCTGTTAGCATTTAGAGTTTTGGTTAAAGTTTTGTGGTTAAAGTTTTTTACTGAAGGTTCAAGTGGTTTTTTTTTTCTTTTTTTTCTTATTCCTGTTTAGTTGACATTTGGAGTTTTGGTTAAAGTTTGTGGTTAAAGTTTTTTATTCAACCTTCAAGTACAGACTGAACCCGGTATTTCTTGTCTTATCATCACGAAATTTCATATGCAGGTTTTAGGTCATGTCTACATGAGTATGTCCCCTTTTGGTCGTGATCGGTCAACTGGTATGGCTGCCCGAGCCCAAAACCCGAAAACCATTAGCACAGTCTACAGGTCGTATTTATGAAGGGATTTCATTGCAACTTCATAGAATGCCTCTGTATAATGCCTAGATGAGAACGTCCCTGTTTGGGCATGATCTGTCAACCGTGATGGCTGCCCAAGCCCGAAACCCAAAAACTTTTAGCACAGTCTGCAGGTCATATTTAATATGGACGGATTTCATTGTAACTTGATACGATGACTCCATATGATGTCTACGTAAGAATTTCCCCATTTGGGCGTGATCTATCAACCGTCACGACTGCCCGAGCCCAAAACCCAAAAACCTTTAGCACAGTCTACAGGTCATATTTATGGAGGGATTTCATTGTAACTTCATAGGTTGACTTCATATAATTTCTACACATGAGAAAGTCCCCTTTTGGATGTGATTGGGCAACTGTGACGGCTACAGGTGACCGAAGCCCGAAAACCTTCAGCACAGTCTACAGGTCATATTTCGTAGGATCAATCCACATGATGCCCAGATGAGAATGTCCCCTTTTGGTTGCGATCATTCAACCATGATGGCTGCCCGAGCCCAAAGCCCAAAAACCTTTAGCATAGTCTACACGTCATATTTATGGAGGGATTTCATTGTAACTTGATAGGTTGACTTCATATAATGTCTAGATGAGAACGTCCCCTTTTGGGCAACTGTGACGACAACAGGGGCCCGAAGCCCGAAAACCTTTTGCACAGTCTACAGGTCATATTTGTGGAGGGATTTCATGGTAACTTAATAGGTTGACTTCATATAATATCTAGATGAGAATGTCCCCTTTTGGGCAACTGTGACGGCAACAGAGGCCCGAAGCCCGAAAAGCTTTAGAATATTCCACAGGCCATAATTATGAAGGGATTTCATTGTAGCTTGGTAGGATGACTCCAAGTTTGTGGTTAAAAACCAAGACACCATCAAACCCTGCCTCTTCTTTTCTCCAATATGCATTTTGAACTATTTACAGGCACTACATGTGGAACCTTTTTTTAAACTTACGTACCCCCCCCCCCCCCCCCTCCCCTCAGCCGGGGGCCAATTATGCACTTTTTTTTCTTTCGGCAAAAATGCTTGTTTACAATTTTGGTTAAAAACACAAACACCACAGCCCTCCCTCCCACCCCACCCCACCCCCCACCCCACCCAATTAGGCATTTTTTTTTTTTTTTTATTTCCTCCAATATGCATTTTGAACTATTTACAGTACATGCAGAACCCTTCTTTTTCTTTTGTCAAAAATGCTGTTTTACAGTTTTGGTTAAAGTTTGTGGTTAAAAATCCAGACAGAAATTATCCCCCCTCCCCCCCCCCCCCCCCCCCCAATTAGGCATTTTTTTTTTCTTTCCTCGAATATGCATTTTTAAACTCACGTAACCCCCCCCCCCTCCCCCCCCCCCCCCGCCCCACCGCCCCCCCAATTAGGCACTTTTTATTTCTTTCGTCAAAAATGTTTTTTTTACAGTTTTGGTTAATGTTTGTGGTTAAAAATCACCCCCCACCCCCACCCCAACCCCCATGGTGCCAGTTAGGAATTTATTTTTTTCTCTGCTCAAAATGCATTCTGAAGGCTTTAGACTGAAATGTGGGAAAAAAAATGGACTCCCCTAACACACCCCCACTCTCCCCCACCCCTCATCCCCCACCCCACCTCCTCCTCACTCAGGGCCATTCATGCAATATTTTTTCTTTGGTACAAAATACATTTTTCGCCTGACTGTTTATAGTCAGGGCTATAGGGCTATAGTCATGACTTTCGTCCGTCCATCTGTCGGTCCATCCATCTGTCTGTAAACAATTGGTTTGTGACTGATAACTCCAGTTTGGATTATTTGATTTCAACCAAAGTTGATATGTGTATTTTCCAGCTAGTAATACAGGCCAGGTTTCAATATAGGTTTTACAACTGCACCCCCCTCCCCCCCCCCCCCCACACACACACACACACACACACACACCCCACACACAAATTGTCACTTAGGCAATCATTCCCAAAATGCATTTTGAAGGATTGAGAGTTATTACATGCAAAAAAGAAAATTGACTCATATAGCCCCACATTGCTTTATGTACTGCATCTTTAATCCTTTACCTTACACAAGTTGAAGCCAACAGTACAAATTATTTTTCTGAAACCTCACATTTTTTCATTTTTTATTTACTTCTAACCATGGCTTATTACTCATTATTGGAAGAAGCTCATCAAGTTTGTTCCATTAATAGATCATGAGGTATGTTTTGAAGTACAGAAATGAAAAAATAAAATTTGAATAGCAAATTTTGTATATCACGAGTGCAGATATGGCAGATTCGTTAGGTAAACTGTTGACAAAAAATGGCTCCGACTATTTTGCGTCTAAGCATTGCCATTCCTGGGACAGTCGGGCTGCATGCGTGACATCACTCTAGTTTGATTCTAGAGTTATGGGCCTTTTTTTACTTTTTTCAACTTAGAAACCCTTGGCGGGGGATACCAGTGGCATTGCACCTTGTTAATTTACTTTTTTAACCCTTTACCTAACATGAAAAGCAGACGACACTTACAAAAAAAATTCTTGAATAACTAATTTTTTTCATTTTTTGTCTCAAAAACATAGGTTATGACCCCTCGTTGGAACGAGCTCGACGAGCTCGTTCCAAGAGGGGTCATAACCTATGTTTTTGAGACAAAAAATGAAAAAAATAATGAAAATTAATTGGCGATTTTTGAGAATAGCGCTGGCCAGTTTTGGCCGTTACGTTGGGTAAAGGGTTAAAGAAATTATTTTCAACTACTCAGTCTGAATATTATGCAGGTAGATGCGTCCGAATCATTAGGTAAAGGGTTAAGAAACAAATATTTATATAAGTCCTTGAATTATATTGTAACAAACAATGCAGTGTTTGGTAGAGTGTCCATTCCAAAAACAGTCCCTAATGGCCTAGACATATTGAACCATTCCATTTTAGAATTGAAACAAAGATTGAAAACACAAAAAACACATTTTTATACCCCCTCCTGCAACAAGTTGGGGGGCGGGGGATTGGTATACTGGAGCTGGAGTCACCTTGTTGATGTGTCTGTCTGTCCGTCCATCTGTAGACATAATTTTGTCCAGAGATTTTCTCAGACTTTATGGACCAATCTGCTTGAAACTTGTTATGAATGTTCACTACCATGGGAACCTATGCACATGTGATTATAGTTCCGGTCAGATTATTTTTTTTCAAGAATTACCTGCCTTTGCAATTTGAAATATCAGGCCAAGAATTTTGTCCGGAGATTTTTTCAGATGTTTATGGGTCGATTCCTTTGAAACTCGATATGGATGTTCACTACCATGGGAACCTGTGCACCTGCGATTATAGTTTTGATGAGACTGTTTTTACTAGAGTTATGCCCCTTTTCATCTTACAATAATCATGACGGCGGGGGTATGGTCTGGCCCATATGGAACAGTCACACCTCTAGTTATATATGCTTTAGACTAAAGGTAAGCAGACAACCAGAGGTCAGGGTTCAGATTTCATGCAAGAATACAACAGCACACACACGGAGCCTCTTCCAGAATGTTATTAAATAATGCTTCACCAATTTTAAAATCTGTTATATTAACAATATGGCTATTTAGTCAACAGAAAAGTGGAGCCTAACAGAAGGTGATGAGTTGGGGAGTTCTCTATTCTGGAAGATAACAACAAACTTCTTACTGTTGGAGAGACTGGTGACTATGAGTTTTTGGGAGTCAATATAAACATCACAGGAAGAGGCACCTACCAAATCCACACATTCAAATAAATTAACTGTGAAGGGGAAGTAATTCTGAATCAACTGAAACTTTAGGGAGGAACAGCTTCAATAAGATTTTGTGGAGGGAAACCTTTTGGGAAATGGTGGGTGTATCAAGTTTAACCTATGAACCAAATGGTTGTAAAGAGCTAGGAAACTCTCCAAATCGATGCAGGCAAAGAATAGCAGTCGAGTAATGCTACAGCACTGGAAGCAAACAGGGGTGACCTTAGGTAGATGAACACCAAGAGTAAGATAGACTTGATGAAACCAGGAGCCAATACTATAAAACTTTTAAGATTGTATTTTCTACCCATCAATATAACTGACTAAAATGAATCATTACCATTTTAAAAGATATGGCAATTTGCCAATTGGCAAATTGCCAGATCTTTGAAAATGCTAATGGTTCATTTAACCCATTCAAAGTTATAATTAGAATATACAATTCTAGAAAATACAGTTGTAAAGGTTTTATAGTATTGGCATCTGGTTATTTTAATTATTTGGTAAATCTCTTTGACAGCCGGTTGCGTAAACCAATGTTCCAGTATATTTGGAATTTTAATACTAGGACTGGGTTGACCAAGTGAAGGAGTTAATAGAGAACTAGTTGAGATCACAGGCTTAGAATGGGGTGTAACATATGGTGAAAAATATCAGTGAGAAAGTCATGGAGGATTATAACCAAAATATGTGAGAGGAGTCAGAGCACAGAAGTCTCAGGGTGGACTGAGTCACAAAGAGAAGCCAGTATTTGAGGAATACCTTGATGACACCTTAAGGTGGTCACTGTGTACAAACTTAGGTCAAGGTTACTGGAGCTTACGGAAAGATTGGATGAGACGGGTAAAAAGAGCATCAAATGTGTAATTTGGGAGTAATGGAGACCCTGGAACACTTTCTCTTACAATGTCCAAAATATTAGTTGCATACAATGAGATTCACTAGGTGTATAATGGGAAAGAGAGATGGGAAAATGACGGATATGTGATTATTGGGTGATACAAAGGAGTGGGTTAATATGCTCATCGGGAAGACTGAAGTACAGGAAATCATCATCATTTGTCCCCAGGTGTTTAGAGTTGAGAAAAGGTGTAGGATGGGGTTGGAATTTGGGAATAGAGGGTTAATCAAGGCCTTCTCATCTGAAAATCGCAACAAATCAGCAGCTGTCTGAAGTGTTATTATCATTATTAATTGCTGTGAGATGAATATGCCCCAATGATTCACTGAGCATCATCTCTCGAGATGGAAATCCTCATATCTTCAGAATTTCTCCTTTGTTTGAGCTCACTGATCAATGAATATACATGTGCTTATTGTAATGTGAGATTAAAAAATACAAACGAGAAGTTTGTTTTATTTTACTTTTCTTTTACAGACCTGTGGTTGCTCTTTTTGACATTGATATTCTTTATGTTGACAATGCGAAGAAGGAAACAGTATTACAAGATGTCATCTCACATCAGGGGCCACCAGATGGCACCATCATTATCTCCCTTAATACTAATGTTGAATTTGATGATGAAATGGTTGATGAAATTTTAGCAACTTTTGGAGAAGTTGGTGAGATAATATTAGTGAGGTGAGTTGCCATGCATATATTACAGTGCACTGAACTTGTATTGAAACTGGTCAACAAATTGTCTGTTAACTGGGAGAGTGTTGAATTATTTTTGATAATCAAAACTTGTTCACATATCTTGTCCTTGTTACAATTTATGGGGGAGTGCTGATAGGCACTCTCCCATAAATTGTATCAAGGCAATTCCTAACAGACTAAATAATGTCACTTCAAAGGTGATATATAGAACATTCACTGAAAATGAAGCCTTTAAGTTGTGGTACCGGCACTTCAGAATAAAGCCCAAATATGGGCTTACAGCACTCTACCAGTTAAATTGTTTACCACACATGCAAAAGATTGAAATTTTATATGTCATTGCTAATTGCATTCTGGTTAAAAAAGAAATCCCTAGTAACCCTCTGCAGTCTAATGTGAAAATGGCAAAGTTTTCAACAGCAAATATTTCACATAATGCAGTTTGATAATTAATAAAATAAACCTTGTTTGACAGAGCTCAGTGAGCTCTGTCAAACAAGATGTAATTGGTTAAATTCATGGTTAAACAAGAGAGAAATAAACTGATTGCAGAAAATTTTGTTTCATTACCAGAGTGCTAGGGCGTAATTGAAAATACTATATTTGTGTCTTCCAAAAATATTGAAATTGTTATCCTGTACCAATGACCCAGACTTAGCTGGTGCTAACTCGAAAATATTTAGGGCCAAACGCAAATTTTACCCCCCAATCCCCAAAATTTGCATCTAAAACCGAAAAATACACATCCTATATGGTCCTCCATACTTTTACTCCACTGTGCATGCGCAGTGTCAAGGAGGTCTCGAAATTGCCGCCAAAAGTCATTCTTTGTTTGGCCCTCAATACAGTTACACTTCACTGTTATTTGTGCTTGAAAATCTCAGTTTTAAAGATGCCAGACGCATAATTATGAGAGAAATGGTGGATATATGGTGGAAATAGAAGGTGGAGAGGAAAAAACTGTGGAAACAAATGTTCAGGGCTGTAACTTATAATTATTTTACAAAATTATTCATGTTACCTATTTTCGAGGCATGACCTTGTTGTGGTCATTCTTGCCATGAATGCTCCATTGTTTAATCAGTGTTTCCTCTCTCCCTTTCCTTTATTCCCCCCTAGCTATTCTCCCATGCTTTTGGCTTATTTTTTGTAATGTTTATTACTAAAAGTTCTTGGGAGTTTTGGCTTGGTAACAGAATTATTTTCTGTTTTTTCCCTCACCCTAGGGTGTTTAGGCGTTTTGGGCTGCATCTACCATCTGATGTTCTACAGTTTCTTCTCTGGAAGCCTCTCTTTTGCATCAGATAGTGTTTAAATTGGTAACTGATTTCAGGCTATGTTTGTTTCTGTGCCTGGAGTCATGTTTTTGGTTTGTTGACACTTTTGCTTATGTTGACAACTGTTACTTCTGACAGTGATTACTTGTCTTCTGCTTAATTTAGTTCATAGCAAGATACATTAATATTGTCCGTAAGTGTTACATTAATTTTTCAAAATGATTAAAAAATTTTGTCCACACTTAGGCTTTTTGGGGATCTTTTGAGCTGAAGGTTTCCATTGGGAACTTGGGTTTTTCTGAAAATTTTTTCACAAATTTTTTTTTTGGAAAATTATTTTCTTTTGAAATGTTTTAATGAGTTATAATATATTATGTGTATTTATTTCAAGGGTTAGTGCGAGTAATATGACGGTGTATATTTTTTCTGGTTGGAAAAAATATTCTTCATTCGTAATGCGAGGATATCTTCCTCTAATTCACAAGTTCATTGTGTTTCTTATAGTCAATGTAGTTGCATTAATTCTTGCTCTGTGTGTGTTGATTGATATGACAACGTTAGAGACGTGTGTTACGGTATTTTATTAGCGGTGAGGAGTCCATTACCGTCCTCTCTCCGTAGGGTCACTATATATTATCAGTTTCTTTTTCAGAATTCAGAGTGATGTTTTCGTGATGTCTTCAATAAGTGTGTCTCTGTCGTTGTAATATTAGGGCTAGCTGGAAGTGCTCAAGGTATTACGACAATTGCTGAAGAGCTCCCTAGTAGGATCGAAAGAAATTGATCGCCCGCTAGCCCACACGATGTCGCGTCCATTCACCAGGAAAGAATGGTACAGCACCCGGGTTAGTTCGTTACGGTCCAGGGAAGCAGATTGGGTGATGCGAGCACTATAAAACTTTAGAAGTGCACACCCAGCAACGACGGATCTGAGGATAGTCCGGTTGCTAGCTCATCCAGGTCCCCCGGACCGCGAGCAAGAGAGGCCCCCCTCTCTCTTGCATCAACATCTGCGCCGCGATGTTGTTGTATGTTGTTTGCTTAGTCGGAGCTTACGTCCACTCCTGCTTGGGACGCTCCGTCGCATGACAGTCCGATGCGGCTGTTATATTGGCTTCCTCATCCTAGTCAACACACATGACCGCACCTTGGCTATGTGACCACAGATTTCCAGGGGACGTTCACATATTATATAAATGCAGGATTGAACGTCCCTGGTGCTCCTGTTTCGCGACCAAGGAATACACGTCGACCAGGTCACTCCATCTGCTCGCCAAGGATACAAGATCTTTCCAGTTGGGACGTTCGCATATTATATAAATGCAGGAATGAACGTCCCGGGAGCTTCCAGCGGATATTTCACGTAGGACCACAGGTCTCATAGGGTAACATGAACTAGGTATTGCTACCGTGATGTCTTCGTAAGTGTGCTTCCGTTGTCACAGTCAAATGAAGAGCTAGTGGTAAGTGCTCATGCAGATACGTCAATTGCCTAAGAGGTCCCAAATAGGATAGACGGCGTTGGCGTCCGCTAGCTTGCCCGGTGTTGCAACCATTCACCGAATGGCTCAGCACCTGGATACGTCTGTTGCGGTCCAGGAAGGAGATTTGGGTGATGCGAGCACTATAAAATACAATGTGCACACCCAGTGACGACGGATACGAGGATGGTACGGAGGAAGCCTATTAGTCCGGTTCCTAGCTCGTCCAGGTCCATCCGGGCTGCAAGCGAGAGAGGTTCCTCTCTCGTATTACAACATCTGGGCCTGGATGTTGTGGTACAAAACGTTCCTCAGTCGGAGCATATGCCCACCGCTCGGGAAGCTCCGTTATTTAGACAGTTCGGAGAGACAGCTCTTTCGGCTTCCTCATCCTCACGGCAGCACACGTGACCACACCTTGGCTACGTGACCTGTGATATTCAACCAACATCGCCGACCAGGGATTCTATGGCAACCAGGTCACACCATCCGGTAGCCAAGGATACGAGGCCTTCATACTCTGGACGTTCGCATATTAGATGTATGTCCAAGGAGCTTCCAGCGGCTAAATCCTATAAGACCGCAGCTCCACAGGCATCTGTTACGGACATGCTATCGCAGATAGCACAAATTATCGCAGCATCCCAGCAACCGACAGACAGTAACTCTGTCGGATCAGGAATTATCCGAGGAAGCTGGGTTGGTACGTTCCACTGCAGGTTCAGGCACGGACGACCAAGAATTGGTCCGACAGGATGGTGAAAGGGATACGGATGAGTTGTATTTTCCCTTTTTGGAACAACATAATTGCCGTAGAGTGCATCCGGCATTATCATCTGACGTTGTTCCTCCGGTCCAAAATGCTGCATTGCCAGATAAGAGACTGATAGCGTCACTGGACACAGAATTCTTAATCGGTTTAGGGACATCATCCCTCAGTTTACGACATAGTCCAGATATGTCTCATGGACATTTGATCTGTTGAACGACGCTATATCTGTTGAACGACGCTATATTTATTTAACTTGCTACCTAAATGGGCAGGTCAGGTTTCCTATCAGCAATATGCTCTACATCTGCCTTTCATCAATTCAACAAATATTTTGAAACGGCAGGACAGAGCATTCTGAGAGTTCTCTGCATCTAGACAACGAGGTCAGAACCTAGTATTGTTTTTTTACTGTCGTCTATGTCAATTCCAACCACGATGTTGTCAATAACAATATCGTCTAGCAGGGTCAGCTTAGACGCATCATCGTACGCAGATCACCTTACCAGAACGTTATCATTACGTCTCGAAGGAAAAAGAATTCTAGGATGCACAATCTCCTTAAGAGTTATTTCAAGGGCCTCACGTAAAACTCCGTCCTTTAGTGGCAATATGGAGTTGGTTAGACATGACGCGGCCCTGGCTACATCCATGCGTGTAGACAGTAAGGTGAAAAACTCTCTCAGAGTCGCTCTGGTCTCCGGAGAGTTTTCTTCGTCGGCAAGCTTTCCGCAATTTATGATCAGTTAACTAAGAAAGATTTAGACTCTCTGCTATTAAAATTTGCTTCCATATAGTCGGATTCAGCAGAGAAGAGTAGGACAGGCACTTCTGGGACAAATACGTCCAAGGGAAGTTCCTATAGAGGTTCCTATGCGTCCTCTAGGTCTTATTCTAGAGGCCATCAGGGTAGCAACTCATATAGGGTCCGTAATTCTGGTCGCATATCCCTAGGTCGACGGGGCGAGGTGCAGACAGTGGAGGACATGGCTTTTCCTTCCGCAAGCCTCGCAGGACCAGGAGGTAATGGTTTTAACCTCTATCGTGTAATAGTGAGCGGAAGACTGTCGAGTTTCTCAATTATTTGGGAATAGATTACGGACGTCCCTTGGATTCAAGGGGTGAGTTCGAAAGGACTAAATTGTTCCTCAAATGAAATCCTCTGTTAACTCGGAGTCCAAGATGGACTCAGCTTCCGCCAAGTTAGTAGGATAGAGGCTCGCTTCCATCAGAAGTCTAGTCTCTTCTGGAATGATCGCGATGGAGATCGTAGAAATCCAGGAATTTCCAGGTTTCTACAACCATCCTTTTCTGGTTCCAAAACCAGATGGCTCGTTCCGTTCACCCATTATTCGGAACAGGATAAACAAGCTGATCGTGGCTCCAAGTTTATATATGGAGTCCACCCGATCGGTCAAAGCGAGTATTCGGGTGTACGATTATGCTACTTACATAGATCTCAAGATGCATACTTTCATGTCATGGTACATCAGGCGTCAGAAAGTATCTTCGCTTCCTTATCATAGGAGACGTATATCAGTTCCGAGCAATATGGTTCAGTCTGAATCTAGCCCCCTGGGCCTTCACTCGAATAATGGACTCGGTAATGACTCATTTCCGAGCTTATTCATCTGCGATAACGACAGCCTACCTGGACGACATTCATACAGGTACGGCAATGAGTTGACACGTCAGAACTATGTGCAGAATCTGCTTCTTTTGCTCCGACGTCTCTGTTTCTTAAGTAAACGAAGAGAAGTCGGATCTGGTATCATCCAAGTAATTTACCCACCGGGGTATGAGCTTCGTAACGCACAACTTTTTCGTTCATCTGCCGTTCCCAGAACGAAATTATTCAGTTGTTATGCTCACTATTGTCTTCGCTCAGACAAAGTCTCAACGAGAGATCTTATGAGACGGATACGTTTAGGCAGAACTGCCACGATTTTATTCCGATGGGGCGGTTACGCATTGGTTCTCTCCAAATTTCTTTAATTCAGAATTGGAGGGGAAGATTCTTTCGCTCGATACGGACATCTTCTTGTCAAATTAAGTGAATAAGAGATTCAGACTTGGGCAAATTTTATGAGCTTAACTCAGGTAGTTCCACTGCAATTGCCGGATCTGAGTTTTACAGTCTTGATGGATGCCAGTAAAACAGGTTGGGTCGTTTCATTGAGCCCAACAGATTAAAGTGCCAGGGTCTTTTGATTCCGTAGTTCCTTATCAAGCACTCTAACATCAAGTATGATGTCTTTTTGACTTGTGCTATCTTATTGGATAACGTAATTCAGAATGTTCATAGGCTAATTCTGTCCGACAACTCGACGGTATTAGGGTATTTTGGGAATTATGGAGGCACTCATTCCATCCTGTTATTCATGTTAACAGAATGAATCTTTCGGTTGCTACTAGCACATCAAGTTCTCCTATCGGTCCGTCATATTCCGGGTCGTCTGAACGTATTAGCAGACTACCTTTGCGGAGGGGCCATTTGTTGCCGCCAGAATCGGCTTTCGACAAACAAGTTTTCATTCAGATTGCTACCAAGGCGAGCGGCCAATGATCGACTTATTCGCGACACATCTGAACAATCAGTTGCAGACGTATGTGTCATTATGTTTGGATCTTCGAGCGTTTGCAGTAAACGCTCTATCGATCTTGTTAGACGGAATAATAAGATATGCGTATCTTCCAGCGCTGTTGATTCAGCAGATATTGCTCTAGTGTAATTATTTCAATGCAAATTCTGTTGGTAGCTTCTCTAGCTCCACAAAGACTGTGGACTAATTTACTCAGGCGTCTGTTGCGGGACATGCCGTGGAAGCTTCCTCCACATTTCGGTCTATTCTATGGTCAGATGGATTCAATCTACAGTCAGTTCTGCTTATGATTATATCTTCATTCAGCAGTCTGTGTTTTAGTTTTAGGCTCATGAAGTAAGAGTTCTTCTACTTCATGGGCTTAAGCTATTAATATTGTTATTACAGATTTAATGAGGGCTGCATATTGGTGTTAGCCCTCCATTTTCACGATTTTGTATCTGAGAATATTGAGTCCTTTTCTGCAGATCTACATTGTTTAGGTCAGCTATTTTTTACTCAGAGTGTCGTCTACTAAACAGTGGCAACTATGTGTGTATAGGCTTTCGGTTGGGGCAGTGACTCTGTCCTGCTGCCCTCTTTGCTTTGGAGTATTTGATCCAGGGCAAGGTAAAGTGGGGGGGGGGGGGGGGTTCCCTTAGGTCACCTGCTTTATAGTGTAAAGCAAGGGAATACCTCCCTTGGACTTAGTAATTCCGTGTTGGTTCCGAGATGATTTTATGGTTAAGCTATGTTTACTCATCTGTGTAATATTTTTTAAGTGTTGGTTGATGTGAAGTATTCGTATGTATCACATGATTAATTGAGCGTTAATATACAATCCTCGAACACTTTTAAATGAGTATATAGAGTCTCATTTCTCTAGACTCCCGTATTTATTGGCTTTCCTTAAAAAATATTAGTATAAAGGGTTATACTGGATGTTTATAGAGATCATTGATGTTATTGTGCTCAATTACAGAATAGTATTGTGTCTTTCTTTTTTGTTACAAATAAGAAAGATACATTTAAGACTATCTCTCCTTTTCTCCTTAAGGGGATAGGTCTGTTATAGGTAATTGAGTCTATTGGATTTTCCTTATGTCCTAGGCCCTCCAACCTTTTTAATGTTCAGCTAAGTCTGGGTCATTGGTACAGTATAAAAATGTTAAAAAATTGATAGTAATTTATATATTTTTTATACTTACCAATGACCCAGACGGGGATGGCCCTCCCATGAGTTGGGAACTCATACCTCCCCGCTGAGTACATAATGCTTACCAGGCACTGGTTGTAAGAATGACTTTTGGCAGCAATTTCGAGACCTCCTTGACACTGCACATGCGCAGTGGAGTAAAAGTATGGAGGACCATATAGGACATGTGTTTTTCGTTTTTAGATGCAAATTTTGGGGAATGGGGAGTAAAATTTGCATTTGGCCCTAAATATTTTAGAGTTAGCACCAGCTAAGTCTGGGTCATTGGGAAGTATAAAAAATATATGAATTACTATAAATCTTTTAACATTTCCATGATTTTTAATCCCTTACCTAACATTGTGGTCAGCTCTGTGTGCAGAAATGGAAATCTAAATTTTATCACTTTTTTTTTACGTTTTTTCTCCAAAACATAGCTTTTAACCCTTCATTATTTATTTATTTATTTATTTATTTATTTATTTATTTATTTATTTATTTATTTATTTATTGTGTTTTAATGACACTTTCGACAGCCAAGGTCTCCTCGTATCGGACAGTTTTACGGGTGGAGGAGACCGGAGCAATGGTGAGCAACTGTCAGACTCCCCAACATACTAACTCCACACAAGCAGGATTAGCATTGGTTGAAGACAGGTGCACCATTGACAAGCAGTACACCTTAGTACTGAATTCTACCGTGTCCCCACATGGTTCATTGCAATTAAGTGTCTTGCCCAAGGACTCAACGCAGTTGCCGCAGGTGGGATTCGATCCGAGGACCTCTTGGCTTGCAGCCTGCATCTCTACCTGCTGAGCCACCCAACCCTTCATTGGAATGCAATCATTCCAATAAGGAGGTCATAAGCTGTGTTTTGGAAGCGAACAATTTTTAGCTCACTTGAGCAAAGCTCAAGGGGAGCTTTAGTGATCACTTCCTCCATCTGTCTTCCATCTGTCCATCCATCCATCCGGCCTGAACTTTACATTATCAACTTCTCCTCAAAAACCTCTGCGCCAAATTAAAACAAATTTGATAAGCATGTTCTCTTATCAAATGTCAATTCACGTTTGTTCAGATAAGGTTGTTAAGCACACAGGGAGGCACCACAAGGGGCATAATTGTGTTAGCAACCACAAAATATTCTTCACGAAATCTTCTTCTCCAGAACTACTAATGAGAATCTTTTGTTTTGTTCAAATCAAGTCCCTTGGGTCATATTTGGGCTCCCTATGGGACTCCAAATTTTAACTTGGTGCAATATGAAGAAATTTATTTACCAGTCAAAATCTCTTGATATTTGGTATACTACATCTTTAAGGGCTCAGCATGAAGTTTGTCCAAATTAAGTCCCTGGAGTCATATTTGGGCCCACTGTGGGAGCCCAAATTTTAACTTAGTGTGACTGAGAAATATTTTTTTAAAACCTTCTTCAGATCCATAAGTTTAAATTTACCTAAAAATCTTCTTCAGATCTACCAGTCAAAATCTCTTGATCTTTGGTATACTGCATCTTTCAGGGCTCAGCATGAAGTTTGTCCAAATTAAGTCCCTGGAGTAATATTTGGGGTCACTGTGGGAGCCTGAATTTTAACTTACGTGTAACATGAGGAATATTTTTTAAAAATCTTCTTCAGATCCATCAGTCAGAATCTTTTGATAATTGGTATGTAGCATCCTTAGTGGGTTGAAATTCAAGTTTGTTCAAACCAAAACCCTGAATTAATTTTGGGGCTCCCTTAGGGGACCTGAATTTTAACTTAGTGCAATATGAGGAAACTTTTTTTTAAATATTCTTCTTCACATCCACCAATCACAATCTTTTGATGATTGGTATAGAGCCTCCTTAAGGTAGGTTAGATTCAAGTTTGTTCAAATCAAGTCCCTGGGGTTATATTTGGGCACCCTCGAACTTTAACTTAGTGCAGTATGAGGAATGTTCTTTAAAAATATATGGTATAGAGCCTCCTTAAGGTAGGTTAGATTCAAGTTTGTTCAAATCAAGTCCCTGGGGTTATATTTGGGCACCCTCGAACTTTAACTTAGTGCAGTATGAGGAATGTTCTTTAAAAATATTCTTCTTCAGAGCTACCAGTCAGAATCTTTTGATATTTGATATACAGTATCCTTCAGATTGAGGTTTGTTAAAATCAAGTCCCTATGGTTTTATTTGGGCTCCCCATGGGAGCCCAAATTTGAACTTAGTAGAATATGAGGAATATTCTTTTAAAATCCTCTTCTTCAGATACATCAGTCAGAATCTACTGATATTTGGTTTATTGTATCCTTCATGGCGTTGAATTCTAGTTTGTTCAAATGAAGTCCCTTGCTTCATATTAAGGCTCCCTATGGCTACTTAAATTTTAACTTAGTGCAATATGGGGAGATTCCTTTAAAAATCTTCTTCTTCACATCGACCAATCTTCTGATATTTGATGTGCAGCAACCTTAGGAGGTTCAGATTCCAGTTTGTTCAGATTCCAGTTTGTTCAAATCAAGTGCCTTGGTCATATTTGGGCTTCCTGTGGGATCCCAAATTTTAACTTGGTGCAGATTGTGGTAAATTTTAGTTAGATGTGAATAATATGACTATATAAGATTAACGTTTGCTCAAATGGGGCTCACCAGACCACTTGAGGGTTGGGAATGGAGAGGGGGGTGGGGGTCAGAGGATCCATTGGGCAAAAATTGTTTTGTTTGAGAAGAAGATTTGGAGGGTTTATTACTATTTACAATGTGACTGTTATTGAAGAGTTAATGATTGTTTAAATATCACATTTTCGCTTGTGGATCTGTGATTCTCTCATCGGATTTTTTTTCAGATTTGTTGGTGAGGATATTTGGTTGACATTCCATTCTGGACAAGAAGCTCTTGGAGCTCTGAAACTTCATCAAGTTGAGGTGAGATATCCAGTTTACTTTATAGCTGCATAGGCTTTTTCACCTCTCATCGAAACAGCTAAAACAAGGGACTTTATGAATACAGGAATTTTTTTATCTTTGTGATAGTCTTTGCTCCGATAGTTTTTCTCTGGGTGGGTGTATTGAGGGTGGAACAACATTAAGAGCATCCTAAATTTGCTGAATCTCTTCTACAGAGTTTTTCTGGCTGTAAAATTCTATGAAGTTTTAGCACCTGCTGTTTACTGTAGAAATGTTACATTGTGACATGACAAATTTATGCCTGTACTCCATGCTGACTATTTACATGTCTAACAGACAATGGTATCCTGGCTATGGTTTGTAGTCAAGTCTTTGCTGTCTGTATAGGCAGCAGCGATTTGAATATAAATTATTGTTGAACCTGTAGATTTACAAGGAAATTCTCAAATTATACAGGTAATTGAAGATTGAACAGGGACAGTTTAACATTCAGAATTTTTAATGTTTTTTTTTTACCCTTTACCCTACATAACATCATTATCTGGATAGTGCCATTCACAAAAATCTTCATTCAAATTTTATTACTTCTCAATTTTGCCTTCAAAAGATAAATTATGACCCCTTCATTGGGATGAGCCCAAAGAACTTATTTCAATGAGAGGTTGTAAGCTATGTTTTATAGGTAAAAATGAATGTTTTACTGTTTTTGAAGAAAAGTTTTCATAAGTGTTGTCTTCTAGTCATATTTTAGTAAAGGGTTGAAATACTAAGCTGTATAGAAATATAAGCACAAACAATGCTTAGAGTGTCTCTCCTCCACATCATTATGTGTTATGGGATACACTTTTCATTTTATCAATAAATATGAAGATATACCAAGTGAACTGTTCAGTTTGATTTTAACCCCCTTCACTCTGATGTCAAAATACCAAAATTTGAGGCAGCTGTTTTTTCTTATGGGAATTTTTTTCTGCCTGAAATTTAGATATGTTGACATCAGTGTGCAGAAGGTTAAGAACTTTTTCATTTTGGTACAAGATGTAAATGATTAGTTTTCTTTTCGTAGGTTTGTGGAAAAGTTATGTGTGTGAAATTAAAATCAGAAAATTGGATGCAAGAAATTGAAAAAGAACTGCGGCTATGTTCCATGAACACTGGAGCCTTGTTCAATACAACAACAAACAGTTTATTGGGAGAGGACTTTGATATTCCTATAATGGATTTCGACATGGATGGTGAGTCTCAGTGCTAATTGTATCCTATTGTATTTTTAATGGATTATTTTTCTGTTATGTAATGTTTTTTAATGCTGCCCATGGCATATCTGTAGTTATCCCATGGTGACATGGAATATGAGGTTGTTTACCTTGTCTGGAAAAGATATATGGGTGCACTCACTGGACAAATGTAATGATGATTCTCAAACATATAATATTTATATTTATCATAGTTCTTGTCAGGATTTTGAATAAAATATTTGCCACAAGTGGAATTCTGTTAATTGAGTAGCTATTTGTTGACAAAAAATTTAAATAACTGAGAAATTCCATTATACAGATTGTGTTTATTACCTGTTTTTTATGTCCCCGCCAATTGGGCGAAGGGGCATTAAGTGTTACTGTTGTCTGTATGTCCATCCCGAATGACAACCCCAAATATGGTTTCTGGACGATAACTTTAGTTTGAATGAAATGAAACAAAATTTTATACATACATTTAAAACCAGATAATACATGTGGGGATTGATAGTGGGGTTGGTCTGATGTTCTTTGGCAGAGTTATGGCCCTTTTCCTGTCTGTCCCGAATATGGTTTCTGGATGATAACCTTAGAACGAAACGAAACAAACTTTTCTACATACGTTTATAACCACATAATACAGGTTGGGATTGATAGTGGGCTTGATCTGATATATTTTTATACTGTACCAATGACCCAGACATAGCTGGTGCTAACTCTTAAAAATATAGGGCCAAACACAAATTTTGCCCCCCAATCCCCAAAATTTGCATCTAAAACCAAAGAAATCATGTCCTGAATGGCCCTCCATACTTCACCTCTACTGCGCATGTGCAGTGTCAAGGACGTCCCGAAATTGGCGCCATTGATCTTTCTTTGTTTGGCTCTTCATCAGTTAACATCTGACTGATCTTTGTGCTTGTAAATCTCAGTTTAAATGATGCCAGACACATAAATATTAGAGAAATGGTGATTCTAAGGAGGATATAGAAGGAGGAGAGGAAAAATGAGTGACAGAAAATAATCAGGGCTGTTACTTAAAATTTTTTAATGAAATTATGTTAAGTTACCTATTTTCGAGGCAAGAGCCTGTTGTTGTCATTCTTGTTATCAAGTTACCCTCCTTGTTCAGTGTTTTCCTCTCTCCCTTTCCTTTAAGTCCCCCCTAGCTATTCTCCCATGCTTTTGGCATATTTTCTGTAATATTATTACTAAAATTTCTTGGGAGTTTTAGCTGATAACAGAATGAATTCTGTTCTTTTCCCCATGTTTACGTCTTCACCTATGGGTGGTTACGCGTAGTGTTCTGCATCTACCATCTGATGTTCTGCAGTTTCTTCCCTGGAAGTCTCTGTTTTGCATCAGATAGTGTATTATTGGTAACTGATTTCGGGCCAGGGTTATCAGTGCCTGGAGTCTTGTTTCTGGTGTTTTTACACTTCTTGTTTACATTGACAACAGCCCTCTGTGTGAGGAGGGATTTCTTGAAAATAATATCTTGATGCTAGTTTAATCATTACTAGATACATTGTTATTGTTCGTAAGTGTTGCATTAATTTTTTAAAATATTTTAAAAATTTTTGCCCACACTTAGGCTGGGGATCCATTGGGGCTCAACGTTACTTTTCAGAAACTTGGGCTTTTCTGAAAAAAATATTTTTTTTAAATTTTTTGATTTCAATTATTTTTTCTATGTTAATGGATCATGTTATTATGTATTTTGATTGTCAAGGGTTGGTGCAAGTACTAGGACTTTGTTTTCTTTTCACATTGAAAGGATATTGTTCAATTGTAATAAGAGGAAATCTTCCTCTGACTTTCATAATCATTGTATAAATGTAGTCAGTGTACTCTCACTAACTCCTGTTCTGTATGTGTTAAATTTCGATGACAACATGGGAAGCGTGTGTCACGGTATGTTATTGGGAAAATGGCCATTCCGGTCCTTTCCCCGCAGGGTCACTCTAGTTTATCAATCTCTATTTCAGACGATCAAGAACAGGGTGATGTATCCGTGATGTCTTCCAAAAGTGTGCCTCTGTCGTAACAATTAATGAAGAGCTAGCGGAAAAGTGCTCATGAAATACGTCAATTGCCTAAGAGGTCCCTAGTAGGATCGACGGCCTTTGACGTCTGCTAGCTCGCCCGGTGTAGCGTCCATTCATCGAATGGTTCGGCAGCCGGGTTCATCCGTTGCGGTCCAGAAGGAGTTTTGGGTGATGCGAGCACTATAAATCAACCAAATGCACACCCAGTGACGGCGGATTAGAGGAGAGAACGGAGGAAGCCTTTTAGTCCGGTTCCTAGCTCGTCCAGGTCCATCCGGACTGCGAGCGAGAGAGGCCCCTCTCTCGTACAACAACATCTGGTCCCAGATGTTGTGGTACAAAATGTTTCGCATTCGGAGCATACATCCGCCGCTCGGGACGCTCCGTTAGATAGACAGCCCCGAGAGACTGTCAATAAGGCTTCCTCATCCTCATGGTAGCGCACACGACCGCTCTTGGCTACGTGACCTCGGATATCCAGTCAACTTCCCCAATCAGAGAATCCTCTGCGACCAGGTCACGCCATCCGATAGCCAGGGACACGAGGCCTGGAGACTCCGGATGTTCGCATAAGAAAGTATGCGGGAGTCAACGTACACGGAGCTTCCAGCGGCAAAGCATCGTAAGACCGCTACTGCACAGGCCTCGGTGACGGACGTGCTATCCCAAATAGCACAACTTATCGCAGCATCCCAGCAACGACAGAATCTCTGTCGCATCATGTAATATCCGACGACGCTGGGTCGGGACGCTCCGCGGAAGCACGGACGTCCGACAATTTCATACGGTCCGACGGGATGCCGAAAGGGATTCGGAGGATTTCGAGCTTTCCCTTTCGGAACAACATAAGTTACTGTATATGTCATCCGACTTCATCTTCTAGAGGTTCTTCGTCGGACCAGAATGCTGCGATGCCGGATAAGAAACTGATAGCGTCGGTGGACACAGAAATTTTTGGTTCGGTTCAGGGACATCGTCCCTCAGTTCCGACACAGTCCAATAATGTCTCAGAAACTTTCGATTTATTGAACGACGCTATATATATTTTTTATATGCTTGCTATTTACAAGTATGTCTGGTTTCTTGTTCGCAAAATTACTGAGATGTCTTTCAAAAGTGTGCCTCTGTCGTCATAGTTAATGAAGAGCTAGCGGCAATTAGTGCTCATGGAATACGTCAATCGCCTAAGAGGTCCCTAGTAGGATCGACGGAGTTGACATTCGCTAGCTCACCCGGTGTAGCATCCATTCATTGAATGGTTCGGCAGTCGGGTTCGTCCGTTGCGGTCTAGGAAGGAGATTTGGGTGATGCGAGCACTATAATAGACTTTAGTACACACCCAGTGACGACGGATTAGAGGAGAGATCGGAGGAAGCCTGTTAGTCCGGTTCCTAGCTCGTCGAGGTCCGTCCGGGCGGCGAGCGAGAGAGGTCCCTCTCTCATACAACAACATATGGGACCGGATGTTGTGGTACAGACATTTCGCATTCGGAGCATATGTCCGCCGCTCGGGATGCTCCGTTATATAGACAGTCCGAGTGATTGTTGATAATGCTTCCTCATCCTCACAGCAGCGCACACGACCGCACATTGGCTACGTGACCTTGAGTATCCGGCCAGCTTCGTCATTCTGTGATTCCACGGCGAACAGGTCACGCCATCCGGTAGCCGACACTCCGGTCGCTCGCATAATAGAAGTATGCACAGGGTAATGAACACGGAGCTTCCAGCGGCAAGGCATCGTAAGACCGCTTCTCCACAGGCCTCAGTGACGGACGTGCTATCCAAAATAGCACAGCTTATTGCAGCATCCCAGCAAACGACAGATTCTCGGTCGGATCAGGAATAATCCGACGGCGCTGGGTCGGTGCGCTCCGCTGTTACATCAGGTACGGACGACCGAACACTTCATAGGGTCCGACAGGATGGCGAAAGGGATTCGGACGATTTCGAGCTTTCCCTTTCGGAACAACAGAAGCTGCCATACATTTCTTCCGGCATTATCTTCCAGAGGTTGTTCCGTCGGACTACATTGCTGCGATGCTGGATAAGAGACTAATAGCGGCATTGGACACGGAGTTTTGGATCGGTTCAGGGACATTGTCCCTGAGTTGCCGACGCAGTCCAATAATGTCATTAGAACATTCGAATTATTGAACGACGCTATATATAAGCTTGCTACCAAACATGCTAGTCTAGTTTCTTGTCCGCAATGCTCTATTCTGCCTTTCATCAATTCTAGGAAAATAAATTTTTATTGGCAGAACTGGGCATACCGAGAGTTCCTATGCGTCTAAGACGGCGAGGCTGAACACTGGGAATTATCTTTTTCGCCGTCTATGTCAATTCCAACCACGACGTTGGAAACGACAATGATGTCTAATAGACTTAACTTAGATGCTTTATCATACGTAGACCACCTTACTGAGGCGTTATCATTACGTCTTCAAGAGAAAGAATTCCAGGATATGATCCTCAATGAGATTTCTTTTAGGGGCAGTAGTTTTCCACATATAACTCCGCCCTTCAGTGGCAACCTGGAGTTGGTTAGACGTGACGCAGCCCTAGCTACATCCACGCGCATGGATAGTAAGGTGAAGAACTCTCTCAGAGTCGCTTCGGTCTCGGAGAAGCTTCTCTTCGACGGCAATCTTTCAGCAATCTTTGAATTGCTCGATATACACGTTCTCTTGTCAATTAAGTGTAACAAGAGATTCAGACGTGGGCAAACATTCGGTGGTTGACTCGGAGAGTTCCACTGTAGTTGCCGGATCCGAGTTTTTCGATTATGACGGATGCCAGTCAAACAGGTTGGGACACAATATTGATCCCAACAGATTCGAAGTGCCAGGGTCTTTGGGTTCCGCAGTTTTTAGGCAAGCACTTAACTTCCAAGAAATGATATTATTTTGGCTTGCACTACGTCATTGGATGAACATTATTCAGAAACGCATATCCAAATCCTGTCTGATAATATGACAGTAGTTGCGTATATCCGGAACCAGGGAGGCACTCATTCGGGTCTGTTATTGATTTTAACGGAAAGAATCCTTCTGTTTGTTATAGAACACCAAGTTCTGTTTCGGTCCGTCATATTCTGGGTCGTCGGATCATATTAGCAGACTCCCTTTCACGTAAGGGTTGTTTGTTGCCGTCAGAATGGACTCTCAACAAACAGGTATTCAATCAGATTTGCTACCAATGGGAGCACCCAGTGATAATTTATTTGCGACACAACTCTCCAATCAATTGCAGACGTATGTGTCACCATGTCCGGATCCCCGAGCATATGTAGTTAACGCTCTATCGATCTAGTAGGACGGGATGATAGGATATGCATATCCTCCAGCGCTGTTGATTCAGCAAGTATTGCTAGGATTATACATTCACAATACAATTCTGTTGGTAGCATCTCTGTCTCCACAGAGACGGTGGATAAATTTACTTAGATGTCTGCTGCGGGACTTACCGCGGAAACTTCCTCCATGAGAGGATCTTTTTTCGCTGGGGAAATCGTGTCAACTTCATCACAACCCGCAAGGTCTCAACCTTCACGTATTCCGTTGTGCAGTCCTTCTTGCATGGCAAGCATTGTACAGGACGAGCAGTGGACGCGATTTCTAACTGTAGGAGGACCTCCTCTTCACTATACTATGCGGCTAAAGTGGAGGGTCTTCCGTCGTTGGTGTAGGGATCTTTATGTTGATATTTTTGATCCCTCCATACCAGACATTGCAAACTTTCTAGTATACCTGTTTGACGAGATCAACTGCAGCCAGTTACTTTTAAAGGTTATAGGTCTATGTTATCTGATACCTATGCACACCATGATAGTTTACAATTGAGCCTAATGTCTCTTTATCGAAGTTAGTTTGAAACTTTTCGATAATAGACCTAGAATCCTTAGATTAATTCCTATACGGAATTTAGCTTGGGTTCTTATTAACTAAAGTAACCATTTGAACCTCTTGAGACAGTAGTTTCAAATTCTGGCCTTTTAAGGCAGCGATTCTCTTAGTCTTCTCTTCTGCTGAAGAGTCAGTGAGCTTCATGCACTATCGGTGGACGATTCTCACTTTCGTAGTATTGGAAACTCTATTACCTTTACCACTAATGTTGTATTTTTGGTTAAGAATCAGGCTCCTAATAAATATCCGGACCCTCTTGTTTTTAAGGACCTTCCGTCTTCGAACGGGCATAGGCCTTTACTCTGTCTGGATAGACCTTTATGTATTTATTAACAGATCTCAGTTTATCAGTAAGGACGTAAAGCTTCTTCTGGCTCTGATGCCTAATAGAAAGATCGTTACGGTCCATTCTATTACTAAATGCATTCAATTAACTATCGGTACTGCTTAGGATAATCTATCCTTAACTCAGCAGTCTGTGCTTAAGATTTCGGCTCATGAAGTAAGAGCTCTTCTACATCTTGGGCTTACGTAAATAGTGTTGCTATTATAGATTTAAAGTAGGCTGCATATTGGTCTCAGCCATCCACATTCACGAATTTTTATCTCAGAAATATCGAGTCCATTTCTGGAGGCCTGCATTATTTAGGTCCATTATCGGGCTGCTCAGAATGTCGATCACTTAACAATTGCAACTATAGCTATGTAGGCTTTATGTTCCGGCAGTGACTCCATCCTGCTGCCCTCTTCGCTCTGGGCTGTTTGACCCAGGGCAAGAAAAAGGGGGGGGGGGGAGGGTGTTCCCTTGGGTCACCTGTTTTATTATGAAAACAAGGGGATACCTCCTCCGGAGTCAGTAATTCTGAGCTGTTACTGGGATGGTTTTTCAAGTGAAAAGTTATGTTTTAAAATTCATTCATGTCATAGTTTTAAAGTATAGCATTTGAATATGTCACGTGTCAAACGGGCATTATTATACTATCCTCGGACACTTTTAAAAGAGTATAAAGAGTCTCAATTCTCTGGACTAACTTTATTTATTGGCTTACTTTAAAAATAATTAGTATAAGAATTATACTGGATATTAATAGAGAATATGGATGTTATGATGCTCAATGATAGAAGGTATTGTGTCTTTCTAATTTATCATAAATAAGAAAGATACATGTGAAGCCTAATTCTCCTTTTCTCCTCCAGGAGATGACTCTATTTTATATAGTTGAGCTTATTGGATTTTCCTCTATGTCCTGGGCCCTCCAGCCTTTTTACTATTCAGATATCTCTGAGTCATTGGTACAGTATAAAAATGTTAAAAAATTTCTAGTAATTTATATATTTTTTATACTTACCAATGACCCAGACGGGGATGGCCCTCCCAGGAGTTGGGAACTCATACCTCCCCGCTGAGGACATAGCGCTTACCAGGCACTGATGGTAAGAATGATTAATGGCGCCAATTTCGGGACGTCCTTGACACTGCGCATGCGCAGTAGAGGTGAAGTATGGAGGGCCATTCAGGACATGATTTCTTTGGTTTTAGATGCAAATTTTGGGGATTGGGGGGCAAAATTTGTGTTTGGCCCTATATTTTTAAGAGTTAGCACCAGCTATGTCTGGGTCATTGGTAAGTATAAAAAATATATAAATTACTATAAATTTTTTAAGTTTTTGGCAGAGTTTTGGCTCTTTTCCGACATAAAAAACTTGTTGATACTGGTTTCCCGACGATAACTTTAGTTTAACTGAACGAAATAAAACAAAATGTTTGTACAAAGGTTTATAACCACAAATACATACATGTTGGGATTGATAGTGGGCTTGGTCCAATATTTTATGGCAGAGTTATGGCCCTTTTCTGAGAAGACCTGTTTTTTTTATAAACTGAGGATTTAATTGATTACATGATTTGTGACTGAACTCAGGGACTTCAGTCAGACAAGATAATTAATCAGTTCTCAAGTTCTCATTTCAAAAGTGTTTTCTTGTAACCATGTCGTGTACGCTGCCCATATGAACACAGAAATTGAGACCCCACTAATTACACTACGAGGTGGGGTCTCAAAACCCCACCACGTGACTTCAGTTTGTCTATAATTAACTTGTGTTTTGTGCAAGTGCGGTAATCAGGTTTATTCTTTCACCAAAAATAGTTTCAGTTCATTGTTGTTTAGTGTTTGTTAGGTATTGCACTTAAGTATAAATTGAATACGTATGCTCCATACATGTTTTTTTAATAATAAAAAGCATTAATATGGCAAAAAACGATCAAAATATGGAGTTTGAATCATGTTTTTAATCTCGCATGAATATGTCAAACTGTGTGATGGGATGTTCGGCTGACGTCGGTTTATCTTTTGATCTCTCAGTCACCGGCTCTTAATTAGATCAATTTTTTTCACACTCAGTGAAAAATTACTTTTACTTTTACTTGAAATATTAAAAAGATAGTTCAATATTTGAAAAAGTTATTAAAAGCTATTGCGATTCCGAATGTTGTTCATCAAAATCGATTCAGAACTCGAGGAATTACGAAAAAATAAATATTATACCGTACTGAAATCATGGATGTGAGTTGAAATAATTATAACTTGACCAGCACAATATCATTCCCTTGACGGTCTTTTACCTAACTCTATATAGCTATCGACGGAGAAGAATCACGTTACCAGTACTGAATTTTGAATAAATTGTGGGTTGGGGAGGAAGGGGATCCGATTTACGATTTTAAAAGTTAGTTTAGTTCAGAGTGGAATGTTAAAATGTATATGTTGAGAGTGGAATTAACATAAATACACTACATTAATGAAAAAGGAATGCTTGTGGTGGCCCTGGGACGTTTCAGCCCAAGACGCTTCGGAATCCATATATTGAAGCACCTGCATGCACTAGCAAGGAAAACTGGTCAAGATGGGAGGGTGTGGGGGAGGGGGAGATGGGCAAGCAATCATTGATATAGGCCTATTTGTGCGTGTGGGTCTATGGGAGTCTGGGGTCCAATTGCCTTGTTTCGGGGATGTGGGGGGCAGGGGGAGGGGACTATTTACTTCACCATTTAGGAGTGGTATGGATGACTGAATCTTACACTGCCAAGACACTGAAAGTTTTTATGTGCTGGCTGCACACAAAAATCAGGGGTGGCGCCAGAAAATCTCCGATAGAGGAACTAAAATCTCCTGTCTGAAAGACCTATTTTAATTTTTGGGGTTTCAAGACACGTGTGGGGGGAAACCAAAAAATTATAATACGAAATTTCGGGTCATGTTTGAGCTAGGGTTATGATGTGTGGTGGTCTGGCTTGTCGATCGGCATGTCATTATTGAAAAATAAAAAAAATATTATTTCCTATTGATTTTATTTATATATGGTTATAATTATGATTGCTGAATTAATAAAAGTTAATTGAAAATGTTGATTTGTCTCCTATTTTTTCTCAAGGTTGTCTTGTGCAGAGGTGTTAAAACAGATGTTGGTTTGAAGGACAGCTCTGTGCTTTGTTGCGCCACTCAAATGTTATTTCACACCTTGTGCAAGTGGTAGTTTAATCTATATTTAATTAATCACTTAACTACTTTAATGTAGTAGTAGTAGTAGAATATTTTCTTCGATTTTCATCATATCCATTCGCACCTCTGAACTCAGAGTGCAAGCATCCTAATTAACACCTTAATTATGGAAACACTGGAACTACCAGCGCGACTGAAGAGAACAATAGCAGCTCTGGGCATCTCTTGCCCTGTCACCTGGACTGTCCAGGAGACAGGCAAGAGAGTCCATCTGAACTTGGAGTTCGTCATTGAAGAGTACAACACCACCACACCTTCTTCGGGGAGAGGTAGCACCTTTTGTGAGAGGAACCCCTCTCACACTGGTCCTCACCCGAAGAAGCCTGGACCTGGCCCTGAAAAGAAGAAGAGCAAGAAGAAGAAGAGTCCGCCCACCAAGCGCCGGGACTCCAGGCGCCTGGAGGCCTTCCGGAATAGGAAGAAAGAGGTGAGCGAGAGGATGGAGGTCCTGGAGGCAGCTGCCAGTTCCCCTCCTAGTCCCACTAGTACACCCAACCAACTGCCAGCTCCTGAGCCGGTACTGTTGGATGAGGAACGTCTGGTGGAGACTGAGGAGGAACCGGAGGTTGCATTTTCACCACCCCTCACTCCCCACTTCCTTCTCTACCGGACAGGCCGGGTGTGTCAATCTCAGCAATACAGCCACCTAAGTCTGCAGTCACCGCCGAAGAAATAAGGAGAATAATAGAGAAGGGAAAGTGAGCAGTTGAGATGGGAAACCGAATCGCCTCTGAAACCCACGAGTTCAGGGAACAATCCAAGGCAAATCTCAAAAAGGAATTAGACGCAATCCAGTCACCAAACTCAACAGGAAACTCAACATCGTCGACTTCCACATCACAATCTCAACCACCTCCAAAGAAAAAGAGCCGGAAGAAGCCTAGACTGGGTTAAGCCACCTCCCTCCTTCCTTTTCCTCCTCCACCGCGCCTTGACATCCTACAACAACAACAAACAGCTAACGAGGGTCGAAAGGGGCTTGTCCTCCAAATCGTCCCTGTGCGCCTTCGGCACGTCAAACCATTTCGTTCGAGAATATTTTATTCAAGTGTCACATTTCAATACACATACATAATATACATAGAGTATTTATAAAATATTTATATGAAATCCAGCCTATGGAGGCTTAATGAGACACATTTTCATCAGAGATAGGTCTTTTTTACAGTAGTTCATAAAAAAACAAAACCAAAAAACCCCAAACCCGAAAAAGCAAAACACATGCGCGCACACCAGCACACACCCTTGTGGACCCCCCCCCCCCCCCCCCCCACACACACACACACACAGAGAGTAATATGCAGACATACGCCCACATGCATTTGCGTATACTTTCGTGTACTCATTTTCTTTAACTTTTTCTTACTTTCTCCCCCACCCCATCACGTATATCTGTATCTCTCTTATCTCTTTCCCACTGAAGTGTACTCTCTCTTAGAATGGTACATTCGCAGATATTTTAGTTCGGTATCTCCCTTATATGCACCCACATATTTTTACATACACAGGCTTAGCTATTCCAATTGATAATACAAATAACAACAATGTAGAGAAACGTTGAAAAATCTGCAAATGCAAAGAGTATAAAAGTATGTACAAACCCCTACAGAATTGGATGAAGGATATTTGTTTCGGTATGCAAATATCTCCCGGCCACCCCCCCCCCCCCCCTCCTCCCTGTGAAATAATCATTAGTTTCAGTCACGAGTGAGATACTTTTTAGTACCCATTCAAAAACACTATATTTTTCAATCACGTGTTGGTCTACAGCTGTAAACAAAATGTGAAATTGGGAACTTTGCGAATAGTAGTTGTTTTTCTCAAGTCTGGTTTATTTATTTCCTCGATTAATTCGATTAGTTTCGAAAGTGACGAGAACTTTGTACTTAACCAAATGGAACTGCTGTTCGATTCCCAATTTACAATTTCAAACCACAGCAATAGTCGCCGTCTGCCTCCTCCAAATTCCAATTTTATGCCCGGCCATCTGAAGGAGAAACTTTGGGATCACGTGACAAAGGTTGAAATCCGGTTCGACAACACATGTGTGATGCCATTTATTTTCCACATCATATTTTCTTTATAATCTTAAAATATTGATAATTCATGACTTGTACAAATATATAAGTTTGAGAAAAAGTATACAGAAGAATTTTTCAATTTTTGGTGGGTGTAACCGCAGTTACACCAATAGTCCCTGCATTAAAAACCAGAGATAAAAAACTATTTTTGTAGAAAAAACTCTGGAAAAGCATGGGACACATATTAAGCTATGTACAAAAACACTCTGATCGGAGATAAAATGCCTAAAAGCAACTGAAAAAAAAAAAAAAAAACACACAACCCACTATGGAGGTTCAAAGATCAAGACCGGAGAGTAGCAGAATTGGGCTGGGAGGAGCAGAATTTAATTGAATTGAAAATTAAAATGAGTGCGTATACGTTAACATAAAACAAAGGAATGGCTAGTGACGCCTGAAATGACGCTTCAATTTCTGAAAGATGTCCAGCTGCTAATCTGATTGGCTAATAATTAATATAAGGTGTGAACTTCTAGCCTGGGGAGATGAGCAATTAATAACTGCTGATGCCCTCTATTGTTCAGTCTACAAATTACTATATCAGCTGGACACTTTAATAACACATCAGATGACCCAGCATAAATGCTTTTACAAGTAAAATTTCTTTATGCCCGGCCATCTGAAGGAGAAACTTTGGGATCACGTGATAAAGGTTGAAATCCGGTTCAACAACACATGTGTGATGCCATTTATTTTCCACATCATATTTTCTTTATAATCTTAAAATATTGATAATTCATGACTTGTACAAATATATAAGTTTGAGAAAAAGTATACAGAAGAATTTTTCAGTTTTTGGTGGGTGTAACCGCCACAATGGCAGCTCATCTCCAGAATGCCAAGAGCTGGCATACACCCACCAAAGAGGCAGAGGGGAACGGAATATATACAGCTCTCCAAAGTGGGTTGGTTTGTAAATCGTTTGCTGTCCATTGAAAATCAAGATAATCAAAATGCCACAAGAAATTATTTGAGGAACTGAAAGGCTAATACAAAGGAAATCCCCCCTCTCTTATACGCCATTTACAATAAGTAGAGGTAGAAGATTGCCGATGCTCACGCATCAAAGGCCCACTCCCAGTGTGTACTAAGGGAGTGAGAGAAAGGTGCTGCGGTTAGAACCCGAGCACATCAAAGATACAACTGGAGGAGCCTGATGCAGAGCAAGGATATCACAATGATTACATGGTAAAATTATGTGGAGGAACTGACCCAACCCAAGCCTGATATGTGGCGATCCTACGGGCAGAAGTTAAAACATTACCAAGCTCTAGTCATCGAAGATTCTTCTGAATGAATATATAGTCATAGCGGGCAGAAGGGGGGAAATGGTGTGTCATCCTGTCCACGACGTACGCAAAGAGAAGGACAAACGCTATCCCCAGCGTGTGGAAGCCGAGTCGCCGGAAAATCTACCACTAACCGAGAAAGCTGCGCGAAAGGTAAAAGTTGATGACTGTCGTCAAGACCGGGAAATAAATGGAAGTCCCGAAACTAAAAGGTGAGGAGCAGTGGGGGAATGAAGGGCGCCATTGGGCAATGACCAATAGAAGAAAATAAATAGAGCCCCTCCTGAGGCACGCGCCGATCGCGGTGTGGGGAGAGGGGCTCCACATCGAAACGAAATGTGCAAAAGATTGGCCAATGGCACCCCGCATTACTCCCCAACCAACCTCCAGCTACAGAGGAGGTGCTCGAACATATTTCTTGAAAGCATCGGACTTCCAGCGGCCCATTATACGTATTTGCGCGTCTGAGAACCCCTGCGAGGCTGCTAGAGTGGCAGCACCTATCCGAAAGCTATGGCTTTTGTAAGCGCGCGTATCAAGCCCGCAAAAATTAAGGGCTGCCTGAAGAATTTTATCGAACACGTGACGAGGTACTGGTGAACCATCACTTGAAAGAAACAGGGGGCCGGGGGAGGCACCGCGTAATGTAACGTATTGTAAGAGCTGATTGACTGGGCAATACGAAGTATCTGGCTTCGGCTGAAGACTGATGAGATGGACTGAGCCTGGGACACTGTGCTTGTAGTGTCGAAAAGTAAGCACTAAGCAGCGGGCAGAAACCTGAAGATCGGAATATTGCAATATATTCCAAGTAGTATTGGCCTGGGAAAAACACAATTCCCTGATGCGCGCGAACGCGTAAAAAGCGGTTGTGAACATTGCCTTGAACAGGTAAATTTGATAATGAGTTGATGCAACGTGCCGAATAGCAGAAAGCAAACGCGCCAAAAGGGACTCTGTGATAGGCATACGAATATCGATGGAAGGACGCAAATTGTTATACCCTGTCAACAATTTCTTGAGATAAAAATTATCAAGAGGATCCGAAAAACCGCGCAGCTTGAAAAAATATTTAATGCCAGACAAAACGGTGCGTACGGAAGAAATGTTATATTCACGGTGAAATAAGTGACTGATGAACAAAGAAAGGGTGGAAGTCGGTAAGGGAGGATGATTGGAAAGCCCATATAAAGTACAGAAATCTGACAAAAGCATCCAAGATTTACGGTAACACGATTGGGTATTAGGTGACAATGCTTTGGACATGAGATGGTCTAACGTGGTAGTTAAGTTCTCTATGAGTAGGCTGGATGGTATCTCTGTGGGCATTGCCTCTGCCCATGGTGCTGCCAGTTTGAAATCTGCCACCTGCAACCGAGAAAGTTGATCAGCTAAAGAATTACGTTTACCAGAAATATGCTCCGCCCGAGCCAAAATATTGTATTTAAGCGTGGTTAAGACCAATGTGCGCAACAAGTGTAGAAGAGAGACGTCCTTGGTTGTCTGCTTATTTATGATGTTAACGACGGCTTCATTATCAGAGTAGAGGATGATTCTGTGATTTTGAATGTAAACCCCCCATATCTCTAAGGCCACCACAATGGGATAAAGCTCTAACACAGCTATATTCAACTGCCGCACCTGCAATGGCCAAGCAGCAGAGAACCAACGCCTACCAAAGATTGCGCCAAACCCAAGTGTAGAGGAAGCATCGGTGTGAAGTTGTAAAGTGTGACTGGATACCCACTCCGTGTCCAGGAACAGAGTCTTACCATTGTAGAAATGTAGAAATTCCAACCAAAGTCGCAAATCCGCCTTGACTTCTTTGGTAAGCCTAATCCGGTGATGGGGCTTCTGAACCCCGATGGTTAAATTGATTAATCGGCGGAGAAAAACGCGACCAGGCAACACTATGGAACAAGCGAAATTCAGAACACCCACAATGGACTGCAGCTCACGTAGTGTCGTTTTAGACGATTGGAGGAAGTGGTCAATACCCAGTTTACATTTGGTCAGTTTGTCCATTGGGAGGCGCACCTCCATGGCAACAGTATCCAATTTGATTCCTAAAAATTCCATGACAGTCGAGGGCGCAAAAGTCTTGTCCTGTGCAATGGGAACGCCAAGTAGTGTGCACAGATCTAAAAAGAGCTTCAAAGAGAGCTCACACTCCCGATAACTACCGGCCAGTAGGAGGAAGTCATCAAGAATGTGAACAATGTTTGAGATATGGAACCTGTGAACTGCAATCCAGTGCAAAGAAGAACTGAAAGTCTAAAAAATCTTACAGGACATTGAGCATCCCATGGGTAAACACTTATCGAAGTAAAATTTGCCACGCCACGTGAAGCCTAACAAATGATGGTCAATAGGATGAATTGGAATTAATCGAAATGCCGATTTAATGTCCGTTTTTGCCATGAATGAGCCAGGTCCAAGGTGTTGTATGATCGAAATGGCATCCTGTATTGTGGAATATTGCACCGTGGCCATTTCGTGTGGTATTCCATCATTTACCGAATCACCCGGAGGGTGCGATAAATGATGGATGACCCGAAATTCGCCCGGAGACTTTTTAGGTACAACGCCCAGAGGGGAAATTTTGAACAACTCAAAGGGTGGTTTGGAAAAGGGGCCTGCCACTCTGCCAGCGGCGATTTCTTTTTTGATTTTAGCATCTAAAATGTGTGGGTAATCTCTGGCAGACTGAAGATTCCCACAGGCAACAGAGGGGGGGACAGTGGTGCAACCGAGTCGAAAACCTGCGGAGAAACCTGTTGTGAGAAAAGAGTCAAAATCAGAACCCTGTAATAAAAAATGTAAGACCTTAACTTGCACAGGTGTGACAATTTTATCATTTCTTAGCGTTGTTGTTGGATGCGCCCCAGGATCCTGATCTGGCCGTTGTGCGACGGCCATAGCCACCTCGAAAGGGCGACTGCGACCATTCATTTCGTTTCGGACATTTGGCAAATGAATGGTCTTGGTCGCAAGCAAAACATGAATGGCGGTATTTGCAAGGACCATTGCAACCGTTACCCCCATGGTAACGGTGACAATAGCCCTTGGGATATGGTCCCACGCGAGGTCTGTTGGTGTATCTCTGCTGTACAGGTGAGTTAGAACCCCTAGGCTGCTGAGACAGAGGACTGTGCAAGGCTTTAAGCCACAACTCCGTATGGATGGTATCCCACTGGAGTGATGGGTTAAACTGCCTTAAAGAACGGAAGTGATGATCATAAAATAACCAGTTAGCTCTGTCATCAGCCAAGGAGCGGATAATTGACTGATACTTCAGGAGTTGTGCCGCCCGTGCTGGAAACCTGACAACATATACCGCCATGTATATCTCAAAGGCTGTCAGCCATTGGTGAATACCGGAGATGCGTTTGTCATTTTTTGGAACAATGGACTGAAGGGAAGTCAGGATCAGAGGAGTCAACGGCCAATGTGTATTGTGTTTGACCTGTATTCACGGGTAGTAACGTGGCCAACTCTACAAACTCCTCAGCCCAAATTTTTTGTTTCGTAGCAGGGCCCACCATCCCATCTAGGGGCACAGAAGCAGACACAAATTGACTGGAAAAACCTGGTGCTGACACTTGTAATGTGGGCTGTTTATCTGTGGAATTATGGCCATGTAAACTTATGGGAGGGGCCAGAGAATCCAAACCAAGCACCTGAGAACCTGGGAGCACATCCATATTTTGCAAAACACTGCTATTAATTGGTGGTGTACCTGTGTCTGGGCCACCAGGTAAGTCTGAGGAGGCTACTGTCTCTTCTTGTCGCAACTGGTCAAGTGTAGCTTGTAGCTGGTCAATAAGAGTCCGCCTGGATGGGTTAGGTAGACGGGTAAGTCCTGTCTGACTGTGAAGCAGATTGGAAGGTCCTGGTTGAGGTGGGTCAACCGAGTAAAGTGGATAAAAAGCGTCACCTCCGGTGAAACAGTACTGACTGTCACTAGTATGAGATGGTCTCCGAGAAGTAGAATGAACATGTTCATATTGTGTCTGGTTATGGTTCAGTGCGGAGTCCCGCACAACAAATGGATTGTCTCTAGTACAAGTTGATGATTCTGTCTGTGTAGGAGCGGTTCTGGGAATGGGAGCACGTGGGAGATGTGAACCAACAATGTCTGATGAATGAAGTTGCGAGTCATGAGCACCAATATTAAAAGTAGAGTGTGTAGGACTCAACATGGGTTGTCCTGTATGTAATGAGGATAGTGCCGTAGGCACAACAAATGGTGTGTCACTAGAAGAATCACTCAATCTCACAGTTGCAATGGAAGCAGGCCCATAAATGGAAGTGGCAGTGTGACCGCACACTGGAAGCTGAGGGCCCACAGCCCTGGAAGGAGGTAAAGTCTGCACTGAAATGGTTGAAGAGATAACAGAGTCTGTATGGCTTGATAAATTGGCCCTGGTCCGGTTACAAGTGGATACCATTGTATGCTGTGCAAAGTGGCTTAACTGAATGTCTGTAACAGGAGAGAGAGGTGCCTCGTGTGCGACTGACACCCTGCTCCGAGGCCTTAAAGTTCTATTTGACACTGTGGCAGATGCAGTCACTGGTGTTATGGAAGGTTGGTGTCCAACAGTAGCTGGTACATGGAATGAATGCGATAAACCATCATCCAAATTTAGGCGCATCTGACTGGTACCCGTTGACGCTGATGGTTGTAGTGACTGGGGTGTACCCCCCTTTTTCTTCTTTGCTTTGGGCATCCTACAAGTAAAACTGTACAAGTATTAGAATACGGATGTAACACAAGTAAGTAACTGGTTGAGCGCCGTGGCCGGGTTCAATTGCGGCCGAAACAAAGCTCCTGTCATAGGGAACAAATCAAATAACAGAGCATCACCTGGAATTTGCTGCATGGAAAACTATGGACGAAAGCCTATTGGCACTCCTCAACAATTCACCATAAAACAAATCGTATTAGACAATGAGGGTGTTGAAAAGAACTGCACTCAACCAGCTAAAGACATACATATAAAAGAATCGACCAAGACATCAGTACCAGGAGCCAGGTAGAGAGACGGAATGCCTAAAATATTACGGAGGGGGAACAGACGGGGTGCCTGGGTCGAGGTAGGAACCATGACCCCCAACTGAATCATGCAGAAAGTGCACAGTCACTGAGTGCCAAAGGGGCAGACAGGACAGACTGGACGGTGGAGGCACCCAGGCACCACAAACGCTAGAGTTGAACAGATAGATGCGCAGTAGCTGCAGCTAAATAAATTAGTTCCTCCTACACGGTGTAAGTGACACGAGAAGCCAAAAGTAGCTCCGACACAAACACAGGCATTACAAGTAAGAATTGGTGTGTGAATGAATCGTCCCCCCCCTCCCCCTCCCCCCCCCCCCCCCCCCCCATGTAGTAATATTTTAGTAATATTTTTTTTTTTTTTTTGGGGGGGGGGGGGGGATTTGGGCATGGACATGGGGGGGGGGGGGGGGGGGTAATTACAAAACGCCCTGGCTCCTAGCACTCAAGACAAGAAATACCGAAAGTGTAACATAATAAAACAGGCAAAAACTGAGAGGTCAGTAATGCCAGCAAGACATAAAACGTAATAATACATGCAGCAAGTAATAAAATACAAAACGTCGGAAAACGGAGTAACTGAGAACAAAAAGCTGAAACAACGGCGTAAGATGGGGAAAAACAAGGCCCACAGTTGCACGTACCTATAATCTGGAAACCATGCTGAGAGACCAAGCAGAGGCGGCGGATCTTGGGCTAACATCTGACGTCAGGAGGTGAAAATCACCCATCGCGGATGAATCCTGCAAACCAAAAAGGTGCGCGTGCAAAACAATAATATTAAGGAGGACCGCGAAGAACAATGGACGGCGTAGCATTGTACACGTAACCACAAAGGGTCAAAACGAAACGACCTCCGAACATCGGAACCACCGATCGAGGATGTCTCAATTCTTAACAACGGACTGGTCGGCTGTGTGGAGTGTCTTAATTCCCGAAAGAATGGCGGAGCGAATATTTCCTTTGAATGCCCGTAAGCCCTTCGTATTCAAATGAACGCCATCTGAAACTTTAGCACGAATGGATAAAGACAAACGTTTTTGTCGCCAATAACGGACAGAAGCCGAGTGCCCACTTAAGTCTCTTGACAATTTGGTGCTCAATGCGTCGATCTGGTGATTGAAACGTGCAATATCCTGCGGATGGGTAGAAAATACTTTGCGGGGTTCAGGCAATTTAATTCTAAAACGGTGAAGAATTTCACAAACAAAAATCTCATGAGCCGGTGTCTTCCGCTCCAACTGCCAAATAAAATCCTGAAGCTTCTGAAAAACTGACTCCGGGGATGCAGCTGAAAGATCATTTCCCCCTAAAACTAATTATGATATTGGGAGCAAACAGCTCAATCTGACGACGATGAGCGCAGGTGATTTTGTCGAAAGTTAAACCACTCACACCGAAACATTTAATGACCACGTGGGAGACGGATTGATCAAAGTTAAGGGAATCTTCAAAATGGTGGGCCAACGGGCTACTCGCTCCAGTTGTTTGTGGTAAAAGGTACTCTGCAAACCTGCAGACAAAACTACTCCCAAAAACCAATACTTTGTGTACCATTATCAATATCAGGACGGGAAGAGAAAAGTACGAAGTACAATAATGTAATAAAATTAACGGTACTAACCTGTGGAAATCCGACGAAAATTCCTGATATTGATGAGATGAAATTGAATTGAAAATTAAAATGAGTGCGTATACGTTAACATAAAACAAAGGAATGGCTAGTGACGCCTGAAATGACGCTTCAATTTCTGAAAGATGTCCAGCTGCTAATCTGATTGGCTAATAATTAATATAAGGTGTGAACTTTTAGCCTGGAGAGATGAGCAATTAATAACTGCTGATGCCCTCTATTGTTCAGTCTACAAATTACTATATCAGCTGGACACTTTAATAACACATCATATGACCCAGCATAAATGCTTTTACAAGTAAAATTTCTTTAATTTAAAATAAATTATCTACTACCAGTAACAAACGCAGTTGTCGTCCCAGTTGCCATCACAAGACAGTATTTATTAATTAGCAGAGAAACTGACATGCAAAAGCAATTGAACTAATCCTCAACGCTCGTGACCACGGTGGGTCACAGTGTTTTGAAAACTGTCTTCCACTGATCAAACACTGCGGTCCACTGGAACTCCACGGTGGAGAACACACCGCAGTGGCGTTTTTGTTTCAATCCACATTGAACGCACTGTAATGTTAGTTATAAGAAACCAAATTAAGTTAAAAGATTAAAAAAAGGCAACTCATTCATGTAAATATCTATGTGCAAAAAACAAACTTATTTATGTTAATATCTATGTGCAATGTATTATGTTTCTATAGTTTATCGCCGCTTGTTAAAAGTTGAAACACTTGAATGAAATAAAATATATCAAAGCCAATGTTCTTGTTATTGTTGCTCTGTTATCAATGAAGATAAGTAATTAATTGTACACGCCCACTCATAAATAGTTCCTCTATAAATAGACAGCACTAATCTAAATTTAGCATCAGTAACTGGGGTATTAATTGACCAGTCTCATATGGGTACTGTACACGTAATGACACTGCATATATTTAACGATGAGCACAACTTTTAATGCTGGATAACCCTTTACCCAATGCAAAAGATATCAAAATTTATTATTATAATTTTTAGGTTTTTTTAAGTTTTCAGAAATTTCAACAAAACCATATCATATTGCCCTCTAATTAGAACGATCTTGACAAGCTCTTTCCAATGAAGGTTCACATAATATGGTTTTATAGATTACATGGGAGGATCCAGCTGATTTGTTAGGTAAATAAAAATATTTTGCATAGAAAACTTTCAATAGTAGTTGATGTCACCTTTTACACAGACAGAAGTTGAAATTTCTCTATTTTTGGCTTGAAAAAACTGTTTAATATTAACCAAGTGTTTTAACTCATATCTAAAAATTGAATACAGTTGACATTTATTATTGCAGATGATGATGGCGATGAAGAAGGATTATCAGTAAATCCAGTGAGTCAGTCAGGATCAAGGCCAACTACACCAACATTATCTGGTAAGTCAGCATGCTATCCATTAGCAAGGCTAAGCTCTGTTTTATAGCAGGCTTATTAATATATTTATCCACCATTACCACTGTCCCAGACATTTCTAAGCAAGCTCATTCAAAGAATCGGGTCAAATGCTTAATTTTGAACCCCCCAAATTAAGCCAAATTACCCCCCCAGAAATACAAAGTCCTGTTAAGTCATCTATAAATGTTGTCTGCACCTGTGCAGAGATCCAGGAAGAGCCATCAATTCTCGCGCTTAATCATTTTTTTGTTTGGCCTTTGTATAAACAGTTGTCTGTTTACTTGCACTTTAAAAATTTCAAGTTTGATGGCTTCCAACATCCGATCAGTCAGAAATGATGATTTGTTAGATGTTCTACAGGAATTCAAGGAAAGATGGCAGACAGAACAAAATTCATCAGGACAGTGTTTTCTAAAATAGTTACTTGAAAAGTTTTAGAATCTTGCATTGTCCTCGTTTGGTATTTCCCTGATGCATAAACATTCATTTTTTAATTGTATAATGATGTTTGCACATATCGCCTTCAACCAATATTTGCTTCTTTGCACTGATATGTGTATCGTCAAGCAAAGTATCATGGTGTACTGGTGCACCAGTGTATCTTAACACCCCTAATTATCTGGGGTGTTTAGCAGAATTAATAGGATTACTTCTCTTGGAGTTAGAGCATGTGCAACATAACTTTAAGGCTCATCAGACATTTTGAAGGCTGTCTTTCCATATTCTTTCTTTTAGCCTCAGAATTGTGAATCCAGGATCAGGGTACATAAGGCATACACCCCTGTCTCTGCACATAACATTATTATGTTTTAGTATATTATAATAATTGTAACACAATAATGCTACAAAAATTAACTTAGGCCTAAAAAGGTTTAAAATCTGTTTCTCATGCCCTCCCACACGGTCCTTTTTGGTTGCCGCATGCTATCTTTTTATAACCAATGCAAACTTAAAAAATTAAAAATAAAATGGTTGATGTCTGATATTTTACTCACGTTAATGTAACTGATAAATTTGTCCCTTAAGTGTAACAAGGTTTTGCAATGCATTAGCATTGCAAAGCCTTCTTGCTCACAAGGAACGAAATACACCACCAACCATGCTATTCTGTAGATTATGAGGCCTAAAACATTAAACAAACCAAGAAAATGAACTTTTGATGGCAAAGAAATAATTACAAAAATCAAAAATAAAATAAAAAAATGCTCGCCCACATGCAATTTTATAAAAAATGGCCTGAGAAACAGAAGATCTACTTTGTGGTGCCTTATTGTGTTCTTGTTAGTCCCCTTTCCCGTTTTGCATTCTTCTCCAAAACTTTGAGGAGTGATCATGTATTTATTTACCAATAGACCTTATATTATCACATTCATTTTCTGAGTCTCTCTCTTTTCATGAGCTATAAAAGTTAAGCTCATGAGGGTGGAGATATTTTTATACAACAACCAATGGCTCAGACTAGCTGGTGCTAACTCAAAAATTAATCCAGGGCCAATCACAAATTTTGCCCCCCAGTCCCCAAAATTTGCATGCAAAACCAAAAAATTGATGTCCAATCTGGTCCTCCATACTTTTCGGATCTGCGCATGCACAGTATCCAGGAAGACACCGAAATTAGCACAAACCATCATTCTTTGTTTAGCCCTAAAGTCAGCAACAATGAACTGACATCTGTGCTTTTAAATCTCATTTTTGAGGATGCCAGACACAAATCAATGGTAAAATTGGTGGATCCAAGCACAGTTACTGGAAGTTGTGGATACAACCACTTTTTTCACTGATAACAATGAAAGCACCATGTCAGTCCTGACCCCATGTTACACATCAGTAGTCTATATAATAATAGACAAGTAATGAAAGCTTTTTTTGCCCTGACCGATACCCCCTTCCCAGTTCATTTGTGAATTCGTTCATTGAACAAAGATTCATGAACACAGTTTTCTTGTACAGATATCCACAAGGTATTTAACTTCATGTTTATCATACATTAATAATCAAATCATCATACTACGGTTTCTTTATTTGATAAAAAAATCTCTCCGTTCGGCGTTTTTGCCCACGACTCGACGCCATTAGAACAACAATGATGTCGTTGCTAGGCTGTACAAAAGTTAACCCGGAAAGCGAAACTACGCACTGCGTTGTTCTTGTGCTGCAGACGAACAGAAGAATAATGGATGTGGGCTATAATGTAAGAGTCTTCCCTGCAAAACAATTGTTGCACCCCTGTCCTCGAGTTCTATTTATTGTCAAGGGACAACCAACTTGTCCGAACTTTAATAAAAAACAAAAACTGGTAGTTAATTTAAGACAGCGCTACCTTGTTGTCAGAAGTTGAAAATGCAGGAAGGTTTGAAAGGAATATGTATTGGCGGGCGGAAAGGGTATTAGATGTAGGCTATGGGCCTATATGACAGACAGGGGGGCGGTCAGAGTGATCTGTATAAAAAGGAAATTCTATTGCATCTCTTTTTTTCAATGCCAGCTAGGAATCGTGACATTGACAACATTTAAATTTAATGCTGAACAACCTTAAGCGCGTGGGAGGGGGGGGGGGGACGGGAATGGGTTGGGAGCGGCGAGGCTTGTTGTAGGCACATATTATTCAGACGAAGCACTTGGCCAATTAGCATATCTCGGGGTCTCGACAAACAATCTTTCCCGGAGACATTTTTCTTGAAAAAAAGAAAAACCTTTCTAGAAAACCCACTGTGAGCATTTGTGCGTGCCTTTGGGAGTCGGTGGGAAGGCAAGGGCAGTGATGCTTTTAGGGGAACGCCGTTCCCCTTGACCCCTTCTACTTGCTGCCGCAAACGTTCTTCCTCCTCAATTGCCAAACTTGAACTGGCTACATAAAAAATTACCTGTTACTTGCATGATGAGTGAAACGTAAAATTAGAAGCTGGTGAATGGGAGGAGGGGGCTGATAGGCGCAGACTTTCAGATGTGGTGCTTGGTGGATGAAGATCAACAGCCCTCTGCCTTATTAACGGCCCTCGACTCTCGGGCCGGTAATAAACCCTCAGGCTTTTATTCATTCCTCTCGGGCCGGTAATAAACCGCAAGGCACTCCAAACTCATGGTATTGTTATATTATTGGAAGATATCTTCAGAATCTGTAGTTTATGTTAACTTGGCTGCTCGCAGTTACTGGCTTTCTTGCCTCTAGATTCATGGATAAGCCTATTGTGACTTTTTCCCAATTAAAACAAAAATTATACACATCTGGCCAAACCATGGTCGGCCTGGGGATTTCCAGACTCCTGCCCACGGGAACCCTGGGAAGTAAAGCAGTGCCTATTCACTGCGGTAAACAGGCTCTGTTTTACTGGTAAAATAGGACCCAGTCACCAATTCTTGGGAGGTGTAAACCCTCTCTAAAATTGGCAGCATGGCTCATTAACGCTCACCCTTGGTGTTGAGTTGATATTCATGTTGTGGGCATGATTAGCCATTGTTAAAAAATATGTGACCTTAAACACCAATAAATAAAAAATTCTCTAGACCCCCCCCCCCCCCCCCCCTGGTGGGAGTCATATGCCGACATTGGGGGAATGTTGGGCGCCACCCCTAAATTGCGGCGCATTTCCAAAGTCAAATAACCTGAGAGAACGAAATAAGCAACACTAATGAGATGTATAAATGGGGGTAGGCCTAGACTTTATTTATTTATTTAATTTTTTCCTTGATACTGCTGCCAACATGTCCAACTTCTAAGTACTTCCTTTTTCTTATCATAAATAGCATAAAACATACGACTGCAGTCTAAAAATTCACTGACTATCACTCTGAAGCAGATGACAAGAACTTGGTTCGTTTCAGTATTCCGCAATCATTTTTAGACGGTATTTTTAGACATTCGAAACGTTACGTCATCATTGTTGTTCTAATGGCGTCGAGTCACGGGCAAAAAAGTCGAACGGAGAGTTTTTTTATCAAATAAAGAAGCCGAAGTATGATGCTTTGATTATTAATGTATGATAAACATGAAGTTAAATACCTTGTGGATAGCTGTACAAGAAAACTGTGTTGATGAATCTTTGTTCAATGAACGAATTCACAAATGAACTGGGAAGGGGGTATCGGTCAGGGCAAAAAAAGCTTTCATTACTTGTCTATTATTATATAGACTACTGATGTGCAACACGGGGTCAGGACTGACGTGGTGCTTTCATTGTTATCAGTGAAAAAAGTGGTTGTATCCACAACTTCCAGTAACTGTGATCCAAGGACATAATTGGATGATGGAAGTGAACAATGGTGGTTAGGAACATTCAGGGCTGTAACTTTATAATTTTTATCAAAATTATTTCATGTTTCCCAATTTCGGGACATGTGCCTGACGTCATCATTCTTGCTAATGATTTATCCACTGTTTGTTAAGTGTTCCTTCCATATCCTTCCTTGAAGCCCTCCTGTTAAACTCTCAAGCTTTTTGCTTATTTTTATTGAAATTTTTTATTAAATTTCTTGGGAGTTTAACGTGTATTACAGAATGTTTATTCTGTATATCCCCTTGGTTATGTCCACACCCTAGGGGTGTTGGGTCATTTGGGTCATGCATCTTCTATCCGATGTATCGTTTTTTCTTCATCTGAAGATCTTGCCTTACATCTGGTAGCTTTTAAATCTGTTTCTGACCTTGAGCCTTTTTTATTCAGTGCCTGAGGTCTTGTTTCCGGTTTTTTCCTTGATGTTGTTTACATTGGCAACATCCTTTACATATATGTAGTTTCTACTTATTATTACTATAGGATTGTTGTAAGGTACATGTTTTAATATTCCGGTATTGTGGCAATAATTTTTGGATTTTGTCCACACTTAGGCTCTATTGGGATACCCTTGGGCTCTTCATGTTCCCTTTGGGAACATGGGATTTTGCCAAAAAATTTTCTAAAGATTTTTTGAAATTAATTTTTCGATTTGTATTTTGATTATTGATTATTATGTATCTTTATCATATATTTATTATGGAGTTGGTGGGAGTTCAATCGACTTTGTTTGATTAATTATGAAAGCTTATTGCTCAAAATGCAAGGCAAGGAAGTCTTCCTCAGATTTACATGCTTGTTGCCTTGCTTGTAGTCAATGTACTCCAGCGAATTCTTGTCCTACATGTGTTGATTGGGATGACAAACTTTGGACACGGGTGTCACAATATGTTGTTAGCAGTGAGAGGACAATGCCAGTCCTCTCACCGCAGAGTCATTCAAGTTTCTCAGTTTCTTTTTCAGAGGAACAAGAACATGGTGATGGTTGTGTGACACCTACCAAAAGTGTGCTACCATCGTGATGCCAGGTATGTCCGTTGCGGTCGAAGGAAGTGTAGTGGGTAGAGCGAGCACCTTAAAATCTAAACATGCTCACCTAGCAACGACGAAATAGGGAACAAGCCAACTCGGCGAGGTCAGAAAGGGCCATGAGCGGGAGAGGTCCCTGTCTATCCCACTAACATCTGTGGCCAGATGTTGTGGTGAAGAACTTGCGCGGGCCGGAGCATATGCCCACACCTGACATTCGGGATGCTCCGTATAGATTGCAGCCGGCCTCGGCTACAGTCACGGCTTCTTCCACTTCGAAGATAAAGCACATTCGTCCGCATCCTAGCTACCCGACTTTGGATATCCAGCCTGCTGTGCGAAGAAGGGACCACTCTTCACCCATGAAGTCGGACCATCTGGTAGCTATGGAGAGGAGACCTCAATCATCGGAACGTTCGGAGAAGAGATCCATCTCTGACACACCGTCCCAGGAGCGGCAAGCGGCTAAGAAACAGAAGACCGCTGCTCCTCAGGCCTTGATGACGGACTTGCTGTCACAGATTGCGCAGCTGATCGCAGCATCCCAGCAATTGCAGGTGCAGCCTCCCTCAGATTCAGAACCTGAATGGATGGTGCTGGGTCGGTCCAGTCGTCTGTTCATGCAGATGCAATGGACCAAGATTTGCAAATGATTCTCTCGGATGGTGAAAGGGATAAGGAAGAGGATTACCCTTCCCTTTCGGAACAGCGCATGGTTGCGATGGATTTCATCCATCAATACTACCCTGAATTTGTTCCGATGAATCAGAATGCTGCGACAACAAGAGAGAAACCGCTGGCGTCATTGGACGCAGACTGTATATGGACAAAGGAAGAAGTTCTTTCCTTTCCGGTTCAGTCTAGGCAGGTGTCGCAGGCCTTCGGCCATGTAGAGAAGACCATATTCAATCTCTCGAGTGCGAGGAAAAAAGGCGGTTTCTTAACTACATCTTCCATAAACATACTGTTTCTTGGACCACGTTCATTTAAAACGGTCAGAGAAGATGTTCAGAGAACTCCTCTGTGTTTGGATGAGCAGGCCGGGGATCTAGATGTATCCTTACCTGCATCATTCACTATTCGCTCAGACACAATTGAAACAGCAATTTCATCAAGTAGAGCGAATTTGGACGCAATGTCTTACACAGATCACCTTACCAGAGCTATGGCGCAACGTCTCAATGGGAAGGAATTTGAGGACATTCGTACCTTTCTTAGAGTTCTTTCCAGGGCAATTATGTACACCATGTATAACTCCACCCTAACAGTGGCTAATCTGGAGTTAATCAGACATGATGCTGCCCTTGCATCGGTATCACTTATAGATGACAAGGTGAAAAACTGTCTCTGGGTCGCTCCGGTCTCCGGACATACTATTTTTGATGACAAGCTTTTGTTAGTCTATGAACAGGCTACTAAGAAAACGTCAAGTGCTCTGCTATTGAAGTCGGCATCTCAACAACCTGATTCAGCAGACAAGAGTAAAGGAGGGTGTTCCAGACCTAAAACATCAAAAGGGAACTCCTCACGAGAGTACAAGAAACCCTCTTACAATTACTCTGGAGGTCGTCAATATAGCGACTCGGGAAAGGGGCGTAGGTCTGATTGGGACTATCGGTCAGACGCCCCTAGGCCGACGGGATGAGGTTCTTCGTGAGAAGTACATAGTTTCTCCTCCCGTAAGCCTCGTAGGTCATACAGGTGATGTTCAAGACCTCTATTGCTTGCCAGTTGGTGGAAGGTTATCAAACTTCACGAGAAACTGGATAGCAGTCACGGAAGATCAGTGGGTGAGAAGAGTAGTCTTGGATGGCCTACGGCTATCATTCCAAGCGAAACCCCACTAACAAGATGTCCTTTCAAAAGAGAGTCTCTCCTAGCGGAGGTACAGGCTCTCTTATTAAAGGAAGCAATAGAGGTCACCGAGAATCAAGATTCTCAGGGTTTTTACAGTCACCTGTTCCTCGTACCGAAGCCAGATGGCTCGTTCTGACTGGTAATAGACTTGTTGAATGAGCTGGATAAACAAGCTTATCGTGGCTCCAAAGTTCTATATGGAGACCATTCGGTCAGTAAGAACGAGCATTCGAGTGAACGACCATGCGGCAAGCATAGATCTAAAGGATGCGTACTTTCATGTCCTGGTACATCCAGCATTCAGAAAGTTCCTACGATTCGCCGTACAAGGGAAGGTTTATCAGTTCAGAGCAATGTGCTTTGTTCTAAACCTGGCTCCCTGGGCATTCACTCAAATAATGAACTTGGTAATGTCATACTTCCAAGCTCATTCGTCTGCGGTAACGTCGGCTTACTTGGACAACATTCTGCAGAGATACGGCAACAGAATTATTCTTCAGAACGATGTTCAGAATCTGCTTCTATTACTCCGATGTCTCGGTTTCATCATAAATGAGAAAAAGTCAGATCTAGCTCCGTACAAGTCGTCTATTCACTTGGGGATGAGCTTCGAGACTCACAACAATCTGGTTCATCTGCCATTACCCAGAGCGAAATTAGTCAGTTGTTATCCTCGCTTTTGTCTACACTCAGATGCATTAATAGTGAGGGAATTCATGCGACTGTTGGAGCTGTGTGGAGCGGCTGCAGATCTTATTCCGATGGGCCGCCTGCGCGCACGTCCCCTCCAGATACTCTTTACTCAGAACTGGAGTGTGAAGACGCATTCGCTCGAAACCAGTATTGTTTTAACAGACCTAGCAAAACAAAGGGTTCAGATTTGGGCAGATCTTCAGTGGTTAACTCAGGGAGTTCCTCTGCAACTGCCAGAGCTGGCTTTCTCGATTATGACGGATGTGAGTCAGATGGGTTGGGGCTCGACCCTAAGTCCCGCAGACTTAAAGTGTCAGGGTCTTTGGGATCCTCGGTTCCTAGAGAAGCACATAAACATCAAAGAGATGATGTCAATATGGCTAGCGCTACAACATTGGATTCACATAATCACGGACGTCCATGTTCAAATTTGGTCGGACAACTCGACAGTAGTAGCGTACATCGTGAACCAGGGCGGCACCCATTCATTTCCGTTATGCCAACTAACAGAGAAGATTATCCTATACATCATGAATCATCATGTTCATCTTTCTATCTGTCTACCGGGTCGTCTACGTACTAGCAGACTCACTCTCTTGGAAAGGTCGCCTGTTGCAATTGGAGTGGACGCTCAATAAGCGAGTATTTGGGCAGATTTGCTACCAGAGGGATCGCCCCATGATAGATCTGTTTGCGACACACTAGAACAATCTGTTACCGTCATTCGTGTTGCCATGCCCAGACCATTGAGCGTATGCAGTAGACGCTCTGCCGATCTCATGGGGATGAATGATAGGATACACGTATCCTCCAATTCAGTTGATTCAGTAGATTATGTTTAAGATCAAACAGTCTCATTGTGAATCCTACTAGTAGCACCTCTGTCATCACAGAAACCTTGGATCAGTCTTCTCAAGTGTCTGTTATGGGATGTTCCCCGGAAGCTTCCTCCACGAGAGGACCTTCTTTATCAGGGGAAGTTTTTGTTCTTCACGTCCGTCTCTGCCCATAGTGGCATAATGGAGTTGGTTAGACATGAGGGAACCATTGCGGTTCCTATATTATTTTATGACTAACACAAGAAAAATTAAGTAATGCGGGTGAGGAGGGTTCGATATGACTTTGAATCCCCCTCCCACCGCCAATGTGTTTAGAGGCGATTACCGGGGTCGTGTTCTATGGTGACCTCATGGGCACATCCACTTTTTAGTTCGTTGGTTTCCTGTGATTGTTCTTCTATATGTCATATACGAGCACATAATTCGTCATAAATAAATTGCTAGTCTTTGGGTACCCCGGAGGCTGCATAGCCAGTTAACTGGTATTCAGATGATTACATGCAGGTTTTCAATGTTCACATGCATAATAATGGTTTATTAGGCAGACGAATTATTGTATGTTATGGGCCTTAGAAATTACGAATTATTTCGGGGGCGGTCTGGGTCGAGCCTGTTAATCATACCTACTTCCATTTCTAGATCCAGGTTTCTATTAAAGTTGGTACTCAATCGAACACACCTTGTTTACCCTCTCGTATATTTGTACGTTTATAGTGTCATAGATATCGGATAGTACACATCGGGGAGTGTTGTTACTGGAATTTATTGTACGCCTGAATGGGGTCGCCTGTGGGTTACCTCGGAAGTGTGTCACTTTCCAGAGATCGTTCATTGTGGTTCTATTGGACATGTGTATGTTATATATTATATCTCCGGTTTTTGACGTATTTGCATATAACGAGTCCGGTGTACGTTATATAGCGGGAGATATTAATTACCGGGATCGTCGCTATAGCCTTAGCCTCTGAAGTGGCATTAAGCACCATTTATTGATAATAATTAATACCCGAGTACCTGTTCGACAAATATTTATATTGTTTTTTGGAACCATTTTTTACTGATTCCAGAGCACTGCCCTTTTTCTGTTTGAAGATTCCTGCAAAAGAAAAGGTGGGGGGGTGTGTGATTTTTTACCTCTCCTCTGGCTTGATAGGTATGTAACTATGAGGAAAGCTGTTTTGTCTGTAATTATATCCTGGAGTTTTATTATATATGGCGTATGTTTGTTGGCGATATTCTCTCATTCTCATATACGCCATCCTAATTTTTGGGGCTTAGTCCAGGCTAACCTTAAAAATTGGGATCTTGTTACATCCAATTAGCATAGTCTTCATGCTAAATATACGGAATTACTTTACTTGAACTGGGCTCCTTTTTGTATGATATGTCTTCTCTATTACTGTATAGAGAGACATACATGTAATTCCTAATAATTTTTAATTTTCTTTCACCCTGGATTACAGAATTGGAACGATGTTGATCTACTAATTCTGAAGTCCTAGGCTCTCCACCTTTTTACAATTCAGCTAGTCTGGGCCATTGGTTTACAGTGTAAAAATATTATAAATTTAAAGTAAATTGTATATTTTTATACTTACCAATGGCCCAGACGGAGATGGCCCTCCCATGAGTGGGCACTCATACCTCCCCGCTGAATTTTTATGTAGTACTCTCTTCTACAAAGAATGATGTAGGCGCCAATTCTGGTCACTTCCTGATGTCTGTGCATGTGCAGAGAGTAAATGTATGGAGGGCCAGATAGGACTTTTAATTTTCGGTTTTGCAAGCAAATTTTGGGGATTGAGGGGTTCAGAATTTGTGTTTAGCCCTTAATAACTTTGAGTTAAGCCCCAGCTAGTCTGGGCCATTGGTAAGTATAAAAAAAATATACAAATTACTTTAAATTTATAATTTTTCGGTTTTGCATGCAAATTTTGGGGATTGGGGGCAAAATTTGTGTTTGGCCCTGGATTAATTTTTGTGTTAGCACCAGCTAGTCTGGGTCATTGGTAAGTATAAAAAATATACAAATTACTTAAAATTTATAATTTTCGCCCTCTTGGGCATTTTTAAATTCTTTATCATACATGAAGAAGGCTGCAGTCTAGACCCAGCCTTCTACACTCACCTCAATTACATAAGATAACTAATATCTGGGGCTGGTGACCAAAAAGCCTTTAGGTTCACTGTTACTTTCACATAATGTTCATACAATTCATGTTACAGGTTATGCTTGTCATTTATTGTGATTTGCTTCTTCTGTTTTTGTGTAAACAATATTTTGGCACAAAACAGAGTGGGATGGTGAGCTTGGCACTGAGTTTGCGGTTTACTTTCTCTGGATTAGAAAGTGTTATGGCCTCCTTCTCTTTCATTTGTTTGGTGTTCCACGATTTATGCCTATGCCTGGGTATTGGTATATTTTAACTCATTACTCATATCTAAATATAAAATTATTTTATGTAATGCTTAGATAAGTCAAATTCACTAAGAAAATCTGGCAGGGCGAAAGCAGTCTTGTGTGTGAACATGTCACACAAAATTAAAAAGTTGGAGGAAGAGCTAAAAGTAGATCAATAAACTGAAAGGACTATTATACATTCAGGTCTGCCTCTAATTTTCATTCTCTCCATTGGCTTGTTGTACATATATTAAATTTACAGTCACTACATCAACAAAGTTACATGAAAATAGTTTCCAAGAATGGGATGATAACATATGTGTGTAAATATACCTAATACTAATAATTCTTCAGCTTTCCACCGATTTGCGCAGTCCTCTATCGAGGAAGCCTACATTAATCTGATTACTCACCTAGTTACCACCCCCCCCCCACCCTTCTAATCTCCCAGTATTCTGATACAAACCTATGTGGCAGCTATTAACAGTTGATATGTAAATGTACAGAACATTTAAGTGATATTAGGACAAAACTGGTGGTAATCTAGCAATTATGGGGATGTAGATAGATAAGTCACTTATGCATGTAAAATTTATCTTGCAGAGTCATGTGGTAAAATGAGCCATTTCATGAAGTTTTTATGGTGTGAGTCCTTAAAAGTCCTTGAATTTGTATAGGTGCTTGAAAATCCTTGATATTATGTTGAAAAGGTCCTTGAATTTACTGTTCATTTAAGTGCAGAAACCCTATTGTTCACTCACACCTCTCTGCATTCAACTAGAAACACTTAGTAGGCACAAGAAAAGAATGATAAAGGGTGGGAATGGATGGCACTTCTTGCTCTCTGTGCATGTACAGAGATCATGTATGGAGGACTATGGAGCACACTTTATTTTTATCCCCCACTTCAGGGGTGGGGGCTATATTGTCATTACCCTGTACATCTGTACATCCATATATACGTCCATCCATCTGTCGAAACTTGTGTGAGCAACTCCTTCTACATTATTGAACTGATTTCAATGAAACTTCTCAAATATTATAACTAGTAAGTGAACATGTGCATATTCCAAACTTTTTCATCTGCGACAATATTATCCAGGTTATCTCCCCTGAACATAGATATATTATGGATTTTCAAATTAGATTCTTGTGTGTGCAACTCCTTCTATGTTATTGAACTGATTTCGATGAAACTTCTCAAATATTATAACTAGTAAGTGAACATGTGCATATTCTAAAATTGTTCATCTGTGACAATTTTAACCAGGTTATCTCCCCTGAACTTAGATTTATTATGGATTTTCAAATGAGATTCCTGTGTGCGCAAATCCTTCTACATTATTGAACCAATTTCGATGAAACTTCTCAAACATGCGCATATTCTAAATTTTTTCATCTGCGATAATTTTAACCAGGTTATCTCCCCTGAACTTAGATTTATTATGGATTTTCAAATGAGATTCTTGTGTGTGCAACTCCTTCCTTATTATTGAACTGATATCGATGAAACTTCTCAAACATTATGACTAGCAAGTGAACATGAGCATATTCCAAAATTTTTCATCTGTGAAAATTTTAACCAGGTTATCTCCCCTGAACTTAGATCTATTATGGATTTTCAAATGAGATTCTTGTGTGCACAACTCCTCCTACATTTTCGAACTGATTTCGATGAAACTTCTCAAATATTATGACTAGCAAGTGAGCATGCGCATGTTCCAAAGTTTTTGATCTGCTACAATTTTAACCAAGTTATCTTACTTAGATTTATTATTGGTTTTCAAGCTCACCATTCAGAGGTGCAGTCTAGTAAGCCGGAAGAGGAGATATTAATCACCTTCACTGATTGTTCTAGTTTTTCTTATTATACCCCCCGCTAATGAAGTTCAGGGTGGAATATAGGAATCGGTTTCTCTCTCCGTCCATCCATCTGCCTGCCTGCCTGCCTGCCTGTGCACGTTGTGTCTGGCTCAGAACTTTTGATGGCCTTGAAGGGTATTAATGATACTTGGTATTAATGTTGCCCACCACCAGATGGTGTGTCGCAAATAAGGTTGGAATGTCTCTACAAGGTCAAGGTCACAGACTCAGTTCAGTTTCACATACCCCCACATCCAAATCCAACTATAACAAGTCGTGTCCGGCTCAGAACTTTTTATAGCCTTGAAGGATATTAATGATACTTGGTATTAATGCTGCCCACCACCAGAGGGTGTGTTGCAAATAAAGTTGGAATGCCTGTCTACAAGATCAAGGTCACAGACTTAGTTAAAGTTTACATACCCCCACATCTGAATCCAACTATAACAAGTCAAGTCTGGCTCAGAACTTTTGAATGTCTCTAAGGATATTAATAGTACTTGGTATTATTGTTGCCCACTTTCAGAGAGTGTGTTGCAAATAAAGTTGGAATGTCTGTCTTCAAAGTCAAGGTCACAAACATATTTTAACTTGTCATACCCATATCCAAATATACAAAGTCGTGTCTGCCTCAGAACTATTTATAGACTAGTGATAATTATATAGATTAGTGATGCTTGGTATTATTGTTGCCCACCATTAGAGAGTGTGTTTGCAGGGGGTATTCTTGGTCCCAAGTTGGGATAGGCCACATAAAGTTTGGCTTAAATTTTGTGGGGGTTTAAAATTAAGTGTTTGACCTGATTCTTTGAATGATCAAGCTTAGCAATGTCTGGGCCCATGGTAGGTATGATAAATATAGAAACAATTTGACATTGCCAATTTTTATAGTAAATATTCCTTCATTGGACAAAGCCGATGTGATGTACTGGCATGTGGGTGGGAGGGTACATGTGTTTTTTGTTGAAGTTGGGAGTTTGTGGAATTTTGCCTTGGTTTCAGTGTCAAATTGGTTTTTAATAGAATAGAATAGTCAGGTTATGGTTTGGGATTTCTTTTTTAAAATTAATTTTAAAAGAGGCAATCAAAAGAAAAATTCCAAAACATTTTCAATATAAAATGATAATTAACCAGATTGGTATCCCCATCAAAATACCACAAATTCAGTTTAGTTTGATCACAGGCACCCAGAAAAAAATCAGTTAAGGACCAACATCAAAGAAAATAAGTTGAATATCATTTTCCTGTTTTGAGACACGTCATATCACCAGCTTTTAAAGCTCAGATTATAACAAATAAAACAAAACGTATGGATTGAAATGTAACATATACTATTCAAGAAAAGTAGGGCATATTTGATAAACGTGAGATATGTGAAGAAATATTTTTATATTTTCATCAAAAAGACGAGGCTTTGCACTGTGACATCTGGTGAATGATTTCAGCGATGGTTGGGTGTCTGACAAGCACACATTCCATGCACTGAGCTGTAGAAGACATGGACGGTCAGTCAGAGAATTTACCACATTCAGTCCAAGACCTCATTACCTTGTAAATCCTCCTCGGTTCGTGACACAAGCGCAGATCCAATGGCATACTCCTCACCAAACGTCCAGTATCAGGATGAGTGATGTTATTCCTTTCTTCCTGTAGTGCAGTGGCGAGTTCCTGGACATTGGAAGGGGGCTGATGACATTGGAGCTGCCTGCCAAGCATATCCCAGACATGCTCTATTGGTGAAAGGTCTGGACTTAGTGCTGGCCAAGGCAGTGTAGTTATGTTCTGCTCCTGGAGGAACTCTGTAACGACATGGGCCCTGTGTGCTCTTGCATTGTCATCTTGGAAAATGAATCGGTGGCCATGACATCGCGTAAATGGCACCACATGAGCTGCTAGCATGTTGTCACGGTAGTACTGCCCTGTGATACGCCCTTGGATGACATGTAATGCTGTTCTGCTTGTCATGGTTATGCCTCTCCACACCATAACTGATCCACCACCAAAACAATCGTACTGCTTAACGGTTACATCATGGTATCATTTGTTCCACAACTCCCACTCTGTTTTGCCTGTCGTGGAAGTCTTGACTTAACCTCGATTCATCAGAAAACATGACGTTGCTCCACCGACGATTGTCCCTGCACTGTCGTGCTCTACACCAATTATGTCTTGCTGCAGTGTGACGTTCAGTCAAACATGGAATTATTCGGGGTCGTCAAGCGTACAGATTCCAGCTGTGTAGGCAATTTTGGATAGTCTGACCGCTGACTCGCAATCTGTCATCCGGTGCAGCTGCTGTCCAATTTCTGTCTGAGGCACTTTGATGGCGGTTACATTATGCTGTGGTTCGGATGAAACAATCCTGGTTAGCAGTTGTCGCCCTTGGATGACCTGACCGACGTCTGTCATCAACATTGCCTGTTTGACGGTAACATGACCACAACCTGCTAATCACCGATTGAGTAACATTGAGAATTTGAGCCACTGCAGTCTGTCTGTTGCCAGCTTCCAACATGCCAAAGGCACGTAAACATTTGTGACGTGTCAGTCTTCATATACCTCAAAAGTTACGTTTCGACCAGAAACTATTCATGAATGAGTTTATACCAAGAAAAGAAGGATGAGACCTCTGAAAAAGCCTGTCCAGTACAAATGAAAATTTCAAAACGTACCCCACAGACATTAACGCGGTGCTCGTGCAAAAAGCCTGCACAAAGTTTTCATGGGCCGGTGACATTCATGATCCACACTAAACTTGGTAACATATTGATGTGTCAAATCAAGCGTATCCAATACCATTTTCCGAAAATATCAACATCAGTTTGGATATCCCCTACTTTTTTTAATAGTATATTTAATAAAAGAGTCTTTTATTGTTCGAAGTATTAAATGATGTTTCAATTAATATTCATAGCAACTGAAAATAAGATCAACAGATAAAAAAAATGTTGATTGATCAGTCAAACATGTTTATGCTTACCGTGAAAATAGGTGACAACCAGAAAAAGATGTGATATTTTTATACTGTACCAATGACCCAGACATAGCTGGTGCTAATTCTCAAAATCTAGGGCCAAACACAAATTTTGCCCCCCATTCCCCAAAATTTGCATCTAAAACCGAAAAAATCATGTCCTAAATGGTCCTCCATACTTTCCCTCCACTGCGCATGCGCAGTGTCAAGGAGGTCTTGAAATTGGCGCCAATTATCATTCTTTGTAAATTGTTTGGCCCTTCATCAGTTCACATCTGACTGATATTTGTGCTTGTAAATCTCAGTTTAAATGATGCTAGACACGTAATTATTAGAGAAATGGTGGATCTAAAGAGGAATTAGAAGGAGGAGAGGAAAAATGAGTGGCAGGAAATAATCAGGGCTGTAAATTAAAAATTTTTTATGAAATTATGTTATGTTGCCTGATTTCAAGGCATGGGCCTGTTGTTGTCATTCCTGCTGTAAAGTTACACTGCTTATTCAGTGTTTCCTCTCTCCCTTTCCTTTAAGTCCCCCCCTTGCTATTCTCCCATGCTTTTGGCATATTTTCTGTAATATTATTACTAAAATTTTCTTGGGAGTTTTAGCTGCGTAACAGAATGAATTCTGTTCTTTTCCCCATATTTACATCCTCACCCATGGGTGTTTAGGCATTGTGTTCTGCATCTACCATCTGATGTTCTGCAGTTTCTTCCCTGGAAGCCTCTGTTTTGCATCAGATAGTGTTATTATTGGTAACTGATTTCGGGCCATGTTTTTCAGTGCCTGGAGTCATGTTTCTGGTGTTTATACACTTCTTGTTTACATTGACAACGGTCTCTGTTGAGGGGGATTTCTTGTCTTTGTATTAGCTTAATCATAACAAGATACAGTATTATTATACGTAAGTGTTGCATTAATTTTTTAAAATATTTTAAAAAATTTTGTCCACACTTAGGATTTTTGGGATCCATTGGGGCTCAACGTTACTTTTCAGAAACTTGGGCTTTTCTGAAAAAATATTTTTTCAAAAAATGTTTTTGATTTCAATTATTTTTTCTATGTTAATGGATCATGTTATTATGTATCTTTGTTTTCAGGGGTTGGTGCGAGTACTAGGACTTTTTGTATTCTTTTCACAATGAAAGGATATTGTTCAAATTGTAATAAAAGGAAATCTTCCTCTGACTTTCATAATCATTGTATTAATTGTAGTCAGTGTACTCGCACTAACTCCTGTTCAGTATGTGTCAATTGGGATGACAAACATTGGAAATGTGTGTCACGGTATGTTGTTAGCGGGGAAAAGGCCATGCCGGTCCTTTCTCCGCAGAGTCACTCTAGTTTATCAATCTCTATTTCAGAGGAACAAGAACAGGGTGGTGTTTCCGTGATGTCTTCCAGAAGTGTGCCTCCGTCGTCACAGTTAAATGAAGAGCTAGCGGCAAAAGTGCTCATGGAAATACGTCAATTGCCTAAGAGGTCCCTAGTAGGATCGACGGCATTGGCATCCGCAAGCTCGCCTGGTGTAGCGACCATTCATCGAATGGCTTGGCAGCCGGGTTCATCCGTTGCGGTCCAGGAAGGAGATTTGGGTGATGCGAGCACTATAATAAGACAAAGTGCACACCCAGTGACGACGGATCAGAGGAGAGAATGGAGGAAGCCTATTAGTCCGGTTCCTAGCTCGTCCAGGTCCATCCGGGCTGCGAGCGAGAGAGGTCCCTCTCTCGTACAACAACATCTGGGACCAGATGTTGTGGTACAAAACGTTTCGCTTTCGGAGCATACGTCTGCCGCTCGGGACGCTCCGTTATATAGACAGTCCGGAGAGACTGTCGATAAGGCTTCCTCATCCTCACGGCAGCGCACACGACCGCACCTTGGCTACGTGACCACGGATATCCAGCCAACTTCGCCGATCAGGGATTCCACGGCAACCAGGTCACGCCATCCGGTAGCCAGGGACACGAGGCCTGTAGACTCTGGACGTTCGCATAAGAGAAGTATGCAGGAGTCAACATACACGGAGCTTCCAGCGGCAAAGCAACGTAAGACCGCTACTCCACAGGCCTCAGTGATGGACATGCTATCCCAAATAGCACAACTTATCGCAGCATCCCAGCAAACGACAGAATCTCTGTCGGATCAGGAATTATCCGACGATGCTGGGTCGGTACGCTCTGCTGAAGCATCAGGTACGGACGATTGAGAACTTCATAGGGTCCGACAGGATGGCGAAAGGGATTCGGAGGGTTTGGAGCTTTCCCTTTTGGAACAACATAAAGCTGCCGTAGATTTTATCCGACATTATCTTCCAGAGGTTGTTCCGTCAGACCAGAATGCTGCGATGCTGGATAAGAGACTGATAGTGTCATTGGACACAGAATTTTTTGATCGGTTCAGGGACATCGTCCCTGTGTTTCCGACACTGTCCAATAATGTCACAAGAACATTCGAATTATTGAACGATGCTATATATAAGCTTGCTACCAAAACAGGCAAGTCTGGTTTCTTGTCCGCAAATGCTCTAAATCTGCCTTTCATCAATTCAAGGAATAAATTCGAAACGGCAGGACAGGGCATACCAAGAGTTCCTCTGCGTCTAGACGACCAGGCTGAAGACCTAGAATTGTCTATACCGTCGTCTATGTCAATTCCAACCACGACGTTGGAAACGACAATAATGTCTAACAGAGTTAACTTAGACGCTTTATCATATGCAGATCACCTACTAAGGCGTTATCATTACGTCTTAAAGATAAAGAATTCCAGGATATACAATCCTCATTAAGACTTCTTTCAAGGGCAGTAGCTTATTCCACGTATAATTCCGCCCTTTCAGTGGCAAACCTGGAGTTGGTTAGACGTGACGCAGCCCTAGCTACATCCACGCGCATGGATGGTAAGGTGAAAAACTCTCTCAGAGTCGCTTCGGTCTCCGGAGAGCTTCTCTTCGACGGCAAGCTTTCAGCAATCTATGATCAGATAACTAAGAAAGCTTCGGATTCTCTGCTATTCAAATCCGCTTCCAAAAAGTCGGATACAGCAGAAAAGAGTAAGACAGGCACTTCTGGGACAAGTACGCCCAAGAGAAGTTCCTATAGAGGTTCTTATATGTCCTCTAGGTCTTATTCTAGAGACTGTCAAGGCAGCGACTCACATGCGGGACGTTATTCTGGCCGAGATAACTGGTCAGACGTCCCTAGGTCGACGGGGCGAGGTGCGAGTCGTGGAGGATGTAGTTTCTCCTTCCGCAAGCCTCGCAGGTCCAGGAGGTGATGGTTTGAACCTCTATCGTGTTCCGGTAGGCGGAAGATTATCAAGTTTTATAAATGAGTGGGCGTCAATTACGGACGACCCCTGGGTCCGAGGGGTAATTTCGGAAGGACTAAGAATATCCTTCAAACGAAAGCCTCCATTAACTCGAAGTCCAAAATGGACTCAGCTTCCGTCGAATCCGCAGAAAAGAGATGCTCTTTTATCAGAAGTACAGTCTCTTCTGACGAAGAACGCGGTAGAGGTCGTAGAAGACCAGGAATCACCGGGTTTCTACAGCCATCTGTTTCTGGTTCCGAAACCAGACAGCTCGTTCTGTCCAGTCATAGATCTGAGCTGGATAAACAAGCTGATCGTCGCTCTGAAGTTCTATATGGAGACAATTCGATCAGTCAGAGCGAGTATTCGGGTGAACGACTATGCTACAAGCATAGATCTCAAAGATGCGTACTTTCACGTCATGGTACATCCGACATTCAGAAAGTATCTACGCTTCGCAGTCCTAGGAGTTATATATCACTTCCGAGCGATGTGCTTCGGCTTGAACCTAGCGCCCTGGGCTTTCACTCGAAAAATGAACTCGGTAATGACACATTTCCGAGCTCATTCGTCTGCGGTAACGTCGGCCTACCTGGACGACATTCTTCAGAGGTACGGCAATGAGTTAACGCTTCAGAACGATGTGCAGAATCTGCTTCTATTACTCCGACGTCTCGGTTTTATAATAAACGAGGAGAAGTCGGATCTGGTGCCGTCCAAGTCATTCACTCATCTGGGAATGAGCTTCGAGACGCACAACAATCTCGTTCGTCTGCCATTAACCAGAGCGAAATTAATCAGTTGTTACGCTCGCTATTGTCTTCACTCAGACAAAGTCACAGCGAGGGAGTTCATGAGACTGATAGGTCTGCGCGGAGCCGCTGCGGATCTCATTCCGATGGGGCGGTTACGCACTCATCCTCTCCAAATTTTCTTGACTCAGAATTGGAGTGTAAAGATTCATTCGCTCGATATAGATGTTCTCTTGTCAAATCAAGTAAAACAAGAGATTCAGACTTGGGCAAACATTCAGTGGTTGACTCAGGGAGTTCTACTGCAGTTGCCGGATCCGAGTTTTACTATTATGACCGATGCCAGTCAAACAGGTTGGGGTGCAACATTGATCCCAATGGATTCGAAGTGTCAGGGTTTTGGGATCCGCAGTTTCTAGGCAAGCACATAAACATCAAGGAAATGATGTCAATTTGGCTTGCGCTACGTCACTGGATGAACATTATTCAGAAAGCACTTGTCCAAATCCTGTCCGACAATACGACAGTAGTAGCGTATATTCGGAACCAGGGAGGCACTCATTCCGTTCCGTTATTCAATTTAACGGAAAGAATCCTTCTGTTTGTTCTAGAACACCAAGTTCTACTTTCGGTCCGTCATATTCCGGGTCGTCTGAATGTATTAGCAGACTCCCTTTCACGAAAGGGTCACTTGTTGCCGTCAGAATGGATTCTCAACAAACAGGTATTCAATCAGATTTGCTACCAATGGGAGCGGCCAATGATAGACTTATTTGCGACACAGCTCAACAATCAGTTGCAGACATATGTGTCTCCATGTCCGGATCCCCGAGCATATGCAGTAGACGCTCTATCGATCTCGTGGTACGGAATGATAGGATATGCGTATCCTCCAGCGCCGTTGATTCAGCAGATATTGCTAAAGATAAAACAATCTCAATGCAAAATTCTGTTGGTAGCATCTCTGTCTCCACAGAGACCATGGATAAATCTACTCAGGTGTCTGCTGTGGGACTTACCGCAGAAGCTTCCTCCACGAGAGGATCTTCTTTCGCAGGGGAAATCGCGTCAACTCCATCACAACCCGCAAGGTCTCAACCTTCACGTATTTCCATTCTGCGGTCCTTCTTGCACGGCAAGCATTTTACAGGACGAGCAGTGGACGCAATTTCTAGCTGTAGGAGGACCTCCTCTTTGCTAAACTATGCGGCTAAGTAGAAGGTCTTTTGTCGTTGGTGTAGGGATCATTCTGTTGATATTTTTGATCCCTCCATTCCAGACATTGCAAACTTTCTGGTATACTTGTTTGATGAGATCAAACTGCAGCCTGTTACTATTATTTATAGGTCCATGTTATCTGATACCTATGCACACCATGATAGTTTACAAATTGGATCTAATGTCTCTTTATCTAAATTAGTTAGAAACTTCTCGATAAATAGACCTAGAACCCTTAGATTAATTCCTAAATGGAATTTAGCTTGGGTTCTTCTTAAACTAAAAGAAAAGCCATTTGAGCCTCTTGAGACAGTGGACTTCAAATTCTTATCTTATAAGACAGCATTTCTCTTAGCTTTCTCTTCAGCTAGAAGAGTTAGTGAGCTTCATGCACTATCTGTGGACGATTCTCACTATCGTAGTGTCGGGAACACTATTACATTTACTACTAATGTTGGATTTTTGGCTAAGAATCAGGCTCCTAATAAATATCTGGAACCTATTGTTATTAAGGCCCTTCCGTCTTCAGACGGGCATAGACCTTTACTCTGTCCGGTTAGAGCTTTACGTATTTATAAACAAAGATCTCAGTTTAACAGAAAGGGACGAAAACGCTTCTTTCTGTCTCTGATGCCTAATAGAAAGGACATTACGGTCCATTCTATTGCTAGATGGATTCAATTAACTATCCGTACTGCTTATGATAATCTATCTTCAACTCAGCAGTCTGTGCTTAAGATTTCGGCTCATGAAGTAAGAGCTCTTTCTACATCTTGGGCTTACGCAAATAGTGTGGCTATTACAGATTTAATGAAGGCTGCATATTGGTCTCAGCCATCCACATTCACAAATTTTTATCTCAGAAATATTGAGTCCATTTCTGGAGACCTACATTGTTTAGGTCCGTTATCTGTTGCTCAGAATGTCGTCCACTAAACAGTTGCAACTATAGTTATGCAGGCTTTCTGTTCCGGCAGTGACTCTGTCCTGCTGCCCTCTTCGCTCTGGGCTATTTGACCCAGGGCAAGGGGAAGGGGGGGGGGGGGGGGCGGGTGTTCCCTTAGGTTACCTGCTTTATAGTGAAAAGCAAGGGAATACCTCCTCCGGAGTCAGTAATTCTGAGTCGGTACCGGGATGGTTTTAAAGTGTAAAGCTAATGTTTAAATTCATTCATGTAATATTTTTAAAGTGTAGCTCGGTGTGAAGCATTTGTATATGTCACGTGTCAAACGGGCGTTAATATACAATCCTCGGACACTTTTAAAGAGTATAAAGAGTCTCAATTCTCTGGACTGACTTTATTTATTGGCTTACTTTAAAAATAATTAGTATAAGGGGTTATACTGGATGTTAATAGAGAACATGAATGTTATTATGCTCAATTATGGAGGGTGTTGTGTCTTTCTGATTTATCATAAATAAGAAAAATACATGTAAAGCCTAATACTCCTTTTCCTCTTGAGGGGATAACTCTATTATATATAGTTGAGCTTATTGGATTTTCCTCTATGTCCTAGGCCCTCCAACCTTTTTACTATTCAGCTATGTCTGGGTCATTGGTACAGTATAAAAATGTTAAAAAATTCATAGTAATTTATATATTTTTTATACTTACCAATGACCCAGACGGGGATGGCCCTTCCAGGAGTTGGGAACTCATACCTCCCCGCTGAGTACATAGTGCTGACCAGGCACTGCTTGTGAGAATGATAATTGGCGCCAATTTCGAGACCTCCTTGACACTGCGCATGCGCAGAGGAGGGAAAGTATGGAGGACCATTTAGGACATGATTTTTTCGGTTTTATATGCAAATTTTGGGGATTGGGGGGCAAAATTTGTGTTTGGCCCTAGATTTTGAGAATTAACACCAGCTATGTCTGGGTCATTGGTAAGTATAAAAAATATATAAATTACTATAAATTTTTTAACTTTGTGCTCGAACATTCTTACAAAACAACTTTTCAAACTAAAAACCCTTTTAGAGAGCAGTTTTCTTGAAGAAAACTCCACTTTGGGCTGAAAACTTCACTTTTAATTCTCATCTGTTAAAAATGTAAAGTGAGTAAAATAATGTTTGGCTTGTTGACATTGTTGAGGTGCAAGTTTCCAAGTGATGGAGAATTTCCAAGTTTCTACAGTCTGCAGAGAGAGAAGTGACTTCTCCCTCAATTTACCGCCTAGGCAGGAGTATGGTATATATTCCATCATTATGTAGCATGGATGCCAATAAAATCTTGATACTAAAATGACATAAAAAACATGGCTAATGTATATAATTATGATAATTTAATAATAATTTTGTATAACAATATGATTTAATATGTACATTTTTATGTAATAATACTAGTGCTGCTCAAACGAAACTTTTTTTTGTGATATACATTTGTTTTCCTTTTTTTCTTTTTTCTTGTTTGTATTTTTTATTTTTATATTTTTCATATATTCAAGGAAGAAACAGTCCTGCCATTTTAGATGATCTTGCAGATGTTGCTGGAGCTCCACCCCGCCCAGAACCTCCTGATAGACAAGTGCAGCCTAAAGATAAGTGGTCAGCAGAAACAATTATTCCCGATCGGAGTTCAAAACTGAGATCTCCATCTCCTGATGTGAGTATAATAGAAGGACTAAACATAGTCTGCAGATCTGTCCTTGTATTATTCTATCAAGTCAGTAAAGCCTTGGTATTTCCTCCATTTTCCTGAGAAATCTTGGCCCTCAATTATTTGGGAGCATTTTGCAAGGTATACATATAGTTTCATGATTTGGACTGTTAACCAGGCCTGAAAATAAGCAGTCTGACATTTGCAGAATGAGGTCCCTAGAGGGTGAATTTGATGATGCTATCCCATACAGTGAGCCAATTTATCCTCTGGGTACCTCTTTCTGTTTAGTTTTGAGACCCTGATTCAGATTGAGGTTCACAGAGGGTAAATTTAGTGATGCTACCCTGCTGTCACCCTCTGGGGACCTCATTTTGCAGATGACAGTCTGCTTATTTTCTGACTTGCTGTTAATAAATGTTATCACTAATGGAATTTTTATGTAAAGGTGGATCTTTGTGACTCAGAATATTCGAGTACTGAAGTTCACACATTGGGAATTTTTTTTAGGCTGATGACTTGCTTTTATATAACGCACTGATTGAATAGACTCGAACAACCCTTTGCAGTGATGTGTTACAAATCCGTCTTTCATCTGCAAAAGCTAGGACAAAGTTTTGTCAACAGTGTTTAAGTTTAACGGGTAAATTGTTTTTGGTAACCAGTATTTTGTCACTGGTGATAGTTTTGTTATAATTTACCAAACTTTTTCGATTTTGAGGTGAGCTGTCATTCTTGCACATCATCACACCTGCAAAATTTACCTTTGCAAATAGACAACTGTGCTTCTCGGTAACACCTATTATTAAGGAATTGGCTGCATCTGCTGAATTATATCCAAATTGTGCAGTGAAAAAAAATTCAAAAAAATTTCAACAAAACCATATCATGTGACCCCCTTATTGGAACGAGTTTGTCGACCTTGTTCTAATGAGGCATCACATGATATGGTTTTGTGGAAATTTTTTTTTAAGAATTGGGTGAAAAAAAATAAAAATAAAAATTTTGACATCATGTATTTTCTATAAATCATTAAACTCTGATCATGGGAAACAGGTCAAATAATACATGTACAATGTCTGCTAGAAAATGTGAACATTGCACAATGAATGAATTATGCCTGGAGTCAACAATAGCATGCTTTTTTTCAAATGTTAGGAGCGCGGTGGCTCAGTGGTAGACTGTTGGACTTCTATGCTAGAGGTCCCGAGTTCAATCCCCATCCAGGACAAGCCGTGTTGTGTCCTTGGGCAATGCACTTTATCCCGGTTGCCTACATGGAGGCATGATGATGCTGTGTACTAAGGCGCACTGCATGTCGATGGTGAACTTGTCTTCATTCGCTGTAACCCTGCTTGAGCGGAGCTTGAACAGAGTTAGAATGTTGAGGAGCTGATATTACTCGATGATTCTCTCTGGGTACTCTGGCTTCTTCTACCCGTAAAACTGTCATGGTCATGATTGGCCATTGTGCATAACTATGTGACCTTAAACACCAATAAATAAATAAATACTTCAAATGTTAGCGAGGTGTATACAGCACACCTCCCATAAAATAAAAAAGACTGAATTATCATTTTGTTGGGGAGTGTCTATTGGCACTTCTAATAAATTACAATAAAACACATCTATAAAAACAAACTGTCATTTGCCCCTAGATGAATATGAAAAATTCACTAAGAGTATTATAAGTTTATTCTGGCATTTAACCTTTCTAAAGTCTATGGACTATTAGTAAAGAACCGGGTAAGTTTTTTATTATTTCAAAAGGATTGACAACTTATATTATAGTCTCTCATTGGCCTTACAGCACAGACCTCCATAGCAAAGACTTTGTTGTTTTGCTTTTGCTGAACATTACTTAAGACTCTTTCACTTATGCAAAAGGTGTCTCTCTTTAGACTGGATACAGCCATTATACATCCCCTGATGATAGGATGGAACACTGTGATAGCATCAATCCCACAAGTGACCTGAAGTCATCCAGTCCTGAGAACAATTTTCCAAATGAAGGTTGAACCCAGGACTTAAAGCTTCATCGGCCAGCACATTTATAGTTTTTGGGTAAGCTGCAGTACAGAAACACTGACTCATTAAACTGAAGTCCTTGCCCAATGGAACATGGACCCCATAACATAAGGTTTTTATTCCCCCTCCCACCCTCAGAAAAAATCTGAGGAGGATATAGCTGTGGCACTGTCCATCCATCTGTAGACAGGGCCATATCCAGGGATAATTTGGGACACCTGTCCATATAGATGCTGTAGAGACAGAAACTAAAAGGAGGATTAACGTACTGAATGCAACATTTTTAAAAGACACAAAAGTTAAAATTACCATAATTCCTCCACGTGCTTTCCATATACCTGTTCCGTGCATTTGTTTTGTTTTTTTTATCAGAGTGCAATTGCCTCAGGCATTTATTTAGTCAACTAAAGCATCCTAGTTCAGGATTCAAGGGATTAGCTTCAAGTTTGCTTTAGTCATGTGTAATTTTTGCTGAATTTCAATTAATTTAGCAGACTATGGGATGGTGATTATAGATGAATACAATGAGTTTGGCTGCCTGGAGTTTGGGTCCCCAAATTGGTATACATTACCCAAAATGTCCTGGGTATGGCCCTGGAAGACAGAGTTAGTTTTTGCTCTCTAACCGAAGTTCTGTATGGCCGATCGAAACCAAACTTGACATGTGGGTTGGAGATGATGAGAGGAAGAGCCGTATTTTAGTTGGGGTCATTGCACCAAAGGTCAAGCTCATATTGACCTTGAACTTGAAAAATTTCCTGAAGTTGGTTTCTACTCTATAATTAAAATTATTCTGCTGAGCTTATAGGAATCAAACTTGAAATGTAGGTTGGGTATAATGAGAGGAAGAACCCTATTTATTTTGGGGTCATTCTGTCAGAGGTCAAGATCACAGTGGCCTTTAACTTGCAAATATTTTTATACTGTACCAATGACCCAGACATAGCTGGTGCTAACTCTTAAAATATAGGGCCAAACACAAATTTTGCCCCCCAATCCCCAAAATTTGCATCTAAAACTAAAGAAAACATGTCCTGAAAGGCCCTCCACACTTCGCCCCTACTGCGCATGCGCAGTGTCAAGGACGTTCCGAAATTGGTGCCATTAATCATTCTAAGTTTGGCCCTTCATCAGTTAACATCTGACTGATCTTTGTGCTTATAAATCTCAGTTTAAATGATGCCAGACACATAAATATTAGTGAAATGGTGATTCTAAGGAGGATAGAGAAGGAGGAGAGGAAAAGAATGTGTGACAGAATATTATCAGGGCTGTAACTTGAAATTTTTTAATGAAATTATGTTAAGTTACCTATTTTCAAGGCAGCAGCCATTTTGTTGTCATTCTGATTATTTAGTTACACTGTTTTTTTAAGTGTTTTCCTCTCTCCCTGTCCTTTAAGTTCCCCCTTGCTATTCTCCCATGCTTTTGGCATAGTTTTTGTAATTATTATTACTAAATTTTCTTGGAAGTTTTAGCTGAATAACAGAATGAATTCTGTTCTTTTCCCATGTTTACGTCTTCACCTAGGGGTGGTTAGGCGTTGTGTTCTGCATCTACCATCTGATGTTCTGCAGTTTCTTCCCTGGAAGTCTCTGTTTTGCATCAGATAGTGTATTTTTGGTAACTGATTTCGGGCCTGGGTGCCTGGAGTCTTATTTTAGTGTTTTTACACTCATTGTTTACATTTTCAACAGCCCTCTGTATGAGGGGGGGATTTCTAAAAATAATATCTTGATGTTATTTTAATCATAACTAGATACATTATTATGGTTCGTAAGTGTTGAATAAATTGTTTAAAATATTTTTAAAATTTTTGTCCACACTTAGGCTTGGGATCCATTGGGGCTCAACGTTACTTTTCAGAAACTTGGGCTGTTCTGAAAAAATATTTTTTCAAAATATTTTGATTTCAGTTATTTTTTCTATATCAATGGATCATATTATTATTATGTATTTTGATTGCCAGGGGTTAGTGCGAGTACCAGGACTTGTTTTCTTTTCTCATTGAAAGGATATTGATCAATTGTTTTAAGAGGAAGTCTTCCTCTGACTTTATTATCATTCTATATGTGGTCAGTGTACTCGCATTAACTCCTGTTCTGTATCGTATGATTTCGATGACAATATGGGAAGCGTATGTCACGGTATGTTGTTGGGGATTTGGACACTCCGGTCCTTTCCCCGCAGGGTCACTCTACTTTATCAATTTCTATTTCAGACGATCAAGATTAGGGTGATGTATCTGTGATGTCTTCCAACAGTGTGCCTCCGTCGTCACAATTAATGAAGGGCTAGCGGAAAAGTGCTCATGTAAATACGCCAATTGCCTAAGAGGACCCTAGTAGGTTCGACGGCCTTTGACGTCCGCTAGCTCGCCCGGTGTAGCGTCCATTCACCGAATGGTTCGGCAGCCGGGTTCGTCCGTTGCGGTCTAGAAGGAATTTTGGGGTGATGCGAGCACTATAAACTAACCTAATGCACACCCAGTGACGGCGGATCGGAGGGAGAACGCAGGAAGCCTTTTAGTCCGGTTCATAGCTCGTTCCGGTCCATCCGGACGGCAAGCGAGAGAGGCCCCTCTCTCGTTCAACAACATCTGGCCCCAGATGTTGTGGTACAAAATGTGTCGTAAGCGGAGCATACGTCCGTCGCTCGGGACGCTCCGTTGTATAGGCAGTCCGCTGAGACTGCTAAGGCTTCCTCTTCTCGTCAGCGCACACGACCGCACCTTGGCTGCGTGACCGCCGATATATTACCAGCTTCGCCGATCAAGGATTCTTCGGCGACCAGGTCACACCATCCGGTAGCCAGGGACACGAGGCCTGCAGACTCCGGACGTTCGCATAGGAAGTGTGCGGGAGTCAACGTACACGGAGCTTCCGGCGGCAATGCATCGTAAGACCGCTACTGCACAGGCCTCGGGAACGGACGTGCTTTCCTTAATAGCACAGTTTATCGCAGCATCCCAGCATCAACTGAATCTGTCGCATATATTTTATCCGACAATGCTGGGTCGGGACGCTCCGCGGAAGCGGGTACGGACGTCCGAAAGTTTCATCCGGTCCAACGGGATACTGAAAGGGATTCGGAGGATTTCGAGCTTTCCCTTTCGGAACAACATATGCTGTTGTGTATGTCATCTGACTTGGTCTTCTCCAGCTTCTTTCGTCGGACCAGAATGCTGCGATGCCGGATAAGAAACTGATAGCGTCGGTGGACTTAGAAATTTTTGGTTCGGTTCAGGGACATCGTCCCTCAGTTCCGACATAGTCCAATAATGTCACACAAACTTTTGAATTATTGAACGACGCTATATATATTATTATTTTATGCTTGCTAACCAAGCATTTCTGGTTTCTTGTTCGAAGAGTTATGGAGATGTCTTTCAAAAGTGTGCCTCTGTCGTCATAGTTAATGAAGAGTTAGCGGCAATAAGTGCTCATGGAATATGTCTATCGCCTACGGAGTGACATTCGCTAGCTCACCCGGTGTAGCGTACATTCATCGAATGGTTCGGCTGCCGGGTTCGTCCGTTGCGGTCTAGGAAGGAGATTTGGGTGATGCGAGCACTTTAATTACTTTAGTACTCACCCAGTGACGGCAGATTGAGGACAGATCGGAGGAAGCCTGTTAGTCCGGTTCCTGGCTGGTCCAGGTCCGTCCGGGCTGTGAGCGAGAGAGGCCCCTCTCTCGCCCAACAACATAGGGGACCGCATGTTGTGGTTCAGATATTTTACATTCGGAGCATATGTCCGTTGGTCGGGACGCTCCGTTATATTGACAGTCCGAGAGACTGTCTTTAATGCTTCCTCATCCTCACACCAGGGCACACGACCGCACATTGGCTACGTGACCTCGAGTATCCGATCAGTTTCGGCATTCAGTGATTCCACGGCGAATAGGTCGCGCCATCCGGTAGCCAAGGGACACGAGGCCTATACACTCCGTTCGCTCGCATATTGGTAGTATGCACGGGGTAGCGATCACGGAGCTTCCAGCGGCAATGCATCGTAAGACCGCTTCTCCTCAGGCCTCAGTGACGGACGTGCTATCCGAGTTAGCACAGTTGTTTCGCAGCATCCCAGCAATTGACAGTTTCTCGGTCGAATCAGGAATTATCCGACGGCGCTGGGTCGGTGCGGTCCGCGGTTGCATCAGGTACGGACGACCGAACGCTTTATAGGGTCCGACAGGATGGCGAAAGGGATTCGAAAGATTTCGAGTTTTCCCTTTAGTAGTATCGGAAGATGCCTTTCATATCTTTTGGCATTATCTTCCAGTGATTATTATTTCGGACTTCATTGCTGCGATCTTGGTTAAGAGACTTATAGCGTCATTGGACTCGGATTTTTCGATCGGTTCGGGGACATTGTCCCTGACTTACCGACGTAGTCCAATATTGTCATTACAACATGTGTTTTATTTTTCGACGCTATATATATATATACAAGCCTGCTACTAAGCATGATAGTTTAGTTTCTTGTCCGCGTTGCTCATTTCTGCCATTTTATCATTTATACAAATAGTTTATTTTGGCAGAGCAGGGCATACCGAGAGTTCATATGCGTCTAGACGGTGTGATTAAAAACTGCATATATTCTTTTTCGCCGTTTATGTCTTTTCCAATTTCAATGTTGGGAACGACATTATGTATAGTTGACTTTACTTAGACGCTTTATTATACGTAATCCGCCTTACTGAGGCGTTATCATTACGTCTTCAAGAAAAGATTTACGGGATATTATTCTCAATGTAATTTCTTTTGAGGGCAGTAGTTTGTTCACGTATAACTCCGCCCTTCAGTGGCTGATTGGAGATAGTTAGACGTGACGCAGCCCTAGCTACATCCACTCGCGTGGATAGTAAGGTTAAGAACTCTCTCAGAGTCGCTTCGTTCTCGGAGGAGCTTCTCTTCGACGGCAACTTTTCGGCAATCCATGAATTGCTCGATTTACACGTTCTCTTGTCTATCTAGTGTTACAAGAGATTCAGACTGGGGCAAACATTCGGTGGTTGACTCAGAGCTGCTTTATGTCATTGCATGAACATTATTCAGAAACGCATGCCCAAATTCCTGTCCTTTAATTCGACAGTAGTGGCGTATCTCCGGAACCAGGGAGGCACTCTTTCGTTTCCGTTATTCAATTTAATGGAAAGAATCCGTCTGTTGGTTATAGTACACCAAGTTCAGTTTTGGTCCGTCATATTCCGGGTCGTCTGATTGTTTTATCGGACTCCCGTTCTCTTACGGGTCGCTTGTTGCTGTCAGAATGGACTCTCAACAAACAAGTATTCAATCAGATTTGCTATCTATAGGAGCGCCCAATGATGATTTATTTATGACACAGCTTGCTAATCAATTGCAGACGTATGGGTTGGCTTGTCCAGATCTCTGAGCTAATATTCTTAACGCTCTATTGATCTATAGGACGGAATGATAGGATACGCGTATCCTCCGGCGCTGTTGTTTTAGCAGGTATTGCTAAGATAAACAACCACAATACATTTCTGTTGATAGCATCTCTATCTTCACAGAGATCATGAGTAATTTTCTCTCTTGTCTACTGTGGGTTTTAACGTGAAATCTTCCTCTATGTGAGGATCTTTTTCACTGGGTAAATCGTGTCATCTTTATCACAACCTGCAAGGTCGCAACCTTCATGTATTCCGTTGTGTGGTCCGTATTGCTTTGTAAGCACTGTACTGGACGAGCTTTGGACGCGATTTCTTACTATAGGAGATCCTCTTCTTCGCTATTCTATGCGGCTAAAGTGGAGGCTCTCCTGTCGTGGTGTAGGGATCATTATGTTCATATTGTTGATCCCTCCATACTACTCATTGCTATTTTTTAGTATACTTGTTTCACAAGATCTACTGCAGCCTGTTATTATTTAGGTTATAGGTTTATGTTACCTCATACCTATGCACTCTACGATAGTTTACAATTGAGTCTTTTGTCTCTTTATCTAAGTCAGTTAGTAACTTTTTGATAAATAGACTTAGAATCTTTAGATTAAATTCCTATACGGATTTTAACTTCGGTTCTTATTTAGCTAAGTAATCATTTGAGCCTCTGGAAACAGTAGTTTTCAAATTCTGACCTTTTGGACAGTAATTCTGTTGGTTTCTCTTTTACTGTAGAGTCAGTGAGTTTCATGCACTATCGATGGATGATTTTCACTTTCATAGTTTCGGAATCAATACTTCCGTTACTATTTAGGTTGGATTGTTGCAGAAGAGTTAGGCTCCTATTATCCGGAACCTATTATTTTAAGGTCCTTCCGTCTTCGTATGGGCATAGGCCTTTACTCTTTCCGGGTACAGTTTATGTATTTATAAACAGATTTCTGTTTATTACTATGGGCGTAAGCTTCTTCTGTCTTTGATGTCTAGTAGAAGGACGTTACGCTCCATTTTATTGTTAATGGATTCTATTAACTATCGGTACTGCTTATAGTATATCATTGACTTAGCAGTTGTGCTTAAGATTTCGGCTCATGAAGTAAGAGTTCTTCTACTTCTTGGGCTTACATTAATAGTGTCGCTATTATAGATTTTTGAAGGCCGCTCATTGCGCTCAGCCATCCACATTCATGAATTTTATCTCAGAAATATCGAGTCCATTTCTGGAGGCCTCTATTGTTAGGTCTTTTATCTACTGCTCAGAATGTCATTCACTTAACAGTTGCTACTATAGCTAGGTAGGCTGTCTGTTTCGGCAGTGTCTCCGTTCGGCTGCCCTCTTTGCTCTGGGCTATTTGACCCAGGGCAAGAAAAGGGGGGGGGGGGGGAGGGTGTTCCCTTGGGTCACCTGTTTTACTATGAAAACAAGGGGATACCTCCTCCGGAGTTAGTAATTCTGAGCTGTTATTGGGATGGTTGTTTAGTGAGAAGTTTAGGTTTTTAAAATTCATTCAAGTCTTAGTTTTTAAAGTATAGCTTTTGAATATTGCATATGTCAACGGACATGATTATGCAATCCTCAGACACTTTTAGGAGTATAAGAGTCTCTATTCTCTAGACTTACTTTATTTATTGGCTTACTTTAAAAATTATTAGTATAAGGATTATATTGGATATTAATAGAGTACATGGATGTATGAAGCTCAATTTTGGAAGGTGTTGTATCTTTCTAATTTATCATAAATAAGAAAGATACATGTAAGGCCTATTACTTCTTTTCCCTACAGGGGATGACTCTATTTTATTTTATTGAGCGTATTCCATTTTGCTCTATGTCCTTGGCCCTCCAGCCTTTTTACTATTCAGCTATGTCTGGGTCATTGGTACAGTATAAAAATGTTAAAAAATTTATAGTAATTTATATATTTTTTATACTTACCAATGACCCAGATGGGGATGGCCCTCCCAGGAGTTGGGAACTCTTGCCTCCCCGCTGAGTACATAGCGCTTACCAGGCACTGGTTATTAGAATGATTAATGGCGCCAATTTCGGAACGTCCTTGACACTGCGCATGCGCAGTAGGGGCGAAGTGTGGAGGGCCTTTCAGGACAAGTTTTCTTTAGTTTTAGATGCAAATTTTGGGGATTGGGGGGCAAAATTTGTGTTTGGCCCTATATTTTAAGAGTTAGCACCAGCTATGTCTGGGTCATTGGTAAGTATAAAAAATATATAAATTACTATAAATTTTTTAACTTTCCTAGTTTCTGCTCTCTAATTAAAGTTCCACTGGGCTGATCGAAATCAATCTGAACCCGTTGTTTGGGTGTAATGAGAGGAAAAACCCTATTTTGGGGGGATCATTGTGCCAAAGGTCACGCTCACAGTGACCTTCAGCTTACAATTTTCCCTAGTTTCTGCTCTCTAATTAAAGATTAAATTTGGCATGTGGGTTAGGTATAATGAGAGGAAGAACCCCATTTTTTTCTGGGGTCATTGGGTAGATGGTCAAGGTCACAGTGACCATTAACTTACACATTTTCTTGGTTTCAACTGTTATTGCTGTATCAGTACATTTTTTTTGGGTGGATAAGCCACCCCTGGCAGTCAGCTCTAGTTTCTTTTATAAACTAGCTACCTTAAGTTTGTTTACCTTAAACTCTATGTCTGCAGGCAGATTTTCCAAAACTAACTAAGAATACTCTGTTACAAGTAGAAGTATGTTACTTGGTTTTGTTAACAAAATACCCTTCTATAGAATTTCTATAGAAGTGCTTCAGTGAACAATGATGTCTCAATGTCTCACTCTATTGAATTTTTCATCAAATCAATCAATGGCTGCTTACAGCAGCCTTGTCTTTATTTTCTAATAAATTTAAGAAAATATGAAGGTTGAGTGTTGGAGGTCATGATAGACATTTAAGACTTGACTAGAAACCTCTGCAAAAGTAATTTTAGCTTTTTCTATAATATTTCTTATTAAAGTATTTATTTTGAAAAATGCTGATATTTTGTGATGCCATGACATCAAATTACCAAGTTTTAATTTGAATTTTCCAGGTTCAGAAGAAAATGCCACCTCAGAGACCATCTGCACCACCTGCTAAACCTCCGCCTCCCACTAGACCCCCAGGAGGATTTTCAAAAGGTGTGTTTTCTTTGTTTGTGTAAATTAATATGACTCAAAAAACAGACATAAAATTTTTGTAAAGACTTTTGTCATTGGAAAATATACAAAATAATACGAATATTCAATGCTGAAAAGATTTTACAATTTATTATAGTCTGATGAAAAGTAAGGTTTATTCCATCAGATCTTGTTTGTCAGAGCTCAGAATTGGAAAATAAAATAAATGATCTCTAATATTTTTACACTATACACCAATGGCCCAGACTTAGCTGGTACAAACTCAAGGTTATCAAGGGCCAAACACAAATTTTAAACCCCCCAATCCCCAAAATTTGCTTGCAAAATCGAAAATTAAAAGTCCTATCTTGTCCTCCATTCATTTACTCTCTGCGCATGTGCAGCCGACAGGAAGTGACCGGAATTGGCGCAAACATCATTCTTTGTTTGGCCTTAAAGTCAGCAACAATGAACTGACATCTGTGCTTTAAAATCTCCTTTTTTGAGGATGCCAGACACAAATTAATGCAAGAATTGGTGGATCCAAGGCTGTTATTGGATGATGGAAGTGTTTAACGGTGGTTTTAGACGTTCAGGGCTGTAGCTTTATAATTATTATAAAATTATTTTATGTTTCCCAATTTCGGGACATATGCCTGATGTCATCATTGTTGATAATGATTAATCCACTGTTTGTTAAGTATTCCTTCCCTATCCTTCCATGAACCCTTCCTGTTAAACTCCTAAGCTTTTTGGCTAATTTTTATAGAATTTATTTATTAAATTTCTTGGGAGTTTAACATGTTTTACAGAATATTTATTCTGTTTCTCCCCATGGTTACGTCCTCACCTTATGGGTGTTAGGTTGTTTAGTCTTGCATCTTCTATCTGATGTATTGTTTTTTCTTCATATGAAGATCTAGCTTTGCATCTGGTAGCTTTGGGCCCTTTTGGTGTGCCTGATGTCTTGTTTCCGGTTTTTATACGCCCGTTTTGAAAAAACGGTCATATTATGGTATACCACTGTCTGTCCATCCATATGTCTGTCCATCCGTCCATCCATCTACGCTTACAATAACTCGAAAACGCTTCGAGCAATTTTAGTGATTTTTTGGTGGAAAGTTTTTGTTGATGGAAGGAAGCTCCCTTTTGATTTGTGTCGCTGTCCGATTTGTCATTCCAGAGTTATGGGACTTTATTTGTCAAAATATAGGCAATTTTCCACATATCGGACAATTGTTTATTGAAGTTATGATCTCTATAGACATAAGATATATACATGAAATTCAAATAATTTATTTCCAAATTAATGAACACAGTATGTTGTTGGTTATGATTATTGTACAAGAATCTAAAAAAAAACTGACAAGTACACATGTATACTCATATTGTGTGCTTCCCACTTGTAATTAATAACGGACGTATCATGCACTCATGGCGCAGCTGTTTATTTCATTGACGTTGTTTACATTGTCAATGTCCTCAGATATAGATAGTATTTTTTATTATATTACTGTAGAATTACTGTAGGATACATGGATGATTTTTCTGGTAGTGTAGCTCAATATTTTGGATTTTGTCCACACTTAGGCTCTATCAGGATGCCCTTGGGCTCTTAATGTTCCCTTTTGGAACTTAGGCTTTTTAGCTCACCTGACTTTCAGTCAGGAGAGCTATATAGCCCAAGAACATTAGGTTTCACTAGGGAAAAAAATCGGAGAAAGCTGATTTTTTCAGGGAATGTCGAGTACATGTCACTGAACTATTAGACAAAAGTCCCCTAAAATCCCAGTTGAGCTTTTTTTTCTTCAGCCTTTTTTCGAAAACGCGTTTGAAAAAAATAAAAAAAAATCGCACGAACTTTGTAACCTCGAATTGATCCAACTGTATTTTTTGTTTACGCGTATTTCGAGCTACATAATGTCTAATATACATTTACCTAGAGGAAAATGTGCATTCTGTGACAATTTCTGCGAAAAATTATTGAAAATTCACAAAAAAGTATCGGATTTACGCAAAAAATGACGATATTTTTATACTGTACCAATGACCCAGACATAGCTGGTGCTAACTCTTAAAATATAGGGCCAAACACAAATTTTGCCCCCCAATCCCCAAAATTTGCATCTAAAACTAAAGAAAACATGTCCTGAAAGGCCCTCCACACTTCGCCCCTACTGCGCATGCGCAGTGTCAAGGACGTTCCGAAATTGGCACCATTTTTCATTCTAAGTTTGGCCCTTCATCAGTTAACATCTGACTGATCTTTGTGCTTTTAAATCTCAGTTTAAATGATGCCAGACACATAAATATTAGTGAAATGGTGATTCTAAGGAGGATAGAAAAGGAGGAGAGGAAAAGAATGTGTGACAGAATATTATCAGGGCTGTAACTTAAAATTTTTTAATGAAATTATGTTAAGTTACCTATTTTCAAGGCAGCAGCCATTTTGTTGTCATTCTGATTATTTAGTTACACTGTTTTTTCAAGTGTTTTTCCTCTCTCCCTGTCCTTTAAGTTCCCCCTTGCTATTCTCCCATGCTTTTGGCATAATTTCTGTAATTATTATTACTAAAATTTCTTGGGAGTTTTAGCTGAATAACAGAATGAATTCTGTTCTTTCCCCATGTTTACGTCTTCACCTACGGGTGGTTAGGCGTTGTGTTCTGCATCTACCATCTGATGTTCTGCAGTTTCTTCCCTGGAAGTCTCTGTTTTGCATCAGATGGTGTATTTTTGGTAACTGATTTCGGGCCTGGGTGCCTGGAGTCTTATTTTAGTGTTTTTACACTCATTGTTTACATTTACAACAGCCCTCTGTGTGAGGGGGGGATTTCTAAATAATAATATCTTTATGTTATTTTAATCATAACTAGATACATTATTATTGTTCGTAAGTGTTGAATAAATTGTTTAAAATATTTTTAAAATTTTTGTCCACACTTAGGCTTGGGATCCATTGGGGCTCAACGTTACTTTTCAGAAACTTGGGCTGTTCTGAAAAAATATTTTTTCAAAATATTTTGATTTCAATTATTTTTTCTATATTAATGGATCATATTATTATTATGTATTTTGATTGCCAGGGGTTAGTGCGAGTACCAGGACTTGTTTTCTTTTCACATTGAAAGGATATTGATCAATTGTTTTAAGAGGAAGTCTTCCTCTGACCTTATTATCATTCTATATGTGGTCAGTGTACTCGCATTAACTCCGGTTCTGTATCGTATGATTTCGATGACAATATGGGAAGCGTATGTCACGGTATGTTGTTGGGGATTTGGACACTCCGGTCCTTTCCCCGCAGGTGCTCATGGAATATGTCTATCGCTTACGGAGTGACATTCGCTAGCTCACCCGGTGTAGCGTACATTCATCGAATGGTTCGGCTGCCGGGTTCGTCCGTTGCGGTCTAGGAAGGAGATTTGGGTGATGCGAGCACTTTAATTACTTTAGTACTCACCCAGTGACGGCAGATTGAGGACAGATCGGAGGAAGCCAACAACATAGGGGACCGCATGTTGTGGTTCAGATATTTTACATTCGGAGCATATGTCCGTTGCTCGGGACGCTCCGTTATATTGACAGTCCGAGAGACTGTCTTTAATGCTTCCTCATCCTCACAGCAGGGCACACGACCGCACATTGGCTACGTGACCTCGAGTATCCGATCAGTTTCGGCATTCAGTGATTCCACAGCGAATAGGTCGCGCCATCCGGTAGCCAAGGGACACGAGGCCTATACACTCCGTTCGCTCGCATATTGGAAGTATGCACGGGGTAACGATCTCGGAGCTTCCTGCGGCAATGCATCGTAAGACCGCTGCTCCTCAGGCCTCAGTGACGGACGTGCTATCCGAGTTAGCACAGTTGTTTCGCAGCATCCCAGCAATTGACGGTTTCTCGGTCGAATCAGGAATTATCCGACGGCGCTGGGTCGGTGCGGTCCGCGGTTGCATCAAGCTACGGACGACCGAACGCTTTATAGGGTCCGACAGGATGGCGAAAGGGATTCGAAAGATTTCGAGTTTTCCCTTTAGTAGTATCGGAAGATGCCTTTCATATCTTCTGGCATTTCTTCCAGTGATTATTTTTCGGACTTCATTGCTGCGATCTTGGATAAGAGACTTATAGCGTCATTGGACTCGGATTTTTCGATCGGTACAGGGACTTGTCCCTGACTTACCGACGCAGTCCAATATTGTCATTACAACATGTGTTTTATTTTTCGACGCTATATATTTATATATATATACAAGACGGCTACTAAGCATGATAGTTTAGTTTCTTGTCCGCGTGGCTCATTTCTGCCATTTTATCTTTTTTTACATATAGTTTATTTTGGCAGAGCAGGGCATACCGAGAGTTCATATGCGTCTAGACGGTGTGATTAAAGACTGCATATATTCTTTTTCACCGTTTATGTCTTTTCCAATTTCAATGTTGGGAACGACATTATGTATATTAGACTTAACTTAGACGCTTTATTATTCGTAATCCGCCTTACTGAGGCGTTATCATTACGTCTTCAAGAAAAGATTTACGGGATATTATTCTCAATGTATTTTCTTTTGAGGGCAGTAGTTTGTTCACGTATAACTCCGCCCTTCAGTGGCTGATTGGAGTTGGTTAGACGTGATGCAGCCCTAGCTACATCCACGCGTGGATAGTAGGTTAAGAACTCTCTCAGAGTCGCTTCGTTCTCGGAGGAGCTTCTCTTCGACGGCAACTTTCCGGCAATCCATGAATTGCTTGATTTATACATTCTCTTGTCTATCTAGTGTTACAAGAGATTCAGACTGGGGCAAACATTCGGTGGTTGACTCAGAGAGTGCCGCCGCAGTTGCCGGACCCGAGTGTGGCTGTTATGACGGTTGCCAGTCAAACAGATTGGGATATATACTGATCCCTACGGATTCGAAGTGCCAGGGTCTTTGGGTTCCGCAGTCTTTTAGCTATCAGTTAACTTCCGCGGAATAATGTTTTTTAGGCTTGCTTTATGTCATTGCATGAACATTATTCACAAACGCATGCCCAAATTCCTGTCCTTTAATTCGACAGTAGTGGCGTATCTCCGGAACCAGGGAGGCACTCTTTCGTTTCCGTTATTCAATTTAATGGAAAGAATCCGTCTGTTGGTTATAGTACACCAAGTTCAGTTTTGGTCCGTCATATTCTGGGTCGTCTGATTGTTTTATCGCACTCCCGTTCTCTTACGGGTCGCTTGTTGCTGTCAGAATGGACTCTCAACAAACAAGTATTCAATCAGATTTGCTATCTATGGGAGCGCCCAATGATGTTTTATTTATGACACAGCTGGCTAATCAATTGCAGACGTATGTGTTGGCTTGTCCAGATCTCTGAGCTAATACTGTTAACGCTCTATTGATCTATAGGACAGAATGATAGGATACGCGTATCCTCCGGCGCTGTTGTTTTTAGCAGGTATTGCTAAGATAAACAACCACAATACATTTCTGTTGATAGCATCTCTATCTTCACAGAGATCATGAGTAATTTACTCTCTTGTCTACTGTGGATCTTAACGTGAAATCTTCCTCTATGTGAGGATCTTTTTTCACTGGGTAAATCGTGTCATCTTTATCACAACCAGCAAGGTCGCAACCTTCATGTATTCCGTTGTGTGGTCCGTATTGCATTGTAAGCACTGTACTGGACGAGCTTTGGACGCGATTTCTTACTATAGGAGATCCTCTTCTTCGCTATTCTATGCGACTAAAGTGGAGGCTCTTCCGTCGTGGTGTAGGGATCATTATGTTCATATGGTTGATCCCTCCATACTACTCATTGCTATTTTTTAGTATACTTGTTTCACAAGATCTACTGCAGCCTGTTGTTATTTAGGTTATAGGTTTATGTTACCTCATACCTATGCACTCTACGATAGTTTACAATTGAGTCTTTTGTCTCTTTATCTAAGTCAGTTAGTAACTTTTTGATAAATAGACTTAGAATCTTTAGATTAAATTCCTATACGGATTTTAACTTCAGGTTCTTATTTAGCTAAGTAATCATTTGAGCCTCTGGAAACAGTAGTTTTCAAATTCTGACCTTTTAGACAGTAATTCTGTTGGTTTCTCTTTTACTGTAGAGTCAGTGAGTTTCATGCACTATCGATGGATGATTTTCACTTTCATAGTTTCGGAATCAATACTTCCGTTACTATTTAGGTTGGATTGTTGCATAGAGTTAGGCTCCTATTATCCGGAACCTATTATTTTAAGGTCCTTCCGTCTTCGTATGGGCATAGGCCTTTACTCTTTCCGGGTACAGTTTATGTATTTATAAACAGATATCTGTTTATTACAAGGGCGTAAGCTTCTTCTGTCTTTGATGTCTAGTAGAAGGACGTTACGCTCCATTTTATTGTTAATGGATTCTATTAACTAGCGTACTGCTTATGGTATATCATTGGCTTAGCAGTTGTGCTTAAGATTTCGGCTCATGAAGTAAGAGTTCTTCTACTTCTTGGGCTTACATTAATAGTGTTCTATTATAGATTTTTGAAGGCTGCTCATTGCGCTCAGCCATCCATTCATGAATTTTATCTCAGAAATATCGAGTCCATTTCTGGAGGCCTCTATTGTTAGGTCTATTATCTACTGCTCAGAATGTCATTCACTTAACAGTTGCTACTATAGCTAGGTAGGCTGTCTGTTTCGGCAGTGTCTCCGTTCGGCTGCCCTCTTCGCTCTGGGCTATTTGACCCAGGGCAAGAAAAAGGGGGGGGGGGGGGAGGGTGTTCCCTTGGGTCACCTGATTTTACTATGAAAACAAGGGGATACCTCCTCCGGAGTTAGTAATTCTGAGCTGTTATTGGGATGGTTGTTTAGTGAGAAGTTTAAGTTTATAAAATTCATTCAAGTCTTAGTTTTTAAAGTATAGCTTTTGAATATTGCATATGTCAACGGACATGATTATGCAATTCTCACACACTTTTAGGAGTATAAGAGTCTCTATTCTCTAGACTTACTTTATTATGGGCTTACTTTAAAAATTATTAGTATAAGGATTATTGGATATTAATAGAGTACATGGATGTATGAAGCTCAATTTTTGGAAGGTGTTGTATCTTTCTAATTTATCATAAATAAGAAAGATACATGTCAGGCCTATTACTTCTTTTCCCTACAGGGGATGACTCTATTTTATTTTATTGAGCGTATTCCATTTTGCTCTATGTCCTTGGCCCTCCAGCCTTTTTACTATTCAGCTATGTCTGGGTCATTGGTACAGTATAAAAATGTTAAAAAATTTATAGTAATTTATATATTTTTTATACTTACCAATGACCCAGACGGGGATGGCCCTCCCAGGAGTTGGGAACTCTTGCCTCCCCGCTGAGTACATAGCGCTTACCAGGCACTGGTTATTAGAATGATAAATGGCGCCAATTTCAGAACGTCCTTGACACTGCGCATGCGCAGTAGGGGCGAAGTGTGGAGGGCCTCTCAGGACATGTTTTCTTTAGTTTTAGATGCAAATTTTGGGGATTGGGGGGCAAAATTTGTGTTTGGCCCTATATTTTAAGAGTTAGCACCAGCTATGTCTGGGTCATTGGTAAGTATAAAAAATATATAAATTACTATAAATTTTTTAACTTTCCAAACCGAGAGACAAATTTGGACCAAATTTGATATGAGGGCTTATTGGGTCATAAGTACTTAATTTATGCAAAAAAAAATTTTCCTGTCGCCCCATGGGAACCGCAGGAGCTAAAAATAGAAAAAAATTAAAATGCCCATATCTCCAAAACTACACGGCACTGAGAATTCTTATTTGTTGTGAAGCTTCCTTAGGACAAACAGAATGGAATGGTAAAAAAAATTGCCATCGGTTTTATCATGGGGTACGTTTTGGGGACTTTGAAAAAGTGCTGAGTCAGCATTTTTTAACACTGTGGGTAATGAGAAAAACATATAAGACTACTTTTTTCCCAAACCACTGCTCCAAAAGCTTTCAAATTTCACATATAACATCTTTGGAAGATTGTTTCACATGTTTATTGAAATCAATTGCCTGGGTCCATATTTGGGCTCTCTATGGGAGCCCAAATTTTTAAATTAGTGCAGTATGAGGAGTATTTTTTAAAAATCTTCTTCTTCAGATCTACCAATAAGAATCTTTTGATATTTGGTATGCAGCATCCTTAGGGGGTGAGATTCAAGTTTGTTCAAGCCAAGTCCCTGGGTTCATATTTAGGCTGAAAATTTGGGGTCCCGTTCCAGACTTAGAAATTTTGGACCAAAATCTGTAAAAAAATTTTTTTGTTTTTTATTCGTTTCAGTCAATTTTAAGACAAAAAAATTTATTTTTTTTACACTGAAAATTTGGGGTCCAGGTGGGACTTAGAAAATTTAAGACCAAAATCCGGAATTTTTTTTTTTGTTTTTTATGTGTTTAGGTCAATTTTAAGACAAAAAAATATTTTTTTTTTCACACTGAAAATTTGAGGTCCGGGTGGGACGGATATTTGTTTTTTGTTTTTTTATGCGTTTTAAGAAGAAAAAAAAAATTGGGGCTGAAAATATTTTGTTTGGGAAAAAAATCTGTTTTTTATGCTTTTATCTCAATTTTGGGACGTAAAAGTGCAGGAACTGAAAATAGAAGGAAAATCCTGTGTATTGTGTGGGCACAATCGCTTCATCGAGTTGGTATATGCTTTTCTTAGAAGGGGCGTATGCAGCTTATTCAAGTCCCTGGTTTGATATTTAGACTACCATGTCAGGTGAGCGCCCGCAGGCCCCCTGGGGCCTCTTGTTTCAGTTTTTATTTTAGAGGAACATGAACATGGTGATGGTATTGTGATGCCCATCCAAGTGTGCTACCGTTGTCGTGCTCCGTTGAGCAAATACAGCTAGCTGCAGTGTTCATGATTGCACAGGTTAAGGCCTCTTGTTGGGGGTCTTAATCTCTTGCAAGCAGCTAGCTCGACCGGTGAAACGGTTACTCTGTCCATGGGAGCCGTGACACCGGGTAAGTCCGTTGCGGTCAAAGGAAGTGGATGTGGGTAGAGCGAGCACTTTAATATAAATAGGCTCACCCAGCGATGACGGAAATAGGGAGGAATTAGGGAGGAAGTCGACAAGTTTCTTGTTAGGCTCAGCGAGGTCTATTAGACCACGAGCGGGAAGGCCCCTCCTCTCAAACATAACAACACTGGGGTAAAATGTTGTTATGAGAAACTTGCATGTGCCGGAGCGTATGTCCAACCACCACTCGGGATGCTCTGTTTAGGCTACAGCCGCAGTCGTCTTCAGTCATGACTTCCTCCGCTATGTTTCACAAGCTGTAATAAAGTTTTGTGTTGGGAGGCTCGGTGAGATCGATGAGACCGCGAGCGAGAGAGGTCCTTCTCTATCCCAACAACATTTGTGGCCAAATGTTGTTATGAGAAACTTGCTTGATATGAAGCATATGTCTGCCCGCCGCTCGGGACGCTCCTTCTATTTCGCAGCTGAGGTCGGCTTCAGTTGCAGCTTCCTCCGCTATGATTTTATAGCACACACGACCACAGGCTAGCTACCTGACTTCAGATATGCAGTCAGCTGCTGGAAGACGGAACCATTCTTCGCCTCTGAAGTTGGACCATCTGGAACTTCGTCCCAGGAGCAGCAAGCGGAGGGAAAAACAGATGTCTGCTGCTCCCCAAGCCTCAGGAACGGACTTGCTGTCGCAGTTGCGCAGCTATTAGCAGCATCCCAGCTAATGCAAGAACAGCCTCCCGCAGACTCTGTGTTGAGCTGTCAGACAGTGCTGGGTTAGTCTGGTCAATTGTGTATGTAGAAGAAGCCAGAGGTTTCTCTACTGGATGCTCGGTTAGGTCTGGGGTCAGATCTCTCTTTGGAAAACCCTCTTCGTTCCGTTAACAGTCAGGGACAACTGTGTTTGTTGTGAGAAACCATATTAAGTAAGAACACACGTCGAACGTTCCTTCCAAGCTGCAGCCAGGGCCGTCGGCAGTTAGGACTTCTTATGCTTACATGGAAGTGCACGAAAGAGGATTAAGCCTAGAAGTTTCTAAGCGGGATGCTCTGCGAGATGTGGGGTCAGATCGCTAGTGCAGAGCGTTTCTCTTCCAGTTAACAGTCGGGGACGACTGTTTTGTGTTGTAATAAACTTCTATTACGAGGAGCATCCGTCCTATGTGACAAATAGGGATGCTTCTTCCACACTTCGCCTGGGTCGGCTGTGATTACGGCTTCCTTTTTTTCCATGGATTTGCACGTTAAGGGATAGATGTCTTAAAGTTTCTAACGGAGCGCTTGGCGAGGTCTGGAGCAGACTGCGAGCTGGAAATCCTTCTCCTTTCCGTCAGCAGTCGGGGTCAACTGTTTTTGGTGCGAGAAACTTTAGTGAGTTGAGACGACCATTCACGCTTGCAGTTCGGGACGCTTCTTTCACACTGCAGCCGGATTCGGTGGCAGCTATGGCATCTTCCCTTGCTTCATTTATGAAGCGCATTGACCACAGACTAGCTATCTGACTTTGCAAGTTCGGGTGGATAGCTAGTTGTTTGAGACTAGTACTAACATTTAACAGGCTCCAGTGGTGAGCTGTTAGACGGTGCTGCATTGGTCCAGTCATCCGTTTAGTCAGTTGGAGTTGACCATATTTGCGGATGGAACATTTGGATGGTGAGAGGGACACGGAGTGTGAGTCTCCATCTCTCACAGAAGGGCTCTTTAAGTCTATGAAAAGTCTTAAGTTCTTAAGAATATTGTTCCATCTGAATAAGTCTGCTTTTAGATGAGCAGGCCAGGAATGAAAATATGTCCCTACCTGCATCATTTAATATTTGCTCGGAAATAATGGAATGTGCTTTTTCATTGAAAAGAGCAAATCTGGGTGCATTGTCCTAAGCAGATCACTTTACTAAAGCTATGGCGCAACGTCTCAATGGAAAGAAATATGAGGACGTGCCTCCTTGCTAAGAGTTCTTTCCAGAGCAATCATGTATGCCACGTAGAACTCCGCATGGACTGTGACTTTGGAGTTGGTAAGACGTGATGCTGCCCTTGTGTCGTCATCACTTGTAGATGACAAGGTGAAAAACTCTCTCTGAGTCACTCTGGTTACCGGAAATATACTATTTGACGACAATCTTGCATTGACATATGAGCCGGCTACAAGAAGTTTCAGTGCTCTGCTATTGAAGTTGCTGTTTTATCAACACACTTCAGCAGACCGGAATAGGCGAGGCTGTTCTGCTTTTAAGAAAGCATCAGGAGAATGGTTCATGAGGGCACAATAACTCTCTTATATTTACTCTGGATGTCGTCAATATAGCGACTTGGGAAACGGCCATAGGTCTGATCAAGGCTATGGATCAGAGACCTCTAGGCCGGGAAGTTATTATCTTCATGAGAAACTAGACATTAATCACAGATGTTCCTTTCAAGATAGTCTCTTCTTGTGAAGGTAAAGGCTCTTTGAAGGGAATAATTGAGGTCGACGAGACGAGCTTCTACACGGGGAGGACGTAGTTTCTCCTCCAGTAAGCTTCGTAAATCAGGCAGGTGATGGACATGACCTCTATTGCTTGTCAGTTGACAGAGTTTTATCAACTTCACGAGAATCTGGACGTTATTCTCGGAATCTTCCTTTCAAGACAGTCTCTCCAAGTGGAGGTAAAGGCTCTCTTATTGAAAGGAACAAGTGAGGTCGTCGAGAATAGATTTCAGTTACTTGCCACTTGGCGGTAGGTTATCAACCTCGCAAAGTGGATAAATTGCGGAAGATCAGTGGAGGAGAATGTAGTCTTGGCAGGCCTACGTCTGTCAGCCCAAGCAAGCTCCACTTACTAGAATACTTGTTAGACAAATCTTCCAAGAGAGGCTTTCCTTCTGGAGGTTAAAGCTTTCCTATGTAAGAATAACTTCAGATGTCGCCAAAATTATTCTCCAGGCTTTCATTATCACCTGCTTCTGGTCCTGTATACGGATGGATAGGGCTTGGATAGGCTAAGATATGCCTTGGAGTAAGACAATTATGTCATTGTGGACGCCAAAGTTGCCTTCTGTACGATTACAGCGGTCTCTTGGGTTAGGCTCTGTCCGCTGTCTTTGGGAATAAAACCGACAAAGTTACTGTGCTTTTCGGTTTATTTTTTCCTAGGTGTCATAGACTTGAGTCTTATTGTTACACCATAGTAGCCTAGCAATAATCTTGAGTGAGATTTTGTCAGCCATATGCAGTGGCATAACTGAATTTATTATCTCTTGGGACTGCGGTTTCTTTGGGAATTCAGGGCTGTTTTTTCAGCGGCTCTTCATCCCCTTTCTTGCACGATGATAATGATAAGCCTCCATTAAGTGAGCCTTCAGGGTCGCAACTTACACCGATATATCTGTCTTCACATAGATGAAGACTTATAAGTTATGGCTACCATTGTAAGTCTCCTTAGTGAGCTTCTAGAGCCTCAGTTATCAGCTTTTATTGCTCTTCACGTACAGAAAGACCTTTAGCTTCTTCAGCTAGGCTGAGTTAGTTGTCCTTTCAGACATGATACCGTTTGTTAGAGGAGGTTATTCTCTCAAAACTGGTATGGTTTGGCTGAATTATTTGTAAATACAGTGTATTTGTTCTCACGCCCTTCTCCGCCCTTAGTGGCATTACGAAGTCGATCAGACGTGAGAGCCTATACTTTTTGATAACTAACAAGAATGATTCAAGTAATGTGGGTGAGGGGAGTTCGATATAATTTCGAATCCCCTCCTCACCCCCCTCCCCACTGCCAATGTGTTAAGAGGCGATTACCGGGCAAGATGTAGTTTTCTTCCCATAAGCATTGTATGTATATAGATTTTAAGTATATAGATGCATTTCATGACTTCTCGATTGGTGGCTGCGTCGTGTTCTATTGCGACCTCATGGACACATCCACTTCTTAGTTGGTTTGTTTCCTGTGATTGTTCGTCTGTGTGTCATATACAAGCATATGATTCATCATCGATAAATTGCTAGCCTTTGGGTACTTGTAAGGCTGTCTAGCCAGTTAACTGGTATTCAGATGTTTACATAAGGGATTTCAATGCTCATGTGCATAATAAGTGTATTTTTAGCCAGCCGCATTATTGTATGTTATGGACCTTAGAAACAATGAATTATTTCGATCCGTGGCAAGTCTGTTAATCATAGCTCGCTCCATCTCTAAATTCGGTTCTCGGTGCGAATCCCACCTGCGGCAACCGCATTGTGTCCTTGGGCAAGACACTTCACCCCTGTTGCCCACGTGGTGGCACGGTGGCGTTGTGTACTAAGGCGTACTGCACATCGATGATGCACTTGCCTTCAGCCAATGCTAACCCAGCTTGTGTAGAGTTAGTACGTTGGGGAGCTGACAGTTGCTCGCCGTTGCTCGGTGGTTCTCTCCAGGTACTGCGGCTTCCTCCACCCGTAAAACTGTCGTGGTCATGATTAGCCATTGTGCAGAACTATGTGACCTTAAACACAAATAAATAAATAAATAATAATCTCTAAATCCAAGTTTCAAAATTTGATACCCAATTGAATATAACTGTCTATACTTTCTCTTATGTTCACACTTGTTTGGGAGCATAGATATCAGATAGAACACATCTGGGAGTGTTATTATTGGAATTTATTGTACTCCTGAATCGAGTCGCCTGTGGGTTACCTTGGGAGTATGTTTATTCTCCAGAGATCGTTCATTGTGATTTTATTGGACATGTGTTTGTTGTACATTTTATATCACCGGTTTTCGACCTATCTACGTATGCCGATTCCGGTATAAATTGTGAGCAGGACCTATTAATTACCGGGATCGCCACTATAGCCTTAGCTTTTGAAGTGGCATTAAGCACCAATTTATTAATAAAATTAATATCTGGGTGTTTGTTTTACGAATATATCTTGTTATTTGGTACCGCTTTTACTGATTCCAAAAGCGCTCCCCTCTTTGTTTTTGAAGATTCCTTCAAAAAAGGGTGGGGGGGGGGATTTTTAGCTCAACTTTGACGTAAGTCAAATTTGAGGTTATGCCATGGTCCATCTGTCCGTCAACAATTTAATACAGCTCCGGCTAGAGGCCGTATTTATGAACCAGTCTTTACAAAACTTCTTGGGTGCCTTTGTTATCACCGTGGGACGAGAACGAGTGTTTCTGGGTGCGGTCCAAAATTCAAGATGGCTGCCAGCGGCCATTTTGTACCGAAATTAGGTCCAATCAGTTTTTTGTACACAACCTCTATATGGCTCAGGCTAGAGGCCATATTCATGAACCGATCATTATGAAACTTCTTTCATACCTTTGTTATCACCGTGGGACGAGAACGAGTGTTTTTGGGTGTGATCCAAAATTCAAGATGGCCACCGGCAGCCATTTTGTACCAAAATTAGTGCAATCAGTTTTTTGTGCAGAACTTCTGTATGAAAGTTCTGATTTGAATAAATTTTTGTATGAGTGTTTAGTAACATCGAATACATCACATATAATACAGGGGTTTTTCTCGTGCAGACATTTTGCAAATTTGATGGACTTTGGTTTATTCAGTGCTACTTATACACAGTAAGTACACATGTAAATATGGCTCGGGCTAGGGGCTGTATTTATGAACCGATCTTCACGAAACTTGTTGGGAACCTTTGTTACCACCTTGGGACAAGAACGAGTGTTTCTGGGTGCGGTCCAAAATTCAAGATGGCAGCCAGTGGCCATTTTGTACCGAAATTAGGTCCAATCAGTTTTTTGTACACAACTTCTATATGGCTCAGGCTAGAGGCCATATTTATGAACCAATCTTTACGAAACTTCTTGGGTACCTTTGTTATCTCCGTGGGACGAGAACGAGTGTTTTTGGATGCAGTCCAAAATTCAAGATGGCCACCGGCAGCCATTTTGTACCAAAATTAGTGCAATCAGTTTTTTGTTCAGAACATCTGTATGAAAGTTCTGATTTGAATAAATTTTTGTATGAATATTTAGTAACATCGAATACATCACTTATAATACTGTTTTTTTTCTCGTGCAGACATTATGCAAATTAGATGGACTTTGATTTATTCAGTGCTACTTATACACAGTAAGTGCACATGTCAATACGGCTCAGGCTAGGGGCTGTATTTATGAACCGATCTTCACAAAACGTCTTGGGTACCTTTGTTATCACCTTGGGATGGGAACGAGTGTTTCTGGGTGCAGTAAAAAGTTCAAGATGGCTGCCAGCAGCCATTTTGTACCGAAATTAGGTCCAATCAGTTTTTTGTACACAACTTCTATACGGCTCAGGCTAGAGGCCGTATTTATGAACCGATCTTTACAAAACTTCTTGGGTACCTTTGTTATCACCTTGGGACAGTTACAAGTGTTTTTGGGTGGCTTTGTTATCACTGTGCTATGAGAACAAATATTTTGGGGTTCAATCAGACCCACTCTAGGACTCATAAAGATTTCTTTTCTAGTTTAGCATCTAACTGTTGCCCACCTTTACAATACTTTACCTACACATTTGTTACAGGCTACGGTCAGCATTTATGTACAGACTGTTACAATACTTTATATGGAGCTTTGTTATCAGGTCATTACCTAGATGTGTGTCATTGCTGTGTCACATACTATACATGTACATGTCTTACACAAGTTGAGCTACAGTGTCATTGACACTTTCATTCAAATCTCTTCTGAGTTGATAAGCGTGTAACATGAGGGAAGCTGTTTTGTCTGAAGATTATATCCTGGATACAGCTTGTGTATTATTGTATATGGCGAATGTTTGTGGGGATTAACCTCTCATTCTCAGATACGCCATCCTAATTTTCAGGGCTTAGTCTGGACTAGCCTTAAAAATTGGGGAACTTGTTGCATCTAATTAGCATAGTTATTAATGCTAAGTATACGGAATTTCTTGAATTTAGCTCCTTAATTATGATATGTATTCTCTATTACTGTATAGAGAGAATTACATGTAATTCCTTTTAAAATTATTTTCCTTTCACCTTGGATTGCAGGCTTGGGAACTATGTTGGTCTGGTAATTCTAAAGTCCTAGGCCCTCCACCTTTTTACAATTCAGCTAAGCCTGGGCCATTGGTGTATAGTGTAAAAATATGATAAATTTAACGCAATTTGTATATTTTTATACTTACCAATGGCCCAGACGGAGATGGCCCTCCTATGAGTGGGCACTCATACCTCAATGCTGAATTATTATGTAGTACTCTCTTCTACAAAGATTGATGTTGGCACCAATTCCTGACGGCTGCGCATGCGCAGAGAGTAAATGTATGGAGGACCAGATAGGACATCAAATATTTTTATACTGTACCAATGACCCAGACATAGCTGGTGCTAACTCTTAAAATATAGGGCCAAACACAAATTTTGCCCCCCAATCCTCAAAATTTGCATCTAAAATCAAAGAAAACATGTCCTGAAAGGCCCTCCACACTTCGCCTCCACTGCACATGCGCAGTGTCAAGGACATTCCGAAATTGGCGCCATTAATCATTCTAAGTTTGGCCCTTCATCAGTTAACATCTGACTGATCTTTGTGCTTATAAATCTCAGTTTAAATGATGCCAGACACATAAATATTAGTGAAATGGTGATTCTAAGGAGGATAGAGAAGGAGGAGAGGAAAAAAATGTGTGACAGAATATTATCAGGGCTGTAACTTAAAATTTTTTAATGAAATTATGTTAAGTTACCTATTTTCGAGGCAGCAGCCATTTTGTTGTCATTCTGATTATTTAGTTACACTGTTTTTTAAGTGTTTTCCTCTCTCCCTGTCCTTTAAGTCCCCCCTTGCTATTCTCCCATGCTTTTGGCATAGTTTTTGTAATTATTATTACTAAATTTTCTTGGGAGTTTTAGCTGAATAACAGAATGAATTCTGTTCTTTCCCCATGTTTACGTCTTCACCTACGGGTGGTTAGGCGTTGTGTTCTGCATCTACCATCTGATGTTCTGCAGTTTCTTCCCTGGAAGTCTCTGTTTTGCATCAGATAGTGTATTTTTGGTAACTGATTTCGGGCCTGGGTGCCTGGAGTCTTATTTTAGTGTTTTTACACTCATTGTTTACATTTTCAACAGCCCTCTGTGTGAGGGGGGGATTTCTAAAAAATAATATCTTGATGTTATTTTAATCATAACTAGATACATTATTATTGTTCGTAAGTGTTGAATAAATTGTTTAAAATATTTTTAAAATTTTTGTCCACACTTAGGCTTGGGATCCATTGGGGCTCAACGTTACTTTTCAGAAACTTGGGCTGTTCTGAAAAAATATTTTTTCAAAATATTTTGATTTCAGTTATTTTTTCTATATTAATGGATCATATTATTATTATGTATTTTGATTGCCAGGGGTTAGTGCGAGTACCAGGACTTGTTTTCTTTTCACATTGAAAGGATATTGATCAATTGTTTTAAGAGGAAGTCTTCCTCTGACTTTATTATCATTCTATATGTGGTCAGTGTACTCGCATTAACTCCTGTTCTGTATCGTATGATTTCGATGACAATATGGGAAGCGTATGTCACGGTATGTTATTGGGGATTTGGACACTCCGGTCCTTTCCCCGCAGGGTCACTCTACTTTATCAATTTCTATTTCAGACGATCAAGATTAGGGTGATGTATCCGTGATGTCTTCCAACAGTGTGCCTCCGTCGTCACAATTAATGAAGGGCTAGTGGAAAAGTGCTCATGTAAATACGCCAATTGCCTAAGAGGACCCTAGTAGGTTCGACGGCCTTTGACGTCCGCTAGCTCGCCCGGTGTAGCGTCCATTCACCGAATGGTTCGGCAGCCGGGTTCGTCCGTTGCGGTCTAGAAGGAATTTTGGGGTGATGTGAGCACTATAAATTAACTTAATGCACACCCAGTGACGGCGGATCGGAGGGAGAACGGAGGAAGCCTTTTAGTCCAGTTCATAGCTCGTTCCGGTCCATCCGGACGGCAAGCGAGAGAGGCCCCTCTCTTGTTCAACAACATCTGGCCCCAGATGTTGTGGTACAAAATGTGTCGCAAGCAGAGCATACGTCCGTCGCTCGGGACGCTCCGTTGTATAGGCAGTCCGCGGAGACTGCTAAGGCTTCCTCTTCTCGTCAGCGCACACGACCGCACCTTGGCTGCGTGACTGCTGATATATTACCAGCTTCGCCGATCAAGGATTCTTCGGCGACCAGGTCACACCATCCGGTAGCCAGGGACACGAGGCCTGCAGACTCCGGACGTTTGCATAGGAAGTGTGCGGGAGTCAACGTACACGGAGCTTCCGGCGGCAATGCATCGTAAGACCGCTACTGCACAGGCCTCGGGAACGGACGTGCTTTCCTTAATAGCACAGTTTATCACAGCATCCCAGCATCAACTGAATCTGTCGCATATATTTTATCCGACGATGCTGGGTCGGGACGCTCCGCGGGTACGGACGTCCGAAAGTTTCATCCGGTCCGACGGGATACCAAAAGGGATTCGGAGGATTTCGAGCTTTCCCTTTCGGAACAACATATGCTGTTGCGTATGTCATCTGACTTGGTCTTCTACAGCTTCTTTCGTCGGACCAGAATGCTGCGATGCCGGATAAGAAACTGATAGCGTCGGTGGACTTAGAAATTTTTGGTTCGGTTCAGGGACATCGTCCCTCAGTTCCGACATAGTCCAATAATGTCACACAAACTTTCGAATTATTGAACGACGCTATATATATTATTATTTTATGCTTGCTAACCAAGCATTTCTGGTTTCTTGTTCGAAGAGTTATGGAGATGTCTTTCAAAAGTGTGCCTCTGTCGTCGTAGTTAATGAAGAGCTAGCGGCAATAAGTGCTCATGGAATATGTCTATTGCCTACGGAGTGACATTCGCTAGCTCACCCGGTGTAGCGTACATTCATTGAATGGTTCGGCTGCCGGGTTCGTCCGTTGCGGTCTAGGAAGGAGATTTGGGTGATGCGAGCACTTTAATTACTTTAGTACTCACCCACTGACGGCAGATTGAGGACAGATCGGAGGAAGCCTGTTAGTCCGGTTCCTGGCTTGTCCAGGTCCGTCCGGGCTGTGAGCGAGAGAGGTCCCTCTCTCGTCCAACAACATAGGGGACCGCATGTTGTGGTTCAGATATTTTACATTCGGAGCATATGTCCGTCGGTCGGGACGCTCCGTTATATTGACAGTCCGAGAGACTGTCCTTGATGCTTCCTCATCCTCACAGCAGGGCACACGACCGCACATTGGCTACGTGACCTCGAGTATCCGATCAGTTTCGGCATTCAATGATTCCACGACGAATAGGTCGCGCCATCCGGTAGCCAAGGGACACGAGGCCTATACACTCCGTTCGCTCGCATATTGGTAGTATGCACGGGGTAACGATCACGGAGCTTCCAGCGGCAATGCATCGTAAGACCGCTTCTCCTCAGGCCTCAGTGACGGACGTGCTATCCGAGTTAGCACAGTTGTTTCGCAACATCCCAGCAATTGACTGTTTCTCGGTCGAATCAGGAATTATCCGACGGCGCTGGGTCGGTGCGGTCCGCGGTTGCATCAGGTACGGACGACCGAACGCTTTATAGGGTCCGACAGGATGGCGAAAGGGATTCGAAAGATTTCAAGTTTTCCCTTTAGTAGTATCGGAAGATGCCTTTCTTGTCTTCTGGCATTATCTTCCAGTGATTGTTATTTCGGACTTCATTGCTGCGATCTTGGATAAGAGACTTATAGCGTCATTGGACTCGGATTTTTCGATCGGTTCAGGGACATTGTCCCTGACTTACCGACGCAGTCCAATATTGTCATTATAACATGTGTTTTATTTTTCGACGCTATATATATATATATACAAGCCTGCTACCAAGCATGATAGTTTAGTTTCTTGTCCGCGTTGCTCATTTCTGCCATTTTATCATTTATACGAATAGTTTATTTTGGCAGAGCAGGGCATACCGAGAGTTCATATGCGTCTAGACGGTGTGATTAAAGACTGCATATATTCTTTTTCGCCATTTATTTCTTTTCCAATTTCAATGTTGGGAACGACATGATGTATAGTAGACTTAACTTAGACGCTTTATCATACGTAATCCGCCTTACTGAGGCGTTATCATTACGTCTTCAAGAAAAGATTTACGGGATATTATTCTCAATGTAATTTCTTTTGAGGGCAGTGGTTTGTTCACGTATAACTCCGCCCTTCAGTGGCTGATTGGAGTTGGTTAGACGTGACGCAGCCCTAGCTACATCCACATGCGTGGATAGTAAGGTTAAGAACTCTCTCAGAGTCGCTTCGTTCTCGGAGGAGCTTCTCTTCGACGGCAACTTTTCGGCAATCCATGAATTGCTCGATTTACACGTTCTCTTGTCTATCTAGTGTTACAAGAGATTCAGACTGGGGCAAACATTCGGTGGTTGACTCAGAGAGTGCCACCGCAGTTGCCGGACCCGAGTGTGGCTGTTATGACGGTTGCCAGTCAAACAGATTGGGATATAATACTGATCCCTACGGATTCGAAGTGCCAGGGTCTTTGGGTTCCGCAGTCTCTTAGCAATCAGTTTTCTTCCGCGGAATAATGTTTTTTAGGCTTGCTTTATGTCATTGCATGAACATTATTCAGAAACGCATGCCCAAATTCCTGTCCTTTAATTCGACAGTAGTGGCGTATCTCCGGAACCAGAGAGGCACTCTTTCGTTTCCGTTATTCAATTTAATGGAAAGAATCCGTCTGTTGGTTATAGTACACCAAGTTCAGTTTTGGTCCGTCATATTCCGGGTCGTCTGATTGTTTTATCGGACTCCCGTTCTCTTACGGGTCGCTTGTTGCTGTCAGAATGGACTCTCAACAAACAAGTATTCAATCAGATTTGCTATCTATGGGAGTGCCCAATGATGATTATTTATGACACAGCTTGCTAATCAATTGCAGACGTATGTGTTGGCTTGTCCAGATCTCTGAGCTAATGTTGTTAACGCTCTATTGATCTATAGGACGGAATGATAGGATACGCGTATCCTCCGGTGCTGTTGTTTCAGCAGGTATTGCTAAGATAAACAACCACAATACATTTCTGTTGATAGCATTTCTATCTTCACAGAGATCATGGGTAATTTACTCTTTTGTCTACTGTGGGTCTTAACGTGAAATCTTCCTCTATGTGAGGATCTTTTTTCACTGGGTAAATCGTGTCATCTTTATCACAACCCGCAAGGTCGCAACCTTCATGTATTCCGTTGTGTGGTCCGTATTGCATTGTAAGCACTGTACTGGACGAGCTTTGGACGCGATTTCTTACTATAGGAGATCCTCTTCTTCGCTATTCTATGCGGCTAAAGTAGAGGCTCTTCCGTCGTGGTGTAGGGATCATTATGTTCATATTGTGGATCCCTCCATACTACTCATTGCTATTTTTTAGTATACTTGTTTCACAAGATCTACTGCAGCCTGTTATTATTTAGGTTATAGGTTTATGTTACCTCATACCTATGCACTCTACGATAGTTTACAATTGAGTCTTTTGTCTCTTTATCTAAGTCAGTTAGTAACTTTTTGATAAATAGACTTAGAATCTTTAGATTAAATTCCTATATGGATTTTAACTTCGGTTCTTATTTAGCTAAGTAATCATTTGAGCCTCTGGAAACAGTAGTTTTCAAATTCTGACCTTTTAGACAGTAATTCTGTTGGTTTCTCTTTTACTGTAGAGTCAGTGAGTTTCATGCACTATCGATGGATGATTTTCACTTTCGTAGTTTCAGAATCACTACTTCCGTTACTATTTAGGTTGGATTGTTGCATAAGAGTTAGGCTCCTATTATCCGGAACCTATTATTTTAAGGTCCTTCCGTCTTCGTATGGGCATAGGCCTTTACTCTTTCCGGGTACAGTTTATGTATTTATAAACAGATATCTGTTTATTACTATGGGCGTAAACTTCTTCTGTCTTTGATGTCTAGTAGAAGGACGTTACGCTCCATTTTATTGTTAATAGATTCTATTAACTATCGGTACTGCTTATGGTATATCATTGACTTAGCAGTTGTGCTTAAGATTTCGGCTCATGAAGTAAGAGTTCTTCTACTTCTTGGGCTTACATTAATAGTGTCGCTATTATAGATTTTTGAAGGCTGCTCATTGCGCTCAACCATCCACATTCATGAATTTTATCTCAGAAATATCGAGTCCATTTCTGGAGGCCTCTATTGTTAGGTCTATTATTTACTGCTCAGAATGTCATTCACTTAACAGTTGCTACTATAGCTAGGTAGGCTGTCTGTTTCGGCAGTGTCTCCGTTCGGCTGCCCTCTTCGCTCTGGGATATTTGACCCAGGGCAAGAAAAAGGGGGGGGGGGGGGGGGGGGGGGGTGTTCCCTTGGGTCACCTGTTTTACTATGAAAACAAGGGGATACCACCTCCGGAGTTAGTAATTCTGAACTGTTATTGGGATGGTTGTTTAGTGAGAAGTTTAGGTTTTTAAAATTCATTCAAGTCTTAGTTTTTAAAGTATAGCTTTTGAATATTGCATATGTCAACAGACATGATTATGCAATCCTCAGACACTTTTAGGAGTATAAGAGTCTCTATTCTCTAGACTTACTTTATTTATTGGCTTACTTTAAAAATTATTAGTATAAGGATTATATTGGATATTAATAGAGTACATGGATGTATGAAGCTCAATTTTGGAAGGTGTTGTATCTTTCTAATTTATCATAAATAAGAAAGATACATGTAAGGCCTATTACTTCTTTTTCCCTACAGGGGATGACTCTATTTTATTTTATTGAGCGTATTCCATTTTGCTCTATGTCCTTGGCCCTCCAGCCTTTTTACTATTCAGCTATGTCTGGGTCATTGGTACAGTATAAAAATGTTAAAAAATTTATAGTAATTTATATATTTTTTATACTTACCAATGACCCAGACGGAGATGGCCCTCCCAGGAGTTGGGAACTCTTGCCTCCCCGCTGAGTACATAGCGCTTACCAGGCACTGGTTATTAGAATGATTAATGGCGCCAATTTCGGAACGTCCTTGACACTGCGCATGCGCAGTGGGGGCGAAGTGTGGAGGGCCTTTCAGGACATGTTTTCTTTGATTTTAGATGCAAATTTTGGGGATTGGGGGCAAAATTTGTGTTTGGCCCTATATTTTAAGAGTTAGCACCAGCTATGTCTGGGTCATTGGTAAGTATAAAAAATATATAAATTACTATAAATTTTTTAACTTTTGGTTTTTCATACAAATTTGGGGGATTGGGGGGCAAAATTTGTGTTTGGCCCTAGATTATTTTTGAGTTACCACCAGCTAGTCTGGGCCTTTGGTAAGTATAAAAAATGTACAAATTACTTAAAATTTATAATTTTCTGCTAACCTGTAGTCTTGATTAGGACCTGCAGACAGAGATACTTGCAGATTAACAGAGTTACATATCTTTCAAAAAAAGTTGTATGTGATTCTTTTGATGAGGCTATGTCTTATCTGTCCTCTCAAATCAAAACAAAAAAGGGTTTAAAGGTATATGTTTGCCTGATAATAAAAAAGTGCATTATAATTGAAAACTTCTGAATGATTCCTGGCGAACCATTGACACGTATATAAGTCATAGTTGGGTTTCTTTGGACTAAAATATCTTTCTGTCTGTGAATTTTCAATTTTTCTGTTTTTTCTGTTTTAGAAGCTGGCAGACCAGTGAAAGCTGCTCCTCCTGTCAGACAACCTTTACGCCCCCAGGCAATGGACAGACCAATTACAAAGCCAGGCAGGGTGAGTATTATTGTATTTGATCAGTATCTGGCATTATCTTTTGTGGTGAACTACATTAATATTGAATATAACATTACATGCATCAGAAAAAGATATGTATATTTTTAGCTCACCTGAGCAAAGCTCAGTGGGAGCTTTACTGATCACATTCTGTCCGTCATCTGTCATTCATCGTCTGTCATCCATCGTCGTCCGGCATTAACTTTACATTATCGACTTCTCCTTCAAAACTACTAGCCCAATTTTATTCAAATGTTGGGTAAATGTTTATTACCTAATGCCAATTCAGATTTGTTCAAATGAAGTTGCCCCTCCTCATGGGTGGTGCCATGCCCCCAAGGGGCACCAAAATCTTTGAAAATCTTCTTCTCATGAACCAGCAGTAGCAGAGACTTGATACATGGTATGCAGCTTCCTTTTAAGGTGTAGACTCAGATTTGTTCAAGAGAAGTTTGATGGTCTATATTTGGCGTCGTTATGGGAGGGGCAAAATTTTTGGCCCTGCCCGAAATTTCTATTTTCCGAACCAAGAGGCTGATTTGAATCAAATTTTATGTGAGGGCTTATTAGGTCATAAGTACCTAATTTATGCTGATTCTTTTCCCCTGTAGCCTCGTGGGAACCGCAGGAGCTAAAAATAGAAAAAAATTCAAACGCCCATCTCTCCAAAACTACACGGCACTGAGATTTTTATTTGGTGTGAAGCTTCATTAGGACCAACAGAAAGGATTGGTAAAAAAAAATTGCCATCAGTTTTATCATAGGGTACAGTTTCGGGTCTTTGAAAAAGTGCTGAGTTAGCACTTTTTAACACCGAAGGCAATTGGAAAAACATTAAAAAATCTTCTTCTCCAGATCCAGCAGGCAGAACCTTTTGATATTTGGTATGCAACATTGTAGGGTGGATCTGATTCAAGTTTGTTCAAATCGGCCCCCTGGGTTTATATTTGGGCTCAGTATCGGAGCCCGAATTCGAACTTAGTGCATTTCAGGCAAATTTCTTAAAAAAAAATCTTCTTCTCCAGATCCAGCAGGCAGAATCTTTTGATATTTGGTATGGAACATTGTGGGGTGGATCTGATTCAAGTTTGTTCAAATCGGCCCCCTGGATTAATATTTGGGCTCACTATAGAAGCTCGAATTCGAACTTTGTGCATTTCAGGCAAATTTCTTTAAAAATCTTCTTCTCCAGATCCAGCAGGCAGAATCTTTTGATATTTGTATGCAACATTGTGGGGTGGATCTGATTCAAGTTTGTTCAAATTGGCCCCCAGGGTTCATATTTGGGCTTAGTATAGGAGCAAAATTGAACTTAGTGCATTTCAGGCAAATTTCTTTGAAAATCTTCTGAAGAAGATCCAGCAGGCAGAATCTTTTGATATTGGGTATGCAGCATGCTTAGGGGGGTGAGATTCAAGTTTGTTCAAGCCAAGTCCCTGGGTTCATATTTGGGCTCACTGTGGTAGCCCGAATTATAACTTAGTTCAAAATGAAGAATTTTCTTTAAAAATCTTCTTCGGATCCAGCAGCCGGAATGTTTTAATATTTGGAATGCAGCATCCTAAGGGAGGTGAGATTCAAGTTTGTTCAAGCCATGTCCCTAGGTCCATATTTGGGCTCACTGTGGGAGCCCGAATGATAACTTAGTTCAAAATGAGGAATTTTCTTTTAAAATCTTCTTCTTCAGATCCAGCAGTCAGAATGTTTTGATATTTGGTATGCAGCATCCTTGGAGGGGGGGGGGGGGGGGGGGGGGATTCAAGTTTGTTAAAGCCAAATCCCTGGATCCATATTTGGGCTCCCTGTGGGAGCCCGAATTATAACTTAGTCAATATGAGGAATTTTTCTTTAAAAATCTTCTTCAGATTCAGCAGTCAGAATTTTTAGTCAAGTTTTTACCAAAACTCGACTTAGGGTTTGGCGGGCGGGTGGCGCAGGCGGGCGGGCATCTCCAATTGCTTATAACTCCATCATTTGGCATAAAAACTCGCCATAACACCCCTTGGCGGTGCACCCCTCTTGTTTTATATTTGGTATGCAGCATCTTTAGGGTGGTGAGATTCAAGATTGTTCAATCCAAGTCCATGAGTTCATATTTGGGCTCCCTGTGAGAGCCTGAATTATAACTTAGTTCAATATGAGGAATCTTCTTCTTCACATCCACCAGTCAGAATCTTTTGACATTTGGTATACAGTATCCTTAGGGAGGTGAGATATAGGTTTGTTAAAGTCCCTGGTTTTATATTTGGGCTTCCTGTGGGATCCCGAATTGTACCAAAATTTCTATTTTCCAAACTGAGAGGCCAATTTGAACCAAATTTAATATGAGGGCTTATTGGGTCATAAGTACCTAATTTATGCCCAAAACATTTTTCCCGTCACCCCATTGGAACTGCAGGAGCTAAAAATAGAAAAAATTTAAAACACCCATATCTCCAAAACTACATGGCATTGTGAATTTTTTTTGTGTATGAAGCTGCCTTAGAAACAGCAGAAAGGAATTTTTTTTTTCATAGGGTACTTTTCCAGAACTTTGAAAAAATGCTGAGTTATCATATTTTTATACTGTACCAATGACCCAGACATAGCTGGTGCTAACTCTTAAAATATAGGGCCAAACACAAATTTTGCCCCCCAATCCCCAAAATTTGCATCTAAAACTAAAGAAAACATGTCCAGAGAGGCCCTCCACACCTCGCCCCCACTGCGCATGCGCAGTGTCAAGGACGTTCCGAAATTGGCGCCATTTATCATTCTAAGTTTGGCCCTTCATCAGTTAACATCTGACTGATCTTTGTGCTTTTAAATCTCAGTTTAAATGATGCCAGACAAATAAATATTAGTGAAATGGTGATTCTAAGGAGGATAGAAAAGGAGGAGAGGAAAAGAATGTGTGACAGAATATTATCAGGGCTGTAACTTAAAATTTTTTAATGAAATTATGTTAAGTTACCTATTTTCAAGGCAGCAGCCATTTTGTTGTCATTCTGATTATTTAGTTACACTGTTTTTACAAGTGTTTTTCCTCTCTCCCTGTCCTTTAAGTTCCCCCTTGCTATTCTCCCATGCTTTTGGCATAATTTCTGTAATTATTATTACTAAAATTTCTTGGGAGTTTAGCTGAATAACAGAATGAATTCTGTTCTTTCCCCATGTTTACGTCTTCACCTACGGGTGGTTAGGCGTTGTGTTCTGCATCTACCATCTGATGTTCTGCAGTTTCTTCCCTGGAAGTCTCTGTTTTGCATCAGATGGTGTATTTTTGGTAACTGATTTCGGGCCTGGGTGCCTGGAGTCTTATTTTAGTGTTTTTACACTCATTGTTTACATTTACAACAGCCCTCTGTGTGAGGGGGGGATTTCTAAATAATAATATCTTTATGTTATTTCAATCATAACTAGATACATTATTATTGTTCGTAAGTGTTGAATAAATTGTTTAAAATATTTTTAAAATTTTTGTCCACACTTAGGCTTGGGATCCATTGGGGCTCAACGTTACTTTTCAGAAACTTGGGCTGTTCTGAAAAAATATTTTTTCAAAATATTTTGATTTCAATTATTTTTTCTATATTAATGGATCATATTATTATTATGTATTTTGATTGCCAGGGGTTAGTGCGAGTACCAGGACTTGTTTTCTTTTCACATTGAAAGGATATTGATCTATTGTTTTAAGAGGAAGTCTTCCTCTGACCTTATTATCATTCTATATGTGGTCAGTGTACTCGCATTAACTCCGGTTCTGTATCGTATGATTTCGATGACAATATGGGAAGCGTATGTCACGGTATGTTGTTGGGGATTTGGACACTCCGGTCCTTTCCCCGCAGGGTCACTCTACTTTATCAATTTCTATTTCAGACGATCAAGATTAGGGTGATGTATCTGTGATGTCTTCCAACAGTGTGCCTCCGTCGTCACAATTAATGAAGGGCTAGCGGAAAAGTGCTCATGTAATACGCCAATTGCCTAAGAGGACCCTAGTAGGTTCGACGGCCTTTGACGTCCGCTAGCTCGCCCGGTGTAGCGTCCATTCACCGAATGGTTCGGCAGCCGGGTTCGTCCGTTGCGGTCTAGAAGGAATTTTGGGGTGATGCGAGCACTATAAAATTAACTTAATGCACACCCAGTGACGGCGGATCGGAGGGAGAACGGAGGAAGCCTTTTAGTCCGGTTCATAGCTCGTTCCGGTCCATCCGGACGGCAAGCGAGAGAGGCCCCTCTCTCGTTCAACAACATCTGGCCCCAGATGTTGTGGTACAAATGTGTCGTTAGCGGAGCATACGTCCGTCGCTCGGGACGCTCCGTTGTATAGGCAGTCCGCTGAGACTGCTAAGGCTTCCTCTTCTCGTCAGCGCACACGACCGCACCTTGGCTGCGTGACCGCCGATATATTACCAGCTTCGCCGATCAAGGATTCTTCGGCGACCAGGTCACACCATCCGGCAGCCAGGGATTCGAGACCGATGGACTCCGGACGTTCGCATAGGAAAAGTATGCGGGAGCCATCTGATGCGGAGCTGCCCTCGGCGAAGCAGCGATAGACTGCGCCTCCGCAGGTCTCGACGCCGGACATTCTTGTGCACATAGCACAGCTTATCGCAGCATCCCAGCAGCCGACAGAAACGGTGTCGGATCGAGAATTATCCGACAGCGCTGGGTCGGTAGCCGGGGACTCGAGGTCTGCAGACTCCGGACGTTCGCATAGGAAGTATGCGGGAGTCAACGTACACGGAGCTTCCAGCGGCAATGCATCGTAAGTCCGCTACTGCACAGGCCTCGGGAACGAACGTGCTTTCCTTAATAGCACAGTTTATCGCAGCATCCCAGCATCAACTGAATCTGTCGCATATATTTTATCCGACGATGCTGGGTCGGGACGCTCCGCGGAAGCGGGTACGGACGTCCGAAAGTTTCATCCGGTCCGACGGGATACCGAAAGGGATTCGGTGGATTTCAAGCTTTCCCTTTCGGAACAACATATGCTGCGATGCCGGATAAGAAACTGATAGCGTCGGTGGACTTAGAAATTTTTGGTTCGGTTCAGGGACATCGTCCCTCAGTTCCGACATAGTCCAATAATGTCACACAAACTTTCGAATTATTGAACGACGCTATATATATTATTATTTTATGCTTGCTATCCAAGCATTTCTGGTTTCTTGTTCGAAGAGTTATGGAGATGTCTTTCAAAAGTGTGCCTCTGTCGTCATAGTTAATGAAGAGTTAGCGGCAATAAGTGCTCATGGAATATGTCTATCGCTTACGGAGTGACATTCGCTAGCTCACCCGGTGTAGCGTACATTCATCGAATGGTTCGGCTGCCGGGTTCGTCCGTTGCGGTCTAGGAAGGAGATTTGGGTGATGCGAGCACTTTAATTACTTTAGTACTCACCCAGTGACGGCAGATTGAGGACAGATCGGAGGAAGCCAACAACATAGGGGACCGCATGTTGTGGTTCAGATATTTTACATTCGGAGCATATGTCCGTTGCTCGGGACGCTCCGTTATATTGACAGTCCGAGAGACTGTCTTTAATGCTTCCTCATCCTCACAGCAGGGCACACGACCGCACATTGGCTACGTGACCTCGAGTATCCGATCAGTTTCGGCATTCAGTGATTCCACAGCGAATAGGTCGCGCCATCCGGTAGCCAAGGGACACGAGGCCTATACACTCCGTTCGCTCGCATATTGGAAGTATGCACGGGGTAACGATCTCGGAGCTTCCTGCGGCAATGCATCGTAAGACCGCTGCTCCTCAGGCCTCAGTGACGGACGTGCTATCCGAGTTAGCACAGTTGTTTCGCAGCATCCCAGCAATTCACGGTTTCTCGGTCGAATCAGGAATTATCCGACGGCGCTGGGTCGGTGCGGTCCGCGGTTGCATCAAGCTACGGACGACCGAACGCTTTATAGGGTCCGACAGGATGGCGAAAGGGATTCGAAAGATTTCGAGTTTTCCCTTTAGTAGTATCGGAAGATGCCTTTCATATCTTCTGGCATTTCTTCCAGTGATTATTTTTCGGACTTCATTGCTGCGATCTTGGATAAGAGACTTATAGCGTCATTGGACTCGGATTTTTCGATCGGTACAGGGACTTTGTCCCTGACTTACCGACGCAGTCCAATATTGTCATTACAACATGTGTTTTATTTTTCGACGCTATATATTTATATATATACAAGACGGCTACTAAGCATGATAGTTTAGTTTCTTGTCCGCGTGGCTCATTTCTGCCATTTTATCTTTTTTACATATAGTTTATTTTGGCAGAGCAGGGCATACCGAGAGTTCATATGCGTCTAGACGGTGTGATTAAAGACTGCATATATTCTTTTTCACCGTTTATGTCTTTTCCAATTTCAATGTTGGGAACGACATTATGTATATTAGACTTAACTTAGACGCTTTATTATACGTAATCCGCCTTACTGAGGCGTTATCATTACGTCTTCAAGAAAAGATTTACGGGATATTATTCTCAATGTAATTTCTTTTGAGGGCAGTAGTTTGTTCACGTATAACTCCGCCCTTCAGTGGCTGATTGGAGTTGGTTAGACGTGAGGCAGCCCTAGCTACATCCACGCGTGGATAGTAGGTTAAGAACTCTCTCAGAGTCGCTTCGTTCTCGGAGGAGCTTCTCTTCGACGGCAACTTTCCGGCAATCCATGAATTGCTTGATTTATACATTCTCTTGTCTATCTAGTGTTACAAGAGATTCAGACTGGGGCAAACATTCGGTGGTTGACTCAGAGAGTGCCGCCGCAGTTGCCGGACCCGAGTGTGGCTGTTATGACGGTTGCCAGTCAAACAGATTGGGATATATACTGATCCCTACGGATTCGAAGTGCCAGGGTCTTTGGGTTCCGCAGTCTTTTAGCTATCAGTTAACTTCCGCGGAATAATGTTTTTTAGGCTTGCTTTATGTCATTGCATGAACATTATTCAGAAACGCATGCCCAAATTCCTGTCCTTTAATTCGACAGTAGTGGCGTATCTCCGGAACCAGGGAGGCACTCTTTCGTTTCCGTTATTCAATTTAATGGAAAGAATCCGTCTGTTGGTTATAGTACACCAAGTTCAGTTTTGGTCCGTCATATTCTGGGTCGTCTGATTGTTTTATCGCACTCCCGTTCTCTTACGGGTCGCTTGTTGCTGTCAGAATGGACTCTCAACAAACAAGTATTCAATCAGATTTGCTATCTATGGGAGCGCCCAATGATGTTTTATTTATGACACAGTTGGCTAATCAATTGCAGACGTATGTGTTGGCTTGTCCAGATCTCTGAGCTAATACTGTTAACGCTCTATTGATCTATAGGACAGAATGATAGGATACGCGTATCCTCCGGCGCTGTTGTTTTTAGCAGGTATTGCTAAGATAAACAACCACAATATATTTCTGTTGATAGCATCTCTATCTTCACAGAGATCATGAGTAATTTACTCTCTTGTCTACTGTGGATCTTAACGTGAAATCTTCCTCTATGTGAGGATCTTTTTTCACTGGGTAAATCGTGTCATTTTTATCACAACCAGCAAGGTCGCAACCTTCATGTTTTCCGTTGTGTGGTCCATATTGCATTGTAAGCACTGTACTGGACGAGCTTTGGACGCGATTTCTTACTATAGGAGATCCTCTTCTTCGCTATTCTATGCGACTAAAGTGGAGGCTCTTCCGTCGTGGTGTAGGGATCATTATGTTCATATGGTTGATCCCTCCATACTACTCATTGCTATTTTTTAGTATACTTGTTTCACAAGATCTACTGCAGCCTGTTGTTATTTAGGTTATAGGTTTATGTTACCTCATACCTATGCACTCTACGATAGTTTACAATTGAGTCTTTTGTCTCTTTATCTAAGTCAGTTAGTAACTTTTTGATAAATAGACTTAGAATCTTTAGATTAAATTCCTATACGGATTTTAACTTCAGGTTCTTATTTAGCTAAGTAATCATTTGAGCCTCTGGAAACAGTAGTTTTCAAATTCTGACCTTTTAGACAGTAATTCTGTTGGTTTCTCTTTTACTGTAGAGTCAGTGAGTTTCATGCACTATCGATGGATGATTTTCACTTTCATAGTTTCGGAATCAATACTTCCGTTACTATTTAGGTTGGATTGTTGCATAAGAGTTAGGCTCCTATTATCCGGAACCTATTATTTTAAGGTCCTTCCGTCTTCGTATGGGCATAGGCCTTTACTCTTTCCGGGTACAGTTTATGTATTTATAAACAGATATCTGTTTATTACAAGGGCGTAAGCTTCTTCTGTCTTTGATGTCTAGTAGAAGGACGTTACGCTCCATTTTATTGTTAATGGATTCTATTAACTAGCGTACTGCTTATGGTATATCATTGGCTTAGCAGTTGTGCTTAAGATTTCGGCTCATGAAGTAAGAGTTCTTCTACTTCTTGGGCTTACATTAATAGTGTTCTATTATAGATTTTTGAAGGCTGCTCATTGCGCTCAGCCATCCATTCATGAATTTTATCTCAGAAATATCGAGTCCATTTCTGGAGGCCTCTATTGTTAGGTCTATTATCTACTGCTCAGAATGTCATTCACTTAACAGTTGCTACTATAGCTAGGTAGGCTGTCTGTTTCGGCAGTGTCTCCGTTCGGCTGCCCTCTTCGCTCTGGGCTATTTGACCCAGGGCAAGAAAAAGGGGGGGGGGAGGGTGTTCCCTTGGGTCACCTGTTTTTACTATGAAAACAAGGGGATACCTCCTCCGGAGTTAGTAATTCTGAGCTGTTTTTAGGATGGTTGTTTAGTGAGAAGTTTAAGTTTATAAAATTCATTCAAGTCTTAGTTTTTAAAGTATAGCTTTTGAATATTGCATATGTCAACGGACATGATTATGCAATTCTCACACACTTTTAGGAGTATAAGAGTCTCTATTCTCTAGACTTACTTTATTATTGGCTTACTTTAAAAATTATTAGTATAAGGATTTTTGGATATTAATAGAGTACATGGATGTATGAAGCTCAATTTTTGGAAGGTGTTGTATCTTTCTAATTTATCATAAATAAGAAAGATACATGTAAGGCCTATTACTTCTTTTCCCTACAGGGGATGACTCTATTTTATTTTATTGAGCGTATTCCATTTTGCTCTATGTCCTTGGCCCTCCAGCCTTTTTACTATTCAGCTATGTCTGGGTCATTGGTACAGTATAAAAATGTTAAAAAATTTATAGTAATTTATATATTTTTTATACTTACCAATGACCCAGACGGGGATGGCCCTCCCAGGAGTTGGGAACTCTTGCCTCCCCGCTGAGTACATAGCGCTTACCAGGCACTGGTTATTAGAATGATAAATGGCGCCAATTTCGGAACGTCCTTGACACTGCGCATGCGCAGTGGGGGCGAGGTGTGGAGGGCCTCTCTGGACATGTTTTCTTTAGTTTTAGATGCAAATTTTGGGGATTGGGGGGCAAAATTTGTGTTTGGCCCTATATTTTAAGAGTTAGCACCAGCTATGTCTGGGTCATTGGTAAGTATAAAAAATATATAAATTACTATAAATTTTTTAACTTTTTAACACTGTGATTAATGGGAAAAACATTAAAGAATCTCCCATATCACTGCTCCAAAGACTTTTATATTCCACATATAACATCTTTGGAAGATTCATTCACATGTTTGTTGAAATAAAATCCATGGGTCCATATTTGGGCTCTCTATGGGAGCCCAAATGTTCAGATTAGTGCAATATGAGGAATATTCTTTAAAAATCTTCTTCTTCCAATCAGAAGCTTTTGGTATGCAGCATCCATAAAGGGGTGAGATTCAAGTTTGTTCATTATGAGACCCGGCTTAATATTGGGGCTTTCTATGGGTGGGGTGAGGGGGTGGGGTGCATGTTAGGTTCAGGTTTGTTCAAATCCATTCCTTATTTTTTTTCCATAAAATTTGTCTTTCATGACTTCATTCCTTTGTAGAGTTGATGAACCATGTCTAACTGAATGTGACCCCAAATACAGTACTTCTTTGAACCACTTTGGCAGGTGAGCGATTAAGGCCACTTGGGGCCTCCTGTTTTATTAAGCCCCACAAAGTAGATCTGTTTCTCAAGCCATTCTTTGTGAAATTGCATGTTCATATTCTTGGTTTGTTTTACGCATCATAATCTACTGAATAGCATGGGTTGTGGTGTATTTGTCCCTTAAGTGTTGAAGCACTGTAAAGCCTTGTTGCACTCAAGGGACAAATTTATCAATTTTATTAACTTGGGTAAAATATCAGACATAAGCCATTTAATTTTTATTTTTTGCATTGGTTATAAAAAGAAGGCCATCTGGGGGGGCCTGAGAAACAGTTTTTTTTAGCTCACCTGACTTTCAGTCGGGATAGCTATAGTGATCACTCACCGTCCGCCATCCGTCGTCATCTGTGAACATGGTGTTTGCGTCTTCTCCTCCCAAACCACTGAACCAATTTAATTGATATTTGAGATAATAGTTTGTTATGACATCACAATTTGATTTTGTTCAAATCAAGTTGCCTCATCTCTTGGTAGGGTCACACTCAAAAGTGTGCTTAAATCTTAAAAAATCTTCTTCTCATGAACCAGCAGAAGCAAAGACTTGATATTTGGTGTGCAGCTTCCTTTTGAGGTGTAGACTCAGATTTGTTCAAGAGAAGTTTGTGGGGCTATATTTGCCGTCATTATGGGAGGGGCAAGAATTTTTGCCCCTCCCAAAATTTCTATTTTCCAAACCGAGAGGCAGATTTGGACCAAATTTGATATGAGGGCTTATTGGATCATAAGTACTTAATATATGCATAAAAAAATTTTCCCGTCACCCCATGGGAACCACAGGAGCTAAAAATAGAAAAAATTAAAATGCCCATATCTCCAAAACTACAAGGCACTGAGAATTCCTATTTGGTGTGAAGCTTCCTCAGGTCAAAAAAAATTACTATCGGTTTTATCATGGGTACTTTTCTGGGACTTTGAAAAAGTGCTGAGTCAGCATTTTTTAACACTGTGGGTCACGGGAAAAACATTTAAGACTACTTTTCTCCCAAACCACTGCACCAAAAGCTTTCAAATTTAACATATAACATCTTTGGAAGATTGTTTCACAGGTTTATTGAAATCAATTCCCTGGGTCCATATGTGGGCTCTCTATGGGAGCCCAAATGTTTAAATTAGTGCAGTATGAGGAATATTCTTTAAAAATCTTCTTCTTCAGATCTACCAATAAGAATCTTTTGATATTTGGTATGCAGCATCCTTGGGGGGGTGAGATTCAAGTTTGTTCAAGCCAAATCCCTCGGTTCATATTTAGGCTGAAAATTTGGGGTCCCGTTCCAGACTTAGAAATTTTGGACCAACCCAGAAATTTTTTTTTTTTTTATGCGTTTCAGTCAATTTTAAGACAAAATTTTTTTTTTTTTTACCCTGAAGATTTGGGAGCCGGGTGGGAAATTTTGGACCAAAATCCAGAAATTAGTTTTTTTGGTCAATTTTAAGAAGAAAAAAAAGTTTTAGGCTGAAAATATTTTGTTTGGGACTTCGAAAATTTCCGAACAAAAATAAAAAAAAATCTGTTTTTTATGCGTTTATCTCAATTTTGGGACGTAAAAGTGCAGGAATTGAAAATAGAAGGAAAAACCTGTGTATTGTGTGGGCACAATCGCTTCATCTAGTTGGTATATGCTTTTCTTAGGAGGGGTGTATGCAGCTGATTCAAGTCAAGTCCCTGGTTTGATATTTAGACAACCATGTCAGGTGAGCGCCCTCAGGCCCCCTGGGGCCTCTTGTTTAACTTTTGTAGCCCTTACATTCAGTTGTAATTAACCCTCTTAGTAGTGAGGCTTTGTGTTATATCATCTCATTTAATCCTGTCAATATTAAAATGGACAAATACTTTTTGTCTCATTATACCCCCCATAAGTCAGTTGTGTGTGTGTGTGTTGGGGGAGGGGGGTGGGGGTATACTGGAATCACCTTGTCTGTTCATCCATCCATAGACATAATTTTATCCAGAGATTTTCTCAGACATTTATGAACCAATCTGCTCAAAACTTGGTATGAATGTTCATCACCAAGGGAAGCTGTGAATATGCGATTATAGTTCCATTCGGATTATATTTGCCAGAATTATGCCCCTTTTCAACTTGAAAAAGTAGCCCTACAATTTTCTCAGATGTTTATGAGTTGATTCCTTTGAAACTTGGTATGGTTGTTTACTACCATGGGAATCTGTGCACCTGCGATTATAGTTTCGATCAGACTTTTTTCTCCAGAGTTATGCCCCTTTTCATTTTAGAATGTCTGAATTTTGTCCAGAGATTTTCTCAGACGTTTATGGGTTGATTCCTTTGAAACTTGGTATGGATGTTCACTACCATGGGAACCTGTTCACCTGGGATTATAGTTTTTATCAGATTTTTTGCTGGAGTTATGCCCTTTTTTGTCTAAGAATGCCTGAATTTTGTCAGATGTTTATGGGTTGATTGAAACTTGGGTAGGATGTTCACTACCATGGAAACCTGTGCACCTGCCATTATAGTCTTGATCAGCCTTTTTTCTTGCCAGAGTTGTGCCCCTTTTCATCCTATAATCATCGCGGCTGTAGTGGCAGGGGAGGGGAGGGGGGGTGGATGTATGGACAGGCTCATCTGGGACAGTCACACCTCTAGTTAGAGTTGTTCAGGAAAAATTTAATTGTGTATTCCTAACTGATTGTTCTTAGCAATTTGGTGTTCATTGTGAATCTGCTCAACTACCATTAAATATTTTTATACAACAACCAATGGCCCAGACTTAGCTGGTGCAACCTCAACATTATTAAGGGCCAAACACAATTTTGAACCCCCCCAATCCCCAAAATTTGCATACAACAACGAAAATTAAAAGTCATATCTGGCCCTCCACACTTTTAGTACTTGTGCATGCGCAGTACCCAGGAAGAGATCAGAATTGGCAACAACATCATTCTTTGTTTGGCCCTAAGTCAGTAAACATCTCAGCTGACATCTGTGCTTTAAATCTCTCTTTTGGTGGATGCCAAACACAAACAATGAAGTTTATGGTGGATTCAAGGTACTAAATGGATGATGGAAGTGAACATCAGTGGTGTGAGACGTTCAGGGCTGTAACGTTTAAATAATATGAAAATTATTTCATGTTACCCAATTTCGGGATATACGCCTTGACGTCATTAGTTTTGCTAATGAGTTACCTACTGTTGGTTATGTGTTCCTTCCCTATCCTTTCATGAACCCTCCTAAGCTTTCTGGCTGTATTTTTACACTGTAACCCAATGGCCCAGACTAGCTGGTGCTAACTCAAAGTTATCAAGGGCCAAACACAAATTTTGAACCCCCAGATCCCCAAAATTTACTTGCAAAACCGAAAATTAAAAGTCCTATCTGGCCCTCCATACATTTACTCTCCGCACATGCGCAGACATCAGGAAGTGACCGGAATTGGCGCCAACATCATTCTTTGTTTGGCCCTAAAGTCATCAACAATGAATTGACATCTGTGCTTTTAAATCTCCTTTTTTGAGGATGCCAGACACAAATCAATGCAAGAATTGGTGGATACAAGGCTGTTATTGGATGAAGGAAGTGTTCAACGGTGGTTTTGGACATTCAGGGCTGTAACTTTATAATATTTATAAAATTATTTTATGTTTCCCAATTTCGGGACATATGCCTGACGTCATCATTTTTAATAATGATTATTCCACTGTTTGTTAAGTATTCTTTCCCTATCCTTCCATGAACCCTTCCTGTTAAACTCTTAAGCTTTTTGGCTATTTTTTATTAAATTTCTTGTGAGTTTAACATATTTTACAGAGTAATATTTTTTCCCCAGGGTTACATCCTCACCCTATGGGTGTTAGGTCGTTTAGTCTTGCATCTTCTATCCGATGTATCGTTTTTTCTTCGTATGAAGATCTAGCTTTGCATCTGATAGCATTTCAATTGGTTCTGATTTTGGGCCTTTTTGTGTGCTTGATGTCTTGTTTACATTGACGTTGTTTATGTAACGACACTGATCTAACCCCGCCTAGATCTTGCTGCGCAGGCACTCTCGGCACGAACTCACTAAAAATGAGTTCCAGTCGACAGAGCCTCACCGCAGAAGTCAAACAAGATCCAGCCGTATACAAACTTGTTGTCGAGGGGTTTCTACAGGTTCGTTTAAAGAGAAATTGATTAAATTAATCACCTAAAATCTTTCACAAATGCCAACACGGCCCTGACACCCCTTTTTGCGCCGTTGCTCCCGGACTGGACCCAATTACAAGAAATGAGTTCGGGCCAACAGCCACGCCGCAAAAGTTAGCCATAGGCAAGTCCTAAATATCGGTAAATTTTAAAAGGGCAGGATTCATGAATATTCAAAAAGGCTCGTTGTAAAGGTTAGAAGCTACAAAAGGAATCATCACAAATGTTGAACGAATTAATTGAATGTATTAATGATTTTATTTTACAAAAGTTTTCTTCCCCTTCTTTACATTCTACATTGGATGACGTATATGGAATTCTACTTATACATAATTGATATTTCTCTTTTACATCAACTGTTTCACTTTACAAGTGAAAACAACATATCACTTTGATAATATTAGCTCTACAAGCCATAACCACCAATTCGCTCATCAAATCCCTTTTTCCCCGGCAAAGGACTTATATACCAACATTTAGTCTTATTATATAGATATAAATCGGTTGCTACTGCGCCCTATCTACAGAGGGGGGGAAGCTCTCCTAAGTCGGAATCCAAGTTCCAATCCTTCAAAAATTCAGAAGAATTGCTCAACAAAAATACTTACAATTCTTCACAAGGCTACTACCCTTGGCTAATGAAGGGGAGTTCTTCATAAGTCCGTACCAAAAGTCCTACCACCCGAAACTACCGGCGGAAGGGTTATGTTATGTATAACTCATATTTCCGAATCAATAGATATTCATTCTAAATCCCGCACGCTCATAACGCATCAATTAGGTTGTTGAATCGAACAGCCTGACTGTCATATTTCCTATTCTACCCCCTTAAATAACTTATTGAAGGGTAGAATATACTATTTACTATAATTGTAAAATTCCATAAAGTTATCAGATGGAAACGGAGGGGGGGGGGGGGGGGGGGGATGGGAGTTCCAAATTTAACGACCCACCGAAACCTGTCGCATACCGAAATTCATCGATTAGACCGAGACATCGGGACTAATCGTAAATATCCAGGCACAGGATGAGGATCAAAAGTCCATGTTAAAATGACCGGCCCCGGCGGGGAGTTAATCCGAAGGAGAGCAAAAATAAAACAACTTACCCCGAAGAAGATCCAAAATGTTCTCATCAGAATCAAAATTCAAAACAGGTTATATCATCTCTCAGCTCACCAAAAATTCGTGCAGGATCATATCGATACTATACAACTATACAACACAAATTTTGACCCACTTTTATAACTCTCAGTAATGTGTGCAAGATCTTAAGGCCACCACATAGAAATTTAATATTTTCCATAACAAAGCGACTAATTTGTCTCCACACATCAGAGATGTGCACGCACCCATACACATATATATGTAAGTATATACATATATACTAATAGGTATGTGTGCACACATCATATGCATGGTAATTTTCTTTCTTACATTAACATTGTCATTGTCCTCATATATAGGTAGTTTTTTATATTCTATTACTGTAGTATACTGTAGGATACATGGATTATTATTCCGGTAGTGTAGCTAAAAAAAATTTGATTTTGTCCACACTTAGGCTCTATCAGGATACTCTTGGGCTCTTAATGTTCCCTTTGGGAACTTAGGCATTTTTTTTCTAAACTTTTTGTTTACAAAAAATATTTGGAATTTAATTATGATTGCTATTATTCATGTATCTCAGTTATATATATATTTTGTTGTGGAGTTTGGAGGACTGATATCGACTTTAGTTGATACACTCCTGCGGACTCTTGTCATTCTTGTGTTCACTATGATGACTGATGTTGGAGTCGGGTGTCGCGGTACGTTGTTGGCGGTGAGGTTCTGAAGATCAGGCCTCTCACCATGTTTTAATTCATTTTGTCAGTTTCTATTTCAGAGGAACATGAACATGGTGATGATATTCTGACACCCATCCAAGTGTGCTACTGTCGTCGAGCTATGTGGAGCATATAGAGCTAGCTCCAGTGCTCATTATTGCAAGAGTTAGGGCCTTTTGTTTAGGGTTTTAATCTCTTGCAAGCAGCTAGCTTGACCGGTGAAGCGATACTCCGTCCATGGGTGCTTTGACGTCCGTTGTGGTCATAAGAAGTGGATGTGGGTAGAGTGAGCACTATAATATAAATAGCTCACCCAGCGACGACGGAAATAGGGAGGAAATAGGGAGGAAGTCAGCAAGTTCTTGTACTCGGCGAGGTCTGATAGACCACGAGCGGGAGAGGCCCCCCTCTCTAATCTATCAATGTCTGGATGTCATATGTTGTTTTGAGAAACTTGCTCAAGCCGGAGCATATGTCGGCCCTCCACTCGGGACGCTCTGTTTAGTCTGCAGCCGGGGTCGGCTTCAGTCAAGGCTTCCTCCGCTGCATTTCACAAGGCCGAAATGAGGTTTTCTGGTTGGAAACTTGCATGAGACGGAGCATATGTCCGGCCGCCGCTCGGGACGCTCCAACTAGTCTGCAACCAGGGTCGGCTGCAGTCACGGATTCCTCCGCTACGTTATTTAAGCACACACGACCGCATCCTAGCTACCCGACTTCGGATATCCAGCCTGGTGCACGAAGAAGGAACCACTCTTCGCCCGTGAAGTCGGACCATCTGGTAGCTAGAGAGACGAGGCCTCGATCATCGGGACGTTCAGAGAAAGGATCTGTTTCCGACACACCGTCCCAGGAGCAGTATGCGGCTAAGGAATGAAAGACCGCTACTCCTCAGGCCTCGATGACGGACTTGCTGCCGCAGATTCATGTCCTGGTACATCTGGCATTCTAAAAGTACCTGCGGTTTGCCATACAAGGGAAGGTGTATCAGTTCAGAGCAATATGGTTTGGTCTGAACCTGGCTCCCTGGGCGTTCGCTCGAATAATGAACTCGGTAATGTCATACTTACGAGCTCATTCGTCTCCGGTAACGTCGGCTTACTTGGATGACCTTGTACAGGGATACGGCAACAGAATTATTCTTCAGAATGATGTTCAGAGTCTGCTTCTATTACTCCTACGTCTTGGTTTCATCGTAAACGAGAAAAAGTCGGATCTAGCTCCGTACAAGTCGTCTATTCACTTGGGAATGAGCTTTGAGACTCACAACAATCTGGTTCGTCTGCCGTTACCCAGAGCAAAATTAGTCAGTTGTTGTGCTTGCTTTTGTCTGCACTCAGACGCATTAATAGTGAGGGAATTCATGTGACTGTTGGAGCTGAGCAGAGCGGCTGTGGATCTCATTCTGATGGGCCTCCTGTGTGCATGTCCTCTCAGGATATTCTTTACTCAGAACTGGAGTGTGAAGACGCTTTCGCTTGAACCAGTATTGTTTTAACCGGTTGAGTGCTGGAAGCCACTATCAGGGCTTTCAAAAAAATGAGGGAACCTGAGCAAAAGCCTATGTTTTCCTGGCTCATGTTTCATATTCAGTCAAACGAAAATAATATTTTGTTTATATGAATTTATTCTATAGCAAATTATTGGAGAGTGCCCACAGACACTCACCAATAATTTGCAAGAAAACTAATTTTGAATAACAAATTCAGTCCACCTAAAATAATCTAGCCCTCTACCAGTTTACGGACCTAGTAAAACAAGGGTTCAGATTTGGGCAGATATTCAGTGGTTAGCTCAGGGAATTCCGCTGCAACTGCCGGATCCGGTTTTCCAATTATGACGGATGCGAGTCAGATGGGATGGGGCGCGACCCCAAGTCCTGCAGATTTGAAGTGTCAGGGTCTTTGGGACCCTCGGTTCCAGGAGAAACACATAAACATCAAAGAGGTAATGTCAATATGGATAGCGCTACAACATTGGATTCACATAATAACGGACGTCCATGTTCAGATTTGGTCAGACAACTCGACAGTAGTTGTGTACATCGGGAACCAGGGCGGCACCCATTCATTTCCGTTATGCCAACTAACAGAGAAGATTTTTCTATACGTCATGAATCATCATGTTCAAATTTCTATCCGTCATATACCGGGTTGTCTGAACGTACTAGCAGACTCGCTCCCTCGGAAAGGTCGCCTGTTGCAATTGGAATGGATCTGCTTGCGATACACCAGAACATTTAGTTCCTGTCATTCTTGTCGCCATACCCAGACCATCTAGCGTATGCAGTAGACGCTCTGTCAATCTCATGGGGATGAATGATAGGATATGCGTATCCTCCAATTCCGTTGACTCAGTAGATTATGTTTAAGATCAAACAGTCTCGTTGTGAATCCTACTAGTAGCACCTCTGTCGTCACAGAAACCTTGGATCAGTCTTCTCAGGTGTCTGTTATGGGACGTTCCCCCTGGAAACTTCCTCCACGAAAGGACCTTCTTTATCAGGGGAAGGGATTACCGGGCAAGATGTAGTTTTCTTCCGTAAGCCTCCTATGCATTTAAGTACATACATGTACATGCATTTCATGACTACTCGATTGGCGGCTGGGTCGTGTTATATGGCGACCTCATGTGCACATCCACTTTCTAGCTGGTTGTTTACCTGTGATTGTTTGTCTATATGTCATTTACGAGCATATGATTCATCGTAAATAAATAGTTAATTGGTATTCAGATGATTACATGCTGGATTTCAATGCTCACGTGCATAATAATCGCATTATTAGGCAGACGTATTATTGTATGTTATGGACCTTAGAAACTATGAATTATTTTGGGGGCGGTCCGTGGCGAGTCTGTTAATCATTGCCTGATCCATTTCTAGATCCAGGTTTCTATTAATGGCGGTACCCAATGGAATACATCTTGTCTTCACTCTTGTATATTAGCACGTTTTCCAGGAACATAGATATCGGATAGAACACGTCTAGCAGTATTATTTACTGGAATTTATTCTACACCTGAATGGGGTCACCTGTGGGTTACCTTGGAGATGTTGTTACTCTCCAGAGATCATCCATTGTGATTCTATTGGACATGTGTATGTTATATGTTATATAACCGTTTTTCGACCTATCTGCATACGACCGACTCCGGTGTACGTTACGAGCAGGCAATATTAATTACCAGGATCGCCGCTATAACCTTAGCTTCTGAAGTGGCATTAAGCACCAATTTATTAATAATGATTAATACCTGGGTGTTGTTATTTGGTACCCGCTTTTACTGATTCCAGAGCGCTCCCCTGTTTCTTTTTGAAGATTCCTTCAAAAGAAAAATGGGGGGTGGGATTTTTTACCTCTCCTCCGGTTTGATAAGTATGTAACTATGAGTGAAGCTGTTTTGTCTGTAATTATATCCTGCATACAGCTGGAGTTTTATTATATATGGCGTATGATTGTGAGGGATATTCTCTCATTCTCAAATACGCCACCCTAATTTTTGGGGCTTAATCTGGGCTAGTCTTAAAAATTGGGAACTCGTTACATCCAATTAGCATAGTCTTCATGCTAAGTATACGGAATTACTTGAACTGGGCTCCTTTTTATACGCCCGTTTAAAAAACGGTTGTATTATGTTATCAGTCTGTCTGTCTGTCCGTCTGTCTGTCTGTAAACAATTTGGTTTCTGTTCATTTAAAGTCGAACGCCTTGACGGATCGACATCAAACGTTCAGAAGTTGTTTTTAGCATTAAAATACAGGTCAAGTTCGATCTTGGTGTTTCTCAGTCCATCTGCAGCAGAGATATGGCCCTTTGAAAACACAATATTTTTATACTGTACCAATGACCCAGACTTAGCTGGTGCTAACTCTAACAAAAACCAGGGCCAAACACAAATTTTGCCCCCCAATCCCCAAAATTTGCATCCAAAACAAAAAGAAATCATGTCCTAAAGGACCTCCATACTACGCCTCTACTGCGCATGCGCAGTGACGCAGACGTCCCGAAATTGGCACCAATTATCATTCTCTGTTTGGCCCTTCATCAGTCAACATCTCACTGATCTTTGTGCTTTTAAATCTCAGTTTAAAGGATGCCAGACACGTAATTTTTGGAGAAAATGTGATTCTAAGGAGGATAGAAGGAGGAGAGGAAAAAGAAGTGACAAAAAATAATCAGGGCTGTACTTAAAATTTTTTGATGAAATTATGTTAAGTTGTCTATTTTCGAGGCATGGGCCTCTTGTTGTCATTCTTGCTAATTGTTGCACTGCTTATTCAGTGTTTCCTCTCCCATAGCCTTCTAAAGTCCCCCCTTGCAATTCTCCCATGCTTTTGGCATATTTTTGAGAAATTTCATTTCTAAAATTTCCTGGGAGAGTTGCTTGGTTACAGAATGTTTTCTGTTATTTTCCCCACAGTTACGTTTTCACCCATGGGTGTATAACGTTTGTGTTCTGCATCTTCCATCTGATGTTCTGCAGATTCTCCCCTGGGAGTCTCTGTTTTGCATCAGATAGAGTGTAATTGATGACTGATTCCGGGCCAGTTTTTTCAGTGCCTGGAGTCATGTTTTCTGGTGTTTTTACACTGTTTGTTTTCATTGGCAACAGCCTTTTTTGAGGGGGGCTGTTTGCCTTTGCTGTAGTTTATCTCACTATAAGATACATTTATATTATCCGTAAGTGTCTCATTAATTATTTAATATAAATTTAAAATTTTTGACCACACTTTGCCATCGGATCCATCGGGGCTCAACGTTACTTTTCAGCAACTTGGGCTTCGCTGAAAAAATATTTTTTCAAAATTATTTTGTTTTGCAATTGTTTTTTCATTTATTAATGGATCATGTTATTATGTATCTTTGTGTCAGGGGTTTTTGCGAGTAACTAGGACTTATTGTTGTTCTTTCACAATGAAGGGACGTTGTTCAAATTGTAATAGGAAGAAATCTTCCTCTGACTTTCATGATCATTGTATTAATTGTAGTCAGTGTTCTCGCATTAATCCCTGTCCTATATGTGAACATTGGGATGAGAAACATTGGAAACGTGTGTCACGATATGTTGTTTCTGGAGAAAGGGCGATGCCAGCTCTTTCTCCGCAAGGTCACTCTACTCTCTCAGTTTCTATTTCAGAGGAACCAGAACAGGGTGGTGTTTCCATGTTATCTTCTTCAAGTGTGCGTCCGTCGTCACAAATGAATTCAGAGCTAGCGGCAAAAGTGCTCATGGAGATTAGACAAATGTCGTTCGCTAGCTCGCCCGGTGTAGCGTCCATTCACCGAATGGTTCGGCTGCCGGGTTCGTCCGATGCGGTCCAAGAGGAAATTTTGGGTGATGCGAGCACTATAAACATAATAGATGCACACCCAGTGACGGCGGATAGTAAGCGAGAACGGAGGAAGCCTTTGAGTCCGGTTCCTAGCTCGTCCAGGTCCAGCCGGGCCGCGAGCGAGAGAGGCCCCTCTCTCGTACAACATCTGGGACCAGATGTTGTGGTACAAAATGTGTCTTTAGCGGAGCATACGTCCGTCGCTCGGGACGCTCCGTTGTATAAGCAGTCCGCAGGGACTGTTAAGGCTTCCTCTTCTCGTCAGCGCACACGACCGCACCTTGGCTGCGTGACCGCCGATATATTACCAGCTTCGCCGATCAAGGATTCTTCGGCGACCAGGTCACACCATCCGGCAACCAGGGATTCGAGACCGATGGACTCCGGACGTTCGCATAGGAAAAGTATGCGGGAGCCATCTGATGCGGAGCTGCCCTCGGCGAAGCAGCGAAAGACTGCGCCTCCGCAGGTCTCGACGCCGGACATTCTTGTGCAGATAGCACAGCTTATCGCAGCATCCCAGCAGCCGACAGAAACGGTGTCGGATCGAGAATTATCCGACGGCGCTGGGTCGGTACGCTCCGCCGATGCATCGGGGGCGGACGACCGGGAACATCATGAGGTCCGACCGGATGGTGAAAGGGATACGGATGACTTGGAGCTATCCCTTTCGGAACAACATAAAGCTGCCATGGACTTCATCCGGCACTTTCTCCCTCAAGTTGTTCCGTCGGGCCAGACTGCTGCGCTTCCGGACAAGAGAATTATAGCGTCATTGGACTCTGAATTTTTTGAGCGGTTCAGGGACATCGCTCCAGAGTTTCCATCGCAGTCCAATAATGTTGCAAGAACATTTGAATTATTGAACGACGCTATATTTAAACTTGCTTCCAGGACGGGGAAAGCAGGTTTCTTGTCCGCTAATACTCTCAACCTGCCTTTCATTAATGCAAGGAATAAATTCGATACGGCAGGACAGGGTATACCGAGAGTTCCTCTGCGTATGGACGACGAGGCGGAAGACTTAGAGCTATCATTACCGTCATCAGCTTCTATTCCAACCGCGGTGTTGGAAACAGCTATTGCGTCTAACAGAGCCAATTTAGATGCCTTATCTTACGCAGATCACCTTACTAAGGCGTTATCACTGCGCCTTCAGGGGAAAGAGTTTCAGGATATACAGTCCTCTTTAAGACTTCTTTCAAGGGCAGTAGCTTATTCCACGTGTAACTCCGCCCTTTCAGTGGCAAATCTGGAGTTGGTTAGACGTGACGCAGCCCTAGCTACATCCACACTAGTGGATTCTAAGGTGAAGAACTCTCTTAGAGTCGCTTCGGTCTCAGGAGAACTTCTCTTTGACGGCAAGCTTTCCGCTATTTATGATAAAATTACAAAGAAAGCTAAGGATTCTCTGTTGTTCAAATCTGCTCCTAAGAAGTCGGATACAGCAGACACGAATAAGACAGGCACTTCTGGGTCTAATGCGCCCAAGAGAGGTTCCTATAGAGGTTCTGGTGCGTCCTCTTGGTCTTATTCGAGAGACCGTCAGGATAGCGACTCTCGTTCGGGACGTCCTTCAGGCCGGGACAATCGGTCGGACGCCCCGAGGTCGACGGGGCGAGGTGCGGGTCGTGGAAGACGTGGTTTCTCCTACCGCAGGCCTCGCAGGTCCAGGAGGTGATGGCTTAAACCTCTATCGCGTTCCGGTTGGCGGAAGGTTGTCGAGCTTTTCACAAGAATGGGCGTCGATTACGGACGACCCTTGGGTGAGAGGAGTGACTTCGGAAGGTCTAAAGATATCCTTCAAACGAAAGCCTCCATTAACTCGAAGTCCAAAGTGGACTCATCTTCCGTCAAATCCGCAGAAAAGAGACGCTCTGTTATCAGAGGTGCAGTCTCTTTTAATGAAGAACGTGGTAGAGGTCGTAGAAAACCAGGAATCTCGGGATTCTACAGCCGTCTGTTTCTGGTTCCGAAACCAGATGGCTCGTTCCGTCCAGTCATAGATTTGAGCTGGATAAACAAGCTGATCGTCGCTCCGAAGTTTTATATGGAGACGATTCGATCGGTCAGAGCGAGTATTCGGGTGAACGATTATGCAACGAGCATAGATCTCAAAGATGCGTACTTTCACGTCATGGTACATCCGACATTCCGAAAGTATCTACGCTTCGCAGTCCTAGGAGTGGTGTATCAATTCCGGGCGATGTGCTTCGGATTGAATCTAGCACCCTGGGCTTTCACTCGGGTAATGAACTCGGTAATGATCTACTTCCGAGCTCATTCGTCTGCGGTAACGTCGGCCTACCTGGACGACATTCTTCAGAGGTACGGCAACGAGTTAACGCTTCAGAACGATGTTCAGAATCTTCTTCTATTGCTCCGATGTCTCAGTTTTATAGTAAACGAGGAGAAGTCGGATCTGGTGCCGTCCAAGTCATTCACTCATCTGGGAATGAGCTTCGAGACGCACAACAATCTCGTTCGTCTGCCGTTAACCAGAGCGAAATTAGTCAGTTGTTACGCTCGCTATTGTCTGCACGCAGACAAAGTCACGGCGAGAGAATTTATGAGACTGATAGGTCTGTGCGGAGCCGCCGCGGATCTCATTCCGATGGGGCGGTTACGCACACGTCCTCTTCAAATTTTCCTGACTCAGATTTGGAGTGTGAAAATTCATTCGCTCGATGTAGACGTTCTCTTGTCAGATCAAGTGAAACAAGAGATTCAGACTTGGGCAAACATTCAGTGGTTAACTCAAGGAGTTCCGCTGCAGTTGCCGGATGCGAGTTTTACCGTTATGACGGATGCCAGTCAAACAGGTTGGGGTGCATCATTAATCCCAACTGATTCGAGATGCCAGGGTCTTTGGGATCCGCAATTCCTGTGCAAGCATATAAACATCAAGGAAATGATGTCAATTTGGCTTGCGTTACGTCACTGGATGGACATTATTCACGATGCTCATGTCCAAATCCTATCCGACAATACGACAGTAGTGGCGTATATACGGAATCAGGGAGGCACTCATTCAGTTCCGTTGTTCAATCTAACGGAAAGAATCCTTCTGTTTGCGCTAGAACATCACGTTCTTCTTTCGGTCCATCACATACCGGGTCGTCTGAATGTGCTTGCAGACTCCCTTTCACGAAAGGGTCGCTTGTTGCCGTCGGAGTGGACTCTCAACAAACAAGTATTCAATCAGATTTGCTACCAATGGGAATGGCCAATGATAGACTTATTTGCGACACATCTCAACAATCAGTTGCAGACGTATGTGTCTCCGTGTCCGGATCCAAGAGCATTTGCAGTAGACGCTCTGTCGATCCCTTGGGACGGAATGATAGGATATGCGTATCCTCCAGCGCCGTTAATTCAACAAGTATTGCTAAAGATAAAACAATCTCAATGCAAGATTCTGTTGGTAGCATCTCTGTCGCCACAGAGACCGTGGATAAATCTACTCAGGTGTCTGTTGTGGGACCTACCGCGGAAGCTTCCTCCACGGGAGGATCTTCTTTCGCAGGGGAAATCACGCCAACTCCATCACAACCCGCAAGGTCTCAACCTTCACGTTTTTCCGTTGTGCGGTCCTTCTTGCATGGCAAGCACTTTACAGGACGAGCAGTGGACGCGATTTCTAACTGTAGGAGGACCTCCTCTTCGCTAAACTATGCGGCTAAGTGGAAGGTTTTTCGTCGTTGGTGTAGGGATCATTCTGTAGATATATTCGATCCCTCTATACCAGACATTGCAAACTTTCTAGTATACTTGTTTGACGAAATCAAACTGCAGCCTGTTACTATAAAGGGTTATAGATCTATGTTATCTGATACCTATGCACATCATGATAGTTTACAAATTGGATTTAATGTCTCTTTATCGAAGTTGGTTAGAAACTTTTCGATAAATAGACCCAGAACTATTAGATTAATTCCTAAGTGGAATTTAGCTTGGGTTCTTCTTAAATTGAAGGAAAAGCCATTTGAACCTCTTGGGACAGTAGATTTCAAATTCTTATCTTATAAGACACCTTTTCTCTTAGCTTTCTCTTCTGCTAGAAGAGTCAGTGAGCTTCATGCACTATCGGTGGATGATTCTCATTATCGTAGTGTTGGGAACACTATCACCTTCACTACTAATGTGGGTTTTTTAGCTAAGAATCAGGCTCCTAATAAATATCCGGAACCTATTGTTATTAAGGCTCTTCCGTCTTCAGACGGGCGTAGGCCTTTACTCTGTCCTGTTAGAGCGTTACATATCTATAAACAGAGATCTCAGTTTATCAGAAAGGGACGGAAACGTTTCTTTCTGTCTTTGATGCCTAATAGAAAGGACATTTCAGTCCATTCTATTGCTAGATGGATTCAGTTAACTATCCGTACTGCTTATGAAGATTTATCTTCTTCTCAGCAGTCTGTGCTTAAGATTTCTGCTCATGAAGTAAGAGCTCTTTCTACTTCCTGGGCTTATGCTAATAGTGTTGCTATTACAGATTTAATGAAGGCTGCTTATTGGTCTCAGCCATCCACATTTACGAATTTTTATCTCAGAAATATTGAGTCCATTTCTGGAGACCTGCATTGTTTAGGTCCGTTATCTGTTGCTCAGAATGTCGTCCACTAAACAGTTGCAACTATAGTTATGCAGGCTTTCTGTTCCGGCAGTGACTCCGTCCGGCTGCCCTCTTCGCTCTGGGCTATTTGACCCAGGGCAAGGGGAAGGGGGGGCGGGTGTTCCCTTAGGTCACCTGCTTTATAGTGAAAAGCAAGGGAATGCCTCCTCCAAGTCAGTATTTCTGAGTCGCTTCCGGGATGGTTTTAAAGTGTAATATTAATGTTAAAATTCATTCATGTCTTATTTTTAAAGTGTAGCTCGGTGTGAAGCATTTGTATATGTCAAGTGTCAAACGGGCTTTAATATACAATACTCGGACACTTTTAAATGACTATAAAGAGTCTCAATTCTCTGGACTACTTTATTTATTGGCTTGCTTTAAAAATAATTAGTATAAGGGTTATACTGAATGTAAATAGAGAACATGAATGTTATTGTGCTCAATTATTAAGGGTAGTGTATCTTTCTAATTTAATATTAAATAAGAAAGATACATGTAAAGCCTAATACTCCTTTTCTCCTTAAGGGGTTACCTCTTTACTATATAGTTGAGCTTATTGGATTTTCCTCTATGTCCTAGGCCCTCCAGCCTGTTTACTATTCAGCTAAGTCTGGGTCATTGGTACAGTATAAAAATGTTAAAAAATTTATAGTAATTTATATATTTTTTATACTTACCAATGACCCAGACAGGGATGGCCCTCCCTGGAGTTGGGAACTCTTGCCTCCCCGCTGAGTACATAGCGCTGACCAGGCACTGCCAGTAAGAATGATAATTGGCGCCAATTTCGGGACGTCTGCGTCACTGCGCATGCGCAGTAGAGGCGTAGTATGAAGGTCCTTTAGGACATGATTTCTTTTTGTTTTGGATGCAAATTTTGGGGATTGGGGGGCAAAATTTGTGTTTGGCCCCTGGTTTTTGTTAGAGTTAGCACCAGCTAAGTCTGGGTCATTGGTAAGTATAAAAAATATATAAATTACTATAAATTTTTTAACTTTTCTAAAAAAATTGGTTTCCATTCATATAAAGCTGAACGCCTTGACGGATTGACACCAAATTTTTCAGATGTTGTTTTTAGCAATGAAATACAGGTCAAGTTCGATATTGGTGTTTCTCAGTCCATCCACTGCAGAGTTATGGCTCTTTGAAAACACAATCTTTCGAAAAAAATTGGTTTCCCTTCATTTAAAGTCGAACGCCTTGACGGATCGACATCAAACTTTCAGATGTTGTTTGTAGGAATAAAATACAGGTCAAGTTCGATATTGGTGTTTCTCAGTCCATCCGCTGCAGAGTTATGGCCCTTTGAAAACCCAATTTTTGAAAAAAAATTGGTTTCCATTCATTTAAAGCCGAACGCCTTGACGGATTGACACCAAATTTTTCAGATGTTGATTTTATACACCCGTTTGAAAAATGGGACGTATTATGTGAATGGTCTCTCCACCCGTCTGTCTGTCTGTCCGTCCATGGACACATTTCGTTTCCGGACGATAACTTTAGTTGTAATGGATTGAGCTGAGTTAAATTTGGTATGTGGATTTAGTATGACAAAATACAGGATGGGTTCGATTTCTGTTTCTAACGGCCCTATTTGCAGTAGAGTTATGGCCCTTTATTTATGGGAATTTAGCCCAACTTTTCATTTCCGGACGATAACTTTAGTTTGCCTTGACCAATTTATTTCAAATTTTCAGTTTTTTGTTTTTGACCACAAAATACAGCTCAAGTTCACTTTTGACCACAATCGCATATACCTTTCCAGAGTTATTCCCCTTGAATGATTGCAAATTTGTAGATTTTGTGGTTTCTGGATGATAACTTTAGTTTGCCTTGACCGATTTGAAGTTTAGCGAACAGTAACAAGTTATCTCTTTTTCGAAAAAAATGCAGTATTTAAGAGTGAAGGAAGATAACAAACTACCATCTGAGCTTTAATTCACTGTGGATATGGTTTAATTCATGGTGTGAGAGGAGCAATGTGCAAAGAAAGTTTTGAAAAAGATTTGTTTTCCCGAGCTGTCAGGTTTTTCATTTTTGTTTATTTCTTGTTCTTGTTCTTTTTTTTCTTTTTTTTTTTTTTTTGGAGGGGGGGGGGGGGGGGGGGGGGGGGTTGGCTGCTTTCCATGCATCGGCAAATAATAAAGAAAATCCATTAACACACGACCCTCCTCACCAATATAACTAGTAGGCTGAAAACAGACAATACTAACAACAACAAAAAAAACAAAAAACAAGCAGAAGAAGAAACGGGACCAACAGAAATTTTACAGTGCCATCTCCAATAATGGCAACATGGGCCAACGTCGCAGCAAAGGCATCAGAGCACGGATGACAATTTTTTCTCGAGAGAACTAACACCGAATCTCCCACTCACTCCCATCGCCGTCCAGCCAGTGTGATATATTATGCCTATAACATATCCTGACCCACTTAATGACGACTTCAGGAAAACAATTCTTAGAGATTTATTCATGGATGGATTCACATACAGCACTGATAATTTTGTGGTAAAATTTTATTATTCTCTATGCAGTACCAGTGCCTCTTAAGTCTTCCATTTGCACAGCTCTGCATAGAGAATTATCTCAATGTACCACCCTAGCATACTATACATACATTCGTTCATATATTTTGCCACCCCCATCAAAAATCAGTTAAGAGTGTGTTTGGCCAAATGTTGGGGTATGTGTGTTGGTGATATCAAACTCATCAATATTAATCTCAAAACTTCTTCCCGTGGGATGCCCAGGATATGAAAGTCTGCATGTCCACTGATGTAGATTGTTCTCCTCCACCTGTCTCCATTGGTAAAATAGGACTTGGTAACCAACGCCGCTGGGTACCATCCCTCAGTAAGTGGGAAACATAGGCAGAAATGATTGGCAAGACTTGACTTTATAGTTATGTTGAGTCATGATATAGCCTTGATGCTGGCACCAATAAATAAATACATAAATCGCAAATTGCATTTAAATCAAAGTTAGGTTCAGCTAATGGCCTGTATGAGTCTTCTATACAAGAAACCTAAAAAGGTGACTGATATATACTGTAACAAGTTTTACTCCTTTTGTCAGGAGGCAACAAATAGATCATACATCCCTTTATTCGATGAGAAAAACTGAAACAAATATTCCCAGAGCAGTCAGGTAACCGTAGGGCCATATTTAAGAATGAGCAGACTGGGCGGACACACAGGGCCCCACATTTGGCAGGGAATTTTGTCATATTGTTCTAAATACCCATTTTCTGTTGAAATGTTCCACATTTTGGAGCTCAGAGTGCTTTCAGAAACTTCCGGAGTGCCTCCAGAAATCCAAATTTACCTGGGGTAACCCCCAACCACCCCCACAAGACCCCAATCAAGCCACTCATTGGCCAGACAACTTCGGGATCTGGATGTTATGAGCGTAAGAAAAAATTGAGCTTCTACTCGAGGCTTCCCAGGCCCCCATATTTCTGAATCCGGCCGGCCCTTGGTAACCTGACTGCTCTGGACAGATTTTTGGGTTTTTTTTTTATCACTGACACTGACTCTAAAGTTAGAAATAATATGTGAGAATGAGCAATCACGTATCTCATCTTGGTGAAAACATTCCTTCCATTAATTTCCCAGAATCAACCAATAAATTACATGTAGTAGGACAAAAATTGGAGGCGTTATGATTTTTCAGTAAGCGTATTTGTCGGAGGCTCTAAACACGAATCTGGAAGTGGATCGAGGGGTCAGGATCAACCACTATACACATACATGCATAGAGAGGTACCTGTAATATTTTGTTGCCTAGGTAAAACGTTGGCTGACAAACGCCATCATTTTCTTTGAAATGAAATGGCGTGAAAAGAAATCTTGAAGACATCATAATTTTGAGCACATCACAAAAACTGATTTATTTATTTGAGTTTCCATTAACAAGTTATCTTGAAGTACAATGCACTGCAAGATTGTCTTCCCAATTCTAAATTTTGTTGACATTCAGTACTTTTCGACACCACCATTAACACGTTTTGCAGAATCACAATTCACATGTACAGTCGGAACTCGACGTTTACGGGACCGACCGATAACTTCGACTTATCGCGGTCTTCGAGTTATTCACTTCAGGAACCACCTCCACACCTCCCAGAAAATATAGAACAGCAATGATCTGTATTTCCTGGGAGGGGTGGAGGGGGATTGCTAGTCCCTGATTGCTAGGACCGATAGCCAACTTCGAGTTATCTCATATTCGAATCATCCGATTTCGAGTTATCAATTGCCGACTGTAGTTTTTAGTTTTTCAAGACAACTCCCATTCCCAACCACCTCTCGGTCCTGCCAGGAGAAAAGGGATCAGTGAACAAAACACACAAAAAACCCAAGCAAGCAAACAAAAACAATACTGTGCAAAATAAGTTATTTTACACGATAACGTGGTAAGTATTGCTTTTGTTTTTGTCTCTTGGTATTCCCGGGGGTGGGGTGGAGGGAGGGAGGGAGGGAGGGGGTGGATCAGTTGTAAAAAATAAATAATAACACGATTTGTTGGGGGAGGTGGGTGGATAAAAACTGCAAGACACAGGGTCCCGGGGAGAGGGGGTCCGCCGAGGCCGAAGCATTTTTTCAAATCTACTTTTTTTACATTCAGTAATAGAAGACTTTTGAACATTGTCATGCATGTCATTAGTGGTCACTTAACATGATGGTTTCATTTGCCTTGGAAGATATTTTTTTAAAGGTTGTCGTACATCAAAATTGAAAAAAAAAATTGTCCCCCCCCCCCCCCACCCTCCAAACAAAAAGACAGTTTTTTATGCTCAAATTGTTTTTCTGGATAGTCCAAGGCAGAACATTGCTTTTCGGACCTAGTGTATTATTTTTTATAGCCCCCTCCCCCACACCGCTCACGGATATTCCCTTCTGTGTTGTTGTGTATGCCTGTTTGTGATATTGGCATCATGCTGCAGTGAAATGACATCATTTTATTATTTTAGGCTTACATGCAGTCTACCTTACCACCCAACCAATCATTCGAACAACATTAAAAAAATACACAAGGCCGAAAAAGCAACATTTTGCTCCTGGACTACCTAAAAACAAAATTTGAGCCATTTTTTGTGTGTGTGCAAAAATCCAATTTTGATGAGAAATATGAAAACAGAAGAAGTAACTTTCAAAGCAAATAAAACCTATATCTTTTACCTATCATGTTCTTAAGTGACCATCAAAGATATAACAATGCTCAAAGGTCTTTTATCAGTGAAATAAATGTGGAAAAAGTGGATTTGAAAAAAATGGTTCAGCTTCGGAAAGGAGGGGGGGGGGGGGGGGGGGTACACCCCACAGGGCCTAGTGTCTTGCAAATGTTTTTCTGACCCCATCAGAGGTTATTCCAAGGGCTAAATTTTGGACGATCCCCGTCTGGGTCATTGGTAAGTATAAAAAATATATAAATTACTATAAATTTTTTAAAATTTTTATACTGTACCAATGACCCAGACATAGCTGAATAGTAAAAAGGCTGGAGGGCCTAGGACATAGAGCAAAGTCCAATAAGCTCAACTATATAAAATAGAGTCATCCCCTCGAGGAGAAAAGGAGCATTAGGCTTTACATGTATCTTTCCTATTTTATGATAAATTAGAAAGACACATTACCTTCTATAATTGAGCATAATAACATTCATGTTCTCTATTAACATCCAGTATATCCTTAATACTAATTATTTTAAAGTAAGCCAATAAATAAAGATAGTCCAGAGAATTGAGACTCTTTATACTCTTTTAAAAGAGTCCGAGGATTGTATATTAACGCCCGTTTGACACTTGACATATACAAATGCTTCACACCGAGCTATACTTTAAAAAAATGACATGAATGAATTTTAAACATTAACTTTACACTTTAAAACCATCCCGGTAACAACTCAGAATTACTGACTCCGGAGGAGGTATCCCCTTGCTTTTCACTATAAATCAGGTGACCTAAGGGAACACCCTCCCCCCCCCCCCCTTCCTCTTGCCCTGGGTCAAATAGCCCAGAGCGAAGAGGGCAGCAGGACGGAGTCACTGCCTGAACAGAAAGCCTACATAACTATAATTGCAACTGTTTAGAGAACGACATTCTGAGTAACAGATAACGGACCTAAACAATGCAGGTCTCCAGAAATGGACTCAATATTTCTGAGATAAAAATTCGTGAATGTGGATGGCTGAGACCAATATGCAGCCTTCATTAAATCTGTAATAGCAACACTATTTGCGTAAGCCTAAGATGTAGAAAGAGCTGTTACTTCATGAGCCGAAATCTTAAGCACAGACTGCTGAGTTGAAGATAGATTATCATAAGCAGTACGGATAGTTAATTGAATCCATCTAGCAATAGAATGGACCGTAATGTCCTTTCTATTAGGCATCAGAGACAGAAAGAAGCGTTTTCGTCCCTTTCTGATAAACTGAGATCTTTGATTATAAATATGTAAAGCTCTAAACGGACAGAGTAAAGGCCTATGCCCATCTGAAGACGGAAGGGCCTTAATAACAATAGGTTCCGGATATTATTAGGAGCCTGATTCTTAGCCAAAAATCCAACATTAGTAGTAAAGGTAATAGTGTTCCCGACACTACAATAGTGAGAATCGTCCACCGAGAGTGCATAAAGCTCACTGACTCTTCTAGCAGAAGAGAAAGCTAAGAGAAATGCTGTTTATAAGACAAGAATTTGAAATCTACTGTCTCAAGAGGCTCAAATGGCTTTTCTTTTAGTTTAAGAAGCTAAATTCCATTTAGGAATTAATCTAAGGGTTCTAGGTCTATTTAATGAGAAGTTTCTAACTAATTTAGATAAAGAGACATCAGATCCAATTGTAAACTATCATGGTGTGCATAGGTATCAGATAACATAAACCTATAACCTTTAATAGTAACAGGCTGCAGTTGATCTCGTCAAACAAGTATACTAGAAAGTTTGCAATGTCTGGTATGGAGGGATCAAAAATATCAACAGAATGATCCCTACACCAACGACAAAAGGCCTTCCACTTAGCCGCATAGTTTAGCGAAGAGGAGGTCCTCCTACAGTTAGAAATCACGTCCACTGCTCGTCCTGTACAATGCTTGCGGTGCAAGAAGGACCGCACAACGGAAATACGTGAAGGTTGAGACCTTACGGGTTGTGATGAAGTTGACGCGATTCCCCTGCAAAAGAAGATCCTCTCGTGGAGGAAGTTTTCGCAAAAAAATCCCACAGCAGACACCTGAGTAGATTTATCCACGGTCTCTGTGGAGACAGAGATGCTACCAACAGAATTGCATTGTGATTGTTTTATCTTTAGCAATATTTGCTGAATCAACGGCGTTGGAGGATACGCATATCCTATCATTCCGACCCACGAGATCGATAGAGCATCTACTGCATATGCTCGGGGATGCGGACATGGTGACACATACGTCTGCAACTGATTGTTGAGTTGTGTCGCAAATAAGTCTATCACTGGCCGCTGCCATTGGTAGCAAAACTGATTGAATACCTGTTTGTTGAGAGTCCATTCTGATGGCAACAAGCAACCCTTCCGTGAAAGGGAGTCTGCTAATACATTCAGACGACCCGGAATATGACGGACCGAAAGCAGAACTTGGTGTTCTAGAACAAACAGAAGGATTCTTTCCGTTAAATTGAATAACGGAACGGAATGAATGCCTCCCTGGTTCTGGATATATGCAACTACTGTCGTATTGTCGGACAGGATTTGGACATGTGCTTTCTGAATAATGTTCATCCAATGACGTAGTGCAAGCCAAATTGACATCATTTCTTGGATGTTTATGTGCTTGCCTAGAAACTGCGGATCCCAAAGACTCTGGCACTTCGAATCCGTTGGGATCAATGTTGTACCCCAACCTGTTTGACTGGCATCCGTCATAATCGTAAAATTCGGGTCCGGCAACTGCAGTGGAACTCCCCGAGTCAACCACTGAATGTTTGCCCAAGTCTGAATCTCTTGTTACACTTGATTAGACAAGAGAACGTCTATAAATTGCTGAAAGCTTGCCGTCGAAGAGAAGCTTCTCCGTAGACCGAAGCAACTCTGAGAGAGTTCTTCACCTTACTATCCACGTGCGTGGATGTAGCTAGGGCGCTGCGTCACGTCTAACCAACTCCAGGTTTGCCACTGAAGGGCAGAGTTATACGTGGAATAATCTACTGCCCTTGAAAGAAGTCTCAATGAGGGTTGTATCCTGGAATTCTTTCCCTTGAAGACGTAATGATAATGCCTTAGTAAGGTGGTCTGCGTATGATAAAGCGTCTAAGTTAAGTCTGTTAGACATTATTGTCGTTTCCAACGTCGTGGTTGGAATTGACATAGACGACGGTATAGACAATGCCAAGTCTTCAGCCTCGTCTAGACGCAGAAGAACTCTCGGTATGCCCTGTCCAGCCGTTTCGAATTTATTCCTTGAATTGATGAAAGGCAGATTTAGAGCATTTGCAGACAAGAAACCAGACTTGCCTGTTTTGGTAGCAAGCTTATATATAGCGTCGTTCAATAATTCAAATGTTCTTGTGACATTATTGGACTGTGTCGGAAAACTCAGGGACGATGTCCCTGAACCGATCAAAAACAAAATCTGTCCAATGACGCTATCAGTCTCTTATCCGGCATCGCAGCATTCTAGTCCGATGGAACAACCTCTGGAAGATAATGCCGGATGAAATCTACGGCAGCTTATGTTGTTCCGAAAGGGAAAGCTCGAAATCCTCCGAATCCCTTTCGCCATCCTGTTGGACCCTATGAAGCTCTCGGTTGTCCGTACCTGATGCTTCAGTGGAGCGTACCGACCCAGTGTCGTCGGATTATTCCTGATCCGACAGAGATTCTGTCATTTGCTGGGATGCTGCGATAAGTTGTGCTATTTGGGATAGCACGTCTGTCACTGAGGCCTGTAGAGTAGTGGTCTTACGTTGCTTTGCCGCTGGAAGCTCCATGTACGTTGACTCTTGCATACTTCTCTTATGCGAACGTCTGGAGTCTACAGGCCTCGTGTCCCTGGCTACCGGATGGTGTGACCTGGTCACCGTGGATTCTCTGATTGGCGAAGCTGGCTGGATATCCGTGGTCACGTAGCCAAGGTGCGGTCGTGTGCGCTGCCGTGAGGATGAGGAAGCCTTATCGACAGTCACTCTGGACTGTCTATATAACGGAGCGTCCCGAGCGGCAGACGTATGCTCCGAATGCGAAACGTTTTGTACCACAACATCTGGTCCCAGATGTTGTTGTACGAGAGAGGGACCTCTCTCGTTCGCAGCCCGGATGGACCTGGACGAGCTAAGAACCGGACTAATAGGCTTCCTCCGATCTCTCCTCTGATCCGTCGTCACTGGGTGTGCACTTTTGTCTTATTAAAGTGCTCGCATCACCCAAATCTCCTTCCTGGACCGCAACGGACGAACCCGGCCACCGAACCATTCGATGAATGGACGCTACACCGAGCGAGCTAGTGGATGTCAACGCCATCGATCCTTCTAGGAACCTCATAGGCAATTGACATATTTCCATGAGCACTTATTGCCGCTAGCTCTTCATTTAACTATGACGACGGAGGCACACTTTTGGAAGACATCACAGAAACTTTTGCGAACAAGAAACCAGACTTGCTTGTTTAGTAGCAAGCATATATATAGCGTCGTTCAATAATTCGAATGTTCCTGTGACATTATTGGACTGTGTCGGAAACTCAGGGACGATGTCCCTGAACCGATCAAAAAAAAAAAAAATTCTTGTGTCCAAAGACGCTGTCAGTCTCTTATCCGGCATCGCAGCATTCTGGTCCGACGAAACAACCTCTGGAAGATAATGCCGGATGAAATGTACGGCAGCTTATGTTGTTCCGAAAGGGAAAGCTCGAAATCCTCTGAATCCCCTTCGCCATCCTGTCGGACCCTATGAAGTTTTCGGTCGTCGGTACCTGATGCTTCAGCGGAGCGTACCGACCCAGCGTCGTCGGATATTACCTGATCCGACAGAGATTCTGTCGTTGCTGGGATGCTGCGATAAGTTGTGCTATTTGGGATAGCACGTCCGTCACTAAGGCCTGTGGAGTTGCGGTCTTACGTTGCTTTGCCGCTGGAAGCTCCGTGTACGTTGACTCCTGCATACTTCTCTTATGCGAACGTCCGGAGTCTACAGGCCTCGTGTCCCTGGCTACCGGATGGCGTGACCTGGTCGCCGTGGATTCTCTGATTGGCGAAGCTGGCTGGATATCCGTGGTCACGTAGCCGAGATGTGGTCGTGTGCGCTGCTGTGAGGATGAGGAAGCCTTATCGACAGTCTCTCTGGACTGTCTATATAACGGAGCGTTACGAGCGGCGGACGTATGCTCCGAATGCGAAACGTTTTGTACCACAACATCTGGTCCCAGATGTTGTTGTACGAGAGAGGGACCTCTCTCTCGCAGCCCGGATGGACCTGGACGAGCTAGGAACCGGACTAATAGGCTTCCTCCGTTCTCTCCTCTGATCCGCCGTCACTGGGTGTGCACTTTGTTGATTTATAGTGCTCGCATCACCCAAAACTCCTTCCTGGACCGCAATGGACGAACCCGGCTGCCAAACCATTCAATGAATGGATGCTACACCGGGCGAGCTAGCGGACGTCAACGCCGTCGATCCTACTAGGGACCTTTTAGGCAATTGACGTATTTCCATGAGCACTTTGCCGCTAGCTCTTCATTTAATTGTGACGACGGAGGCACACTTTTGGAAGACATCACAGAAACATCACCCTGTTCTTGTTCCTCTGAAATAGAGATTGATAAACTAGAGTGACCCTGCGGAGAAAAGACCGGCATGGCCATTTCCCCGCTAACAATATACCGTGACACACGCTTCCCATGTTTGTCATCCTGAACAGGAGTTAGTGCGAGTACACTGACTACAATTAATACAATGATTATGAAAGTCAGAGGAAGATTTCCTCTTATTACAATTTGAACAATATCCTTTCATTGTGAAAAGAATACAAAAAGTCCTAGTACTCGCACCAACCCCTGAAAACAAAGATACATAATAACATGATCCATTAACATAGAAAAAATAATTGAAATCAAAAAAAAATTTTTTGAAAAAATATTTTTTCAGAAAAGCCCAAGTTTCTGAAAAGTAACGTTGAGCCCCAATGGATCCCAAGCCTAAGTGTGGACAAAAATTTTAAAAATATTTTAAAAAATTAATGCAACACTTACGAATAATAATAATGTATCTTGTTATGATTAAACTAACACAAAGATAAGAAATCCCCCTCCACAGAGACTGTTGTCAATATAAACAAGAAGTGTATAAACACCAGAAACATGACTCCAGGCACTGATAACCATGGCCCGAAATCAGTTACCAATAATACACTATCTGATGCAAACCAGAGACTTCCGGGGAAGAAACTGCAGAACATCAGATAGTAGATGCAGAACACTACGCCTAAACACCCATGGGTGAGGACGTAAACATGGGGAAAAGAACAGAATTCATTCTGTTACCCAGCTAAAACTCCCAAGAAATTTTAGTAATAATATTACAGAAAATATGCCAAAAGCATGGGAGAATAGCAAGGGGGGACTTAAAGGAAAGGGAGAGAGGAAACCCTGAACAAGCAGTGTAACTTTATAGCAAGAATGACAACAACAGGCCCATGCTTCGAAAATAGGTAACTTAACATAATTTCATAAAACAATTTAAGTTACAGCCCTGATTATTTTCTGTCACTCATTTTTCCTCTCCTCCTTCTATTTCCTCTTTAGATCCACCATTTCTCTAATATTTATGTGTCTGGCATCATTTAAACTGAGATTTACAAGCACAAAGATCAGTCAGATGTGAACTGATGAAGGGCCAAACAAAGAATGATAATTGGCGCCAATTTCGGGACCTCCTTGACACTGCGCATGCGCAGTAGAGGCAAAGTATGGAGGGCCATTCAGGACATGATTTCTTTGGTTTTAGATGCAAATTTTGGGGATTGGGGGGCAAAATTTGTGTTTGGCCCAAGATTTTTAAGAGTTAGCACCAGCTATGTCTGGGTCATTGGTACAGTATAAAAATATCAGTTGTTTCACATCTGCTGACAGCCCATCGAACTCTCTTGGAAAACAATTAAATCGGCATGTTTTTGTCAATATATCTTTTGTGTGTGTTAATTTTCATCAGAAAATACTGTGTGCCTCGAAGTTTTATGACATTAATGTCATCGATCAATAGGAAACATGTAAAGTCATATGGAAACATCCAAACATTTGGATACACCTGAAGCTGGTTTGCTACACAGTAGACAACACGTCTTCTTGAAAGTCAAGAATGCATGTTGCACTGTCGCCTCGGCTATTTCGTTGGCAAAGAACTGTTCAATTCATCAGAATTCAAGAGAATGTTTTGAGAGTCTGATTCTATCTCTGACATAAAACAATTATTTAGTTATGGTAACCAGTTTTAATTTATTAAATACATTAAATCAGGGCATTCCTCGTATGGAAAGAAAAAAATAAAAAGCTGCGTGTGTTTATAAAACTTATTTGATCATACCCACAATTTTTTCATCGTTCATTTTTGACATCTCTCTCTGTTTTCATTGGATATCCTGTAAGGTCCCTTTTCCTAGCTCACAGCCCATGTTAGGAGTGCCGTGAACTTTGTTTGGATTGTAATTATTTATGAAATTACTGCTCAAGTGTAGGGCAAAGAAGTCTACATCGGATTTACATGCTTGTTGTCTTGCCTGTAGTCGCTGCACTCCTACTGATTCAGGTCTTACTTGTGTGATCAGGGTTGACTCATTAGGACACTAACGTTTGAAGCTGGTGTCGCGCTATGTATTCGTGGTGAAGTTCTGATGCTGGAGTTGTCACCGCAAGATAATTCGAGTTTTCAGTTTCTTTTCCAGAGGAATAAGAACATGGTGATGGTACTGCGACACCCGTCCAGAATGTGCTGCCGTCGTCATTCTCTGAGGAGCAAACAGAGCTAACTGCAAAAGTGCTCTTGAATATAAAGGGAATAAGGCCTCTTATTCCAGCAGCCAGCTTGACCGGTCAGGCTGTTGCCTGATAGTGGGAACCGTAATACCGGGTATGTCCGTTGTGGTCGAGGAGAGTGTAGATTTGGGTAGAGCGAGCACCTTATAAACAAAAGCTCACCCAGCCATGATGGCAAAAAGGGGAAGAAGCCTTCACGTTTCTCTTTGGGAAGCTCGGCGAGGTCTGGGATCAGACCGCTAGCCAGAGAGCATTCTCTAACCCAGTAACAGTCGGGGTCGACTATTGCTTTGAGAACCTTGCACTGAGTCAGAGATAACATCCTCCCTGGCCGCTCGGGACGCTCCTTCTACACTGCAGCCCCAGCTGCAGTTCAGCTTCTTCCACCACTTCAGCGAAACACATGCGACCACACACTAGCTACCCGACTCCGGATGTTCATGCAGCCGAGCGAAGACACTCCAGTCTTTGCCCTTGAATCCGGTAGCTAGTGATTCGAGGCTTGATTCATCGGCGAAGAGATCGGCAGCCAGATCTCCGTCCCAGGAGCAACATGCGGAGGAGAATAGAAGCCGCTGCTCCAGAGCCTCCATAACAGACTTGCTGTCGCAATTTGTGCAACTTATCGCAGCTTCCCAGCAAGGGGCACCCATCCACAGACTCCGATAGTGAGCCGGTGGAAGTTGCTGGGTCGGTCCGGTCATCTGTGCTTGTAGAAGAAGCCAGAAGTTTCTCTACAGGACACTCGACTAGATCTGGGGTCAGATCGCCGACTGGAGAACCCTCTCCATCCCGTAGACAGTCGGGGTCGACTGTGTCCATTGTGAGAAACTATAATGAGTTGGAACATGCATCAGAATGTTCCTTCCACACTGCAGCCGGGGCCATCGGCGGTTATGGCTTCTTCTTCTTACATGGAAGCGCACGAAAGGAGATTAGCCTAGAAGTTCCTAAGCGGGATACTCGGCGAGACCTGGGGACAGATCGCTAGTGCAGAGCATTCTCCTTTCCGTTAACAGTCGGGGACGACTGTTTTGTGTTGTGAAAAACTTCAGTGAGTAGGAGCATCCATCCAAAATGTGATGAGTTTGGATGCTTCTTCTGCACTTCAGCCGCGGTCGGCTATTATTACAGCTTCCTCTTCTTCCATGGATATGCACGCTAAGGGGTAGATGCCTACAAGTTTCTAACAAAATGTTCGGCGAGGTATGGAGCAGACCGCAAGCTGGAGTACCCTCTCCTTTCCTTCAGCAGTCAGGGTCGACTGTTTTCGAGAAACTCTAGTGAGTTGGGACGCCCGTTCACACCTGCAGTTCGGGATGCTCCTTCCACACTGCAGCCAGGTCTGGTTGCAGCTATGGCTTCTTCCCCTGCTTCATTGATGAAGCACGTTGACCGCAGACTAGCTATCCGACTTCGCATGTTCAGGTTGATAGCTAGTCGTTTGAGGCATTTTTATACGGGACATGTGTCGATGATCTGGGGCCAGATCTCCGTCCCTTGAGCAGCTTGTGGTAACAAGCGGATTATCGTTGCTCTGCTAGCCTCGTTCACAGACCGGCTGCCGCAGATTGCTCTGCATATCACAGCATCCCAGTCGTCGCTGGTACTACCGTCAACAGGCTCCGGTGGTGAGCTGTCAGACAGTGCTGCATTGGTCCAGTCAGCCGTTCAGTCAGATGGTGTTGACCATATTTTCAGATGGAGTATTTGGATGATGAGAGGGCTACGGAGGGTGAGGCTAGAAGGGCACCTTAAGACTATGAATTTTCAGTCATAAGCTCTTCGAATCTTGTTACATCTGAATATAAGTCTGCATTTGCTATGCTAAAAAAGCTTAACATACCGGGCGATGGAAAGATGAAGATCTTTCCTCCTCAGATCTTTTGGCTCAGATGTCGAGGGCTTTTGTCCTGATTAACGACGCCTTCCTTGTCTTAGCAATAGTATAAGAAATGCTCTATTCCTTACGAATAGAGGTTCGATAGTGCATATATAGGCTGAGACAACTGTCTTGTTTGGAATAGAGCCGTTAGAAGGAATAAGTATGTCTTTTCCTTCTCGGTGTTGTATTCCTTGACATCAACACATTTAATGCTAATGTGGACACCATAGTAGCCTTATGTACTGTTACAGCGGTCTTTTCTTATACGTTAGCGGCTACTGTTGTAAGTCTCCATTTAATGAGTTTTCAGAGGCCGCAGGTGACACAGATATGTCTTCGCACAGATGAAAACTCATACCTGCGTAGCTACCTTGAGACTACTGTCTCTTTGGGAATTATGGCTGTTAGAATAGTGGCTCTTCATTCCCTACCTTGCGCGACAATAGTTGTAAGTCTCCGTTCATTGAGCTTTCAAGGTCGCAAGTTACACTGAGATATCTATCTTCATGGAGATGAAGATTTCTAAGCTATGTTAGCTAGGTTCAGACCGCTGTCTTTTGGGAATAAAATCGCTAAAGGAAAGAGTGTTTTTTGGTTTGTTTTCCTAGGTGTCACAGACTTGAGTCTTATTGTTGACACCATAGTAGCCTAGCTAGAATAATGAGTGGTGTTTTTCAGTAATTATGCAATAACATAACTGAAATAATTATCTCTTGAGACTACTGTCTCTTTGGGAATTACGGCTGTTAAAAGTAGCGGGTCTTCTTTCTCTACCTTGCGCGATGATAGTTGTAAGTCTTCGTTCAGTGAGTTTTCCAGGTCGCAACTTACACCAAAATATCTGTCTTCACTGAGAGGAAGACTTCTAAGCTATGGCTAGCATTGTAAGTCTCCTTAGTGAGCTTCTAAGGCTGCAGTTATCAGCCTTTTAATTGTCTTCACGAATAGGAAGACCTTTAGCTGCTTCAGCTAGACTGAGTTCACTGTCCTATCAGACATGATACCGTTATGTTAGAGAGAGGAAGTTATACTCTTCCTACCGGTATTGTTTGGTGTTAGTTATCTGAGGCAAAAAGCCCTATTGATGACGCCATATTAACCTAGTGTGATTAATGAGCATTTCTTAAAATGCCTATATGCCTATACTAAACTCCTTCTCATGAATATATTTCCTGATGAACATAAGGAGTTCATCTAGGTTTTTATGATTGGGTGTCGGAATTTTGTTTTCATCTCCCTCTTCATTTCTGTCCAGTCTGTTGTTGTGGATTATATTTCCACTTGGGGGATTGGATATTATGTCTGTATGGTGTATTATGTGGTCGTCACGTCCCCTTCCGTCCTTAGTGGCATTATGGGGTCGGTCAGACATGAGGGAGCCTTGCAGTTCCAATACTATTTGATAACTAACACAAACACGTTACAAGTCGAGGTGGGTTACTGTTATTATGATTGCTTTGACTATAAGCTTTTTAGCTGTATTATTCTTGTTGAGAATAGCAGCAGCAGTATATCCTTAATACTGCTGCGCCGGCCTTACTTATCTAGCAATTCAAGTATTGCATGTGAGGGGGATGCGATAGGATTTATTCGTCGACCCCCCCCCCCCCCCCCCCCCCCTCCTGCCAATATGTTTAGAGGCGATTACAGGGCAGGACGTAGTTTTCTTCCTCGTATGCATTCAAGTATATGCATGCCTTTCATGCTTTCTCGATTGGCAGCTGGGTTGTGTTCTAACGGCGACCTCATGGGCACATCCACTCTTTAGTTGGTTTGTTTCCTGTGGTTGTTTGTTTATAAGTCATATACGAGCATATGAGTCCTGAACAATAACTGTTTTTTTTTATTCTGAATTTCTTTCATGAACACATTCGGTTGATATTGCTAGCTTTCATGTACCTGTGTGGCTGACATGTCGTTTATCTGGGGGACATTCTGCAAATGTGGCAATTAGTCCACTCTGAGAAGTTTTGCTCAGAGCGGTCTGCCCTTTTCTTATGACATATGAGTTTATAACTCAGTTTAACTGCATTAACGTCGTATTATTCATTCCGTTTCCTGGTTACATTTGTATCACTCGGTCATACCGTAGATACATTCTGTATTCAGATGAGTACATGCAGGATTCTATTACTCGCGTACATAATATGTATATTTATTAGGCAGACACATTATTGAATAGATTCTATAAAATCCTTGCTCTGCTTTATAGAGCTTATGAGAATTTTGGGGCTAGTTGCATCAGTTATGGAATTTCCAATAGTCTGTCTATACATACATTCTCAGTTTTTGGCTTCATTATTTGGAGTAGTATATTCTTTCTCCAAACAGTCATTGGTTTTAACGGATCTAGGGAACAATGAATTTTTTGTGGGACAGTCTGTGGGAGGTCTGTTAATCATAGCCCGTTCCATGTTCTGAATCCAGCTTTCTACCCGAGATGGTACACAGGAGAATTCCTATTCTCGTATATTCGCGTGGTTCAGTTTGGAGTTTCATTATTGGAATTAATTGCACCCTTGAACAGGGTCACCTGTTGGTTGCCTCAGAAGCGTGTTTACTCTAACAGGTACTTTCCATTGGGATTCAATTGGACAAGTGTAAGGTTGTACATGTTATATCACTGGTTTTTGACTTATCTACGTATTCTGACTCTGGCATACGTTAGAAGCTTGCACTTTTAATAACCAGGATCGCCACGATAGCCTTATCTACTGAGGTGGTGTTAAACACCAATAATTAATAATAATTAATTACTGGGTGCCTGTTGGGCGAATATATATAGATTATTTGGTACCGCATTTCACTGATTCCAGAGCGCTTCCCTCTTTGTTTGAAGAATATTCCTTCAAAAAAAAGTGTGGGTGGGTGATTTTTCTTCATCTCTTCTGGCCTGATAATAAGTGTGTAACTATGAGTGAAGCCTGTTTTTTATACTGTACCAATGACCCAGACATAGCTGCTGGTGCTAACTCTTAAAATATAGGGCCAAACACAAATTTTGCCCCCCAATCCCCAAAATTTGCATCTAAAACTAAAGAAAACATGTCCTGAGAGGCCCTCCACACTTCGCCCCTACTGCGCATGCGCAGTGTCAAGGACGTTCCGAAATTGGCGCCATTTATCATTCTAAGTTTGGCCCTTCATCAGTTAACATCTGACTGATCTTTGTGCTTTTAAATCTCAGTTTAAATGATGCCAGACACATAAATATTAGTGAAATGGTGATTCTAAGAAGGATAGAAAAGGAGGAGAGGAAAAGAATGTGTGACAGAATATTATCAGGGCTGTAACTTAAAATTTTTTAATGAAATTATGTTAAGTTACCTATTTTCAAGGCAGCAGCCATTTTGTTGTCATTCTGATTATTTAGTTACACTGTTTTTACAAGTGTTTTTCCTCTCTCCCTGTCCTTTAAGTTCCCCCTTGCTATTCTCCCATACTTTTGGCATAATTTCTGTAATTATTATTACTAAAATTTCTTGGGAGTTTAGCTGAATAACAGAATGAATTCTGTTCTTTCCCCATGTTTAGGCGTTGGTTAGGCGTTGTGTTCTGCATCTGCCATCTGATGTTCTGCAGTTTCTTCCCTGGAAGTCTCTGTTTTGCATCAGATGGTGTATTTTTGGTAACTGATTTCGGGCCTGGGTGCCTGGAGTCTTATTTTAGTGTTTTTACACTCATTGTTTACATTTACAACAGCCCTCTGTGTGAGGGGGGGATTTCTAAATAATAATATCTTTATGTTATTTCAATCATAACTAGATACATTATTATTGTTCGTAAGTGTTGAATAAATTGTTTAAAATATTTTTAAAATTTTTGTCCACACTTAGGCTTGGGATCCATTGGGGCTCAACGTTACTTTTCAGAAACTTGGGCTGTTCTGAAAAAATATTTTTTCAAAATATTTTGATTTCAATTATTTTTTCTATATTAATGGATCATATTATTATTATGTATTTTGATTGCCAGGGGTTAGTGCGAGTACCAGGACTTGTTTTCTTTTCACATTGAAAGGATATTGATCAATTGTTTTAAGAGGAAGTCTTCCTCTGACCTTATTATCATTCTATATGTGGTCAGTGTACTCGCATTAACTCCGGTTCTGTATCGTATGATTTCGATGACAATATGGGAAGCGTATGTCACGGTATGTTGTTGGGGATTTGGACACTCCGGTCCTTTCCCCGCAGGGTCACTCTACTTTATCAATTTCTATTTCAGACGATCAAGATTAGGGTGATGTATCTGTGATGTCTTCCAACAGTGTGCCTCCGTCGTCACAATTAATGAAGGGCTAGCGGAAAAGTGCTCATGTAATACGCCAATTGCCTAAGAGGACCCTAGTAGGTTCGACGGCCTTTGACGTCCGCTAGCTCGCCCGGTGTAGTGTCCATTCACCGAATGGTTCGGCAGCCGGGTTCGTCCGTTGCGGTCTAGAAGGAATTTTGGGGTGATGCGAGCACTATAAAATTAACTTATGCACACCCAGTGACGGCGGATCGGAGGGAGAACGGAGGAAGCCTTTTAGTCCGGTTCTTAGCTCGTTCCGGTCCATCCGGACGGCAAGCGAGAGAGGCCCCTCTCTCGTTCAACAACATCTGGCCCCAGATGTTGTGGTACAAATGTGTCGTTAGCGGAGCATACGTCCGTCGCTCGGGACGCTCCGTTGTATAGGCAGTCCGCTGAGACTGCTAAGGCTTCCTCTTCTCGTCAGCGCACACGACCGCACCTTGGCTGCGTGACCGCCGATATATTACCAGCTTCGCCGATCAAGGATTCTTCGGCGACCAGGTCACACCATCCGGCAGCCAGGGATTCGAGACCGATGGACTCCGGACGTTCGCATAGGAAAAGTATGCGGGAGCCATCTGATGCGGAGCTGCCCTCGGCGAAGCAGCGATAGACTGCGCCTCCGCAGGTCTCGACGCCGGACATTCTTGTGCACATAGCACAGCTTATCGCAGCATCCCAGCAGCCGACAGAAACGGTGTCGGATCGAGAATTATCCGACAGCGCTGGGTCGGTAGCCGGGGACTCGAGGCCTGCAGACTCCGGACGTTCGCATAGGAAGTATGCGGGAGTCAACGTACACGGAGCTTCCAACGGCAATGCATCGTAAGTCCGCTACTGCACAGGCCTCGGGAACGGACATGCTTTCCTTAATAGCACAGTTTATCGCAGCATCCCAGCATCAACTGAATCTGTCGCATATATTTTATCCGACGATGCTGGGTCGGGACGCTCCGCGGAAGCGGGTACGGACGTCCGAAAGTTTCATCCGGTCCGACGGGATACCGAAAGGGATTCGGTGGATTTCAAGCTTTCCCTTTCGGAACAACATATGCTGCGATGCCGGATAAGAAACTGATAGTGTCGGTGGACTTAGAAATTTTTGGTTCGGTTCAGGGACATCGTCCCTCAGTTCCGACATAGTCCAATAATGTCACACAAACTTTCGAATTATTGAACGACGCTATATATATTATTATTTTATGCTTGCTATCCAAGCATTTCTGGTTTCTTGTTCGAAGAGTTATGGAGATGTCTTTCAAAAGTGTGCCTCTGTCGTCATAGTTAATGAAGAGTTAGCGGCAATAAGTGCTCATGGAATATGTCTATCGCTTACGGAGTGACATTCGCTAGCTCACCCGGTGTAGCGTACATTCATCGAATGGTTCGGCTGCCGGGTTCGTCCGTTGCGGTCTAGGAAGGAGATTTGGGTGATGCGAGCACTTTAATTACTTTAGTACTCACCCAGTGACGGCAGATTGAGGACAGATCGGAGGAAGCCAACAACATAGGGGACCGCATGTTGTGGTTCAGATATTTTACATTCGGAGCATATGTCCGTTGCTCGGGACGCTCCGTTATATTGACAGTCCGAGAGACTGTCTTTAATGCTTCCTCATCCTCACAGCAGGGCACACGACCGCACATTGGCTACGTGACCTCGAGTATCCGATCAGTTTCGGCATTCAGTGATTCCACAGCGAATAGGTCGCGCCATCCGGTAGCCAAGGGACACGAGGCCTATACACTCCGTTCGCTCGCATATTGGAAGTATGCACGGGGTAACGATCTCGGAGCTTCCTGCGGCAATGCATCGTAAGACCGCTGCTCCTCAGGCCTCAGTGACGGACGTGCTATCCGAGTTAGCACAGTTGTTTCGCAGCATCCCAGCAATTGACGGTTTCTCGGTCGAATCAGGAATTATCCGACGGCGCTGGGTCGGTGCGGTCCGCGGTTGCATCAAGCTACGGACGACCGAACGCTTTATAGGGTCCGACAGGATGGCGAAAGGGATTCGAAAGATTTCGAGTTTTCCCTTTAGTAGTATCGGAAGATGCCTTTCATATCTTCTGGCATTTCTTCCAGTGATTATTTTTCGGACTTCATTGCTGCGATCTTGGATAAGAGACTTATAGCGTCATTGGACTCGGATTTTTCGATCGGTACAGGGACTTTGTCCCTGACTTACCGACGCAGTCCAATATTGTCATTACAACATGTGTTTTATTTTTCGACGCTATATATTTATATATATATACAAGACGGCTACTAAGCATGATAGTTTAGTTTCTTGTCCGCGTGGCTCATTTCTGCCATTTTATCTTTTTTTACATATAGTTTATTTTGGCAGAGCAGGGCATACCGAGAGTTCATATGCGTCTAGACGGTGTGATTAAAGACTGCATATATTCTTTTTCACCGTTTATGTCTTTTCCAATTTCAATGTTGGGAACGACATTATGTATATTAGACTTAACTTAGACGCTTTATTATACGTAATCCGCCTTACTGAGGCGTTATCATTACGTCTTCAAGAAAAGATTTACGGGATATTATTCTCAATGTAATTTCTTTTGAGGGCAGTAGTTTGTTCACGTATAACTCCGCCCTTCAGTGGCTGATTGGAGTTGGTTAGACGTGATGCAGCCCTAGCTACATCCACGCGTGGATAGTAGGTTAAGAACTCTCTCAGAGTCGCTTCGTTCTCGGAGGAGCTTCTCTTCGACGGCAACTTTCCGGCAATCCATGAATTGCTTGATTTATACATTCTCTTGTCTATCTAGTGTTACAAGAGATTCAGACTGGGGCAAACATTCGGTGGTTGACTCAGAGAGTGCCGCCGCAGTTGCCGGACCCGAGTGTGGCTGTTATGACGGTTGCCAGTCAAACAGATTGGGATATATACTGATCCCTACGGATTCGAAGTGCCAGGGTCTTTGGGTTCCGCAGTCTTTTAGCTATCAGTTAACTTCCGCGGAATAATGTTTTTTAGGCTTGCTTTATGTCATTGCATGAACATTATTCAGAAACGCATGCCCAAATTCCTGTCCTTTAATTCGACAGTAGTGGCGTATCTCCGGAACCAGGGAGGCACTCTTTCGTTTCCGTTATTCAATTTAATGGAAAGAATCCGTCTGTTGGTTATAGTACACCAAGTTCAGTTTTGGTCCGTCATATTCTGGGTCGTCTGATTGTTTTATCGCACTCCCGTTCTCTTACGGGTCGCTTGTTGCTGTCAGAATGGACTCTCAACAAACAAGTATTCAATCAGATTTGCTATCTATGGGAGCGCCCAATGATGTTTTATTTATGACACAGCTGGTTAATCAATTGCAGACGTATGTGTTGGCTTGTCCAGATCTCTGAGCTAATACTGTTAACGCTCTATTGATCTATAGGACAGAATGATAGGATACGCGTATCCTCCGGCGCTGTTGTTTTTAGCAGGTATTGCTAAGATAAACAACCACAATACATTTCTGTTGATAGCATCTCTATCTTCACTGAGATCATGAGTAATTTACTCTCTTGTCTACTGTGGATCTTAACGTGAAATCTTCCTCTATGTGAGGATCTTTTTTCACTGGGTAAATCGTGTCATCTTTATCACAACCAGCAAGGTCGCAACCTTCATGTATTCCGTTGTGTGGTCCGTATTGCATTGTAAGCACTGTACTGGACGAGCTTTGGACGCGATTTCTTACTATAGGAGATCCTCTTCTTCGCTATTCTATGCGACTAAAGTGGAGGCTCTTCCGTCGTGGTGTAGGGATCATTATGTTCATATGGTTGATCCCTCCATACTACTCATTGCTATTTTTTAGTATACTTGTTTCACAAGATCTACTGCAGCCTGTTGTTATTTAGGTTATAGGTTTATGTTACCTCATACCTATGCACTCTACGATAGTTTACAATTGAGTCTTTTGTCTCTTTATCTAAGTCAGTTAGTAACTTTTTGATAAATAGACTTAGAATCCTTAGATTAAATTCCTATACGGATTTTAACTTCAGGTTCTTATTTAGCTAAGTAATCATTTGAGCCTCTGGAAACAGTAGTTTTCAAATTCTGACCTTTTAGACAGTAATTCTGTTGGTTTCTCTTTTACTGTAGAGTCAGTGAGTTTCATGCACTATCGATGGATGATTTTCACTTTCATAGTTTCGGAATCAATACTTCCGTTACTATTTAGGTTGGATTGTTGCATAAGAGTTAGGCTCCTATTATCCGGAACCTATTATTTTAAGGTCCTTCCGTCTTCGTATGGGCATAGGCCTTTACTCTTTCCGGGTACAGTTTATGTATTTATAAACAGATATCTGTTTATTACAAGGGCGTAAGCTTCTTCTGTCTTTGATGTCTAGTAGAAGGACGTTACGCTCCATTTTATTGTTAATGGATTCTATTAACTAGCGTACTGCTTATGGTATATCATTGGCTTAGCAGTTGTGCTTAAGATTTCGGCTCATGAAGTAAGAGTTCTTCTACTTCTTGGGCTTACATTAATAGTGTTCTATTATAGATTTTTGAAGGCTGCTCATTGCGCTCAGCCATCCATTCATGAATTTTATCTCAGAAATATCGAGTCCATTTCTGGAGGCCTCTATTGTTAGGTCTATTATCTACTGCTCAGAATGTCATTCACTTAACAGTTGCTACTATAGCTAGGTAGGCTGTCTGTTTCGGCAGTGTCTCCGTTCGGCTGCCCTCTTCGCTCTGGGCTATTTGACCCAGGGCAAGAAAAAGGGGGGGGGGGGGGGGAGGGTGTTCCCTTGGGTCACCTGTTTTTACTATGAAAACAAGGGGATACCTCCTCCGGAGTTAGTAATTCTGAGCTGTTATTGGGATGGTTGTTTAGTGAGAAGTTTAAGTTTATAAAATTCATTCAAGTCTTAGTTTTTAAAGTATAGCTTTTGAATATTGCATATGTCAACGGACATGATTATGCAATTCTCACACACTTTTAGGAGTATAAGAGTCTCTATTCTCTAGACTTACTTTATTATTGGCTTACTTTAAAAATTATTAGTATAAGGATTATTGGATATTAATAGAGTACATGGATGTATGAAGCTCAATTTTTGGAAGGTGTTGTATCTTTCTAATTTATCATAAATAAGAAAGATACATGTAAGGCCTATTACTTCTTTTCCCTACAGGGGATGACTCTATTTTATTTTATTGAGCGTATTCCATTTTGCTCTATGTCCTTGGCCCTCCAGCCTTTTTACTATTCAGCTATGTCTGGGTCATTGGTACAGTATAAAAATGTTAAAAAATTTATAGTAATTTATATATTTTTTATACTTACCAATGACCCAGACGGGGATGGCCCTCCCAGGAGTTGGGAACTCTTGCCTCCCCGCTGAGTACATAGCGCTTACCAGGCACTGGTTATTAGAATGATAAATGGCGCCAATTTCGGAACGTCCTTGACACTGCGCATGCGCAGTAGGGGCGAAGTGTGGAGGGCCTCTCAGGACATGTTTTCTTTAGTTTTAGATGCAAATTTTGGGGATTGGGGGGCAAAATTTGTGTTTGGCCCTATATTTTAAGAGTTAGCACCAGCAGCTATGTCTGGGTCATTGGTAAGTATAAAAAATATATAAATTACTATAAATTTTTTAACTTTTGTCTGTAGATTATTACTGATCTTAGATACAGCTTGTTTATTATATATATGGTGTGTGTTTGTGGGAGTTAGTCTCTCACTCTCGAACACATCATCCTGATTTAAGTGGTTTAGTCCGGACTAGCCTTAAAATTGGGGGCTCGTTACTCCCAGTTAGCATAATCATTCATGCTAAGAATATGGAATTACTTGGATATGGCTCCTTATTTTGATGATATGTCTTCTCTATTACTGTTTTGATAGACATTCATGTAATTCCTTTAAAAATTTAATCTCCTTTTCACCTTGGAATGCAGGCTAAGGAGCTGTATTTTGTCTGCTAATTTCCTTAAGTCCTAGGCCCTCTGCCGTTTTACAATTCAGCTAAGTCGGGGCCATTGGTTGTTGTATAAAAATATTATAAATTTAAAGTAATTTGTGTATTTTTTATACTTACCAATGGCCCAGACAGGGATGGCCCTCCCATGAGTGGGCACTCATACCTCCCCCTGAGTTATCTCGTTAGTCGGCTCATCTACAGAGAATGGTGTTGGCGCCAATTCCGGTCTCTTTCTGGGTACTGTGCATGTGCAAGTACTAAAAGTATGGAGGGCCAGATAGGACTCTTAATTTTTATTGTTGTATGCAAATTTGGGGGATTGGGGGGTTAAAAATTTGTGTTTGGCCCGTAATAATGTTGAGGTTGCACCAGCTAAGTCTGGGCCATTGGTAAATATAAAAAATATACAAATTACTTTAAATTTATAATTTTTGTTTTTATGTTAGGTTGAAAGAGTTACAAGGACAATAAGCCATGATTTGGAAAAAAATAACTTGCCCATTTAACAAAACCAGAATTTCTATTATAGAAAAGTTCAATCATGTTTTATATATCATTTGTATGAAAGCCTCAGATTCAAATGAATAAATAAACTTTAAGGCAAGAATTTATTGAATTTTCGAAAATGCTGCCTACATTTTTCAATCCGAACTGGTAAGTCAATCACTCATGAAAAAATCCAGCACAGATGAAACTACAATATCATTTTCTCCATTCAGCATTATTTTCTTTTGTACACATGTGTTCTATTTATTATGCAAGCATGCAAGTTGATTGGGATTGTCATTGTTGATAAATGTGGTGTGAGTTGTATCGGAAGCAAAAGTGTGCCGTATTAAAAATAATACAAAGTTATTGATCTAATAATGCCAATTATTACTAAAATAATGCACATTTGTTATTTGGGGAGGTCATTCATTGGGACTACGTTGAAGATAAAATTGGAAACCACATGTATTCAGAAAATGTATCATGTTGTTGTTTTTTACGATGACTTGGGCAACTTAATTTACATCTTCTCAGTGTCGTTTTTTCGGAAAATTTGCATTAAGGTTTTTTTAATTGTAGCTTTATGTAATTCTGTATTGCTTTTGATGTCTTAAACATTCAATACAGTGATTTTTAGCTCAACTTTGACGAAGTCAAATTTGAGCTATTGTCATGGCCCGTCGTCCGTCTGTCCGTCCGTCTGTCCATCCATCTGGCCGTCTGTCCGTCTGTCCGTACGTCAACAATTGGCTATGACTCGGGCTAGAGGTCGTATTTATGAACCGATCTTTACGAAACTTCTTGTGTACCTTTGTTATGACCCTGGGACGGGAACGACTGTTTTTAGGTGTGGTCCGAAATTCAAGATGGCTGCCAGTGGCCATTTTGTACTGATGATGCAAAAATCAGTTTTTTGTACAGAACTTCTGTATGAAAGTTCTGATTTGAATAAAGTTTTGTATAAATGTTTAGTACCATGGGATACATCACATATAGTACGGGTTTTTTTCTCGTGCGTAAATTATGCAAATTAGACTGACTTTGATTTATTTAGTGTTACTTTCAGAGCTGTAAGTGCCAAGCTGCTATGGCTCGGGCTAGAGGCCGTATTTATGAACCGATCTTTACGAAACTTCTTGGGTACCTTTGTTATGACCGTGGGACGAGAACGAGTGTTTTTGGGTGCGGTCAGAAATTCAAGATGGCTGCCAGCCACCATTTTGTACCGACGATGCAGAAATCTGTTTTTTGTACAGAACTTCCATATGAAAGCTCTGATTTGAATAATTTTTTGTATGAATGTTTAGTACCATGGGATACATCACATATAATACGGGTTTTTTTCTCATACGTAAATTGTGCAAATTAGACTAATTTTGATGTTTTTTGGGGTTACTTTCAGCACTGTAAGTGCAAATGCCAATACGGCTCGGGCTAGAGGCCGTATTTATGAACCGATCTTTACGAAACTTCTTGGGTACTTTTGGTATCACCGTGGGACGAGAACGAGTGTTTTGGGGTCCGGTCCGAAATTCAAGATGGCCGATGGAAGCCATTTTGTACAAAATTAGGTGCAATCAGATTTTTGCACATAACTTCCATATGAAAGCCCTGATTTGAATAATTATTTTGTGTGAATGTTTAGTACCATGGGATGCATCACATATAATACGAGTTTTTTTCTCGTGCAGAAATTATGCAAATTAGATGAACTTTGATTTTTTCAGTGCGACTTACACACAGTAAGTACACATGTCAATACGGCTCAGACTAGAGTCTGTATTTATGAACTGATCTTCACGAAATGTCTTGGGTACCTTTATTATCACCTTGGGACGAGAACGAGTGTTTCTGGGTGCGGTCTAAAATTCAAGATGGCTGCCAGTGGCCATTTTGTACCGAAATTAGGTCTAATCAGTTTTTTGTACACATCTTCTATACAGCTCAGACTAGAGGCCATATTTATGAACCAATCTTTACGAAACTTCTTGGGTACCTTTGTTATCACCGTGGGATGAGAGCGAGTGTTTTGGGGTGTGGTCCGAAATTCAAGATGGCCACCAGCAGCCATTTTGTACCAAAATTAGTGCAATCAGTCTTTTGTATAGAACTTCTGTATGAAAGTTCTGATTTGAATAAATTTTTGTATGAATGTTTAGTAACATGGAATACATCACATATTGTAAGGTGTTTTTTTTCGTGCCGAAATTATGCAAATTAGATGAACTTTGATTTCTTCAGTGCTATTTACACAATGTAAGCACACATGTCAATACGGCTCAGGGTAGAGGCTGTATTTATGAACCGATCTTCACAAAACTTCTTGGGTACCTTTGTTATCTCCTTGGGATGAGAATGAGTGTTTCTGGGTACGGTCCAAAATTCAAGATGGCTGCCAGTGGCCATTTTGTACCGAAATTAGGTCCATTCAGTTTTTTGTCACAAGTTCTATACAGCTCGTATTTATGAACTGATCTTCACAAAACTTCTTGAGTACTTTTGTTTTCACCTTGGGACAGGAACGAGCGTGTTTTGGGGTGCCTTTGTTATCACTGTGCTATGAGAACAAATATTTTGGGGTTCAGTCAGACCCACTCTGGGACTCAAAGATTTTTTCTAGTTCAGCATCTGACTGTCACCCACCTTTACAATACTTTACCTATACATTTGTTACAGGCAACGGTCAGTATTCATGTACAGACCGTTACAATACTTTATATGTACCTTTGTTATCAGGTCATTACCTAGATGTTTGTCATTGCTGTGTCACATACTATACATGTACATGTCTTTGTCTTGACAAGTTGAGCTACAGTGTCATTGACACTTTCATTTTTAATGCTATCTCCCCTGCAAGCAAAATCTAAGAGTCAATATTTCATCAAATTTAGCATCTTATTGTCCCTTTAAGTGATATGTGAATCCAGATCTTCCTCACAGGGCTACCAGTGAATGTGATACTTCTCAAATGTTTTCAGATATCTCGTATAGGACGACCAACAAATGTTACACACCATGGACATGCTGCTAATGTTCAAGAAGCCCATAAACTGTTAGAAAAACTTATGGCTGGTTCCAGTATAGATTCTGATTTACCTCCACCTATCATTCCATCATCACTTAAACCACAAGGTAATGTATTCCAAAATGTCAGATTTGAATATAATATTAAAACTCACTGCCTCTATTCTGCTGCCCCTTGTGACTCATCAGTGAAACAAGCAGAGTGAGCTGTTTTCAGTGAGTTTTTTAATGGTTACTGTAAGTGAAGTTTAAATCTGATAAAAAAATTATTGCAATATTTTTACCCTTAAGGCCTAATTCTGACTTTGATCACATTTTTTTGGCAACAGAACAGGTGCCCCTACATGCAGTCTTTGGATTAACTTACAAGTTACATATTAAGTACCTTGTTAGTTGTTTTTTTACAAGTATTGACTGCCTATACAGGCCTGGCATTCTTTAGGAGTGCTGCACGCCTAGAAAAAATTGAGGAGGGCAATTTTTTGCACCCCTTGATATTTTTACACTGTACCAATGACCCAGACTTAGATGGTACTAACTCTTAAAGGGCCAAACACAAATTTTGCCCCCCACCCCATCCCCCAAATTTGCATCAAAATCCAAAATATCAATGTCCTATATGGTCCTCCATACTTTTGTCCACTGTGCATGCACATTGTCAAGGAAGTACCAAAATTGGTGCCAAATCTTCATTTCTTTGTTTGGCCCTTCAATCAGTCACATCTCACTGATGTCTGTGCTCATAATCTTATGTGATTCCAGACACAAAATCATGAAGGAAATGGTGGATCCAAGAATGAAATAAGAGGATGAGAGGAAGAAACAGTGGAAGGATGCATTCAGAGCTGTAATTTATAATTTTTATGTAAAATTATTTCATGTTCCCTAATTTCGGGGCATGGGCCTGATGTTTTCATTCTTGCTGAGAAATCTCCACTGTTTGTTCAGTGTTTCCTCTCTCCCTTTCCTTGATACCCCCTTGCTAATCTCCCATACTTTTGGTATAATTTTTGAAATTTTTTTATTGAAATTTCTTGGGAGTTTTAGCATAGTTACAGAATGTTTATTCTGTTATCCCCATGGTTACGTCCTCACCCTAGGGGTCCTTAGGCATTTTGGTCATGCATCTACCATCCGATGTACTGCAGCTTCTGTGGAAGATCCTATTTTACATCAGATAGTGTTTTTAAATTGGTTGCTGATTTCGGGCCATGTTTTCAGTGTCTGGAGTCTTGTTTCCGGTTTTTATTGACTTTTGTTTACGTTGACAACGGTTACTTCTGACAGTGATTCCTTGCCTTCTGTAAGGTTCAACTTATTGCCAGATACATTAATATTGTCCGTAAGTGTAACATTAATTTTTAGATATGTTTTAAAATTTTTGTCCACACTTAGGCTTTTTTGGGATCCAGTTGGGCTCATCATTCCCTTTGGGAACTTGGGCTCATGTCAAAATTTTTTTGAAAATTTTTTCTTTCGAATTATTTTTCGAAATGGATTATATTATTATTATGTATCTTTGTATTTTCAAGGGTTAGTGCGAGTACTACGGCTGTTTCATATTTTTAGCTCAACTTGACAAAGTCAAGCTGAGCTATTGCCATCACTTCTCGTCCGTCGGCGTACGTATGTTAGTATGTTAGTACGTTAGTACGTACATCCACAATTTCCTTTGGCACACCTCACAGGTCGCATTTATGATCAGATCGCTTTGAAACTTGGTATGCTTGTTTGCAGTGACCTCTAAATGGGAGCTATCGATATTTTTATACTGTACCAATGACCCAGACTTAGTTGCTGGTGCTAACTCTTAAAAATCTAGGGCCAAACACAAATTTTGCCCCCCAATCCCCAAAATTTGCATCTAAAACCAAAAGAAATCATGTCCTAAAGGACCTCCATACTTTGCCCCCACTGCGCATGCGCAGTGTCAAGGACGTTCCGAAATTGGCGCCAATCATCATTCTTTGTTTGGCCCTTCATCAGTTAACATCTCACTGATCTTTGTGCTTGTAAATCTCAGTTTAAATGATGCCAGACACATAAATATTGGAGAAATGGTGATTCTAAGGAGGATAGAAAAGGAGGAGAGGAAAAAGGAGTGACAGAAAATATTCAGGGCTGTAACTAAAAATTTTGTTATAAAATTATGTTAAGTTGCCTATTTTCGAGGCATGGGCCTGTTGTTGTCATTCTTGCTTTGAAGTTGCACTGCTTATTCAGTGTTTCCTCTCTCCTTATCCTGTAAGTCCCCCCTTGCTATTCTCCCATGCTTTTGGCATATTTTTGAGTAAGATTACTACTAAAATTTCTTGGGAGAATTAGCTTGGTTACAGAATGAATTCTGTTATTTTCCCCATGTTTACGTTTTCACCCATGGGTGTTAAGACGTTGTGTTCTGCATCTACCATCTGATGTTCTGCAGATTCTTCCTTGGAAGTCTCTGTTTTGCATCAGATAGTGTGTAATATTGATAACTGATTTCGGGCCAGTATTGTCAGTGCCTGGAGTCATGTTTTCTGGTGTTTATACACTTCTTGTTTACATTGGCAACAGTCTCTTTTGAGGGGGGCTTTTTGCCTTTGGAGTAGTTTATCTCATTACAAGATACATTATTATTATCCGTAAGTGTTGCAATAATTATTTAAAATTATTTTAAAAATTTTTGACCACACTTACCCTTGGGATCCATTGGGGCTCAACGTTACTTTTCAGAAACTTGGGCTTCGCTGAAAAAATATTTTTCAAAAATTATTTTGAATTTCATTTGCTTTTGTCAATGCTAATGGATCATGTTATTATGTATCTTTGTGTTTAGGGGTTTGTGCGAGTACTAGGACTTGTTGTTGTCTTTTCACAATGAAAGGACATTGTTCAAATTGTAATAGGAAGAAATCTTCCTCTGACTTTCATGATCATTGTATTAATTGTAGTCAGTGTACTCGCACTAACTCCTGTTCAATATGTCAATATTGGGATGACAAACATTGGAAACATGTGTCACGGTATGTTGTTAGTGGAGAAAGGGCTATACCGGTCCTTTCACCGCAAGGTCCCTCTAGTCTATCTGTTTCTATTTCAGAGGAACAAGAACATGGTGATGTTTCCATGTTATCTTCCAAGAGTGCGCTTCCGTCGTCACAATCGAATGAAGAGCTAGCGGCAAAAGTGCTCATGGAGATACGACAGTTGCCTAAGAGGTCCCTAGTAGGATCGACGGAGCTGTCATCCGCTAGCTCGCCCAGTGTAGCGTCCATTCACCGAATGGTTCGGCAGCCGGGTTCGTCCGTTGCGGTCCAGGAGGAAATGTTGGGTGATGCGAGCACTATAAATATACTAGGTGAACACCCAGTGACGGCGGATGTTAGGAGAGATCGGAGGAAGCCTTCTAATCCGGTTCCTAGCTCGTCCAGGTCCAGCCGGGCCGCGAGCGAGAGAGGACCCTCTCTCGTACAACAACATCAGGGACCTGATGTTGTGGTACAAAATGTGTCGCAAGCGGAGCACACGTCCGTCGCTCGGGACGCTCTGTTGTTTAGGCAGTCCGCGGAGACTGCTCAGGCTTCCTCATCCTCTCCCCAGCGCACACGACCGCACCTTGGCTACGTGACCGCGGATATTCTACCAGCTTCGCCGATAAGGGATTCTTCGGCGACCAGGTCACGCCATCCAGTAGCCAGGGACACGAGGCCGGTAGACTCCGGACGTTCGCATAGGAAGAGTATGCGGGAGTCAGTTGATGCGGAGCTTCCCACGGCGAAGCAGCGAAAGACCGCCACTCCGCAGGCCTCGATGACGGACGTGCTTGCTCAGATAGCACAAATTATCGCAGCATCCCAGCAACCGACAGAATCGGTGTCGGATCGGGAATTATCCGACGGCGCTGGGTCAGTACGCTCCGCCGAAGCATCGGGTGTGGACGACCGGGAGCATCATGAGGTCCGACCGGATGGTGAAAGGGATACGGATGACTTGGAGCTATCCCTTTCGGAACAACATAAAGCTGCCGTGGATTTCATCCGGCACTTCCTTCCTCACGTTGTTCCATCGGGCCAGACTGCTGCGGTACCGGACAAGAGAATAATAGCGTCATTGGACACTGAATTCTTTGAGCGGTTCAGAGACATCGTCCCTGAGTTTCCGTCTCAGTCCAATAATGTCACAAGAACATTTGAATTATTGAACGACGCTATATTCAAGCTTGCTTCCAAAACAGGCAAAGCTGGTTTCTTGTCCTCCAATGCTCTTAACCTGCCTTTCATTAATGAAAGGAATAAATTCGATACGGCAGGACAGGGTATTCCGAGAGTTCCTCTGCGTCTGGACGACGAGGCGGAAGACTTAGAATTGTCGTTACCTTCGTCTATGTCCGTTCCAATTGCGGTGTTGGATACGACAATCACGTCTAACAGGGCCAGTTTAGACGCTTTATCTTACGCAGACCACCTTACAAAGGCATTATCACTGCGTCTTCAAGGGAAAGAATTCCAGGATATACAATCCTCTTTAAGACTTCTTTCAAGGGCAGTGGCTTATTCCACGTATAACTCCGCCCTCTCAGTGGCAAACCTGGAGTTGGTTAGACGTGACGCAGCCTTAGCTACATCCACACGCGTGGATAGTAAGGTGAAGAACTCTCTCAGAGTCGCTTCGGTCTCCGGAGAACTTCTATTCGATGGCAAGCTTTCTGCAATTTACGATAAAATTACTAAGAAAGCTTCGGATTCTCTGCTGTTTAAATCCGCTTCCAGAAAGTCGGATACGGCAGAGAAGAATAAGACAGGCACTTCTGGGTCTAATGCGCCCAAGAAAGGTTCCTATAGAGGTTCCGGTGCGTCCTCTTGGTCTTATTCAAGAGACCGTCAAGGCAGCGACTCTTGTGCGGGACGTCCTTCGGGCCTGGACAATCTGTCGGACGCCCCGAGGTCGACGGGACGAGGTGCGGGTCGTGGAGAACGTGGTTTCTCCTCCCGCAGGCCTCGCAGGTCCAGGAGGTGATGGCTTCAACCTCTGTCGTGTTCCGGTTGGCGGAAGGTTGTCAAGTTTTTCAGAAGAGTGGGCGTCGATTACGGACGACCCTTGGGTGAGAGGGGTGATTTCGGAAGGTCTAAGAATATCCTTCAAACGAAAGTCTCCGTTAACTCGAAGTCCAAAATGGACTCAACTTCCATCAAATCCGCAGAAAAGAGACGCTCTGTTATCGGAGGTGCAGTCTCTTTTAATGAAGAACGCGGTAGAGGTTGTAGAAGACCAGGAAACACCGGGATTCTACAGCCATCTGTTTCTGGTTCCGAAACCAGACGGCTCGTTCCGTCCAGTCATAGATTTGAGCTGGATAAACAAGCTGATCGTCGCTCCGAAATTTTATATGGAGACGATTCGGTCGGTCTGAGCGAGTATTCGGGTGAACGATTATGCTACAAGCATAGATCTCAACGATGCGTACTTTCATGTCATGGTACATCCAACATTCAGAAAGTATCTACGCTTCGCAGTCCTAGGAGTTGTGTATCAATTCCGGGCGATGTGCTTTGGATTGAACCTAGCACCCTGGGCTTTCACTCGGGTAATGAACTCGGTAATGATGTATTTCCAAGCTCATTCGTCTACGGTAACGTCAGCCTACCTGGACGACATTCTTCAGAGGTACGGCAACGAGTTAACGCTTCAGAACGATGTGCAGAATCTGCTTCTATTGCTCCGACGTCTCGGTTTTGTTATAAACGAGGAGAAGTCGGATCTGGCGCTGTCCAAGTCATTCACTCATCTGGGAATGAGCTTCGAGACGCACAACAATCTCGTTCGTCTGCTGTTAACCAGAGCGAAATTAGTCAGTTGTTACGCTCGCTATTGTCTTCATGCAGACAACGTCACAGCGAGGGAGTTTATGAGACTGATAGGTCTGTGCGGAGCCGCCGCGGATCTCATTCCGATGGGGCGGTTACGCACTCGTCCTCTCCAAATCTTCTTTACTCAGAATTGGAGTGTGAAGATTCATTCGCTCGACATAGACGTTCTCTTGTCAGATCAAGTGAAACAAGAGATTCAGACTTGGGCAAACATTCAGTGGTTAACTCAGGGAGTTCCGCTGCAGTTGCCGGATCCGAGTTTTACCATTATGACGGATGCCAGTCAAACAGGTTGGGGTGCAACATTGATCCCAACGGGTTTGAGATGCCAGGGTCTTTGGGATCCACTGTTCCTAAGCAAGCACATAAACATCAAGGAAATGATGTCAATTTGGCTTGCGTTACGTCATTGGATGGACATTATTCACAAAGCTCATGTCCAAATTCTGTCCGACAATACGACAGTAGTGGCGTATATACGGAACCAGGGAGGCACTCATTCCGTTCCGTTATTCAATCTAACGGAGAGAATCCTTCTGTTTGCTCTAGAACATCAAGTTCTACTTTTGGTCCGTCATATACCGGGTCGTCTGAATGTACTAGCAGACTCCCTTTCATGGAAGGGTCGCTTGTTGCCGTCGGATTGGACTCTCAACAAACAAGTATTCAATCAGATTTGCTACCAGTGGGAACGGCCAATGATAGACTTATTTGCGACACATCTCAACAATCAGTTGCAGACGTATGTGTCACCGTGCCCGGATCCAAGAGCATTTGCAGTAGACGCTCTATCGATCTCATGGGACGGAATGATAGGATATGCGTATCCTCCAGCGCCGTTGATTCAGCAAATATTGCTAAAGATAAAACAATCTCAGTGCAAGATTCTGTTGGTAGCATCTCTGTCTCCACAGAGACCGTGGATAAATCTACTCAGGTGTCTGTTGTGGGACCTACCGCGAAAGCTTCCTCCACGGGAGGATCTTCTTTCGCAGGGGAAACCGCGTCGACTTCATCACAACCCGCAAGGTCTCAACCTTCACGTTTTTCCGTTGTGCGGTCCTTCTTGCATGGCAAGCACTTTACAGGACGAGCAGTGGACGCGATTTCTAACTGTAGGAGGACCTCCTCTTTGCTAAATTATGCGGCTAAGTGGAAGGTTTTTCGTCGTTGGTGTAGGGATCATTCTGTTGATATTTTTGATCCCTCCATACCAGACATTGCAAACTTTCTAGTATACTTGTTTGACGAAATCAAACTGCAGCCTGTTACTATTAAGGGTTATAGGTCTATGTTATCTGATACCTATGCACATCACGATAGTTTACAAATTGGATCTAATGTCTCTTTATCTAAGTTAGTTAGAAACTTCTCGATAAATAGACCCAGAACTCTTAGGTTAATTCCTAAGTGGAATTTAGCTTGGGTTCTTCTTAAACTAAAGGAAAAGCCATTTGAGCCTCTGGGGACAGTAGATTTCAAATTCTTGTCTTATAAGACAGCTTTTCTCTTAGCTTTCTCTTCTGCTAGAAGAGTCAGTGAGCTTCATGCACTATCGGTGGACGATTCTCACTATCGTAGTGTCGGGAACACTATCACCTTCACTACTAATGTTGGATTTTTAGCTAAGAATCAGGCTCCTAATAAATATCCGGAACCTATTGTTATTAACTGGTAAAGTGCTGAGTTTTTTCTGACAACAAATCAAAGCTCATCATATACTGCTCTATTACATTTAATTGGATAGTGCCTTATAGGCACTGTCCAATTAAATGTCAGAGATTAAGGTATTGTATAAAAAATCTGATTCTTATCAGGGACAATAAAGGCTTCCTCGGGCAGAATGCAGCTACAGACAGTTATTGCCTGTCAGTTTTAGTAAAGCCCAAAATAGGGCTTCCAGCACTCTACCAGTTAAGGCTCATCCGTCTTCAGACTGGCGTAGGCCTTTACTCTGTCCTGTTAGAGCTTCACACATTTATAAACAGAGATCTCAGTTTATCAGAAAGGGACGAAAACATTTCTTTCTGTCTCTGATGCCTAATAGAAAGGACATTTCAGTCCATTCTATTGCTAGATGGATTCAATTAACTATCCGTACTGCTTATGAGAATTTATCTTCTTCCCAGCAGTCTGTGCTTAAGATTTCGGCTCATGAAGTAAGAGCTCTTTCTACATCTTGGGCTTATGCAAATAGTGTGGCTATTACAGATTTAATGAAGGCTGCTTATTGGTCTCAGCCATCCACATTCACAAATTTTTATCTCAGAAATATTGAGTCCATTTCTGGAGACCTGCATTGTTTAGGTCCATTATCTGTTGCTCAGAATGTCGTCCGCTAAACAGTTGCAACTATAGTTATGCAGGCTTTCTGTTCCGGCAGTGACTCCGTCCTGCTGCCCTCTTCGCTCTGGGCTGTTTGACCCAGGGCAAGGGGAAGGGGGGGGGGGAGGGTGTTCCCTTAGGTCACCTGCTTTATAGTGAAAAGCAAGGGAATTCCTCCTCCGGAGTCAGTAATTCTGAGTCGTTTCCGGGATGGTTTTAAAGTGTAATATTAATGTTAAAAATTCATTCATGTCATATTTTTAAAGTGTAGCTCGGTGTGAAGCATTTGTATATGTCAAGTGTCAAACGGGCATTAATATACAATCCTCGGACACTTTTAATGAATATAAAGAGTCTCAATTCTCTGGACTAACTTTATTTATTGGCTTACTTTAAAAATAATTAGTATAATGGGTTATACTGGATGTTAATAGAGAACATGAATGTTATTGTGCTCAATTATGAAGGGTATTGTATCTTTCTAATTTATCATAAAATAAGAAAGATACATGTAAAGCCTAATACTCCTTTTCTCCTTAAGGGGTTCACTCTATTTTATATAGTTGAGCTTATTGGATTTTCCTCTATGTCCTAGGCCCTCCAGCCTTTTTACTATTCAGCTAAGTCTGGGTCATTGGTACAGTATAAAAATGTTAAAAAATTTATAGTAATTTATATATTTTTTATACTTACCAATGACCCAGACGGGGATGGCCCTCCCAGGAGTTGGGAACTCATACCTCCCCGCTGAGTACATAGTGCTGACCAGGCACTGCCAGTAAGAATGATGATTGGCGCCAATTTCGGAACGTCCTTGACACTGCGCATGCGCAGTGGGGGCAAAGTATGGAGGTCCTTTAGGACATGATTTCTTTTGGTTTTAGATGCAAATTTTGGGGATTGGGGGGCAAAATTTGTGTTTGGCCATAGATTTTTAAGAGTTAGCACCAGCAACTAAGTCTGGGTCATTGGTAAGTATAAAAAATATATAAATTACTATAAATTTTTTAACTTTCTTCAATTTCCGTTAAAAAATGTTGCCGCGGTCAACGTTCTTTAGAACTTAGTTTAGTCACACCTCAATATTTCCCTTTGGCACACCCTACAGAGCACATTTATGATTGGATCGTTTTGAAACTTTGTATGCTTGTTTGGGGTGACCTCTAGATGGGAGCTATCGATTGTCTTCAATTTCCGTCAAAAAGTGAAATGTTGCCGCGGCCAACGTTCTTTGAACTTAGTTTAGTCAGAAGACCTCAATATTTCCCTTTGACACATCCTACAGGGCTTATTTATTATCGGATTGCTTTGAAACCTGGCATGCTTGTTTAGGGTGACTTCTAAATGGGAGCTATGAATTTTCTTCAATTTCCGTCAAAAAATGTTGCCACGGCCAACGTTCTTAGAACTTAGTTTAGTCAGACCACAATATTTCTCTTTGGCACACCCTACAGGGCACATTTATGATTGGATTGCTTTGAAACCTGGTATGCTTGTTTGGGGTGACCTCTAGATGGGAGCTATTGATTTTTAGATCAACTTTGGCGAAGCCAAATTTGAGCTTTTGTCATGGCCCATCGTCCGTCTGTCCATACGTCAGCAATTGGATACGGCTCGGGCTAGAGCCCATATTTATGAACCGATCTTTACGAAACTTCTTGGGTACCTTTGCTATGACCGTGGGACGAGAACGAGTGTTTTTGGGTGTGGTCCAAAATTCAAGCTGGCTGCTAGCCACCATTTTGTACTGACGATGCAGAAATCTGTTTTTTGTACAGAACTTCCATATGAAAGCTCTGATTTGAATAATTTTTTGTATGAATGTTTAGTACCATGAGATACATCACATATCATACGGGTTTTTTCTCGTGCTTAAATTATCCAAATTAGACCAACTTTGATTTATTAGTGTTACTTTCAGCACTGTCAGTGCAAATGCCGATACAGCTCGGGCTAGAGGCTGCATTTATGAACCGATCTTTACGAAACTTCTTGGGTACCTTTGTTATCACCGTGGGACGAGAACGAATGTTTTTGGGTCCGATCTGAAATTCAAGATGGCCGCTGGCAGCCATTTTGTTCAAAATTAGGGGCAATCAGATTTTTGCGCAGTACTTCCACATGAAAGCTCTGATTTGAATAATTTTTTGTATGAATGTTTAGTACCATGGGATACATCACATATAATACAGGTTTTTTCTCGTGCAGAAATTATGCAAATTAGATGAACTTCGATTTTTTCAGTGCTACTAACACACAGTAAGTACACATGTCAATACGGCTCGGGCTGGAGTCTGCATTTATGAACTGATCTTCACGAAACGTCTTGGGTACCTTTGTTATCACCTTGGGATGAGAACGAGTGTTTCTGGGTGCGGTCTAAAATTCAAGATGGCTGTCAGTGGCCATTTTGTACCGAAATTAGGTCTAATCAGTTTTTTGTACACAACTTCTACACAGCTCAAGCTAGAGGCCGTATTTATGAACTGATCTTTACGAAACTTCTTGGGTACCTTTGTTATCACCGTGGGATGAGAACAAGTGTTTTTGGGTGTGGTCTGAAATTCAAGATGGCCACCAGCAGCCATTTTGTACCAAAATTAGTGAAATCAGTCTTTTGTACAGAACTTCTGTATGAAAGTTCTGATTTGAATAAATTTTTGTATGAATGTTTAGTAACATGGAATATATCACGTATAGTACTGGTTTTTTTCTCGTGCAGAAATTATGCAAATTAGATGAACTTTGATTTATTCAGTGCTACTTATACACTGTAAGTGCACATGTCAATACCTCTCAGGCCAGAGGCTGTAATTATCAGCCATTCTTCACGAAACTTCTTGGGTACCTTTGTTATCACCTTGGGACGCGAACGAGTGTTTCTGGGTGCGGTCCAAAATTCAAGATGGCTGCCAATCAGTTTTTTGTCACAACTTCTATACAGCTCATATTTATGAACTGATCTTCACGAAACTTCTTGGGTACCTTTGTTTTCATCGTAGGACAGGAACAAGTGTGTTTTGGGGTTCCTTTGTTATCACTGTGCTATGAAAACAAATATTTTGGGGTTCAGTCAGACCCACTCTGGGACTCAAAGATTTCTTTTCTAGTTTAGCATCAGACTGTCACCCACCTTTACAATACTTTACCTATACATTTGTTACAGGCTACAGTCAGTATTTATGTACAGACTGTTACAATTCTTTATATGTACCTTTGTTATCAGGTCATTACCTAGATGTTTGTCATTGCTGTGTCACATACTATACATGTACATGTCTTAAGTTGAGCTACAGTGTCATTGACACTTTCATTTAAAATATGAAAGAATATTGTTCAAATTGTAAATCAAGGAAGTCTTCCTCTGATTCTCACGTTCATTGTACTTGCTGTAGTCAGTGTACTCGCACTAATTCTTGCTCAGTGTGTGCTAATTGGGATGACAAACTTTGGAGACGTGTGTCACGGTATATTGTTAGTGGTGAGAGGTCCATGCCGGTCCTCTCGCCACAGGGTCACTCTAGTTTTTCAGTCTCTTTTTCAGAGGAACAAGAACAGGGTGATGTTTCCGTGATGTCTTCAGGAAGTGTGCTGCCTTCATCGCAATCAAATGAAGAGCTAGCGGCAAAAATGCTCAAGGAAATTCGACAAGTGCCTAGATCCTTAGTAGGATTGACGACCTTGTCGCCAGCTAGCTCGCCCAGTGAAGCAAGCTATCACTCGTAGATCGGGTGATGTGACACCAGGTTCGTCTGTTGCGGTCCAGGGGAGGAGAAGGGGTGTTGCGAGCACTATAATCTCGGATCACGTACACCCTGCGACGACAGATCGGAGGATGGAACAGAGGAAGCCAGTCAGTCCGGTAGCTAGCTCGTTCAGGTCTACCCAGACCGCGAACTCGATAGGCCCCTCTCTCTTACAACAACATCTGGGGCCAGATGTTGTCATACATAACTTTCATCAGTCGGAGCATATGTCCACTCCTCTTGCTCGGGACGCTCCGTCGCATAGATAGCCGGGCACAGCTAGTCTGTTGGCTTGCTCTTCCACACACCAGCATACACGACCACGCCTTGGCTACATGACCTCAGATATCCAGCCTGCTTCGCCGACCAAGGATTCCACATCGACCAGGTCACTCCATCTGGTAGCCAAGGACACGAGGCCTTACCATTCGGGACGTTCGCATAAAAGAATTATGCAAGAGGCACCGTCCCAGGAGCTTCCAGCGGCCAAACAACGTAAGACCGCAGCTCTACAGGCCTCCGTGACGGACTTGCTATCACAGATAGCACAACTCATCGCAGCATCCCAGCAACCTTCGGAAACTCTTTCAGATCAGGAACTGTCTGAGGAAGCTGGGTCGGTACGCTCCCCTGCAGTGTCAGATAGGGACGACCGAGAATCACATTTGGTCCAGTCGGATGGTGAAAGGGAATCTGCGGAGCTGGATTTTTCCCTTTCAGAACAACATAAGGTGGCCGTAGATTTCATCCGGCAACGCCTTCCAGAAGTTGTTCCTCCGGACCAGAGATCTGCGATACCAGATAAGAGACTGATAGTGTCACTGGCCACAGACTTTTTCGGCCGGGCTAAGGACGTCGCGCCTGAATTTCCGGCCCAGTCCAGCAATGTCTCACGGATGTTTGAATTGCTGAATGACGCTATTTTTAGGCTAGCCTCTAAGACTGGCAGATCCAGTTTCTTATCGTCTCATTCTCTACATCTGCCGTTCATCAACAGTAGAAATAAATTTGAAACAGCAGGACAGGGCATTCCGAGAGTTCCTCTGCATTTAGACGACCAGGCAGAAGATTTGGAGTTGTCATTGCCGGCGCCTATGTCGATTCTCTCCAGTACGTTGGAGACGATAATCTCGTCTAAAACAGCCAGTTTAGATGCCTTATCTTACGCAGGTCACCTTACCAGAGCGTTATCACAACGTCTCGATGGTAAAGAATTCCAGGATGTTCAAACTTCCTTGAGAGTTCTTTCGAGGGCAATCGCATATTCCACGTATAACTCCGCCCTTTCAGTGGCAAATTTGGAGTTAGACGTGATGCTGCCCTGGCTTCATCCATGAGGGTGGATTCTAAGGTGAAAAACTCTCTTTGAGTTGCTCCGGTTTCAGGAGAGCTTCTCTTCGATGGTAAGCTTTCACTAATCTATGATCAGATTACCAAGAAAGCTTCGTACTCTCTGCTCTTTAAGTCTGTTTGGTTTTTTTTAGACTCAGCAGAGAGGAGTAAGTCAGGGACTTCTAGGGCGAGTACGTCCAAGGGAAGTTCCTATAGAGGATCTTAGAAAGCCTCTACGTCTTACTCCAGAGCCAGAGTAGCGACTTAGGTAGGGGACGTAATGCTGGCTGAGACAACTGGTCGAGGTGCGGGTCGGGGAGGATGTAGTTTCTCCTCCCGCAAGCCTCGCAGGTCCAGGAGGTGAAGGTCAGAACGTCTATTGAGCTCCAGTGGGTGGAAGGCTGTCGAGATTCTTAATCAATTGGTTGTCAATTACGGATGACCGATGGGTTCAGTAGGTTATTTCAGAAGGTCTAAAACTGTCCTTCAGAGAAAAACCTCCGTTAACACAAAGTCCACGATGGACTCAGCTTCTGTCAAACCTTCAGAACAGAGATTCACTTCTATCAGAGGTGCAATCTCTTCTGGAGAAGAACGCAATAGAGGTCGTAGAAAACCAGGAATCTCCCGTTTTTTACAGTCACCTGTTCCTGGTACCAAAACCAGACAGCTCATTCCGTCCAGTTATAGATCTGAGCTGGATAAACAAGCTGATCGTGGCTCCGAAATTTTATATGGAGACCATTCGATCAGTGAGAGCGAACATTCGAGTGAACGATTATGCTGTGGGCATAAATCTCAAGGATGAGTACTTTCACATCATGGTACATCCAGCGTTCAGAAAATACCTTCGCTTCGCTGTCCTTGGAGTCGTTTATCAGTTCCAAGCAATGTGCTTCAGACTGAATCTAGCACCCTGGGCCTTCAGTCGAATAATGAACTCAGTAATGACTCATTTCCAAGCTCATTCGCCTGCGGTAACGTTGGCCTACTTGGACAACATTCTTCTGAGGTACGGTGACAGATTAACGCTTCAGAACGATGTTCAGAGTCTGCTTCAACTGCTCCGACGTCTCGGTTTCATAGTAAACGAAAAGAAGTCGGCTCTAGTCCCGTCCAAGTCATTCATTCACTTGGGAATGAGCTTCGAGACGCACAACAATCTGGTTTGTCTGCTGTTACCCAGAGCGAAATTAGTCAGTTGTTACACTCGCTTTTGTCTACACTCAGATGTAGTAACAGCGAGAGAATTCATGCGACTGATAGGTTTGTGCAGAGCCGCCGCGGACCTTATTCCAATGGGGTGCCTATGCACTCGTCCACTCCAGATATTTTTTACTCAGAATTGGAGTGTGAAGATTCATTCGCTTGAAACGAACATCATCTTGTCAAACCAAGTAAAACAAGAGATTCAGACTTGGGCAGATATTCAGTGGTTAACTCCATGAGTTCCACTGCAACTGCCGGATCCGATTTTTACGATTATGACGGATGCGAGTCAAACAGGTTGGGGCGCGACTTTAAGCCCATCAGATTCGAGGTGCCAGGGTCTTTGGGATCCGCAATTCCTGAACAAGCATGTAAACATCAAAGAGATGATGTCAATTTGGCTTGCGCTACGTCATTGGATGAATATTATTCAGAATTCACATGTTCAAATTCTGTCTGACAATTTGACAGTAGTAGCGTATATTCGGAACCAGGGAGGCACTCATTCCATTCCGTTGTTCAACTTAACAGAAAGAATCTTTCTGTTTGTCCTAGAGCATCAGGTTCTTCTGTCGGTCCGTCATATTCCGGGTCGTCTGAACGTTCTAGCAGACTGTGCCAACTGGCACAGAGAACACATTGGAACTCAGGGGATGATTTGTCAATGTTGCATTGATTCGCAATAATTCATGACCCATTTGGTGTCGCATTTTAATACATTTTGAGTGTAGAAGACAGTCACATAAGAATTGAATGCAACATTTTGAATAATGAGATATGTGTGCGAATTTTTCCAATATGTAGCTGAATGTAGTAAAATTTTTCAGTCACAATAGTAATAACTTGAAGTGAATATAACCAAAATAGCATACAAGTTTTTGCATTGAAAATTTCAGGTGCAATTGCACTCACAAGCAATCCAAGGAGGGCAATTGTTTTGCATGCCTTCATTTTCTAGATTGCCAGGCCTGCCTATATAAGCAGCTAATACTTGCCAAAAAACAGCACCCAAGTCACAGGATGTAGACTGTCAAAGTGTAGCAAAAATATGTAAAAATTTCTAGTCTGTTAAGGGTTAATACTAGCAGGATTATTACTTAGATATTAAAAAAGCTGTAATCATGACAGTGTAATTATTTGCCCAAAGATCAGGACGTTAACCCATTACCCAATGTAGCGGTCAAAACCCGACAGTACTATTCACAAGAATCACCATTCAATTTGCATTATTCTTTTTTCATTTTTTGTCAAAGAAATATTGCTTATGACCCCTCATTGGAACAAGATAATTGAGCTCATTCCAATGAGGTGTCATAAGCTATGTTTTTTATGCAAAAAATGAAAAAAAATTAGTTATTCAAGAATTTTGTTTGCAAGTGTCGTCTTCCTTTCATGTTAGGTAGAGGGATAACCCTTTGCCTAATGTCATGGCCATATCCACCCAGTGCTATTCACAAATATCACTTTTCATATTTTATTATTTTTTAACTTTTTGCCACCAAAACATATTTCATTACCCCTCATTGGAACAAGTTTGCTCGAACTAGGAGGGGAAAGGGGGGGGGGGGGGGATTTTAATTTAGGTTTAAGTAATAAATAGAAATTTGGAGGTATTCAAGAAAGATTTTTTACCAGTGAAGACTAATTTGGTTAGGTAAAGGTTTGATTTTTCCACTTGTAACCCCTCATTGGAACGAGCTTGTCACTTAATTCCAATGAGGGCTTATGATATGTTTTTATGCCCCCACCAAATTTGGAAGAGGCATTAAGTGTTACCCTTGTCCATCCATCCATGTGTATGTACGTCCAAACGTCCATCCTGAATATAGTGTCCAGACAATAACTTTAGTTTGACTGAACGAAATTAAAAGTCATGTTGATATTGGTTTCCGGATGATAACTCTAGTTTGACTGAACAAAATGAAACAAAATTTTACACACATGTTTATAACCACATAATACAGGTTGCGATTGATAGTGGGCATGATCCAATGTTTTTTTGCGGAGTTATGGCCCTTTTCCAACTTAGAAGACATGTTGATATTTGTTTCCGGATGATAACTTTAGTTTAACTGTACAAAATCAAACAAAATTTTATACATAGGTTTATAACCACATAATACAGGTTGAGATTGATAGTTGGCTTTGTCTGATATTGTTTGGAAGAGTTATGGCCCTTTTCCAACTTAGAAGGCATGTTGATATTGGTTTCCTGATGGTAACTTGAGGTATAGGTGTCGGATTTCAATGATACTTGCAATATAGCTTACTGTAGACAATATACCAGATGGGTTTGATTTTGAGTGTGGTGCGATAATTTCTATCTGAGTTATGGCCCCTTTTTGGACTTTATTAACCACTAAATATAGTTTATCATAAAGCCGGGGCATTAGTGTTGTATGGACACATTTGATGTCCTGCTGTATTGGTGCTATGGTTTGATGGAGATAAGATAAGATATTTATTAATTCAATGTCAACAAAGATAAATGACTAGAAACTCATGCTTGGCAGGGGCGTGGGGGGGGGGGGTGGTGCAGGGCAGGCATATCCACCTTTGGTGTTGCACTTGTTTTTTAATTCATTGAAAAAATAATATTTAAAAAAATAAATTTTGATTTTCATGTGTGTTTGGTAAAGGCTTAAGGGTATCAGCTGTTTTTGACCTAAGGATGATTTGAATTGCTTGGAAAGTCAGATTAATGTTTATATTCTGTGAATGTACTTCATATTCAGTTTTGAGGCAGAAAAAGCTGTCTTTTCTCTTCAAAATGTAACCATAACAGTAAATTTGTTTGTTCCAATGAAGGTGCTTAAACTATTTTTTGAAAATATTTGGTGTATTTAAAAAAATGAGGGGCAGATATATGAAGGAGAAAGCTAATATACTGTCATGTGATACTTTTTGTAGAGTGTCTTTGAGCTTTTTCTCTGTTTCTGTCACCTAACAGTCTTTATTTTGATGAGCAAAGATACACTAAGTTTCCACATTATTATCATTGTTAAAGAGAAGGTACAGAGCATATCATTATCAATATGATTTGAACATTTGATTCTTTTCATTAACAGATGCAGGTCCAGTTCCACTGCCACGAAGCAAAACTGCCCAGGACTTTACAAAAGATGACATTAATACAAGTGTACATTCACATTCCTTAGAACCAAAACCGATCCCACGGTTTAAGAGCATGGAGAATCTAATATCGACTGGACATACTAATAATAATGACATACCACAAGTGAAACCAAGACAGAGTCATTATCATGTGACAACTGATGACTTATTAGTGAGGAATAGTTCAGAGTGTGACAGCACAAGAGGAGCACCTCCTCCTGTCCCAGTACCCAGGACAAATACTTCCAGTGAAGCACCTTTCAGTATACTGGATGCCCCTCTTTCACCAAAGATATCAGAAGACAGAGATCCATTTGATACTAGTCAGATTCCAAGCACTTTCATCTCTTCACAAAATGAAGCTGAAAACATATCTGATCCATTTAATACAGATCACTTGCAGATTGGTGTTTCTCAAAGAAGTTCACAATTTAATACTCAACAGTTAGATTTCCAGTCAATAGGAGCTAGTACTGAGAGGAAGGCTGGAAGTACTCTACCACAAAATAGTACAGATACTCAACTCCCAGGCCCCGCACCACCTCTTAGACATGTTACGGGAGATGATCATCTCACCCGGCCTCCTCCTGTACCAAGTAGAGCAGTCTGCCCAGAAAGTCCTCCTCCTTCCCCTCCTCAAAGCCCTCCCTTATCTCCTCCTGATTGTCCTCCCCCTACACTTGCTGCAGCTGAATGTCCAAGTGGCCCTCCCCCCGCACCACCCCCTCGAACAGACTCTGTCCCTGACACAGTAATGAATAACAGCATAGCCCCATCAGTTCCAGCTAGGCCATCTATAGAGGCTATGAACCAGATACCATTACCAGCTAGTACAGAGACTCCAACAGAGAGAGAAATTAATGTGGTGCCACGTGGGCCACCTCCTCCCATACCTAGTCGACCCCCTGTTGCCCATATCTCCTCTGAACAAGATGGTCCTCCAGTTCCCAGTCGTCCCCGACCTCCTATACCACCTCGAAGTTAGGGTAGATATATCTCAGTATATGTGTATATTTTATGGTATCACACGCATTCATAATCCTTGTTCTCTATTGATTATTTGTTCCATTTGATACTGGATATAATGGTCAGAGTCTTTGACAATTCATCCTCTAGAAATGCCATATCTGGCCAATGTTAAATAAATTGTTACAGTAGTAATATATATACAGGCCCTCGATTTTCACTACAGGCAGAGTTTCTCAAAATTTTTTTAGTTAATATAAAAATTGCACTATAATGTTTTATTTTCATAAAGTCTGCAATTATAATGGAGAATAATACAACTGTTATATAAACTAATGAGGACTAACCTCGAGTTAACACCACTATATTTTTAATGTCATGCATTGTATAAAAAAATCTAAGTTGTAATACTCACTGGTAAAAGTTTTCATTAAGTCCAATCCAATCCCATACATTGTCAACAGCTCTTGAATTGTTTAAGCACTGTTCGTAACATTGAAAATGAAGCTATCAAAGTTAAAGTTTTCATTCTGTACTTTAGGGATCTACTGTTATAGACTTGGCATGTTGACATCAGAATGTCATTGTTCATGTAGAAACTCATACTTCAGACTCGAGACATATTAACTCATCTGACAGAAAGGCTGTCTTGGATCCCATTGACCTTCATCTGTTAACTTTTGCATTTCATTCTTCTTCATAGCCATTGGCCCAAATCAAACAAAACTTTGCACAAACTATCACTGGAAGATACTTCTTATTATACCCCACACGCAACGAAGTTGCTGGGGTATAATGTTTTTGACTGGTCCGTCCGTCAGTCAGTCCTACTTGTTTTTCGGACTTTTTTTCTACACACTTCCAGATATTGAGCTGATTTTTGGTATGTGAGTCTAACATGGTGGCCTACAGATCAAGTTTCCATTGTTTTCCGCTCCACTGATTTTTACCGAAATTACGGCCCTTAGACTCTGAAAAATTCATCAAAATTACAGTTTTCCGGACTTTTTTTCTACACGCTTCCAGATATTGAGCTGATTTTTGGTATGTGAGTCTAACATGGTGGCCTACAGATCAAGTTTGCATTTTTTTCCGCTCCACTGATTTTTACCGAAATTACGGCCCTTGGACTCTGAAAAATTCATCAAAATTACAGTTTTCCGGACTTTTTTTCTTCACGCTTCCAGATATTGAGCTGATTTTTGGTATGTTAGTCTAACATGGTGGCCTACAGATCAAGTTTGCATTTTGTTCCGCTCCACTGATTTTTACCGAAATTACGGCCCTTGAACTTTGAAAAGTTCATCAAAATTACAGTTTTCCAGACTTTTTTTGTAAAGGCTTCCAGATATTGAGCTGTTTTTGGGTATGTTAGTCTAACATGGTGGCCTACAGATCAAGTTTGCATTTTGTTCCGCTCCACTGATTTTTACCAAAATTACGGCCCCATAGACTTTGAAAAGTTCATCAAAATTACAGTTTTCCGGGCTTTTTCTCTGCTTGAATTCTTTCAATACCGTTGAAACTACAGAACACTGTTTTCTGCAGTATTCCTAGAATCTATGTTTATTTTAAAAAATGATTAGAGCTTGAAATATCGGGGTGCGTGGGGTATGTGAGCGTGCTCACTGAGGTTCTTTAATTTGTTCATTAGAAGCTGCTAACTCTTATGGGCTGAGAGTAATTTCCTAAAAGCCTACAATAATCTCATAAACCACTGGTCACAGTTATATGAGATTTAGTATGCAACTTTTTTTGATGACCAACATTCAGATTTGTCTAAAAGAATGTTTTGGGATAATATTTGGGCCCACTCTAGGGGTGAGGGGGGGAGGAGATTTAGGGGCCTGCCCCAAATTTCAGTTCCCGAACCAATTGAGCGATTTATACCAAGTTAATTATGCAGTATTATTTGGTGGCTTGATTTATGCCAATAAAAATTTGCTACTCCCCTGTGGGAACCCCTAAAAATACCCCTCAAATTAAAATGCTTGGATTTCCAGAACTGCACCTGAGAAGTATTTGTTATTTGGTATGAAGTTTCTTAATGAATAGTAAAATCATTGGGCTAAAAAAAGAGGCACCATATGGGGACCCCAACTTAACACTTTTCGTAATGGGAAAAATACAGAGTAATCATTTCCTTATGAACCACGGCTGCTATGATTTGGTATGCAGCCTCCATCAGTAGTGAATATTCACTTGTGAGAGAGGAAAGATTTTTGACCCCATCCAAAATTTTACATTTTTAAGAATTGGTCGGCCAATTTTAAACATAAACTTGATCGTGCCAGTCAAAAATTCCATCAATCACTATGTGTATCTAGGGGTTAAAGAATAATACAAATTTTGATTACTCTCATTTGTGAACTGCATAAGACAAATACGTGGCTTGAACATCTCTTATGGGAAGTAGAATCAAGTTAATGGAGAAAACACTAAATAATCATTGCCTCATTAACTTCTGAATGTATTGATTTGCTGTTTGGAATATAGTCTTCTTTAACTGGTTGAGTGCTAAATTATTTTTCAATGGTGATTTGAAATGCGAGTATTTTTTTTCAAAGATGCCCTGTAACCAGCAAGGAAAAACTCAATTATGCAAGATTTTTTTGATGAATAATTATTTTGTCACAATTTATTGGAGAGTGCCTGTTGGCAGTCTCCAATAAATTGTAACAAAATAATTTGATATAAACATTTATTTTCTGCTGCTAAAAAATGGCAAGCAATGTAAAGCCACTAAAGTGGCTTTCAGCACTTCTCAGTAGAGCCATGATAGTGGCTTCTAACACAACCAGTTAATGGGATAAATTCAAGTTTGCTTGAAGAAATGTTGCAGACAATATTTGATCTTGTTCTAGAGGGTCAAAACTCTGCTCTAATGTTGAAAAAGACATTTATAAAGTAATTAAATAGAGTCAAATGTACAAACTGAAATGAGATCGCGTTGACTCGATGGTTAGTGCATTGGACATGAAACCATAAGGCTGATGGTTTCATCAGTGGGAACTACATTGTGTCCCTGGGCAAGAAATTTAATCCCGATTACCCAAGTGAGAGCATGGTGACATTGTTTACTAATGCATACTGCACATTTATGGGTACACTTGCCTTCAACCCCAGCTTCTTCTGCATGCCCAGAATTAGAAGGTTAGAGAGCCTGATAGTTGCTCATCACTGCTCAGTGACACTCTCCAGGTACTCCGGCTGCCACCACCTGTAAACTGGCTGACACAATGTGACCCTGGCTGTTGAAAGTGTCATTAAACCCCAATAAACAAACGAACAAAATGAAATCGTCACTCATTGAATAGAGTTTTGATACAACATCCATTACATCAAAATTAAAATTATTGATTGTGTTTTCAGTTTCACGGTAGCCAATAATTATGTTTGTTTCACAGTAGTGCATCACTTTGTGTAATTGATAAAAATTCTTAATTATTTCTTTATCACTTCACACAGCTCTTGCTTTCAGCCCAGTGTGTGGCAGCATTTAGCCAGTGCAGTGGAGTGTTCTGTTTTCAGTGGCAGCTAAGGCGTGTTGAGGCCTCCCAGGAGTTGTGGAAGATGTGGCCCCCAGACCCACAAGGCTGACAGTTGTTTAGCTAGGTGTGAGAAAATTTTTATTTTTATGTATGAAACTTGCCAAATCCTTGACTCTGGACCTCTCGAAGGCTTGTATCTAACACCCAAATGTTGCCTGTTTTACATTAATATTTGGCACTTGGGGTAGGCCACCATACCCAGGGCCGGGCCCCATGCTGGATGTAGGACCCCCAGCAAGCAAGAACTGCAAATTAAATATGAGACACTTTTGTGAGTTACTGGAGAGAATGGACGGAGTAACATAAAAAACAATATTCCAATATCCTTTAAAACTTATGTAGAGTCTTAAGGGTCACCAAATATACTAGTAGAAAAAAGAAACGCAAGTTTTCGTCTGTGGAAAATATTTCAAATGTGTTATGGATAATTTTTTCAAAGTTTGGATTTTGACGTTATTTCTTCATTGCTGATTAAATTTTGGCAAGTTTTGGCATTTGCATGGATAACTTGCAAATGTGGGTACCCTACGCCATTTCCTGATCAAAATCAATAGTGGGTGTGCCCACCCCAGGCTTCAGTCGCTGCTCTAACTCTTCTTAACATTAACCCCATCAAGTTGTTTATGGTCCTTTGTGGGATTTTATTCCACTCCTGAAGAAGGGTCAGTGTGAGCTGAGCAATGTTGTTTGGGGTTTTGACGTGCTTCCTGACCTTCCTGTCCAGCTCATCCCACAAATGCTCGATCAGGGACAAATCTGGACTGTAGGGTGGTCCAATCGAGAACTGGGACATTATTTTGGTTGAGGAAGTCACGACAAATCCTAGCAACATGCAGCCTCACATTATACTGCTGCAACGTAAGGTTACATGCATGGATAAGTGGAAGGATGTGAGGCCTATATCTTATGACTGTAAGATTGCCTGGATAACCACGGGAGGTGATTTCACGCCATGAGAAATCCAGCCTCCCCCCCCCAACCATAACAGACCCTCCCCCAAATCTGTTGTTTTCCTTAATCCATGCATCAGAATATCACTCACCTCAAAGTCGATAGCAACCTTGTCTTCCATCTGACCTATAAAGCATGACCCAAGACTCATCAGTAAATAATACATGTCTCCAGAGGGCCAAGTGAAATTGATTTGGTGCATGAGCCCACAGCCATTGCAATCGACATTGACATTGCCTGGCTGTAAGTTGCGGACCAATGTAGGGACATTGTGACCTTAAATTGAACTCCCACATCCAATTCCTAACTGTTTTGACACACTCGACGACTTTGAATGCCAACAACCTGCTCGCCGTCTCCGTCTGAAATAGGTTTTAAAGGTGTAAGTGACATATGCCTATATCTTGACATGGTGACGTAACATGTGGATGTCTGCTGCTGGGATGGTCAGCTAATCTACCTGTGGCTCTGAGATGCCCAACTAAATGAGCTATCGTTGACTCATGGACCCCAAATTGTTCCATAATTAGTGCAATAGTCCTACCCCTATCAAATTCAGACATTCACTTCATGTTGCTTTTCAATCGAGTTGAAGTGAAATGTTGTGCAATCGATGTGTACTGTTTAAAACTTCGATTTGGTATGGTTTTCAAGCCCATAGCTTGTGGGAGTGCCCTGGATGCATGCTTTGTCAAAAAATCTGTTGCATGTGGTCATGGTTGACTGAATTTTAACCAAAGTCTCTTTAGACAGTACACTGTAGCCATGTGTAAAATTTTATTACATATGGTCTATGGATAAAAAAAATTATATTACCCAAACTGAACTTGCGTTTCTTTTTTCTGTCATTATATATTAGAAAAAATTCTTTTTCTTCAAATGATTGGGGGTCCCCTGGACATAATCCATCCTCTCCATATGGGTGAGCTTTGTACATGTAAAATTTTGAATTTTAGATATGAAACTTGCCCAATCCTTGATTCTAAACTTTTTGGAAGGCTTGTATCTAACACCCAAATGTTGCCTGTTTTACTTTGATATTTGGCACTTGAGGTAGGCCCCCTTACTCAGAGTCGGACCCATGCTGAAAGTAGGGCCCTCGCAAGTAAGAACTGCAAAGATGGGACATATTTTGTGTGTTACTAGAGGGAATGGATGGAGTATCATAAAAAACAATCTTCCAGTGTCCTTTAAAACATACACAGACTCTAAGGGTCCCCAAATATATGAGAAAAAATTCTTTTTCTTCAAATGTTTGGGGGTCCCCTGGACTTAATCTATCCTCGCCATATGGATGAGCTATCACTACCCATATTGTACATGTAAAATTTTGAATTTTTGGTCTGAAACTTGCCAAATCCTTGACTCTAGACCTTTTTGAAGGCTTGTATCTAACACCCAAATATTGCCTACTTTTCATTAACTGGTTGGCCCAGGGGGGCTAGATTATTTTTTGTGGTCTGAATTTGTTATTCAATATTTGTTTTGTTACAAATTATTGGAGAGTGCCCACAGGCACTCTCCAATAAATTGTAATAAAACAAATTTATATACACAAACTATTATTTGTATTTGACTGCATGTGAAATACGAGCAAGGAAAATGTTGGTTTTTAAATTTGCTCTGGTAGCCTCATTTTTTTGAAAGCCCTGATATGGGAATCCAGCAGATAAAAATTTGCTGAAATAAAGCTCATTGGTTCATATTTGGGCTCTCTACAGGAGCCCGAAGTTTTAACATGGGGTAATATGGGGAATATTCTTTAAAAATCTTCTTCTTCAGAACCACCAGTCAGAATCTTTTAATATTAGGTATACATCATTGTTATGAGGGTCAGATTCTAGATTGATCAAACCAAGTCCCTAGTTTAATATTTGGGCTTCCTACGGAAGCCCAAATTTTATCTTTATTCAATATGGATGGTAATTTAAAAAAATCTTCTTCTTCAGATCCATCAGTCAGAATGCTTTGATATCTGGTATGCAACATCTCTATGGGGGTCAGATTCAAGTTTGTTCAAATCGGATCCCTAGGTATATATTTGGGCTCACTATGGGAGCCCAAATATTTACTTAGTGCAATATGAGGAAATTTCTTTAAAAATCTTCTTCTTCAGATCCACCAGTCGGAATGCTTTTATATTTGGTATACAACATCTCTAGGGTGGTTAGATTCCAGGTTGTTCAATTCGAGTGCCTAGGTTAATATTTGGGCTCCATATGGGAACATGAAATTTAACTTAGTACAATATGAGGGAATTTCTTCAAAAATCTTCTTCTTCAGATTCACTTGTCAGAATGGTTTCATATTTGGTATACAACATCTCTAGGGGGGTCAGATTCAAATTTGTTCAAATCGGATCCATAGGTTAATATTTGGGCTCGCTATGGTAGCCCAAATTTGAACTTAGTGCAATTCGAAGAAATTTCTTTACAATTTCTCTTCTTCAGATCCAACAGTCAGAATGCTTTCATATTCGGTACACAACATCTCTAGGGAAGTCAAATTTAACTGTGTTCAAATCAAGAGCCTGGGTTAATATTTGGGCTCTCTATGGGAGCCGGAATTGGCCATTTTGCTGAAGAATTAAAAATTTTGTATTCAGTACCCTCTAGAGGTACTAAGATTAATCCACATAGGTTGTATCAAGGGGCTTCATAGGGGAGCTCTACATTTTACTTATGAGCAACTGACGAAAAGGCATGATGCCCAGATTATTTTTGTCACTCCTGAGGGACTCAAGGATTGACAGTGTAGCCTATGGAGATGGCTTGCTTAATGTAGACTCATTCTTGGACTCTGTTTAAATTGTGTTCTGTTCAGGCCCCGTGGGGCCTCTTGTTTTTGGTTACAGTTTAGTCTATAGGCATTCCCCAATAAATTGTACCAGGACAAATTCATACAAGGCCCCACAAAGTAGATCTTCTGTTTCTTGGGCCATTTTTTGTAAAATTGCATGTAGGCAGGCATTTTTTTACTTTATTTTTTATTGTAATTATATCTTTGCCATCAATAGTTCATGTTCTTGGTTTGTTTTTAGCTCACCGAAGGGAGCTTAACTTATCACCGGCCGGCCATCGTCCGGTGTCCGACGTCCGTCGTCCTCAACATTTTTCAAACAACTTCTCCTCTGGAACCACTGGTCCGATTTTCACAAAACTGCATGTGGATGTTCATTACTATATGGCAATTCAGGTTTGTTCAAATGAAATGGCCATGTCCCATGGGGGCTCTGTATGGGGCATAACTCTGATAGCACCGTATGAATTATAGAAAAATTATCAAAAAATCTTCTTCTCCAGAACCAGTGGGCAGAATCTTTTGATACTTGGTATGCAGCATCTTGGTATGGGTCTGATTCAAGTTTGCACAAATCGGCCCCCTGGATTCATATTTGGGCTCACTATAGAAGCCCAAATTCGAACTTAATGCATTTCAGGCAAATTTCTTAAAAAATCTTCTTCTCCAGATCCAGCAGGCAGAATCTTTTGATATTTGGTATGCAACATTGTGGGGTGGGTCTGATTCAAGTTTGTTCAAATTGGCCCCCTGGATTCACATTTGGGCTCAGTATAGAAGGCCGAATTCGAACTTAGTGCATTTCAGGCAAATTTCTTTTAAAAATCTTCTTTTCCAGATCCAGCAGGCAGAATCTTTTGATATTTGGTATGCAACATTGTGGGGTGGATCTGATTCAAGTTTGTTCAAATCGGCCCCCTGAATTTATATTTGGGCTCAGTATAGAAGCCTGAATTCGAACTTAGTGCATTTCAGGCAAATTTCTTAAAAAATCTTCTTCTCCAGATCCAGCAGGCAGAATCTTTTGATATTTGGTATGCAACGTTGTGGGGTGGATCTGATTCAAGTTTGTTCAAATTGGCCCCCTGGATTCATATTTGGGCTCACTATAAAAGCTCGAATTCGAACTTAGTGCATTTCAGGCAAATTTTTTCAAAAATCTTCTTCTCCAGATCCAGCAGGCAGAATCTTTTGATATTTGGTATGCAACATTGTGGGGTAGATCTGATTCAAGTTTGTTCAAATCGGCCCCCTGGGTTCATATTTGGGCTCAGTATAGGAGCCAAATTTGAACTTAGTGCATTTCAGGCATATTTCTTTAAAAATCTTCTTCTCAAAATCCAGCAGGCAGAATCTTTTGATATTTGGTATGCAGAATGCTTAGGGGGGTGAGATTCAAGTTTGTTCAAGCCACAAGCCAAGTACCTGGGTTCATATTTGGGCTCACTGTGGTAGCCCGAATTTTAACTTAGTTCAAAATGAGAAATTGTCTTTAAAAATCTTCTTCTTCAGATCCAGCAGTCAGAATGTTTTGATATTTGGTATGCAGCATCTTTAGGGAGGTGAGTTTGTTCAAACCATGTCCCTAGGTCCATATTTGGGCTCACTGTGGTAGCCCGAATGATAACTTAGTTCAAAATGAGGAATTTTCTTTAAAAATCTTCTTCTTCAGATTCAGCAGTCAGAATGTTTTAATATTTGGTATGCAGCATCCTTAGGGGGGAGGGGGTGGGGGGGAGATTCAAGTTTGTTCAAGCCATATCCCTAGGTCCATATTTGGGCTCACTGTGGGAACTTGAATTGTAACTTAGTTCGAAATGAGGAATTTTCTTTAAAAAAATCTTCTTCAGATCCAGCAGTCGGAATGTTTTTATATGTGGTGTGTAGCATCCTTGAGGGGTGAGATTCAAGTTTGTTAAAGCCAAGTCCCTGGGTCCATGTTTGGGCTCCCTATGGGAGCCCGAATTATAACTTAGTCAATATGAGGAATTTTTCTTTAAAAGTCTTCTTCAGATTCAGCAGTCAGAATGTTTTGATATTTGGCATGCAGCATCCTTAGGGGGTGAGATTCAAGTTTGTTCAAGCCAAGTCCCTGGGTTCATATTTGGGCTCACTGTGGGAGCCCGAATGATAACTTAGTTCAAAATGAGGAATTTTCTTTAAAAATCTTCTTCAGATCCAGCAGATGAATGCTTTTGATATTTGGTATGCAGCATCCTTAGAGGGGTAAGATTCAAGTTTGTTCAAGCCATGTCCCTAGTTCCATAAAATTTGTCTCTCATGACTTCATTCCTTTGTAGTGTTGATGAACCATGTCTAACTGAATGTGACCCCAAATACTTCTTTGAACCACTTTGTTTGAATCACCTTGCCCAGTGAGCGATTAAGGCCCCTTGGGGCCTCTTGTTGTTTTAGACCTCATAACCTACAGAATAGCATAGGGGGTGGTATATTTCATCTCTTCACTGCAAGAAGGCTTCGCAATGCTAACGCATTGCAAAGCCTTTTACACTCAAAAGACAAATTTATAAATTTTATTAACTTGGGTAAAATATCCAAAATATGAACAATTTAATTTTTTTTTTCTAGGATTGCCTTTGTTATAGAAAGAGAGCATGTGGTAGCCAAAATGAGCATATGTGAGGGCCTGAGAAACAGATTTTTAACTTTTTAGGCCTAAACAAAGTAATTTTTTCGCTTCTAAATACGAATAGTGTCTAAAGCATAGGAAGCTTTAAAAAGCATGGTACCAGCACTTTTTATAGACCCCCAAGTATGCCATTCTAGCATTTAACGTGTTAGGTCTTTATCTCACACAGTATTTTTAAAAAATAAATTAAATTTCACATTTTTCAAAAGCAATTTTTTAATAAACCCATACAAGTATGGATATCATTAAAACCAACTCAATGAGCTGGTTCTAATGATATCCATATCTGTATGGTTTTATTGAGAAACTTCCGAGATATTTTATTGCTGTGGTTGGCTTATTCTGGTTAATTTTCATGGCCGTTTTTCACGGTACAGGGTTAGTTCATGTCACGTATATTCTCCCCAAAATATACCTGTCAAGTCTGTTTCCCATCTTATGCTGTAACTTAAGAAAATTTACAGAAAATAAATAATAAAAAAATATATATAAATAAATAAAAACTTCCCATTCCATTCATACACATTTAACCAAAAGTGACATATATATAAATAAATAAAAACTTCCCATTCCATTCATACACATTTAACCAAAAGTGACATAAGATATAATTTAATCATATCAGCATAAAAACATATCTAAAATAAAATTATATTCATCCAATTATTCTAATCTAATCATATGTACTCTGGATGAGAGTGATCCAAGCACAATACGCATTACATGTATTTTACAAAAGACAAATATTAAGACAGTATTCCTGGCCATATGTAGCTATTTTCTCTGACAATTGATTACATTACATGCATTTGGTAGAATATGGTAAAAAACTAACTTTTGGATAGGATGTTGAATCTCATAAACGTGTGCATGAATTCAAACAGGACTGTCTCTGATACATATCTGCTCCATGCCTTCCCAACACCCAATCCTACCATTTACTACAATGAGCTGTCATAAATGCAGCAGCTGTATGAAATAGGATTTTTTTTTTATACTTTGTTTGACTCTTACCTCCTTGTCCTTAAAACACTACATACCACTACATTCACTTCTGTATGGTGTTAACTCTTAACCTGCTGAGTATTTTCTAGATATTTTTCATCAAATCTAGTCATGGCTGCTGTAAAGCAGCTATGACTAGATTTGATGAAAAATAAATCTAAATGTAAAAAGAAATCATTGGTAAAAAAAATCCATTCAGTTTACATGGTGCAAATACGATTACATGTGCTCAACTTATACTTATTTCAGTAACAAAAAAAAACCTGTGCTGGGCAGGAATATCCACCAGCATGCATGCTAAGAGTTACGCCTTGACTATTTTGCAGTGTTACACATATCATGCATGTTATTTATTACACATGTGAAATAAAACCTGAAGAACTCAGAGATACTAATTGTGAAAGGGAACATTAAACTGTCATGGTCTTCAATGGAAAAGTGTGCAATATTATATTTTTATACTAAAACCAATGGCCCAGGCTTGGCTGGTGCAACCTCCAAATTTGCATACAGTACCGAAAAAAGTCCTATTTGGCCCTCCATACTTTTAGTACTTGCCCATGCGCAGTACCCAGGAAGAGACCGGAATTGGTGCCAAGCATCATTCTTCTGTTTGGCCCAAAGTCAGTACCAACTGAACTGACATCTGTGCTTTAAAATCTCATTTTTGAAGATGCCAGACAGAAATCAATGATGGTTTTCATAGAATCTACAGTGTAGCAGGATGCTGGAAGTGAATAACGGTGGTTTTGGATGTTCAGGGCTGTGACTTTATAATTTTTATGTAAAATTATGCATGTTCCCCAATTTCAGGATATGCTTCTGACTGTCGTCATTATAATATGACTCCACTGTTGTTTTTGTTAGTATTTCTTCCTTTCCCTCTCCTGAACCCTCCTGTTATACTCCCAAGCTCTTTCAGCTTTCTTATTGAAGAATTTTTTAATAAATTCTTGGGAGTTTAACTTGTAAAACGGAATAGGTATTCCGATTATCCCCTTTGTTTACGTCCTGTTCATTACTGTTCAGGATGTTGTGTATTCTTGCATCTTCTAACAGATGCATTGTTTTTTCTTCATATGAAGATCTAGCTTTGCATCAGGTGGTTGTTGATCGTTTACTGACTCTGGGCCTTTGTTGTGCTTGTTGTTGGTTAGTTTCCGGTTTTTCCTCTTGATGCACTTTTGTTATTGTCTATGTTATGTATCCTTGCGATGTTTATTCTGTATTATTATTGGGAGTACAGCGGACTTATGTTTTTGGTTTCATTATTATTATATCTATTATAATAATTAGTACTTAGTGTAAGTCCAGGAAGCCTCGGGGTTAAAGGCTTGTTGTTTGCTGATAGTCGCGGCACTCCTTCAATACTTGTACTATGGGAAACGAACGTTGGAAACGGGTGTCGACCTGTGTGGTGGGCGGTGAAGCTCTGATGTAGGAGCTTTCACCGCTGGTTAATACTAGTCGTTCAGTCTCTTTTTCAGAAGAACAAGAACATGCTGATGGTACTTTGACACCTGTCTGTTACGTGCTGCAGTCATTGCACTCTGATGAGCCCTGCTCTGATGAGTAAACAGAGCTAGCTGCCAAGGTGCTCATGATATTTGCACAGGATTAAAGCCGTTAGAAGCTTAATTCTCTGCATGCAGCTAGCTCGACCGGTGAAGCGGTCATCCCTATATGGGAGCCGGGACACTGGGTAGGTCCATTGCGATCAAGTAGTATAACGAGCAAGCACCTCATAATATAAAGCTCACCCAGTGACGATGGCAAAAGGAGAAGAAGCCTGAAAGTTTCTCTATGGGACTCCCTGGGGTCAGATCGCGAGTTGGAGAACCCTCTCCGTCCCATTAGCAGTCGGGGTCGACTGTCCGTTGTGAGAAACTATAATGAGTTGGAACACATGTCAGGATGTTCCTTCCACACTGCAGCCGGGGTCGGCAGTGTCTATGGGTTCTTCTCCTTGGAAGCAAACACAAAGGGGATTAACCTACAAGATCGTGAGTTGGAGAGTGTTCTCCGTCCTTTAGTCGTTCGTGGCATTTTTATACGGGACTTGCGTCGAAAGATCTGGGGTCCGATCTCCATCCCGTGAGCAGCATTTGGTGAAGAAGCGGATAATCGCTGCTCTGCAAGCCTCGTTCACGGAACCGCTGCCACAGATTGTGCAGCGTATTGCATCATCCCACAAGTTGCAGGATCGGGCGTCAATAGGCTCCGGTAGTGAGCTGTCGGATGGTGCTGTGTTGGTCCAGTCATCTGTACATTCAGATGATGTTGACCATGTTTTCAGATGGCACATTCAGATGGTGATGGTGAGAGGGCTACGGAGGTTGATTCTCCATCCCTCACAGAACTGCACATTAAGATTATGAATTTTTATTCATAAGCTTTTCGAATCTTGTTCCATCTGAACAAAAGTCTGCGTTTGCTAGGCAAAAACAGCTTAAGGTACTGGGCGAATGAAAGACAAAGATCTTTCCTTCCCAGATCTTTCGGCTCAGGTTTCTAAGGCTGCAGAGTAACACACATATATCTGTCTTTACCGACGTATGACTTCTAGGCTGTGTTAGCTATGCTGAGACCGCTAGCTTTTTGGTGTTTTCCTCAGTGTCACAGACTTTAGTCTTATTGTTGACACTATAGTAGCCTAGCGAGAATTATAAGCATTGTCTTCACGAATAGGAAGACCTTTAGCTGTTTCAGCCAGGCTGAGACCACTGTCCTATCGGACAAGGTACCATTACAAGAGAAGAGTTTGTTCTCTCCTTAGCGGTATTGTTTTTGTGTTATTTGTCTGAGGCTTTTAGCCCAATTGCCTATAGTTAACTCCTTTTCAGGAATATATTTCCTGCTATAATCGGAACAAGGTGCAAGGAGTTCATCTAGGTTTTTATGATTGGTTGCCGGAAAATAGTTTTTCGTCTCCCTCTTCATTTTTATCAAATCTATTGTTGTGGATTATATTTCCACTCGGTGGATTGGATATTATGTCTATATGGTGTATTATTTGGCGCCATGGCATACTGTCTTGATTTCAAGGGATATGTTGATGCTGTTTCAGCGGGTATATTCCTTGCAATAGTGCAATGTTCATCACGTCCCCCTCTGTCCTTTGTGGCATTATGGAGTTGGTCAGATGTGAGGAAGCCCTACGGTTTCTATACTATTCTAGATAACTAACACTAAAGCCTTACGAACCCCCCCCCCCCCCCCCCCCCCCCGCCAATATGTTAAGAGGCGATTACAGGGCAGGATGTAGTGCTCTTCCTGTAAACCTCGTATGCATTCAAGTATATGCATGTCTTTCATTGCTCTTTGATTGGCGGGTGGGTTGTGGTCTAACGGCGACATCATTTGCGCATCCACTCTTCAGTTGGTTTGCTTCCTGTGGTTGGTCATTCATAAGTTGAAAAGGAGCATATGATTCCTAAACAGTAACTGTTTTTGGATTCCGAATTCTTTCATGAATACATTCGGTTGATATTGCTAGCCTTCATGTACTTGTGTGGCAGGTATGTCGGTTATCTGGGCGACATTCTCCAAATGTGGCAATTAGTCCACTTTGAGAAGTTTCGCTCAGAGTTGTCTGCTTTTCTTACGACGTATAAGTCTATTCCTCAGATTAATTGCATTAACGTTGTTTTATTCCCTCAGTTTCCTGGTTATTTTTTGTATCGCTCGGTCATGCTGTTGATATAGGCTGTATTCAGATGAGGGTACAGATGGGATTCTGTTGATTTGCGTGCATAATATGTATATATTAGGCAGACATATTATTGAATAGATTCTCTTAAATTCTTGCCCTATGTTATTACAGAGCCTAGAAGAATTTTGGGGCCAGTTGGATCAGTTATGGAGTTTCCACCAGGCTGTCTATGCATACATTCTGTATTTTTGGCTTCATTATTCGGAGTGGTATATTCTTCTCTTTGTCATTGGTTTTAATGGACCTAGGGAACAATGAATTATTTGGGGATGGTCCGTGACAGGTTTTTTAATCGTATCCCATTCCATGTTCTGAATCCAGTCTTCAACCGGAAGCAGTACACAACGGTTACAATTTGGAGGTTCATTATTGGACTTAATTGTACACCTAATTGAGGTAGCCTGTTGGTTGGCTCAGAAGCATATAGGTTCTATGGGATAACTTTTCATTGGGATTCAATTGGACAAGTTTAAGGTTGTACATATTAATATCACCGGTTTTCGTCCTATGTACGTATTCCAGCGGATGCGGCATATGTTTAGAAGCTTGTAACTTTAATAACCGAGATCGCCATGATATATCCTTAGCTGCTGATGTGGCATTAAGCACCAATAAATTAATAATTAATAGCCAGGTGCCTTTTAGGTGAATATATTTACTATTCGGTACCGTTTTTTCACTGATTCCAGACCGCTTCCCTCTTTGTTTTGAATATTATTTCTTCAAAAAAAGGGTGGGGGGGGGGGGGAGGAGGTGATTTTCTCTTTACCTCTTCTGGCCTTATAATAAGTGTTTAACTATGAGTGAAGCTGTTATCGTCTGTAGATTATTCTGATCTTGTGTACAGCTTGTTACATATATGTATGGCATGTGTTTGTGGGCGTTAGTCTCTCACTCTCGGACATGCCTTTCCAAATTTTACGTGTCTTATTCCGGACTAGCCTTAAAATTGGGGGCTCGTTACACCCAATTAGCATAATAATTTATGCTAAGTAATAGGGAATTACTTGGATATTGCTCCTTATTTTGGTGGTATGTCTTCTCTATTGTTGTATAGAGAGACATATAGGTAATTCCCTAAAATTTTGATCTCCTTTTCACCTTGGGAGTTCTAATGCAGGCTTAGGAGCTGTATTTTGGTCTGCTATTTCTTTAAGTCCTAGGCCCTCCGCCTTTTTACGATTCAGCTGAGTCTGGGCCATTGGTTTTAGTATAAAAATATGATAAATTTAAAGTAATTTGTATATTTTTAATACTTACCAATTGCCCAGACATGGATGACCCTCCCATGAGTGGGCACTCATATCTCCCCACTGAGTTATAACATTAGTAGGCACAACTAGGAAGAATGATGCTTGGCACTAATTCCTGGGTACTGCGCATGCACAAGTACTAAAAGTATGGAGGGCCAGATCGGACTTTTAATTTTCGGTATTGTATGCAAATTTTGGGGATTGGGGGGGTTCAATATTTGTGTTTGGCCCTTAATAATATTGAGGTTGCACCAGCTAAGTTTGGGCCATTGGTAAGTATTAAAAATATACAAATTACTTTAAATTTATTATTTTTACGAAAATATATTCTATATTTAATAATGTTACTGTGTCTTAGAGAATATGGAAGATAGTATCCTTTCGAATACTCTCCATTTTCAATTGATTCTTTCTAGTTTAGTTTGGTTTATATTGGACATGATCATAGATAAAATGTTTGGTTTATATTGAAAGGTTTTCCTGTTCTGTTTCACGGTCCTACTCATGTGATCTTGGCAGTTGACAGTGTTAGGGTGTTTGTCAGAGTTACATTGGATATGCTCATAGATAATATGTTTGGTTCACATTAAAAGACTTTCCTGTTCACATGATCTTGGCAGTTGACAGTGTTATGGTGTTTGCCAAAGTTACACTGAACATGCTCAAAGATAATATGTACCGATTTCCATCCTATATGACACCTTTTTCCAAAATACAATTTTTATGCAATGGTTTTTTTGCATCTAAATATATTACATAATTTGGGGTTTTATTTTGCAGTATTGGTATCCCTGTGGGACTCCCAGAAAATGTAGCTGTGCTTGTTTAACCCTCTGTACTCTGATGTCAAAATGGCAAAGTTTTCAGCAGAAAAATATATCCCATAATGCAGTTTGACATTTAACCAAATTACAGTACCTTTTTTGACAGAGCTCCGTGAGCTCTGTCAACTCTGTCAAACAAGATATAATTGGTTAAATTCATAGTTAAACAAGAGAAAATTCTGTTGCATTACCAGAGTGCTAGGGGTTAAAGTGGAAAACAAGTTCTGTTTTACTGGTAAATAGTGTTGTATGGTTAACCGGTTTTATAAGTCAGTTCGGTTTTGCTTGAAAACCGAAACTGTGTAACTGATAAATGAGTGCGGTTTCGGTTTTTTTCCTAAAATGTCGGGAAGAGATGTTTTCTTTATTCAGTTTGCACTAACAATGTCTGAAATGTCAAGCTTTGTCAGGAAATAACAGTGACATCAATGCACGCCACATTCTGGGTGTAAAGGGGTCACTGCAGCATGTCCAGATCACTCGAGAATGATGTATGACAAGTTGTCAATCACACATCGTTGACATAAAAATGGGTTGTGTTTTCTGTGAGAATGACAAAACAGACAGCCAACATGCCTACATTTCACTGATTAAAGGAAATACCTTGCGCAGTTGGCTTCGTTTTTGAACAGGTTTGTATGACATTGTCAATCAGTTTAATTAAAATTACTTATCTACAATCTGTTGGACAGGGAATAATATCATATCAGAAAAAGGTCTTGGCATTTCATTGTCGTATTCGAAAATAACATTTGTCATGGGTTGCCCCACCACATGTTTCGGATGTAGTCAGTTGCCTCCCTTGATGTGCTTATCTGGGAAGAGGTTTTACTGCAATTCAGTCTTGGGACATTCCGACCAGAGACAATTTGTCCTGAAGGCTTCGGCCCACTAAAAACACGAAACCACAAGTTCTTATTCTATTTAGTTCAATATATGAAGTCCAAAACGTCTTCAACCGAAACGTCCCGAGGCCGAAACGTCCCTAGACCAAATCGTCCATATCCATGGGAAAAAGCTGCGTTCCGTAATATCGCTGTCAATGTGCCACAGTTGCATTCCCACACAACTTACTTTAAGGGGACCAACCAAAGGAACAAATCAGCGGTAGAAATAGAAATTGGAATGGCAAGAGGCAAACGCAAAAAAAGTTACAATATATAACAGTACACCAGTGAATTTGTGAAGTCAATTCCATTGAGCTAAAACCATTGCGTGCACGAGGTGGGAGGGGGAGGGGTGGGGGTAGGAAAGACAGTAGTTATTTGGTAAAGTGGTTCGTTTTGAAGCCCACCCAGCTACAAACAATATGACTTTCCCATTCCAGGCTGACGTGAAATGATTGCTGATTATTTTACTAGGGCGGGTGGTGGCACTAGTCACCACTGTGTGTGTGTGTGTGTGTGTGTGGGGGGGGGGGGGGGGGGGGGTATTGAAAAGAGTCCATATATCAGTTCATTGTCAAATATGTTAGGATGGGTGCAATCAGAATCTAGCCATAGATTCAGAAAGAGACCATAAACACCAATAAATAATGTAATTGCACATTACTCTCAGTGCAGTGTATATTTGTTTGTTTTGCAACAAGGCTCGAATATGAGGTCTTGTTTGACAGAGCACATGGAGCTCTGTTAAACAAGATATAATAGTTTAAATGCCTGTAATGGATGAACCAAACCCAAATAGGTCAAAAACAAGAGGAAGTTTGTGATTGTCAAGGTAATTTCTCAACATATCACAAGATTTTTTATTCAGTTAACAGAAGAAGTTTACTCTAAACTCCTTTGCAATTAACAGGGCAAATATATATTAAAAGTATGGTAAATGGTTTGGTGTTTGCATATAATATTCATTTTCCAGATTTTTTTCAATGAAGAGACATCCAGTTAAGTGGGCTCCACTGTATTCCAGCAAAAAGTAGTATTTATTCCACTATTATATCTTTTTTGACAAGGATCATGGGCAGTGGGAGGAGAGGTTAACAATGGGAGGATCCAAGTTAGAAAAGTGAAGACGAGGGCCTTGAAGATGGCTATTGTACGGCCTTGGAAAAAGGCAGCAGAATGTTGAGAAACGGCATTGAATAACTCAAATTTTATCAGTCTTTGCCTACAGGAACAGATATAATAGAACTTGGGAATTAAAGCTTATGGCAAAGTTTTCAAAAGTGGGTTACATAGGCATAAAATATTGTAAAATTTGACTTAATACTGATGTAGTATGATATCTTGGAAGCCATAAATGCTGAAAGTGACCTTAATCACCAGTAAGTAAATAAAAATATGGAGTGGTCCACCATCTTTTTTTTTATGTCTTAGCATTTTCCAAATTAATGGAAATGAAACATCAGATGAACACAATGTGATTTTCTTTTCATCCAGATACACTGACATCCATTTGATATTAAAATATAACATCCATTTGATATTAAATTACTTTGTACAAGTTAAGTTCTCATATTGACATTTACCCACATTAAGATCTTATATTGACATTTACCCAACGAGTTCATTCCAGTGAGGGGTCACTTGATATGATTTTGTTGAAATTTTTTGAAAAATTTGAAAAAATGATATTTAAAATAATAAATTTTGATATCGTCTGCATTGGATAAAGGGTTAATAAAAACTTGAGTACAGGTAATGTAACGAATGTTTTTTAACAATTTATGCCATAACAATTGAAATGCTTCTTTACTAGGCTCTTTTTCACGTGTAAAATTTATATGGGAACAGGAGAATTAGTTTTATTGACTTATGTTTTTGTATTTCTCTTACTTATTTATTTACACTTTACGCTTTGTAAGCAGGTTTTTCTACGCAATTCCACACTATTCTATACACTTGGTGAAATACCACCAAGGCTTTTCTTAATGCAACAGATCTTTGTAAGTTCAGTCAATCTCTGGAACAATTATTTTTGGAGATTTTCATCAAATCACTGTGAAAATTTGTAACTACTGTGATGACTTTTTTCTTGTTTATGCAATTTTATTTAATGTTATTCTATATCTATCTGAAGTGAGAAAATTTTAAGTTATCGCTAAATGTTATCCGTTGTTCTTTGTTGTTGATGTGTTCATTACATTCTGTAAGTTCATTCCACTGTATATTATTTGTTTTTATTGTTGTAGCTTATAGGCTGTTAATAACTGAACATTATGTGAGCCACCATGCAATAAAATTTTATACGCCAACTTTTTTTTCTCAATTTGCAATTTTGCACAGTGCATTATCTGCAATCGAGGTCTCACTGTGAAACTGGTATGATATTAACCCTTTGAACTCTTGTGGTATCTGCCATGCCATTTCAATGGCAGCAATCAGAAGAGTCCATATTTATATTTGGGGTAGACCAATCAATATTTTCAACGTGCAGCCATGGGGCTGCACGTTGAAAATATTGATTGGTCTACTCCACAGTTTTACTGAACAGCCACCCTACATAACGACGTTATGTCGTATCATGTTCCTGACTGAAAAAGTGACCCTAGGGTTCAAAGGGTTACTGAATACATTGAGAAGAATGCACAAAATGAAACATAAAGGCATTCAATATAATTTTATGCAATAATTCACTGCATTAAAATTATAATCACTGATTGCATGTTTCATGTTGAATATTTCACCAATGATAACAGTTAACTGATAGTGTTCCAGAATTATTTATTATTTATTTATTTATTTATTGGTGTTTAAGGTAACATATTTCTACACAATAACTAAATGTGACCACAACATGGATACAGCGTCAAGTCATGCCAATCATATGTCCAATGTTGCCCATTTTAGAGGACTTCCACCTTAGGCATTGGTGACCAGGTCCTATTTTACCAGTAAAACAGAGCTTGTTTACCATAGTAAACAAACACTGCTTCACATCCCGGAGTTTCCACGGGAAGAGTTCCTGATTAATTTTAGTTGTTAGGAACAGCTCATATGGGTTTATCTTGTGATAATTTATAATCTCATATGGGTTCATCTTGTAATAATTTATTGGAATGTGCCTCCAGGCACTCTCCAATAAATTGTGACAAGACAGATCCAAAGGAACAAACATATGTAACCTCTATGGAAAAATGAGGGAGTGCGGTGGCTCTGCGGTTTTGGCATTGGACTTTAAACTGAAAGAGCCATGGTTTGAACCCCACCAGGGGTAACAGTGTTGTGTCTTTGGGCAAGGCACTTAATACCAATTGTCCATGTGGGGGCTCGGTGGCGCTGTGTACTAGGGCATACTGCACGTCAATGGTGCAGATGTCTTCAACCAATGCTAATCCGGCTTGTGTGAAGTTACTACATTTGGGAGACTGACAGTTGCTTGCTGCTGCTTGATGATTCTCTTTGGGTACTCCGCCTTCCTCCACCCATAAAACTGTTCAACACAAGATGACCCTGGTTGTTAAAAGTGTCATTAAACCCCTCTAATAAATGAATAAGGAAGAATGAAGCACATCTATGGAATTTGAAGCCTTTTAATTGAGACACCACACTTTTCAGTAGAGAGCATGTATGGTCTTATGGGACTCAACCAGTTAATTGTCTTTGTTCAAAACAAGGCTCAGTTCAGAAACAACATACTTTAAAATTGCAAACAAGAGAAGAGTAATTATTAACCTTTTACCTTACAAATCAGTTCCACCCATCCACATAATTTATTATTTATTTCAAACTATTTCAGTAAAACCATATCATTTGACCCCAAATTGGAAGGAGCTTGATATGGTTTTGTTGAAATTTTTGAAAAAATTGAAAAACAAAATCATTGTAATAACAAATTTTGATATCGTGTGTGCTGGGTAAAGGGTTAACTATCTACCTGGCAACAGCATTGTGTCCTTGGGCAAGACATTTCACCCCCATCGGCCGCGTGAGGGCACGGTGGCATTGTGTACTAAGGTGTACTGCATGTCGATGGTGCACTTGTCTTCAACCAGTACTAACCCTGCTTGTGTGGAGTTAGTATGTTGGGGAGCTGACAGTTGTTCGCTATTGCTTGGTGGTTATCTCCAGGTACTCTGGCTTCCTCCACCCATAAAACTGTTGTGTTCATGATTGGCCATAGTGCAGAAATATGTGACCTTAAAACACCAATAAATTAATAACTATCTAACTATTTATTGCATTGCTTGCATTGCACACAGTAACAGTCTTATCACTGGCTTTGTATATATCAATCTTTCTGTTGTAAATTAACTCATGTATACAGCCTTTCAAAATTTGAGTTGAACAGGTGGTGTGTAATATATCTATACATCAGTAATGGCAACATTTCAGATCACCGATGATATTTGCAGTAAGTCGTTAGCACAGCTAAAACAAATCACATGATTAATTTTTCTGTATAGAAGAGATGTTACATTTTAATTTTAAGAAAATGAAACAATTCTAGTCAAAACACAGATCATCTTTGAAGAAATATTATTATGGTTTTCACAAAAGGGTAATATCTCCTAGGACACTTGTGGTCACTGTAAGCCATTGTGCCAAAATATGTGACCTTAAACACTGATAAATAAATAAACAAATAAATAAATACTACTAGGACAATCCATGAAATGGCTTTACTTTTTGTAATATCATTAGTGGAGTTAATTTGAATAGACGGGAGCGAGGTGGCTCAGTAGGTAGAGATTCTGGCTGCAAGCCTAGAAGTCCTCGGTTTGAATCCCACCTGTGGCAACTGCATTGTGTCCTTGGGCAAGACACTTAATCCCAACTGCCCACGTGGGAGCATGGTGGCATTGTGTACTAAGGCATAATACACACCAATGGTGCACTTGTCTTCAACCAATGCTAACCCTGTTTGTGTGGAGTTGGTATGTTGTGGAGTCTGACAGTTGCTTGCCATTGATATGTGGTTCTCTATGGGTTCTCGGGCTTCCTCCACCTGTAAAACTGTCTGACATGAGGTGACTCTGGCTGTTGAAAGTGTCATTAAACCCCAATAAATAAATTTGAATAGACATGTCATGCGACAGTAGATTGTGTAGTACCTGTAAAGAAAATCTGAGCAAAATGAGGTTTCCAATGCAGTATATGCCAAATGTGTTAATTATGGTTGCAAAACTTTATCTGACAAATCTTTTGAATATAGATGTTGAGACACAGGTTTTTCAAGGCAATTCTAACAAATCAAATAATATTAATAAAAGAAAAATAAGCATTGACTCTTTTGTTGGTGATCTATACAGACCGGGTCTTCCGGGAATGCCGGCATCTATTCTCATACAATTGACCAATAAGGTGTGATAATCTAATTAATCACCTATAACCTGCTTCATATTTGTGGGCAGTTCAGCCAGAGTTGTAATTAACAGAAACTCAGTTCACATTTCGATTAAATTTAATGGGGATTTTCAAGGATATTCTTTACAAATATTAAATAATAAATAATACATAAATATGATGTGGAAGAAAATTGATTTTTTTTACTTAATTATGTAAAAAATCAATTTTGGAAGAAAAATTGATTTTTTTTCCCCTTAATTATGTAAAAGATCAATTGTTCTTCCATATCGTATGTTATGATTCAATATTTGTTAGAACACTGCCTCATGTTTACTTAGTAGTTTTCAAAGGAATAAAAGAAAGACAATAAAAACAAATAAATGGCCCGAGTGACTTGAAATAATGTCATTTTATTTAGCCGCCAAACAGAACACTCATTATTCAATCACATCAAACACTGTTTCTTGTAGAAACACAAATTGAAACTGGTGTGAATTTTGTTGTGCTAGTGTGAGCAGTTAAAAGAAACAAACTATACCTAATTAATAATGACCTGTACCAGCAAAGTGAGAACAGATTTCAGTTTTATGATTACAGCATGCCCACATTCCGAGAATAAACCATACAGACTGCTTAACAGTTTGTGTATTGATCTGCAGGACCAGTGATTGTTCCCATGCTCTTCAGCCTGCTTCATTTTAACCCTTTACCTAACATGAAAAGCAGACGACACTTGCAAAAACAATTCTTGAATAACTAATTTTTTTCATTTTTTGTCTCAAAAACATAGGTTATGACCCCTCGTTGGAACGAGCTCAACGGGCTCGTTCCAACAAGGGGTCATAACCTATGTTTTTGAGACAAAAAATGAAAATATTTTGAAAATTAATTGGCGATTTTTGAGAATAGCGCTGGCCGGTTTTGGCCGTTACGTTGGGTAAAGGGTTAAAATACAGAGAGCAGGTAATGCCAACTAGAAAAATTGACAGTAAATTGTAAAAATGGCTTCTTAAATCTGCATTCCTTCCATTAGTTTTCGAGAAACAACAGTTTACAGTGGTGGTATAAAAATGCCACAGTACATGGCAAAATAATTGTTAAACTGTGGAAACAGTCGCCCACAAGAACATTAGTTTTTAAGACAACAATTCTGTAGCCATCTACCGGTCAGGTGCATAGCCAGGATTCTATAATAGTAGGTGCCCCAGCCAGTTTTGGGAGGGAGCAAAGATGATATTTGAAAGGGCATTATGAGGGATTTTGGGACCCCCCCTAGTCCTAACTAGTGCCCTCCAGTCATTGCCCCCTCTCCTCTACTTCCCTGTAGGAAAGTAAGAGGAGGGGCAATAACCAAAGAGTCCTAGTTAGGATTTCCCCTCACCCCCACACCTGAGGAAATATTACAAAATTCAGCGTTCTAAAAGCACATCTGAGGCATTTGTTGGGAGAATGATATTTGAAAGGCCATTGTGTGAGGTTTTGGGGCCTCCCTAGACCTAGGACCCTCTAGTCATTGCCCACTCCTCCCACTTTCCGAAAGTGAGAGTAGGGGGCAGTGACCAGAGGGTTCTATTTATTTATTTATTTATTTATTTATTTATTTATTTAGGACTAAACCCCACTCTGTGTGAAAATATTGCAAAATTTAGTGCTCTAAGAGCGAATCTGAGGCAGTTGTAGGGGGTGTGCAGCCCCTACATTGGAGACCATTTTGAGCTATCAAAGATATTTAGTTAATTAAATTCTTGGAAAGAATTCTTAATGCTTTTTAACACAGTATATGATTACATTATACCAAAAAGTCTCTAATATGTTGTAGGTGATGCAAAATATTCTACATAGACAAAATAATATGATCAATATTTCAAATCACTTTGCAATTTGAGTGGGTTGTTTTTTGTTACATGGAAGAGAGGATAGTGACTGGAGGGAAAAGTTTAACAAAACAACTTATGATGAAACTGATTACATTTAGTCCACCAAGCAGAAGAAAAATCATTGATTCGAATTTTTACACAACAGATTGTTTTGTTAGAATTCCAATCAGTGAGTAAACTCTGTGATTAATCTCTGGTTTTGTTCTTGCATTTAGTTTCAAACCCTACACTCTAACATCATACCACCTACATTTACACTGCAACAGAAATTTGCAAAAATGGCAGAAAAATAGTGCAATAGGATAGCAATAAAATTGTTATTGAAATTAGATGTATTTAAATAGCATACTTTTTGTTTAGAAAGCAGTTGGATATCATTTCCAAACAACTTTGTTGTATGTTAAGAGAGATTTGTTTTGAAACAACAATTTGCGACAATTTAGTGTTGGAGAGTAATAAAAGAGAGTAATAAAAAGTGTTATTAGTGGAATAGAATATGAGCTATTTTTTCTACATTGTTTCACCCAGCGTTAGCTCTTTATGCGGGGGTGGAGACAACAATGTTGCAGTATAACATACTCCTTTATTCCAGTTCTGCATTTTATTGATGATCAAAGGAGCTCACAATTCTTCCCCTCCACAATCAACTTCCCATCGATGCAAACATCAGACTGTGGGATATTTTGGTTTCAATTTGGTGTTTTTTTACATAAGGTAATTACCTTTTCATCAGTGCCACCAAAGGAAGCAGCAGGGGTTGGGAGGGAGCACTACTTTTGGGACCCCGGGAGTGGTGCATTACCCTCACCGGCCCCACTCAGCAACAGCTGGTGGCAGGCAGGGAGGGGGGGGCAAATGCACCACTTTTGCGGGCTCTGGGGCACAGCCCACCACCCTCGCCAGCCAGAGGGCTATCATAAGGCCAGCCAGGGGGCCTCAGCATAGATCACTTAAGGGGGAGGGGGGGGGGGTGCGAATGCACCAGTTTTGGGACTCCGTGACATATCCGAGACAATGAATATACTTGATCAGGTGCACAATGTGGATAGGTAAAAACACATGTCAGTGGCTTACTTTGAGATCTACGGAGCTCTGTGGCCGGCGCTGTATGGGGGAGTACTGTGGGGTAAATCTGGCCAGACTGCGGAAAGAATCTTGTATGAAGCCTTGTCGTGTTTGTGGCGTGTGGGGGTGTTATAAGAGGTGTGGTTATAAGAACACGGCAAAGGAATTTACCCGGCTGGCGACTATCGAAATTTACATTTAAAGATGTGGTGGCAATAGGCATAGTGATTCAGCATGACAAGTATGGACGAATACATCAATCAGTTGTTGGCTGAAATGCAAACATCGGAGCCTCTCCAAGATGTTGTCCAGAAAAGCCTGGATGAACCCATTCCAGAAGCAATAAAGAAGCAATTGTTGAGGCCTCTGCTTCCAGATACTGCACGACCCCCCCCCCCCCCCCCCCCCCCCACCTCGAAAGGCGCGTGGGAGAAAAAGAAAGGCAATTGTTGAGGAGTTTGACCCAGCCAAACAACGGTGGCAATTCTACCTGGATATCGAAGTCCCTCACCCGGTGAGGCTGCCAGATGATGAATCATGGGTCGATCTTGTGAACAACGCCAAAGACGAGTTTGAAGTTGATGTCGCCGCCGCGGTCTTCTCTACATCGAGGGTAGAGGCAGAGGACCCCCTTGACATCGGCGCCGTTGAGATCGCTGCTGGTATGCATGTAAGGGCCGGCCGACTGGCCCTGGATGCCCGCATGACGGACGAGAGGGCAGCAGGACTGCAAGCAGCCCTTCATAGGGCGCGTTCACCCCGAAAATCAAGTTCCTGCGCGAGCATGATGAAGGAGACTGGGTCGCCGAAGGTAAGTTCGACCCTGTCCGTGCCGAGAGGAAGATGGGGCGGGGCATCGTTGAGATTTCTCAAGAAACTAAGCCGGGCGCTCTGACCGGGATCGACCAAGTGTTCTATCAGAATGCTTACCCTGTTACCGCGGTCGTTTACAGGCTCTACCCTCTCAGAGACCCAGACCCAGTAAACCTAGCACCAATGAAAGAAGGTGATCTCAACTGTGTCGCACAGAAAGTGGTGGAGTACTTCGAGGGCGCTTTCATGGGACAGGGCCTTACCTCCACCAGGCAACAGAAAATCGAGGAGTGGGAGAAGAGAGTCCATGGCGATGGTCCAACGGTCGACGATGTGGTCGAGCTCGAGAAGATCACCAAGCGGGCTATCATCGTGAAAGATATAGCTGGTGAGAATATCTACAACAGCGGCAAATATCAGTTTGGAGGAAATGGTGTGAGAGGGAAAGTAGAGCTCATCTGCCATAACGGCCACGCCTGGTCCAAAGACCTTCATTTCCCCAGACCAGGCAGCTCCAGATATACGCGGGTGACGTCTGGGAAGCTATCAGACAGGCCACGCAAAATGAGCCAGCGTCGATCAGTTTGTGCTTCAAGGGGGCCGCACCTACAGGAGACAGGAGACCCACCAAACCCTCCAAGAAGCCTGCACCCATCTAGGCGATGAGTCCCTCGCTGATAGGGTTTTCGGGGTGAACCACGCGGCCAGCAATATGGCCAAAGAGCACAACGGTTGGAAGCCGACCCCAGCCGGCATCCTCGGCGACATCCAAAAGGCCTGCGTGGAGCACGGCCACGGCGGTCTCTGGAACTCCATGACCTACGACACGAGAGAGGTCGTCTCTATCTACATGAAGGCGTGCTACCCGGCCAGCTTCCATGGGAGAGGTGAGGCCAAACCCTATTTCGAGAGATTCGGACACCTCACCCACCGGATGACCAGAGTGGCCATCAACGGGGCCTCCCTAAAGACATCGGCACAGTCTTCTCCGAGGTCCAGGAGTGGGGTTCAAACAAGGGGTTCACTCCGTCATCCAGGCCTGGTTTGGGAAGCATTTCGCCGAGCAGGGCTTAGCCCCCCACACCTCTGCTCGCCTTCCTCGTGAAGTCGGGTCTCCTCACCCGTTTAAGGGCCCGCGAAGCCATCATTGCATTCGAAAAGCTCTGCCAGGGTACGGTTGAACCGCTCCACAATTCCCTGATCCCGGTGGACGTCCACACGGCCACGCCGGACTTCTGTCCCGTTTTTCGCCAGAAGCTGATTCACCGCGCCCATGAACTCGCGCCCGGGATCGCCCTGAAGGAGCTAGGGCCACCGCAGTGGTCCACGCTTGTACATCTTTTCTAGGGCGGCCGCGACCTATTTGGCCCCTTTTGTGGCCAGGGGCTCTGCCTCTTTATAACGGGAGGCTACATCAACGACTGTGAGCGCATACTTGTAGGTTTTGCGGGCCACCCGGTCGTGTGGCAGAAAGAGCAAGTCGGCCTGGTGGACCTCATTCGGCGTCCGTACATCGAACTTGGGTCGTGGTATGTGTGTGCTTTGCACAGCTGGAAGGTATATCTGCCTGATGGCCTGCTTCTTAAGCCATGCCCGAGCCAAATCTTCAGAGACCTTGGCCGTGGAAGTAAGGTTGTTGATGGAAGTGCGTCCCTTCGAGTAACCCTTGGGCCTGTAGTAGATTGAAGCCAACTTTGTTGCTGTCCATTCTTGGATATTCCAGCATCCTTTGGACCTCGAAAAGCCATATTAGAGGAGTCTTATAATGATAATATACAAATCTGTACGTGACACTCTCCGACGTTCAAACCCTGGACCTACCAAGGGCGCTCCCTGTCGAAAGCAATTTGAGTGTGCCCTTGCTGAAGTAACCTACTACCCTCTTTGGTACAACATTAGCTCGGGGCTAAGCAATAATTATATTCGCGTCGTGGATGAGAAAAATGACTCCGTTGTGAGGAAGATAAAGATGTCAGATGGCTATTACAATGTATGTGAGCTGAATGATGAGGTGTTAAGTCAGGTTGTGGCTATACTGGATCTTTACAAACCTTCGGGTCGTCTGCGACTCAAGACAGATAAGTCTCTGAAACTGGGAAAGTTGGCACGCACCTTGGGATTTGCAACAAACAAAATCCCTCAGGGAGAGAAGCTGGTGGAGAGTGAGTTACCTGAACTTGCGGTCCACCATGAGCTCTACTTCATCTGTCAGAAATCAACACCACGGACAATGTTTACAACGGGCTACCCAGCACACTACTCAGAACAGTACCTGTAGCAAATGAAAAATGTGCCAGTGGCAGAGCAGTAGCTTTCTCTCATTTGCAATACAAAAGGCTTATCCCAGGCCCTATAGGCAATATTACAGTCCACGTTTTAAATAGCACGGGTGGCCCTTTTGAATTGCTGCACCTGTTAGTAATATTACATATTCGAAATATACCTTCTATGTGAGCGTTCCTACGGAACAAAGGCATGGTGAATAGCGGAGGACCAGGAGCACATGGTGCATTGCCTTGCACGACCCTTCAGTTGGCTGATCTCGGGAACACGCAGGGCTTCGGAGAACCAGGGATGACGGACAAATTGCATGTATTTCAGCTCTCCGAGGGGCTATACATATATGTTGAACGGGAACAACCGCAACAAGCTACATTTACCGAGCTCCGTGGTTTGAACCTGGAAGGCTCATCCCCGTGGAGGAGCTACGAACTTATCCAGAATGACTCCAGTCAATGGCCCCTGTATCGGCACCCTGTTGATGGTGGGTGGGAACTTGATTGCTTGATTTCCCATAATCTGTATGCAGAGTTATCTCCCTTCTGTATAACAAAAGCCTATATCGTTCCCAAAGCCACTAAGCTATCAAGCAGTTACCGATAAGCCATTGCTCGAACGACTCGAATCCCATCGAACAAATAAGCCATCGAGTATTTACTCCAGCGAGTGACTCGCACATACGACTCTTAACCTCATTTCGGTGTTTGAGGGTACCTATGACCTGGTATTGTATTATTTGAGGATACCTTCTGGAGAATCCCTTTTTTGTCGTATGAGGCTATGAGGGCCACGAGAAAAACCCTCAATGAGGTCTAATTTACTATCCCTCTTAGCCTCATTTTGCTTGACGCCATGAGGGCCATGAAAAATCCCTCAATGAGGGCTAATTTACTATCCCTCTTAGCCTCATCTCGGTATTTAACAGCCATATCCCATGGCACCCCAATTTCAGCACCCCTTCTTTGGAAGACGTCTGGCCTTCGGCATCCCTTTTTAGTCGTATGAGGTCTATGAGAAAAGCCCTCAATGAGGTCTAATTTCCTGTACCTCTTAACCTCATTTCGTTTGAGGCCTTGGGGGCCATGAAAAAATCCCTCAATGAGGTCTAATTTACTATCCCTCTTAGCCTCATCTCGGTATTTAACAGCCATATCCCGTGGCACCCCAATTTCAGCACCCCATTTTGGAAAACGTCTGGCCTTCGGCACCCCTTTTTAGTGGTATGAGGCCATGAGGGCTAAGTTACTATCCCTCTTAGCCTCATTTCGTTTCAAGCCCATGAAAAAATCCCTCAATGAGGTCTAATTTACTATCCCTCTTAGCCTCATTTTCGGTATTTAAGGATACCTAAGACCCAGCTCCTATACAACTGCTATATGGCTCCTATACAGATAGTTTTACCAACAGCCTCCATCTTATCCCCAAAGCTCCAAGGCCACTACTTGTCTATGGTCTGTCTGTCCTATCATTAGCTTTTACAGGAGTCTTGTGCCATTGCGGCCTTGTACCAGTACTACTGGTAATATTATCATCCATTAATATTGACTTGTAGCACTACTTTCTAGCTATACCTTCGAACAGGCCTTCAAAATGTTTTGCTTAATTTCCCCTGAAAACATATAAACGGGCTATATAAGGGATTCCGTAAGTGGGATTCCTAGTCCAGAGTCGTATGTGCGAGTCACTCGCTCGAGTAAATACTCTATGGCTTACTTGCTCGATGGGATTCGAGTCGTTCAAGCAATGGCTTATCAGTAACTGCTCGATAACTTATTGGCTTTGGGAACGGTATTGGCTTTTGTTATACAGAAGGGAGATAACTCTGCATACAGATTATGGAAAATCAAGCAATCTGAATGGTTAGCGCCAGTAAAGTGAACTGATTAGGTGATCTAGATAAATGAAACAAGAGCACTCGGAATAGGGTCAGAACTAACAGGAACAGACCAGAAAAGCTAAATATAGTAACAATAAGCAAAGCTGTTCCAGCTGATAGGCTCTTCTACTCTACCGGAGTATACTTCGATTCAATCGAACTCACCCTCTCGGTACCATAGCAATACGTGCTAAGCCGATAAAATGGGCAATGCGTATAAAAAAAAGTAATTTTTGGTGATTTGGAGGGATTTTCGGGTTGTTTGTGGTAATTCTGCGAATCGGGAAATTACTCTTGTACAAAAGAACACAAGCTCCAAATATGCCCCTGTCTTGTTGTAGGCCATTGGATAACACAGCAATCACGTGCTACCATAGAAACCAAGATGGCTCCAGTATACAAAATGGGCGACGGAAACACGTATCACTCTAACAACACGCGCTGCGCATGCGCACTCACGTCACAAAATGGCCTCTCGCGCGGGCTACCATGACAACCAAACATGGCGCCACTGGGTCACGTTACTATAACGTCACATGAGATCCTGCAGGAGATCCTGCCAATGGACCCCGGTTACCTCATCTCCTACTACTGCCGATGGTCAGATATCCGAGGAGGAATTCAGTCGTGTACTCGCGAAGGAAGAGAAATTCAACCAACTGTGGCTTGATATCCGCAAGGCATCTCGCCGAGAAAGCCCGCAGGGCACAAAAAAACGAGGTGTTGCTGCTGATACGCCAAGAACTCGACCGACAGAGACGGGCCCGCCGTTGCTCCTTCGGAACGGCTGAGACCAGAGCCCACCGCCTCCGCCGCAACTCTCATGGGCTTTTAGGATTACTTTACAGCATAACTAGGCGGCCTTGAACACCAACTCCCCCCCCCCCAAAAAAAAAAAAAAACCAACCCTTTTTTATTGTAAAACCACACGCGTAGCGAATCACTGGACGAAGTTTGTAGCTGACAATCCCGACCACACCCAGCCCTAGTATGATGAAGGCGATCTCACGGTCCTTCTGCCCGGCTGATGGTGTGTAAAAGTCTAGTTGCGGTTCTGGGCCAGGACTGTTTATACTGTTCCCAGTTACCTGTGCATACTCCATGGCATGGCCTTGGCGACATTGTTCTTCGTTGATCCAATCGAGGCGTTCTGTTCGCTTACGGGACCATGCTGCCTGGGCGGCCTGAAGCTTTTCCGTGGCTTTGTCATGTCGCACACATCGTTATCTCGAAACTTGGAGAAAAGTAGTTGCTGCCAGAGAAGGCCAATGCGTTAACAAGGGCGCCCCCAACTAGCATTGCGATCGGGGCCATCTTTATAATATCTGCTGAATAATTCCCTGTTTAATTAGCATGTCCTTGGTTGCCGTCGCCAGCCCCACGTCAAGGACTACCATCCCGACGTCAGTGAATCAACCGCACTCTGGTAGAAAGGCATATGGGCCTCCAGTGGGATACAGAACCGACCGTCACAGGCATAGCCTTGTATACAACAACAGTGTCAACCTTGTCTTCTGCGCCGACCCGCAGCTTAGTAGCATTTCTTTTCGCGGAGGTATCAATGACCTGGTAGTGCGTATTTTTGCGCTCGGAGGCTGTCTTCCAGAGGTCAAGGTAGCAGTGGTACTAGTCTGCATCGTCGACCGACACCACCTCGTCCCCGCTGATCTCGATTTCCATTTTCTTGACGATGGCACGGCTAAGATTCTGAACGACTGACCTGTTATCATTTGTTGAGTTCGGGTGACTGCAAAGGTTAGGCGCACTGTACCGGGTACGGTAAGGTAGTGGAACCCGACGTTTGGGAACCGGATATTGAGCTGTTGGTTTGGACCAATCGTACTCGGAATGTGCGTGATCACAAACGACTGCCGAAACCCCTTTACCCCAAGAGGCTCTCGTAGTTTGCGGTATGGGTTAAGCTTGCGTCCATATTGGTTTGAAGGCATGTTGAATATAATAAACATGTCTCGGATCAATATTCAATACAATAGCAGACTTCGGTCTCGACGAGTTCGCAAGATGACAGGACGATGATGATTCAACGGAGTTGCAAGATAAAACTAGCTTTACCCGGGCCCCCGACAGCGAAGCTCTCGTTCCTTTGGGACGAGAACAAGAGACGGGCGTTAAAATATCTTCATTGCAGCATGAGCTCTTGGAGGAGGCTGTCAATGGCTACTACCAGAGTCTGTCTGAGAAAGGGATGGTGCCCTTTCTACGTAACTATTCCAAGTTTGAGCTCGACAAAAATGGGCAGCTGAGGCTGATGGCCCATCCAAATGTCGACATTGTTAGTAAATCGGGAGCACCCCATGCTCTCTCAACAATTGCTGGAAAGCGTGCGTGGCGTTGGTGAGATCATCCGGAATGAGCTGGGTGAACTTGATACCGTGAGGTTGGAGTACAGCATCAGTGAGCTCCGCGGGCTCGACAGGGCAATGCAGACCATCCAGGGTGGGTTAACCAACAACCTGGCCAGACTGTTCGAGCTGGGTGAGCACATCGCTTTGGAAAAAAGAAAACTCGATGAAGCTCAAGACGATCAGTTTAGCAGGCGCCGGGTAGCAGAACGCTTGCGCAACTTGGAAGATGAACGAGCTTCCCGCATCCAGCGGCCGCAACGAATAGAGAGGCTCTCCAATCTCAAATCATCCGAATTGGAGAGACGATCAATCGAATCCTTAATGAGGACACGACGCTCGCTGAGCGCATTCGCACCCTCTTCCGGGAACAAGGGATTACGATCGCATCAATCCTCACAGCGATTGGGATGGCAATCTCAACCCTAGTACTTGCGCTGACCGGCGGGGGTGGAAATACTCCCGCTCCACCACCAGCTGATAAGGGTGGCCTCAAAGAAAAAGCACAAACAGTCTATTGGGCGCATCCTGGCCAAGCTAGCTGGGAAGGCGGCGGCTGTGCTACCTGGAATTATAGGCTCCATTGTTTCGTGGCTGCTCAAGCTAAACCTGTGGGCCGTGGTCCTTGCAGTCGGGGGTCTGCTTCTTATGACGGCTCATCAGTGGCAACCATCGAAGAAACCAAAGCGCGAGTAAGCTAACTGTAACCCCATCCACAATAACGGCAGTTTTCTTGTCATTATGCTGGCGTGCTGTCGCAATTCCTGTCGCTTTTCCTGCTTCCGTCGACTCGACATCAGAGGCAGCTGCGCTACGGGTTCCCACTGGCGCATCCATGCAATGCGGCGGCTTGACCGTTCCCGTCTCCCCCATGGACACGACGGGTGAGGTTGGTGCAGGTTTATGTTTGTATTTAGTCCCAGGGTCTGGGCGGTTGTGGCAATAACGATCTCGTTGCTATACCATATGAGGCCGTGTGAAAGGTCACCTAGTTTCATATCAGGAGGCGTCATGTAGAGGCCTCGACCGAATACATAATCTGTTTTTAACTTGGCGTGAGACAACACGCCTTGATAGCGTTTAATTCCACTCTTAGTCTAAACATATTTTATTTGTCATAAAGTACAAAAAGGATTGGAGAACAAGTTACAAAACTTAGTTAATCTCCTTTCCCTAGATACATTACAGAAATTTGACATCGCGGCATGACAATACATATGAATCAGGTAAACTACAACGGTAAATTCCATGGATCAAAAAAATTTGAAAATATTGTAACTGGAAAGACAAGTTAGGAAATTTATAATACAATAGTTGGCTAGATTATCGTCAGAGTATTTGGATGTTATTGTCGAATAGATAGCAGGTGATGGGGTACATTTGCTTCCACAGAATATTATATTTTGGTACCAGGGACCCATAGTAACGCTACATAACATAGGCCGTCACGAACACACTCTCGTCTTGAGAATTTGGCGTTGTTATTCGATATTTAAGGAGGTTAATACCGACGACGTTAATACCGACGACGTGCACCCCGTTTCAGCCACGACATCACTAATTAGGGTAATTCAGAGTGTCGTTGGTCGGAGCGGGGTGCACCTCGTCGATGACAATAGACAAATTTCGACATGTGATCTGGATAAAGGGGTCGTTTCCTTATCTGAAATATTCGAACCAAAATTGCGAGGTGGGGTTATAGTGCACGCACCCCTACAGACCCTCGGCCCCTGTCACGATGCGAATTTTTGATGTCCCACACAATACATGAGCTGGTTAGGCATCCTCACGGCGACCGATGGTGGACCATCGCATGTCACATAATCTTAATTAGCGGGGTTGTCTGTTGATTTAACTGAAACGTCCACTAGACGTGATAAACCTTTGGACTTTCAAGAAGAGTGAGAAATTAAGTTTTACAGGGAGATCTGGGATTCCATACAATAAATCATCAACTGACGTGATATTGCAAAAGTTAAGACCGTTCAGTAGTTCTCTTCTCTGAGTATTAAATTTTGGACATTCAAAAAAGAAATGGGCTGCATTCTCGAGTGGGTGGCCACATGTACATTGGGGGGTCGAAGAGATAAAGTTGAGGAACTTGTCGTGGGATAGATCACTGCAACCATTTCGAAGCCTACAATGTAATATATTCGCATTCCTATTTCCAGCACAGAAATAACTTGGCGGTCTAGGTGAAGGATCGTTGCTCGAGATTAATTGCTTGAATTCAAGTAGGGTGGGTGCATTCTGGGTTTCTCGGGGGAGTTTGTTCCATAGCTCTATTGTGGAAGGGAAGAAAGATTTTTTGAAATTTTCTGTTCGGCATTGGTATAATTTATATTTGGAAGGATTTCTGAAGTTGTAGGCTGCGTTATCCCCAGTTCGCCGTGGTAGGAGTTCTGTTAGGAAATCCGGGGCTTCATGATTAATAATTTTATATAGTGTACATAGTTTATGAAACTGTCTACGGTCGCTCAATTTTCTCCATCCAAGCTCGAGCAGAAGGTTTTCAGACGGTGTGGAGCGCGTGAGACCCGTTATAATTCTCGCAGCATCTTGCTGTAATCTATCAACTCTATTTAGGAGATATTTTGGCGCTGAGTCCCATAAGATGTCACCATAGTCTAGAAGTGGTAGTATATATGACAAATATATTTGTGTAAGTGCTTTTCGGGGGAGCATGAATTTGAGTTTCCGAAGCTGAGAAAGTCGGGCTGTAACCTTCTTACATGTCTCTGCTATGTGGCGATCCCAACTTAGATTTGATTGAAGATGTATACCAAGATGTTTATGGCATTTCACAGTAATGATGGGGACACTATCAAGAAGTAGGGTTTCATTAAAGTTAGTTGACCGGTCGTATGTAAACTGAATAGCTTCAGTTTTTTCGGGATTAAAAGTCACCAGCCATTTCTGAGACCAGCTGTGGATAACTTGGAGATCTTGGTTTAGTGAGGAAGCTACATCAGAACAGCTGGGTTTACTATTTGTTAAGCAAGTATCATCCGCAAACAAACGAGCAACTGAGTCGAGGAATTCTGCAATATCGTTAATATAAATCAAGAACAGGAAGGCTCCAAGAACAGATCCTTGCGGAACACCAGCTGTCATCAATGAATAATTGGAGAATGTATTATTCACTAGTACTCTCTGTTTCCTATCAGTTAGGTAGTTTTCGAACCACTTTAAAAGTGTGCCACAGACGCCATGTTGACGAAGTTTGTAAATAAGACCTCTGTGCCAAACTTTTTCGAAAGCTTTTGATATATCGCAAAAAATGGCGCACGCAGCAAGACGGGAGTCAAGCGATTGACAGAGGGTGTGGTATAATTCAAGTAGTTGGAAAGTTGTACTATGTCCAGGTAGAAAACCAGATTGATATTTATATATTAGATTATTCTCATGAAAATGGGTGAAGACATACTTCAATACGACTTTTTCGAAGACTTTTCCTAATATCGGGAGTAATGATATGGGCCTATAATTTTTACAATTTGATGGATCTTTCTGTTTAAAGATTGGAATGACGTTAGCTTTTTTCCATTCATCTGGAAAGACTGCGTGATCTAAGCAATTCTGAAAAAGTGTTTTTAAAGGAACTGATATGGTCTCGGCAGTACCCTTAAGCATTTTAACACTAATATCGTCATGTCCGTGGGCTTTGTTAGACTGGAGGGATTTAATCGCATCGGTGATATCATTTACTTCAATGTTAATGGTCGATAAGCACGCGTCAGTTTTAGAAAGAAACACTGGCAGCTTTCTATTTCGGTCATTAATTGTACTATTTTTGATAAATGTCCCGTTCAGAAGTTCAGCCTTATCTTCATCATTTACGATTAGGTTATCGGGGTTTAGCCCATTGCCGTCATATAAGGGTGGTATTGAGGTTTTTGCGGTTTTGTGGAGAAGCTCCTTAATAACATGCCAAAACATCTTAGGGGAGGATGAACTATTGAGACTTTCCTCAAGGTTGTCGAGATACTTTTGTTTTGCGTACTTTTTCATGTTATTTGCTTTATTTCTAGCGGACCTATAGGTATTCCAATCTGCATCTGTGTTTGATTTTAGGGCTTTTTTTCTTAAACGATCTCTGTGTCTCAGTTGTGATCTGAGCTCACTAGTAAACCAATGTTTATCTCCACTCTTCGCGTCCACTGGGCGGGCAATGGCATCTTCCACATTCGCCTCAAACTGCTTTTGCACGTCGAACGCCGTTTCCGTTCCGAGGATCGATGAACGTGTCTGAGCCTGGGACCCGATTATTGCCCAAACGTATATGCTAATGGACTCATTGATTCTTTCGACCCCTGCCCTTGTAAACTCGTTTGCCTCATCAACTATAAACGTAGTAAAATCTGCATGCTCTTGTCTGATAAAGTCTGCATGAGTATGCTCGTGCCTTGAGCGGTCGCTGAATGTGACCGTATGGTCGAATCTTCGACTCGGCGGGTGTAATGTCAGGGGATAACTGTAGTATGCGACGACTTGGTATAAAGTGTCCAACCCGTCATTATAATCCCCATTTTCTCTCCAATCTGTATCAGGCGAATTCATCTGATAGTTTTCAAAAGCGCGTATGCCATGTGAGTTACTTGTATCTAGACCATGCATGATCCTGGGGGAAGGCAACTTTCATTTCGGCCAAAATCTGCCGCGTCTGGTTGTAGAAATGGAATAGCCAGAAACATCTAGTGAACAAGTCTGTGGTTTGGTTCAGGTGGTCAGTAGCTGAAACCCCACACCCTGTCATCGCACACCATACAGCGAAGTTCACCTGGTTTTGCCAGAGGGTCATGGGCGTGCTCCGCCATTGCTTGATGACTGCTCCAGAATTTATATCTGGGTGTTTATACTTTGAGAAGATGTCCAAGTGATTGCTTTCAAAACTCTTGGTCTCTAAGCTATGTGGAGGGATTAAAGCCATATAAATTTCCTTGAAATCACTTCGTTCTTTTGTGCTTATAGAATCCGCCAGCCTTGAATCTGGCACCGGCATCGTAACGGAAGGCTTTTGGGTGATCAGCCATCAAAAGGAGTAACCGCGTGTACAGTATTAATGTCTTACGCTGAAACCTCTTGGCGAAAATATTTGCTCTGAATAGATTCAATCGAGTGTGTCTCATACACATCTGAGTTTAACTAGGCCAATAGATTGTGAATCATTTTTATGATTATCAATCGCTCTGTGAAGAAATGGGTCACACTGTCAGTAACATAAATTTTAGTCATCTTGTTTACATACGGACAAGAACCCCCCCCCCCCCCCCCGGCTGGCCTTATGATATGATAACCGCCCTGGCCGGTGAGAGTGTGGGCCGTCCCTTATTACTCTCTGGGGTGGTCCATTCTCTATCTACGCTGGGGCCCATTTGGTGTTGGGGTAGAAAGTGAATCTACGCTGTCACCAAGTAGTATGAAGGCCTCCCGGGTCGGTGAGCCTCTCCCGGGGTCTCAAAAGTGATGCCTTCGGCCACTGCTGAGGTACCCGGTGCTGAAGGGCCGGTGGCCCCCCCCCCCCCCCCGGTTCCAAAAGTGATGCATTCCCCCTCCCCCGGCCTATGCTGGCGCCTCAAGTGGTATGATGGCCTCCCGGGCCATCTCCCGGCCCCAAAGTGGTGCATTCGCCCCCCCCTCCCTGCCTGCCACCACTTGGTGCTGAGGGGTTGGTGAGGGTGATGGGTCACCCCCCGGGGTTCCAGAAGTGGTGCATTCGCCCCCCTGCTGCTAAGGACGTTCCGTACCAAATATCAAAGCATTCTCTCGGCTGGTTCATGAGAACATTTTTGAAGATTTATAGGCTTTTGTGGCATTAATCCCAACCCAAGGATGACACCAGCTTGAGGTGAACCCAGTGGAAAGGATATACTCGAAAGATAATCTGTGACATATATGTCTGAATGTGTCCCAGTGGTTTTGAAGAAGACAAATTTCAAATGTTAACGGATGGCTAATACCATGTGATGGCAATAGCACCCACAGACTTTCAGTTTGGTGAGCTAAAAACTAGGCTGGCCACCAGATGTGGCTAATCCTCCACCCCCCCCCCCCCCCCACCAAAACCAAATGCCCCAATACATCAGCCTAGCAAAACTTTAGAGAGAGAAAACCAGAAAAATATTAAAGTTAAATGTCATTGTGACCTTGACCTTTGGCACAATGACCCTCATATAAATAGGGTTCTTCCTCTCATCACGCCCAGCCCGCATTTCATTTCGATCAACTCAGCAAAACTTCAATTGGAGAATGAAAACTGGGAAATTTACAAATTACGGGTTACTGTGACCCTGGCCTTTGTTCCAACGACCACAAAATAAATAGCGCTGTTCATCACCCTCAACTTAGATGTCAAGCAGAACTTCAATTGGAGATCAGAACCAAACTCCATCTACAGAGAGATGGATAGCACCACAGCCCCCCCCCCTCATCACCCCCCTCCCCACCCCCACACCCCGCTAATTTGGGGTCTTTATCCCTTCAACCTTGGACAGTTTCCCTGCAGGTCTAACGGCTTGGCAATGACTTCAGTAAAGTTTCGACTGCCTGGACAGCCTGACTAGATATTTGGGCAGTGATATTTTTATAAGAAATTTAAATTTCATAGTAAATTTCCTTTCTTATTATACCTACGGCAATTGTTTACTACAGGCTTGCACTACAGTGGAAGTCCCTAACTCGGAAAATATACTCTCTATTTTGATCTTTCTCAAGCGATTTGGGAAAGAAAAGTGGTGCAAAAGCACCAAGAAAAAATAAGCCAAAACTGGGTCGAGTGCTACCGGCGCACACCCAGAAGGAGACGCTCTGCTCCTAGTACGGATCCACGGCTTCCGGTACCAGTGCGCAGATGTGTAACCAATGACTCATTCTTTTGAATCCGCCAAGATTGGAGTTATGTGATCAGCGGGGGGTAAGGATTCTTACCCGAATAAGAAGACTGGAGGGCCTCCATGCAAACAATTGTGGTAGGTATAATAAGAAAGGAAATTTACTATAAAATTAAAATTCCTTATCAACTTACCCTACAATTGTTCACTGCAGACAATAGGAGGAGGGAATCATATAACCAACCCCCACATAACCCGACTGCACTAGAACCGTGGACAGAAGAAGAGTTCCATAGGCTTATCAAACCACAACATCACAAACATTACTAAGACAATGAGAGGTGAGGCGTATGGCTCTGTGAGACGCACAGACAGAGAGGACAGTAAAACAGCACAGGGCTGGAACTGATCATGAAGAAGCCTAATGGCTAGGGTAGACAACAGCCAGAGCAGAAGAAAGAGGGCCCAAAGAAAAAAGGCCCTCAGACTGCTCCTGCAACTGACGCAAATATAAGGTGGAGAAAGTAGAAGCATTTCTCCAGTAGGCTGCCTGCATAACATCCGACAACTTGACGGAGTTATCATAAACCCAAGGGGTAGACAAGGCACGCACCTCGTGGGTAGAAATATGATTGGTAATACAATCGCCGGTCGCTTGACGAGCGTAGGTCGCGCGAATAGCAAGACAAATCCATCGAGAAATGGATTGAGGAGAGATCTGTCGAATAGGAATAAGAGACAGAAAGAATCGTTTCCTGCCTTTCCTAATGAAATGCGTTCGGTTGAGATAAATGCGAAGTGCACGTACCGGACAGAGCAAAGGGCGAGTACCTTCAGCAGAAGGAGCCCTGATACAGATAGGAGGTGGAGTTGTTTCTGGTATCTGATTCTTGGCCAGAAAGGAACAATCAGTGGTAAAGTAACACTGTTGGCGGATCAACCGAGAGGGCGTGAAGCTCACTAACCCTTTTGGTTGAGGCAAAAGCCATCAGAAAAAAGCTGTCTTGTATGTGAGAAAACGCATATCCACCTGGGATAAAGGTTCCAACGGCGCCCCGCACCCCCCCCCCCCCCCCCCAAAGCAAAGTAGAACTCAAGAAAGATTCCATCTTGGATAAGCTGCAAAATCCTAGGCCTTTTCAAAGAAAAGTGCCGAATAAGCTTGGAGAGGTATGGATTAGTGCCGATACGACGCTTTCCCACATATGAAAAGGTCTTCGAAAGCATGGACCTGTATCCTTGATGGTAACAGGCTGGAGACCCCGAGAATCAAACAAACATACCAGGTACTCCGCAATCTGTGTTATCGAAGGATTGGCATAATCAACAGAGTGATCAGCACACTGTCGACAGAAGACCTCCCACTTAGCCGCATAGGCTAAACCAGTGGAGTGCCGCCTTGAAGAAGAAATGCACTCCACTGCTCGTCTCGAAAAACCTCTACGGAGGAGACAGGACCTGACAAAAGATATGCATGACTGATCCACACCCGTTGAGACGACAGGGAAGCGATCAGAATGATTTGACAACTGCAGGTTCGTATCTTGGCTAGAACCTGAGGCAGAAGCGGAACCGGTGGGAAGGCGTATCCGACTGGACTGTTCCAATCGAGTAACAGAGCGTCCACGGCGAAAGCCAGAGGATCTGGACACGTGGACACGAAAGTGTCCACCTAATGGTTCCAACGGGTCGCAAAAAGATCAATGTGGAGACGACCCTAGAGATCGCAAAGACACTCGGTGAAAATGACCCTGCCCCGTCGGGACAGGGAGTCGGCTAGGACGTTCAGACGACCGGGAATGTGACGAACCACCACTCCGATGTTGACATCCTGAGCTAGCAGTAGAAGATCCCGAGCCAGTTCGTACATGGGAATCGAAGTGCGTGCCGCTCTGATTCCGATTGTAAGCGACCACTGTCGAATTGTTGGGATAACAGAAAGACTTGACGATACGAAAGGTGGGGGATCGACTGCCGGAAACCCAGAAGAAGAGCAAGAAACTCCTTCCGGTTGATGTGAAGAGCTGCTTCATACTGGTCCCATACCCCGTGAAGGGAAAGACCTAGAGCATTCAACGTCGCACCCCATCTGAGATCGCCTAATCTGCCGTCAGAACATGATCGGACGTGGGCAAGTCCAACGGAACTCCCTGCATAATCCACTGAACATCCGTCCAGGGGAGGAGGTGACGATGGACCGAGTCAGGTAACTGGAGCACCAGATCCAGAGGATCGACATTCGGCCTCCAACGACTGAGCAGAAAGTGTTGGAGAGGTCTGACATGCAGCCGACCTAGAGGAATGAGATCAATCACCGAACCGCAGAGACCGAGCAGCCAGAGAATACTCCGAGCTGTCGCAGACATCGACTGGGACAGAGTCAGGGCGAGAGCTGAAAGAAACATAGCCCTCGCCCGGGGAACCGCTACCGTATTCAGCTAAGTACGGAAGTCCATCCCCAGATGACAAAACGACTGAGAAGGGACCAGGTCCGACTTCTTCTCGTTGACTCTGAACCCCGGCGACGTGAGCAGGCTCAACAGTATGTCGACATCTGACTCCAGAAGAGCAGCACTGGAGTGCCTCTGGAGGATATCATAAAGAAATGGCGAATTTGTCACCCTGGACTGTGTACGATGGAAGGCTATCACATGCGACATCAGTCGGGTGAAGGCCCAAGCAGCCAGGTCGAGGTCAAAAGGCATGGCCTTGAACTGATAAACTCGCCCAAGAAAAGTGAACCGGAGATACTTTCGCGATGTCCGATGAAACGGAACGTGAAAGTAAGCATCTTGCAGGTGGATGTTGGAAGCAAAATCTCCCTGGTGAATGGAGTGGGGAACAGACCTGAAAGTCTCCATGCTGAATTTGGGAGCAATGATAGACTGGTTCAGGATACTCAAATCGATAACCGGTCGGAGTCGGCCGTCCTTCTTCGGCACCAAAAATCCTACTGAATGAATGTTCTTGACGACCTCGATCGCCCCCTTTGACAGGAGATTGTCTATCTCCGTGATCAAAAGTTCCCGACGTGAAACGTCTGAAGGAACTTGTGTTGGAAGAGGCACTCTCGACAGAGTGGGGTACCTCCGGAAGGATATTCGCAGCCCGCACCGAACAACATCTAACACCCAAGGATCAGATGTGATTGTGGCCCAATGGTCTGCGCACTCTGATATCCTTTCTCCAACCTGGGACGAATCGAGGTGAGGACCTTCATTTCGATCCTCGACGAGGCCCACGAGAGGGGAAACCACCTCCTGTACTAGATGAAGGATCCTGAGTCCTCCCTCTGGTCTGCCGACGCTTACCCTTGCCACGTGAGGAAGAAGTAGAAGCGGCAACAGGAGGATCAGCCCTTGGCTTCGCAGAGGAAGCAGAAAGGCGATTGTTGTGCTTAGGACTGCCCCTGCCTCCAACAGAAGGCTGATCAAGCTGGCGAAGCAGCCGCTGATCTTTGGAATGACGCAGGACGTCATCCCGGACCATCGCCATGGAACCATGGAATAGTCGCGGACCCGCCAAAGAAGCGGATCAAAGAGCAGCGCGCTCCCCCTCAGGAAGGGAATGGCTTGTGTCCAACACAGCGTCCCGGCGAACAAATTCAATGTTAGCTGTGTTACAGGCATGCGTGTGAGTAAGATGCATGAGCACCTTGGAAATCACACGCAAAGGAGCCTGCACGTCATCAAACTTAGCTGGAGGCAGATATGCAGCCGAAGGAGAGACGACGTGATCCGAGAAAGGATGCCCAGCATCTCTCTCGATAAGCCCAACAGGAATAACGGCGGACTTGGGCTTGGAAAGCCCGAGAGAGGAGGAGTCCTGATCCAAGGCTGTCAACGTCTGGCAGACTGACGAATTGGCGGAATCGTAGGAACGATAACGCACTGGAGGCAAAAAGGTATCAGGCCTGGTGAAGAACGAAATATTCATAGCCTTGGAACTCAGCTAAGAGTCCAAAGCTGGAAATGCTTCAACCATCTGTACCGACTGGCACGGTCGAAGGCGCCCAGAAGCGGGATGCCCCACAGGCTGTAGGCGCGTGACCGACGATCGCGGCCTGGCTGACACCGTCGGCTGGTTTGACGGTTTGAGATCTGGAAGGAACCCAAACACAAAGTCAAAAGCTGCCCCCAAGTCAGAAGACTATTGACTCTCAACGTCAGGTATGTCTGGCCCATTCTCTTCAGTCGGAAGACACATAGCCCATCACGGGCAAACCAGTCGATGCCTCCCATGGTGTAGGCACACCAGGGGGATCAGAAAGCGGCCTGCTTCTAATCCCGGGAGGCGGCGCCGCGGGGAGCGCCTGAAAACCACTAGTAGCCTCGCTGGTTCTTGGAAAGAACCCGAGTGAGCAAGGAGAGGGCCTCCCTAGGCTCACGGTCCGTGTCAGCCGGTTCGAATGTCCGAACGAACAGACAAAGTGGCTTCACTCCTGACCCTTTTAACCAGCGAAAGGTCACGATCCTATAGTACAGGTGGCAGCCGAAACATCTGAATGCAGATGCTTATAGGAGTCACTTTTGAAGACAACTCGGACCAACTTTCAAGACAAGTTGTAACGACTATAAGACAGGTTGGACCAACTGTGAAGAAAAGAATGATGTCGAAAATAATTAAATGTGATCTCAAAGACTTCAATAGATGCGACAAATTGGGATACATCTTGTCAAACTCATGTGTCCCGGGTCGACCATTGTTCCACCCGGCGTGTAAAAATTTTTAAATTTGGCATTAAAAGGAGCAAGTTGTGTATAATCTGTGTGTTGAATAAACACCTCAAATATAACAATAGAGACTCAGTCATGGGATTATATTCAATGCAATTACAAGTGAAAATTGACAACTCTGAGTTAATTCACCGATCGGTTCAGCCATACAGTTTTAAATGAACGCGAAGCAAGTTGGTAAGGGAGGTAGGGAGGGAGGGAGGGATGTATGTCAATTGAATGCAATGTCATACCTATATGGACCTTATTTCTCATAGATTATGACCCTTCATTGGAACGAGCGAATCACGTCCGTTCCAATGAGGTTTCAAAACCTATGTTTATGAAGCAAAAAAAAAATTAGTAACGCGTGTTACGAGTGTCGTCTGCTACAAGCGTTAGGTAAAGGGTTAATGTATATATATCATTCAGATAATAATGCAGATGTTCATACGGACTTAAATTTGAAGAATTGTGACTTTAAATACCAATACATATATATTGTACATATAGTTTGATAAAATTGGTGCTGAACATTGTTTTTTATTTGAACTTTTATTCATTCATTTATTCATTAGATTGTCATGCCTCAGTTTTCAATAAATCGTTTAAACCGTGATTGGTTGTTCTGGTCTTTCCCCACCAGCCCTTCAAAAGTTCGGTCGAGCTGTCTTGAAAGTTGGTCCGAGTTGTCTTCAAAAGTGGTCCGAGTTGTCTTCAAAGTTGGGCCGACATGTCTTCAAACTTGGTCCGAGTTATCTTCAAAAGTGTTCCGAGTTGTCTTGGTCCGACACATATGTCTTTTCCAAACACATATATACTAGCGTGGAAGCAGTGATATCTTTGTGGCGAGAAACACAAACATTTGCGATTTCAAAATAACATAACATCGTCCATCGGCCGCTTATCAACGGTATGCTAGGTCCTCCTTACTAGACAGAAGGCACTTCAACTTTCAGGTTATAGACCTGGAATCCTGGTGCTCCCGGAACGTCAGTGATTCACCGCGGAAGCTTCTATCAGTCACAGTTAACCCTTTAAGGCTTAAAATATGAATCTGTACTTAAAAACCTGGTTTTAAAATCAATGTCCCAGCATGTCATTTCACATGAAAAACTGTTTGCAAAGCATCATAAAAACAAATGCATTATTATTATTTCTTTATTTTTTATTTATTAAACAAATCATAACAGCTTTCATAACAATGAAATTGGGCAACAAAGTATGAGGGGTGAAAAAAATAAGTGAGCACTGCCATGATGTAACTGACAGGAGCAAACTGGAGTATTTCATACCTCTTTCAGCAGCATCTGAAGTACTCGGTGCTTCATCCAAACCGCATCTGCAATCAAGAACACGAGAAAAAAATGCATGGTGAAAACATACATAACGTTCAAGCCAGAAAAATAAGCAGTCTGTCATCTGCAAAATGAGGTCCCCGGAGCAGGGTAGCATCACTAAATTTACCCTCTATGAACCTCAATCTGAATCAGGGTCTCAAAACTAAACAGAAAGAGGTACCCATAGGATAAATTGGCCCAGTGTATGGGATGGTAACAGGACAAAACCCCCTCAGGACAAAACCCCATCAGACAAAACCCCCTCATTTTTTGCATCGTAGGACAAAAACCCCTCAGGGAAAAAAACCCTCAGGACAAAACCCCCTCAGACATTATATATATATACTAACTTGTGTCTTGTGTTTCAGTAACACCATTTTGCAAGTCATCTGTACTTAACCATTAAAAGTACAGATGGCTGTTGTTGTTATAACAACAAATCTCCAAAGTACTGGGATACTAGCTTGTGTCTTCTGTTCCATTATTTCTTTGATGTATAGCTTTGTTGTTTTAGTCATACCGTTTTGCAAGCTATCTGCACTTTCAATTTTTCAGTTTTGCTCAAATTGCTGGGATACTAGCTTGTGTCTTCTGTTCCATTACTTCTTTGAGGTATAGCTTTGTTGTTTTAGTAATACCATTTTGCAAGCGATCTGCACTTTCAATTTTTTAATTTTGCTGACTTCAATAACCATTTATGTTGTTTTATTACACTGGCATGACAAAGTTTTAGAACAACATTCTCTGTCATAATGTTATAAATATGCCAGTTTTGTGATGCTTTCTCAGTATTCAAAATATTGTCAATTAGTGCTATATTATGGAGATTATCAAAAACCACAAAGGTGGTCTGAAACTTGTGCTTGATGCCTACATGTATACTAAGAAATACACACGTCAAAATAAAATCCGATGGGAGTGCTCAAACAGATCAGCATTTTTGTGTAAGGCAGCTGTTACTACAAATGTTGAAATGAACTCTGTTTTTAGTTCCACCGAACATTCGCATGATCCTAAAAGCGGCGGCGTTGAGGCAACAAAACTACGTGCAGAGATGAAAGAGCGATGTTGTAATTTGTAAGGCAAGATGATCCTAATTAATATAATATTTGTATGTTCTATAGTTCTGTGTGAAAAAGATCGCTAGCTGTTACATGTTGTCAGTATTATATATATATATATATATATATGTCATTAAATATTAATTACAATTACCTGCAAACAAATTTAATAAAACTCTATATTTGTTTAAATATTCTTTTTATTTATTCACTTCAACATTTATCACCTCATTTTTTTCATCATCATTTTTTTCTCAAGTGAGGGGGTTTTGTCCATTTTGTCAGTAAAAGTGAGGGGGTTTTGTCCGAGGGTGTTTTGTCCTGAGGGGGTTTTGTTCGAGGGTGTTTTGTCCGAGGGGGTTTTGTCCTATATTCGACAAATACAACTCCGGAGAATATTCCACCAGTAAACTGTTGAGAGTGTGTGGTTGTATATATGGACCAACTGACGTGTGAGATAAACTTTCATGTAAAATATATTTATAAGTTATGTTTTGCAAGCAAAAAATCTAAATTTTTAGTTATAAGAGAATTTATTTTACTTGTGTCATCTGTACTACATATATCGCTTCCAAAACATAGCTTATGATCCCTCATTGTAACGATCGCAACGCGCTCGTGACAATGAGGTGTCATAAGCTATGTTTTGGAGCCAAAAATAAATTAAACCTTTACCTAACGACACATGTAGTGCAGACGACACTCGTAAAACAAATTCTCGTATAACTAAAAATTTAGATTTTTTGCTTGCAAAACGTAACTTATGACCCTCATTGGAACGAGAGCAAAAAATCAATTTTTTAGTTATGCGAGAATTTGTTTTACTTGTGTCGTCTGCACTACATGTATAGTTTGGTAAAGGATTAATTTATTTTTTGCTCCAAAACATAGCTTATGACCCCTCATTGTAAGCTATGTTTTGGAGCCAAAAATAAGTTAACCCTTTACCTAACGACACATGTAGTACAGACGACACTCGTAAAACAAATTCTCGTATAACTAAATTTTTAAATTTTTTTCTGCTTCCAAACATACCTTATGACCCTCATTGGAACGAGCGCAAAAAATTTAATTTTTTAGTTATGCGAGAATTTGTTTTACGAGCGTCGTCTGCACTACATGTACATGTATGGTTTGGTAAAGGATTAATTAATTTTTTGCTTGCAAACATAGCTTATGACCCTCATTGTAACGAGCGCAACGCTCGTTACAATGAGGGGTCATAAGCTATGTTTGCAAGCAAAAAAATCAAAATTTTTAGTTATACCAGAATTTGTTTTACGAGTGTCGTCTGTACTACATGTAATTGCGGTATGGTAAAGGGTTAATAGTTGACACCAGCAGAAATGACAATATCGGATTATGTGATAAACAGAATCTCTAATCGATTCTCGTTAAATATTGAAATTTAGGAAACTCGTCAAGTAAATGTCATTTGCAGCTCGCTAAAGGTCGTTGCAAATGAAATCTACTTGACTTGTTTCCTAAATTTCAATATTAAAGGGGAACTCATTTGAGATCATTTATATAACAAAGACCACACCAGTTAAAAAAAGAAAAAGAAAATTAGCCAGAAAGAAGAAATTTTGGGAGTCCATTCGGGGAGGTGTGATAAAAGATCGACTGTTAAGCTGTTTTGACAGCTATCACCGACAAGCTAGGTCATTAATAAACAGCAGACGGCATTGTTCTTGATTCTGAATACAACTCAATACTGCCATTTTAACACATCGGCTTAATACACAAATAATTGATTTTTTCGTGTCCAATTATGGTGTAGAGTTTAAGTAATAATTACTTAAACTCTAAAAAAAGTAATAATTAATTGTCAGTTTTGTTCTGAATTTTAAAGACTTTGATTGGCTTTGATTGTATTGTTACGATGATAGTTTTTTATTGTCTGCTACATTTATGCATCTACTTTCCCCAAATTACCATTCGTACTCTCCTCACACATGTACTTTTTATTTTTACCTGTTGCTATGTTTATTGCTACTATCGTGCTATTTGAGGATGTGCTATGTACGTTTTTATATAGATTGAACAAATAAATGTTGTTGCATAATAAATCTTATTTTTTATCAATGGGTATAAAGACGAGCCCCAAATTGTCTGCCAGAAGTTTCGCCAAGCCCATTTGCAGTGGGTACGTTTTGACTCCTGGTTTGGGTAAGTTTCGGTCTGGGTACGTTTCGGTCTGGGTACGTTTTGACTCCTTGGGTACGTTTCGGTCTGGGTACGTTTCGGTAATAATAATAACTCTTTGGCCAGCCGCTGATTTGTCGCGGTCCTCATAAGAGAAGGCCATCATTCCCCCTGCACCCCACCCCCTCTTCCTCTCCTCTCCTCCCAGCATTCAGATATAAACTGCTTAATAGTGTCCCTCACTTCCTCTTTTTCAATTTCTTCAATAAGCATTCCTACCCTCTCCCTCGTGTCCCCCTTCAGCCATCTATCCTTTGTTTCTTCACCCCACTTCTGCATTATTGTTCCAGTAAATTTTATTCTATGAGGTATATACTGTGGGCATTCCAAGAGAAAATGTTCCAGGGTCTCCACTACTCCAGAGTGGCACATTTGGCATCCCTTTTCCCCATCTCTCCCAATTTTTCCCCGAAGCTCCAGTGATCTTGATCTCAGTTTGAACAGCAGTGACCCTCCAAAGGTGCCATCTAGGTACTTCTCAAAAGCTGACTTTTCTTTATATTGTAACCCCTGCAGTGATCTTTTCACGCTAACCCCTGCTCTCCAGTTTCGGTTGCAATCTTCCATGACTCTCTCTTTGACAAACCTTTTGCCTTCTTTCATTCCTACTTCTATGTTTGTGACCTCTATAGACTAATTGTCCATTAGTTCCCTCACATGTTTTGACCACCCCGTGGAATATTAGAATTCCAAATGGTATCGAGCATCAATTTGCACCACCGGTTGTTAGGCAGGTTTCTCAAGTAGTTAAAGTAACAGTTTTCCCAAATCTACCCTGTCCTTGATTTTCATCCACCCAAGCTCCCCCTTACTGCTTCCAAAGCTGCAGCATTACTCGACCCTGTTATCCATCTGCCGGCATCATTCAGAGTACTTTCCAACTTCTTAATAACGGTTTGGTTTAATGGAATCACGTCCGTGCCATACGTTATACTTGGTAAACCCACCCTCTCCCACAGTGTTTTCCCCACAAAGACCTTGTTGAAACTATTTTTCCCTAAAAGTTTTAGTTGGTTCAGAATTCTTTTCCCCTTCAGAATCAGTTTGGCTGAGTAATTTCTGTACACCCCTCTTCCCGTTATATTTATGCTTACCCCTAGATACTCAAACTCTCCCGTTTCTCCTACAGTGATTTGTTTGCTTTCCCCTTCGGGGATTGAGAACTCCCCCACTCTCCATCTCTTCGTCATATCTACCTTGCGTCCAACGGGTATTACCCTGCTTTTATTTTCATTTAGTTCGAGCCGCCAAGTGTTCCCATATCTACCAACAATTTCCAGCAATTTCTCTAGCCCCTGTTCAGTTCTAGACATTAACACCATGTCGTCCGCAAAGAGTAAGCCTGGTATCTTTATGTCTCCAACATTTACCCCCTCCGCACTCGGAATTAGTTCGTCCCCTAAATCTTTAACATACAATGCAAACAAAATCGGTGAAAAGATACACCCCTGCTTGAGGCCTATATCCATAGGGACTCGTTTTGTAGTGATACTCCCTAGACTGAGTTGGCTTTGCACATCTGTATACAGTGCTTTCATGATTCCCACAAAGTCACCCCCCAGTCCGATGCCCTCGAGCTTTCGCCACATACCTTCCCTCCACACTCGGTCGTACGCTTTTTTCACATCTAGAAATGCCAGAAACATCTTTTTCTTTTCAGCCTTTGTTGATTCTATCAGTTGGGTGAGTGTAAATAGGTGATCAGTGACTCTTCGTCCTTTCCTGAAACCATTTTGAATTTCTCCTAAAAACCTTTCTCTTCAATAACTTCCTCTAGTCTACCGTATATGACCTTACAGAATACTTTTCCGATGTTACTACTAACTGATATCCCCCTATAGTTATCTAGAACTTCCTTATCCCCCTTTTTTGTGTATGAACGACACCTTACTTTCCCTCCACTCTCTGGGGACCTCTTGCTTTCGTAGAGCCAGGTTGAAAAGGTTTGTCAGGACTTCAATAAGTGCCTCCCCTCCATTTTTGAGGAATTCGTTCGGAATTTCATCAGTCCCTCCCGCTTTACCATTTTTCAATTTCGAGACCACGTTCCGCACTTCTTCTGCCGTTATTTCGCTACATACACGATTGGATAGGTTCTCCTCCACCAGTGTATTTCTTTTTGGTGGGGTCCCACTGCCCCATCGCCTATCGTTTATCTTTTCCCAGTGCTTGACTAACTCTGAAGCGATACGGCCTTTATCTTCTGTACTTTCTCCATCCACTTTGATACTCTGCACACTACTTTTCCCCCGTTTATTTACCCAGTTCCAAAATACGTTCGAGCTCGAACACCCCGTTTTCTTTATTGTTCTGGCAAGACTGCAATTGCGCTCCTTCCTATTATTATTCTTTATCTCATTCACCTTTTTCCGTGCCAGTTCATATTCTCCTTTCATTAGTCTCGTGTCATTGTTATCCACCCCTTTAAGCTTCCTACTTCTTCTGTAAGCAGCGCATTTTACCTTCCTTTCTTTTATAGCCTTTTTCAGTCCCTCGTTAACCCTGTATCCAAGCTCTCTCGTTGGGACCCTCACCCTTCCTATACAATCCTTCCCTGCCTCTGTTAGGCTATTTACTATGCCATCTGAAATACTCTGGACATTTGCATCCCTAGGTATACATTCAAGATTTGGTTTTAGGTTTTCCCGAAACTGCTTCCAGTCGGCTCCTTGTTTTAGTCCCCAAACTTCCTTGATGGTATTTCTTTCTCTATTCGTCTTTTTGCCCATAATCTTAACTGTTATCAGGTTGTGATCACTACCCAAGTCATTTTTTCCCTCGTCATCTATTTCTACATTTATAACCTCCCTCCATACGCTAATGTCAGTGAGTATATAATCAATTATTGTTTTCTTATCGTTCCTCTCCCAGGTCCATTTACCCTTACATTTCGCATCCCTGTTCAGGATCTTTAAACCAAGCTCTTTTGATAGGTCCAACATCTTCCTCCCATTCGTGTTAATTTTCCTATCACCTCCCTGTATGCCCTCCTCCTTATCCCCGATGTGCCCACTGAAGTCCCCCATTAGGACAATACTGAACCCTCTGCTTTCAAGCTCTGTGATATTCGATCTAAGAGTTGTATATATTGAATCATTCCACTCGGGCTTACTTCCCTCCACTGCTAAGTATACAACACCAACGGCAACACTCCTGCTTCCTAACTTGATTTTTGCCCAGACTATTTCGTTGGATACTGGAATCCGAGTCCTTGCTTCTGTGAGATCTGTAATCAATGAGGGCTGTAATTCCTCTTTAGCGTAGATGCCAACACCCCACCCCGTTTCTGATCCTCAGTTCGCCCAGCTCCTATCCACACGCAACCCTTCATCTGATCAACCCGCTCATCCCGTCGCATCCACGTCTCACTTAGACCCATTATATCGAAGTCTCCTTCGTCCATCATTGTTGATATTTCGCTTACTTTCTTGTGCAGACCCTGGATGTTGCAGTACCCAAACTTAATGAATCTTTGTTTTTTTGTCATCACTGGCACATTATTATAACCCTGGTATGTCCCTGTGTTGTGCATGTTTGTTGTTCTTCCTATGTTCCCAGCATTTGAGCCCCTCTGGGTTATCGGCTGTGGTCCCCTACCACCCTTTTCTCCAAAAAAGGCCCAGCCACCTGTAAAATTTTTTGCCCCAACAGGTCTGTACCCATCCTACTTAAATGCAATCCGTCTCGCCCATACAACTCTCCTTGTCCCCAGAATGAATCCCAGTGGTCAATGAAATGTATTCCCAAGTCTTTGCAGTGCTCTTCCAGCTCCTCGTTTAGTGCCATAATCCGCGAGTTCCTCTCATTCCCACCACCCATAACGGGGAGCACCCCTGAAACGATGATCCGAGCATTCCTGCTAAGTAGCTTACTAATTAGGTCCTTGTATGTGTCCACCAAACGAACTGATTTCCTCTCCCTGATGTTATTGGACCCCACATGTAATACCACTACCGGATCAGGCCCCGACCCAGCTACAATACCGTCCACTCTATCCCTCAGGTCCTCCACTTTAGCCCCCGGAAAGCACAGAACTGTTCTATTTTTACTGTCCGGACCACAGACAACCTTGTCGATCCCCCGAACTATGCTACTTCCCGCAACCACCAACTTACTTTTGGCCCTCGCCCTATTTATCTCCTCTAGTCTCCTATTGTTTACAGCGTCCTCTTCCTCTCCAACAGCCCCACTCGGACTCAATATCGGTATCGGTATCTTTGACCTAGGATTACTTCTATCCTTGTCCCTCCGTCTCTTTCCAGGCCCTGAACTACCTGGACTACTCCCCTGGTCTTCTCCCGGATCCCTCCTCCTTTTTCCTGGCCTAGACCCCAAGCTACTATCTGTTGCAACTACCTCCATCACCTCCTCTGTCTCTTCCGAATCGAGCACATCAAATCTGTTTCTGGTGCTGCACTCCCCACTGCCTTTGGACTTTACACCCCTATCTACCTGCTTCTCTGGCCCCCCTTTCCTACCACTTTTAATAGTCCACGCCAAACGCTTTACAGCATTGCTCCGGCCTGGGCCCCCCTCATCTGTCCTACGTACTTTTCTAGCAGCCCCCACCTCATCACCTACCTCATTCACATCAAAGGTTCTACCCCCATGTTTCCTCTTGGAACCACCGACAACCACCCACTTTTCTCGGAAAGCAACGTTCACAGGTGTAACTCCAGACAGCCCCGCCCTACCAAGTTTTCCCTTCAGCTCAGCAATCTCCCCCTCAAACTTAACAATTGTCTCAAGTAGGCGGAGGATTTCCTGACAGTTTGCACATACCTCTCCATATCCCATCGAACGACAGTCCCCATACATCATAGAACACTGTTTACAAACTTCAAGCCCAATATCGTCATCGGTGGTCCCACCAACCCGGCTCTGACCGACACCCCAGTGACATCTGTCTGCACACCAATACTTACCCCGTTGGCACCGTTGACCTGGACCGCGATATTACACGTATTTACCTCCATACTTACCTCCGTCTGAACAGACTTGCTCGCCATCATCAAGACAAAATTACGCGATCGGACAGGGAAAACTGTAAACACGCGAAAAGGCAACACGACGAACCGTTCGACAACTTAGCGCTCACAGTTTTATTTAAGACCTCCTAACTTTGTCCCAGTTACTATACTAAACTAACTCCCCACAAAGTTGAATAAAATAACCTGAAAATGAAATATATATGATTAGTAAACAATAAAAATACTTAATTTCGATTCGTAACCAAGGAGACTTCTGCTGTATACTTGCGGATCCAGAATGTCACGGTCTGGGTACGTTTTGACCCGTACCCCATGTACAGGGTGTGGTCAGACTCAGGAGTGAATTCAGGATAACTGTCCAGTCCCTTAAGGGTAAACTAAAGTTGTTCTTTATAGCATAACATTTGAATTATCCTTAGATTGATCTGCCTTGCATCTTTTGGGGGCATCAAAGTGGAGATAATTCAAAAAGTACCTCTTCTTCAGAACCTCTGTACATACTGTTTTGATTTTATCAAGCAGCATTCTTCCCTCACAAACATTCAGGTTTGTTCAAGCCAAGTTGCTGTGTCCATATTTGGGAGCCGAAAAGTTGCCTATATACATTCAAGTTTGTTCAAGACACCTTTCTGCATCCATATTTGGGATCTCAAGGGTCGCCTTACAATTTTTAACTTATGGAACCTGTTTCTTTGCAGTGCAACAAATGTCACTGTATCGGTATGTGTGCTATAACTGATTACAGGCTTCCCAGGGGGAGATAACTTGTAAACAAGAGGCCCCATGAGGGCCTGGGGAACTCACCTGGCAACAGTTGTTTAAAGGATTTAATTAGCATATATAGCTAGTTTACACTACAGAGGAATGAAGTTATTTTAATTATTTATAACTCTGTTGTCCAAGCCAGAGGACTTTTTTCTAGTACTGGGATGCTACCCCAGAAATAATGCCCTGATTTCTAGTAATGCAAAACTTGGGAGTTCAAATATCAACCTAGAAAACTTAAATTGAACAAACCTGAGTCTGAGCCCTTCCCTTCCAAGGCCAGGATGCTGTAAACCAAATGTGAAAGCAGTCTGACTGGGGGATCTGAAGAAGATTTAAAAAACATTTCCTCATATTGCACAGAGTTGAAATTCTGGCTACCATAGGGGAGCCCAAATATTAACCCAGAGACCCGATTTGAACAAACTTGAATCTCACCCCCATAGAGATGTTGTATACCAAATACATTCTGACTGGTGGATCTGGAGAAGTCGGGTTTCAAAGAAATTCCCTCATATTGCACTAAGTTAAACCTCATATTGCACTAAGTTAAAATTCAGGCTCCCATAAAAAGCCCAAATATTAATTCAGGGACTCAACTCGATTTGAACAAGTTTGAATCTACCTGCCCCCCACTAGAGATGTTGTATACCAAATATCAAAAACATTCTAAGAGATGGTTCTGGTGAAGAAGACTTTTTACCCTCTGCACTCCGATGTCAAAATGGCACAGTTTTCAGCAGCAAATATTTCCCATAATGCATTTTTATCCTTAACCAAATATACCTTGTTTGACAGAGCTCAATGATCTCTGTCAAACAAGATATAACTGGTTAAATTTGAAGTTAAATTAGAGAAAAACAGACTGATTGGAGAAAATTCTATTGTACCTCCAGTGTGCTAGGGGTTAAAGAAATTCACTCAAACTGCACGAAGTTAAAATTCAGGCTACCATAGGGAGCCCAAATATTAACACAGGGACCTGATTTGAACAAACCTGAATCTGACCCCCTAGAGATGTTGTATATCAAATGTGAAAGGATTCTAACCGGTGAATCTGAGGAAGATTTTTAAAGAAATTCCCTCATATTGCACCAAGTTAAAATATGGACTCACATAGAAAGCCCAAATATGAACCCAGGGACTTTAAAACAAATTAAAATGTGACCCCCCCCCCCCCCCCCCCTCTCCCCTCCCTAGAGATGTTGTATACCAAATATGAAAGAATTCGGACTGATGGATCTGAAGAAAAAGATTTTTAAAGAAATTTCCTCATATTGCATTAAGTTAAAATTCAGGAAACCATAGGGAACCCAAATATTAACCCAGCAACTTGCTTTGAACAATCGTAAATCTCACCCCCATAGAGATGTTGTATACCAAATATGAAAGCATTCTGACTGGTGGATCTGAAGAAACAGATTTTTAAAGAAATCCCCTCGCATTGCACCAAGTTAAAATTTGGGCTCACATAGAAAACCCAAATATGAACCCAGGGACTAGATTTTAACAAATTAAAATGTGACTCCTCCCTCCCTAGAGATGTTGTATACCAAATATGAAAGCATTCTGACAGGTGGATCTGAATGAATGAAAAGATTTTAAAGAAATTTCTTCATATTGCATTAAGTTAAAATTCAGGCTACCATGGGAAGCCCAGATATTAACCCAGGCACTTGGTTAGAAGAAACTTGAATCTGACCCCCCCAAAGATGTTGCAAACCAAATATCAAAGCATTCTGGCAGGTGGATCTGAAGAAGAAGATTTATTTATAAAGATCATTCCCATATTGCCCTAAGTTAATAATTTGGGCTCCAGTATTGACCCCCCCTCCCCCCATTGGATGCTGTATACCAAAATATAACCGTTGGCTTTTTGTTTCACTATTCAATTCTACTGGTCCTAAGGATGCTTCATACCAAATACCAGTCCTCTGTTCCATGTCGTTTTGGGAAATGTGGGTGTTTGAAAATATTTCTATTTTTAGCTCATGGGCTTGGGAAATTTTTCTTTTTTGCACGAATCAAGTACTTATGACTCAATAACACCACATATCAAATTTGGTTCAACTCAGACCGTTGGTTCAGAAAATAGAAATTTCAGGCAGGGCAAAAAATCTTGCTCCTCCCATTACAAATGAAAATATTGATCCAGACACTGTCAACAAACTTGATTCTAAACCCCAAAGGAAGCTCCATACACATTATCAAGTCACTGTACCCATTAGTTCATGAGAAGTAGAAGTTTTAAGAATTTTGGTGGATTTTTCCCCACCCCCTGGTAGCTCAGTACATCAGTAACCTTAACACAAATATAAAGTAACTTGACAATCCAAGCAATATTTTTCAAGTTATCGAATGCCAAAGTGATTGGAGGAATTTTCAATTTGAAGGATAAAGGGTTAATATCTTGGGATCAAATCATCAGTTTTACATCCAAAACTATACAGCTCGGAAAATCAGTAACCTGAACACAAATATAAAGGTAACTAGACAATCCAAGCAATATTTTTCAAGTTATCGAATGCCAAAGGGATTGGAGGAATTTTCAATTTGAAGGATAAAGGATTAATATCTCAGGATCAAATTATCCGATTTACACCAAAAACTATACAGCTCGGCACATCAGTAACCTGAACACAAATATAAAGTAACTTGACAATCCAAGCAATATTTTTCAAGTTATCGAATGCCAAAGAAATGGATACGGATGCCGGATGGACAGACGGATGGACAGATGGACGGGCAAAGGATAGACGAATGACGGATGGTCACCCCAGATGCCGGCATTATGTGTACCATACATAGTATGGGTACACATAAAAATTATATGAATAAACACAGTATTAACTGGATAGTTGCAGGTTTTCATGGATATGCACTGAATAGTGCTGTAACACAGTGTTCAACATGCACACATGTAAGTGGTTCGACATGCTCTTTAATTTGCTATTTTACCAGTCCTGAATGGGTATAAAAAACTACCCCCCACTCCTGGTTTGAGGGAAAAAAAAAAACCAAAACACCCTTCCTCATCATAAAATTTTTGACCCCCCCCCCCCCCCCCACCAAAAAAACAGCCTCCCTGCTTCATAAAATTTTTGAATAAATGCTTGAGAAACAAGACCTTTTTTTTTAATGGCCTTAATTAAGTTCCACATATGTATCATAACTATGCTTATATATGAACTATTGTATCATAGTTTTTGCTTCTATGGGCAATATCCTGATGAAAAGAGATGAATCCTTAATGTTGCAGCAATTCAGATACAAACTAGACTTTATGATTCTGGAGAATCATGGCTTTTCCCGATGAGATTCCTTGATTTTTCATGCACCCACAGTGTTTGATGAATTGTTTTTAACTGTCTCACTGAAGTTCCTTCATTGATGTTATGAGAAAGGTGAGTACAACAGTCTCAAATGACACAGTTTGATAAAAAAAATTGTTCAGGTAAAAACCATCATTAACGGTGGAGTGGGTTAATATTAATATCGTCGTCCCACAAGTTAATGACCGACAAAAGGAGTTATGTTTGTTTGACACATACGCACTGAGTGCTCTGTCTATTTGAAAATGGTCCATTTTATCTCAAATGTATCCAAAATATTGATGTCTGGCAGTTTGTAGAGGGTTAACATGTGCTAACAGGAATATTTATTCATGCAACTTGTAATTCCAAACCAAAAAGTGCGAATGGACATTTTTACTTAAAATCAACAAGATGTTTTCAGAGAAATCCATGCGCATACGCTCTTGTAGAATTCGACGTGACGAAATGCGAAATTCGTATCGCTCTTCATGGAAAATGATGCCGCAACTATCCATGAACGAGTGAAAATTTCATGGAAATCTGCCTAGAATTGGCTGGGATATAGCGTTTTGAAGAGAGGAGGTAACTGTTCGAATTTGGTCCTTCCTTTTCAAGCCAGTTCGACAAAAGTCGAGTAAGTCCACTTAAATGTTACAATTGTGTGTGACTGGTGGAGAGTTGGCTGTAAATGGAAGTTGCTTCTTTAAGACCGCCACCCAGGGATCCCAACACAACCTTTAAACCAAAGAGAATCGTCAAAAGTTTAAAGTGAAAAGAAATTGGCGGTGATTGGGTTTCTGGTACTGGACATTAAAATAGCACTTCTGACATACACGAACCGTGTCCAGACCGCTGGAGGCAGCGACTTGAAATTTTCAGAACTTGTTCTACGAACCCTGGCCGACATTTTGGGATCTGTTTGGAGCGTCCGGACCGCCTGGAAAACACCACGCATCGCTTGGAATGTGAGAGTACTATTCATCCCGACTCTATCAGTTTAGAATAGACATGGGCAGTGTTGTAGACAACTGTAGAGCTGCGATTGAGCATAACGTCCCAGGTTCCGGTGCCTCATTGCCTTACCGACTGCAAGGTATGATTGTTTGTCTCAATATCGTCCTTACTACTTGTAGTTTATACCGTTGCCATACGTTAATGTAGCCTCTTGCCATTTTCGAGACTTTCGACCCAGAACGCCGCCAAGGTGGGGAAGTGCGGGGGTGGGGGGGGGGGGACGGGGGGTGGGGGGGGGGGGGGACGGGGGGGGGGGGGGGGGGATATCCTGACACTATCCTTAAACCTTAGATAATCTGCAGAAGTTGAAGTGAAAAGAAATCGGCGGTGAGTAGGTTTTTTGGCGGGAAACGATTAACGAAAATTTGCCAATTAGTCATTAAAATTGCACTTCACACAAACACGAAACGTGTCCAGACCGCTGAAGGCAGCGACTTCTGATTTTCAGAACTTGTTCTATGCACCCTGGCCGACATTTTGGCATCTGTTGCAAGTGTTGAGACCGCATGGAGAACACCATGCATCGCGTGGAAAGTGAGAGTACTATTCGTCCCGACTCTATCAGTTTGGAATGGAATAGGGCACTATTGTAGACTACTGTAGAGCAGCGATTAAGCATAAAGCCGGAGTTTTTTTGTGCCAAATTGCCTAACCGGCTCCAAGGTATGATCTTTCGTCTGTACATCGCCCAGATCGCCTGTAGTTTATACCGTTACCATACGTTGAAGTAGCCTTTTGTCATTTTCGCCACTTTCGACCCAGATTTGAGGGTACCTTCCTTCAACCCCAATTTACAGCGAAATCTAGCCATGCTCACAACCACGCCCTCTCTAAAGATAGAAAGGTCAATGGGGAGGGGCAGGTGTACTTGGTGAAAAAACAGCAGGGGGGCACATGTCCTAGGTAAAAAGAAACAGCAGGGGCCAGGTGTCCTAGGTGAAATAAACAGCAGGAGGGGGGGGGGGGGGGGGGGGGGGGGGGGGGGGGGAGGAGGGCAGATGTCCCTGCTAATTAATTTTAATAGCAGGCAGTTGTTCATGGGGCAGGTATCCTATCCCATTGCACAGGTTCCAAATTTTCTATGGTACATGGCCTTGACGGAAACAACATTTCAACAAGAAACAACGGGAAACCTATTTGTAGTAAAGCTGCAAATATAAACATGATTTTAGGACCATTCCATGGACAGTTTAAAGCCTACTGCGATATCAGCGTTTCTTTCTCTCCGCAGTATTTCACCCGAGTCGAGTTCTGACGTCATGCAAGTTTGACGGACATGCTTTCAATTTTGTTATTGACAACAACATATTTATAATTTCGCGATTACTGATCCGAATTTTGAAAACGACACATGCAATCGCGAAAGAGTTTTCTGAAAAACACGATTCTGCAAAAGGTTTTAGTGAAATTTGATTATTTTTTTTATTTTCAATTTCGATGGCTCTTGTCGAAAAGGTGCTAATCACTGATTGTCCAAAACGAGATCAAAGACTGATGCCGTATATTAATAACAGACAGAGAATCTTCTAAGAATATACACGCGCAATCCTAAAATGCAATAAATCAAGTCTTTTTTCAGGTTTTACGAGAGAAATATGTCCAATTGTATCATTGAATCATGTTTAGGTATATGTGGGTGAGACATTTTCTATACGGACAAAATACAGATTAAATAAAATATTTGCCATTATTTTCCGCAGACGTATTTTTTCCTTTGCTTCTTGGGGAAATCCATGCTGCTAAATAAAACGAAGGAGTGTTATCTGATGAGGTCAGAACTGTCAGGTGGTCGGGTCCGACTCCGCACCTCGAAGTAGATTTAGTGGGGGTGTCGATTTTACAAGTAATGTAGGCAGCGTACACGGCATGGGCTTTCTGTCTTTAATCCCATAAACAGAGTTAAGGCTTGGTTTTTTGAATACCCTTATTTATTTATTTATTTATTTATTTATTTATTTATTGGTGTTTAAGGTCACATACTTATGCACAATGGCTAATAGTGACCGTTACAGTTTTATAGGTGGAGGAATCCGGAGTACCCGGAGAGTACCACCAAGCATCGACAAGCAAATGTCAGCTCCTCAACATTCTAACTCTGTTCAAGCTCCGCTCAAGCAGAGTTACAGAGGTTGAAGACATATGTACCATCGACGTGCAGTATGCCTTAGTACACGGCGGCATCATGCCCCCATGTCGGCAACCGGGCTACTTAACGCCAATTATCCAAATGGGAGCACGATGCCACCGTGTACTAAGGCGTACTGCACGTCGATGGTACGCATGTCTTCAACCAATCTAACCCTGCCTGTGCTGCAGTGCGGAGTTACGATGTTGGGGAGCTGGCAGCTGCTCGTCGTTGACTGGTGGTTCTCTCCGGGTACTCCGGCTTCCTCCATCCGTAGAACTGTCACGGTCACGATTGGCCGTTGTGCAAATATTATCATGCACTGTAGTGTGGAATATGAAGTGAGATGTACCTTTAAATGTGTGTTTGGTTGGAGAAAGAGAGAGGGGGGAGGGGGGGGGGGGGGGGTGGTAAGATCAGTAATTTTGTTGGGATAAATCGACCGATGGCGTGGGACACCGTGGAATTGACAGCCCATTTTCTCAAAATGTCTATGCTTGGCACCCTCTGGAGGGTTAGCAAATGCTTATCGAAATATTTTGTCCATGCAACTTGTAATGTCACTCCAAGACCTGCGAATGGTCAACTTTTTTTTGAAATTTTTTTTTAGAAATCTACAGAAAGTTAAAAAATTTATAGTAATTTATATATTTTTTATACTTACCAATGACCCAGACATAGCTGGTGCTAACTCTTAAAATATAGGGCCAAACACAAATTTTGCCCCCCAATCCCCAAAATTTGCATCTAAAACTAAAGAAAACATGTCCTGAAAGGCCCTCCACACCTCGCCCCCACTGCGCATGCGCAGTGTCAAGGACGTTCCGAAATTGGCGCCATTTATCATTCTAATAACCAGTGCCTGGTAAGCGCTATGTACTCAGCGGGGAGGCAAGAGTTCCCAACTCCTGGGAGGGCCATCCCCGTCTGGGTCATTGGTAAGTATAAAAAATATATAAATTACTATAAATTTTTTAACATTTTTATACTGTACCAATGACCCAGACATAGCTGAATAGTAAAAAGGCTGGAGGGCCAAGGACATAGAGCAAAATGGAATACGCTCAATAAAATAAAATAGAGTCATCCCCTGTAGGGAAAAGAAGTAATAGGCCTTACATGTATCTTTCTTATTTATGATAAATTAGAAAGATACAACACCTTCCAAAAATTGAGCTTCATACATCCATGTACTCTATTAATATCCAATAATCCTTATACTAATAATTTTTAAAGTAAGCCAATAATAAAGTAAGTCTAGAGAATAGAGACTCTTATACTCCTAAAAGTGTGTGAGAATTGCATAATCATGTCCGTTGACATATGCAATATTCAAAAGCTATACTTTAAAAACTAAGACTTGAATGAATTTTATAAACTTAAACTTCTCACTAAACAACCATCCCAATAACAGCTCAGAATTACTAACTCCGGAGGAGGTATTCCCTTGTTTTCATAGTAAAAACAGGTGACCCAAGGGAACACCCTCCCCCCCCCCCCCCCCCCCCCCTTTTTCTTGCCCTGGGTCAAATAGCCCAGAGCGAAGAGGGCAGCCGAACGGAGACACTGCCGAAACAGACAGCCTACCTAGCTATAGTAGCAACTGTTAAGTGAATGACATTCTGAGCAGTAGATAATAGACCTAACAATAGAGGCCTCCAGAAATGGACTCGATATTTCTGAGAAAAAATTCATGAATGGATGGCTGAGCGCAATGAGCAGCCTTCAAAAATCTATAATAGCAACACTATTAATGTAAGCCCAAGAAGTAGAAGAACTCTTACTTCATGAGCCGAAATCTTAAGCACAACTGCTAAGCCAATGATATACCATAAGCAGTACGCTAGTTAATAGAATCGATTAACAATAAAATGGAGCGTAACGTCCTTCTACTAGACATCAAAGACAGAAGAAGCTTACGCCCTTGTAATAAACAGATATCTGTTTATAAATACATAAACTGTACCCGGAAAGAGTAAAGGCCTATGCCCATACGAAGACGGAAGGACCTTAAAATAATAGGTTCCGGATAATAGGAGCCTAACTCTTATGCAACAATCCAACCTAAATAGTAACGGAAGTATTGATTCCGAAACTATGAAAGTGAAAATCATCCATCGATAGTGCATGAAACTCACTGATTCTACAGTAAAAGAGAAACCAACAGAATTACTGTCTAAAAGGTCAGAATTTGAAAACTACTGTTTCCAGAGGCTCAAATGATTACTTAGCTAAATAAGAACCGAAGTTAAAATCCGTATAGGAATTTAATCTAAAGATTCTAAGTCTATTTATCAAAAAGTTACTAACTGACTTAGATAAAGAGACAAAAGACTCAATTGTAAACTATCGTAGAGTGCATAGGTATGAGGTAACAAACCTATAACCTAAATAACAACAGGCTGCAGTAGATCTTGTGAAACAAGTATACTAAAAACTAGCAATGCGTAGTATGGAGGGATCAACAATATGAACATAATGATCCCTACACCACGACGGAAGAGCCTCCACTTTAGCCGCATAGAATAGCGAAGAAGAGGATCTCCTATAGTAAGAAATCGCGTCCAAAGCTCGTCCAGTACAGTGCTTACAATGCAATACGGACCACACAACGGAATACATGAAGGTTGCGACCTTGCTGGTTGTGATAAAGATGACACGATTTACCCAGTGAAAAAAGATCCTCACATAGAGAAAGATTTCACGTTAAGATCCACAGTAGACAAGAGAGTAAATTACTCATGATCTCTGTGAAGATAGAGATGCTGTCAACAGAAATGTATTGTGGTTGTTTATCTTAGCAATACCTGCTAAAACAACAGCGCCGGAGGATACGCGTATCCTATCATTGCGTCCTATAGATCAATAGAGCGTTAACAGTATTAGCTCAGAGATCTGGACAAGCCAACACATACGTCTGCAATTGATTAGCAAGCTGTGTCATAATAAAACATCATTGGGCGCTCCCATAGATAGCAAATCTGATTAAATACTTGTTTGTTGAGAGTCCATTCTGACAGCAACAAGCGACCCGTAAGAGAACGGGAGTGCGATAAAACAATCAGACGACCCAGAATATGACGGACCAAAACTGAACTTGGTGTACTATAACCAACAGACGGATTCTTTCCATTAAATTGAATAACGGAAACGAAAGAGTGCCTCCCTGGTTCCGGAGATACGCCACTACTGTCGAATTAAAGGACAGGAATTTGGGCATGCGTTTCTGAATAATGTTCATGCAATGACATAAAGCAAGCCTAAAAAACATTATTCCGCGGAAGTTAAACTGATAGCTAAAAGACTGCGGAACCCAAAGACCCTGGCACTTCGAATCCGTAGGGATCAGTATATATCCCAATCTGTTTGACTGGCAACCGTCATAACAGCCACACTAGGGTCCGGCAACTGCGGCGGCACTCTCTGAGTCAACCACCGAATGTTTGCCCCAGTCTGAATCTCTTGTAACACTAGATAGACAAGAGAATGTATAAATCAAGCAATTCATGGATTGCCGGAAAGTTGCCGTCGAAGAGAAGCTCCTCCGAGAACGAAGCGACTCTGAGAGAGTTCTTAACCTACTATCCACGCGTGGATGTAGCTAGGGCTGCATCACGTCTAACCAACTCCAATCAGCCACTGAAGGGCGGAGTTATACGTGAACAATCTACTGCCCTCAAAAGAAATTACATTGAGAATAATATCCCGTAAATCTTTTCTTGAAGACGTAATGATAACGCCTCAGTAAGGCGGATTACGTATAATAAAGCGTCTAAGTTAAGTCTACTATACATAATGTCGTTCCCAACATTGAAATTGGAAAAGACATAAACGGCGAAAAAGAATATATGCAGTCTTTAATCACACCGTCTAGACGCATATGAACTCTCGGTATGCCCTGCTCTGCCAAAATAAACTATATGTAAAAAAAGATAAAATGGCAGAAATGAGCCACACGGACAAGAAACTAAACTATCATGCTTAGTAGCAGGCTTGTATATATATATATAATATATAGCGTCGAAAAATAAAACACATGTTGTAATGACAATATTGGACTGCGTCGGTAAGTCAGGGACAAAGTCCCTGTACCGATCGAAAAATCCGAGTCCAATGACGCTATAAGTCTCTTATCCAAGATCGCAGCAATGAAGTCCGAAAAATAATCACTGGAAGAAATGCCAGAAGATATGAAAGGCATCTTCCGATACTACTAAAGGGAAAACTCGAAATCTTTCGAATCCCTTTCGCCATCCTGTCGGACCCTATAAAGCGTTCGGTCGTCCGTAGCTTGATGCAACCGCGGACCGCACCGACCCAGCGCCGTCGGATAATTCCTGATTCGACCGAGAAACTGTCAATTGCTGGGATGCTGCGAAACAACTGTGCTAACTCGGATAGCACGTCCGTCACTGAGGCCTGAGGAGCAGCGGTCTTACGATGCATTGCCGCAGGAAGCTCCGAGATCGTTACCCCCGTGCATACTTCCAATATGCGAGCGAACGGAGTGTATAGGCCTCGTGTCCCTTGGCTACCGGATGGCGCGACCTATTCGCTGTGGAATCACTGAATGCCGAAACTGATCGGATACTCGAGGTCACGTAGCCAATGTGCGGTCGTGTGCCCTGCTGTGAGGATGAGGAAGCATTAAAGACAGTCTCTCGGACTGTCAATATAACGGAGTGTCCCGAGCAACGGACATATGCTCCGAATGTAAAATATCTGAACCACAACATGCGGTCCCCTATGTTGTTGGCTTCCTCCGATCTGTCCTCAATCTGCCGTCACTGGGTGAGTACTAAAGAAATTAAAGTGCTCGCATCACCCAAATCTCCTTCCTAGACCGCAACGGACGAACCCGGCAGCCGAACCATTCGATGAATGTACGCTACACCGGGTGAGCTAGCGAATGTCATTCCGTAAGCGATAGACCTATTCCATGAGCACTTATTGCCGCTAACTCTTCATTAACTATGACGACAGAGGCACACTTTTGAAAGACATCTCCATAACTCTTCGAACAAGAAACCAGAAATGCTTGGATAGCAAGCATAAAATAATAATATATATAGCGTCGTTCAATAATTCGAAAGTTTGTGTGACATTATTGGACTATGTCGGAACTGAGGGACGATGTCCCTGAACCGAACCAAAAATTTCTAAGTCCACCGACGCTATCAGTTTCTTATCCGGCATCGCAGCATATGTTGTTCCGAAAGGGAAAGCTTGAAATCCACCGAATCCCTTTCGGTATCCCGTCGGACCGGATGAAACTTTCGGACGTCCGTACCCGCTTCCGCAGAGCGTCCCGACCCAGCATCGTCGGATAAAATATATGCGACAGATTCAGTTGATGCTGGGATGCTGCGATAAACTGTGCTATTAAGGAAAGCACGTCCGTTCCCGAGGCCTGTGCAGTAGCGGACTTACGATGCATTGCCGCTGGAAGCTCCGTGTACGTTGACTCCCGCACACTTCCTATGCGAACGTCCGGAGTCTGCAGGCCTCGAGTCCCCGGCTACCGACCCAGCGCTGTCGGATAATTCTCGATCCGACACCGTTTCTGTCGGCTGCTGGGATGCTGCGATAAGTTGTGCTATGTGCACAAGAATGTCCGGCGTCGAGACCTGCGGAGGCGCAGTCTATCGGTGCTTCGCCGAGGGCAGCTCCGCATCAGATGGCTCCCGCATACTTCCTATGCGAACGTCCGGAGTCCATCGGTCTCGAATCCCTGGCTGCCGGATGGTGTGACCTGGTCGCCGAAGAATCCTTGATCGGCGAAGCTGGTAATATATCGGCGGTCACGCAGCCAAGGTGCGGTCGTGTGCGCTGACGAGAAGAGGAAGCCTTAGCAGTCTCAGTGGACTGCCTATACAACGGAGCGTCCCGAGCGACGGACGTATGCTCCGCTAACGACACATTTGTACCACAACATCTGGGACCAGATGTTGTTGAACGAGAGAGGGGCCTCTCTCGCTTGCCGTCCGGATGGACCGGAACGAGCTATGAACCGGACTAAAAGGCTTCCTCCGTTCTCCCTCCGATCCGCCGTCACTGGGTGTGCATTAAGTTAATTTTATAGTGCTCGCATCACCCCAAAATTCCTTCTAGACCGCAACGGACGAACCCGGCTGCCGAACCATTCGGTGAATGGACGCTACACCGGGCGAGCTAGCGGACGTCAAAGGCCGTCGAACCTACTAGGGTCCTCTTAGGCAATTGGCGTATTACATGAGCACTTTTCCGCTAGCCCTTCATTAATTGTGACGACGGAGGCACACTGTTGGAAGACATCACAGATACATCGCCCTAATCTTGATCGTCTGAAATAGAAATTGATAAAGTAGAGTGACCCTGCGGGGAAAGGACCGGAGTGTCCAAATCCCCAACAACATACCGTGACATACGCTTCCCATATTGTCATCGAAATCATACGATACAGAACAGGAGTTAATGCGAGTACACTGACCACATATAGAATGATAATAAGGTCAGAGGAAGACTTCCTCCTAAAACAATTGATCAATATCCTTTCAATGTGAAAAGAAAACAAGTCCTGGTACTCGCACTAACCCCTGGCAATCAAAATACATAATAATAATATGATCCATTAATATAGAAAAAATAATTGAAATCAAAATATTTTGAAAAAATATTTTTTCAGAACAGCCCAAGTTTCTGAAAAGTAACGTTGAGCCCCAATGGATCCCAAGCCTAAGTGTGGACAAAAATTTTAAAAATATTTTAAACAATTTATTCAACACTTACGAACAATAATAATGTATCTAGTTATGATTAAAATAACATAAAGATATTATTATTTAGAAATCCCCCCCTCACACAGAGGGCTGTTGTAAATGTAAACAATGAGTGTAAAAACACTAAAATAAGACTCCAGGCACCCAGGCCCGAAATCAGTTACCAAAAATACACCATCTGATGCAAAACAGAGACTTCCAGGGAAGAAACTGCAGAACATCAGATGGTAGATGCAGAACACAACGCCTAACCACCCGTAGGTGAAGACGTAAACATGGGGAAAGAACAGAATTCATTCTGTTATTAAGCTAAAACTCCCAAGAAATTTTAGTAATAATAATTACAGAAACTATGCCAAAAGCATGGGAGAATAGCAAGGGGGAACTTAAAGGACAGGGAGAGAGGAAAAACACTTGAAAAAACAGTGTAACTAAATAATCAGAATGACAACAAAATGGCTGCTGCCATGAAAATAGGTAACTTAACATAATTTCATTAAAAAATTTTAAGTTACAGCCCTGATAATATTCTGTCACACATTCTTTTCCTCTCCTCCTTTTCTATCCTCCTAAGAATCACCATTTCACTAATATTTATGTGTCTGGCATCATTTAAACTGAGATTTAAAAGCACAAAGATCAGTCAGATGTTAACTGATGAAGGGCCAAACTTAGAATGATAAATGGCGCCAATTTCGGAACGTCCTTGACACTGCGCATGCGCAGTGGGGGCGAGGTGTGGAGGGCCTTTCAGGACATGTTTTCTTTAGTTTTAGATGCAAATTTTGGGGATTGGGGGGCAAAATTTGTGTTTGGCCCTATATTTTAAGAGTTAGCACCAGCTATGTCTGGGTCATTGGTACAGTATAAAAATACTGGAATTTTAAGCTTTTAGGGGTATATCTCCTTAACTAGCCAAAAATGGGTTAAGACCTTGATTTTTGAATACACTTACTACTTACAAAAATGTTTCCCTGGCAGCTTTGCGTCCGGTAAAAGAAGTTATTTTTCTCTGTTGCCTTCTCATTTGATGTTGTTGGTGACAAAAATAGACTATTTTTTCAGAATTTTGACTTTTAGCAGTTCATAAAGGGTTAACCAATGCTTACCAGAATAATTTATCCATTCAAGTGGTAATGTGACACAAAGACCTATCAATGGCCATTTTTTGTTGAAAACCCTACCAGATGTTTGTAAAGAAATCCAGGGAAAACATAAATTTTTAAGCTTTTGATGGGTATCACTATTAACAACAACAAAAGGGGTTAACGCTTGGTTTTTTGAATACCCTTATTACTTACAAAAATGGTCCTCGGTGAATTCCACTTCTAACAAAGGAGATTAAGTTTATTTCTCAGGTACACGTCGGGAGCTGTGGGTGCCCGAAAACAGCCCATTTCAACAAAATTACGATGTTTGGTAGCCTGGAGAGGGTTAATAAACGCTCACCGGAATATTTTGTCCATGCAACTTGTAACGTCACACTGAGACCTGCGAGTAGTCAATTTTTCTTGAAAACCTACAGGATGTTTTCAGCTAAATCCCCAGAAAATGGGAATTTTAAGATTTTAAGGGGGTCTCTCTCTTTAGCTTGGCCAAAATGGGCTAAGACTTCGACTTTTGAATACCCTTACTAGTTACAAAAATGTTTCCGTATAGATTGTGCGCTCGATAAAGGAAGGCACTTTTCTTTGTGGCGTACCCGTTGGGTGCTGTTGATATCCAAAAAAAGCCCATTTTACCACAATTTTGAGATTTAGCAGCCCGTGGAGGGTTAACAAATGCTCACCGCAGTATTTTGTCCATGCAACTTCTATTGTCACATCAAGGCCTGGGAATGACAATTTTTTCTTGAAAATCTACAAGACTCGTTTAGAGAAAATCACGGAAAACTCAGACTTTTTAGCTTTATGGGGGTATTGCTGTTTAACCAGCCCAAAACGGGTCAACGCTTGGTTTTTTGAACACCCTTATTACTTACAAAAATGATCTCAGGTGAATTCCACGTCCAATAAAGGAAGTTATGTTTATCTCTCATGTATTGTTTGGGTGCTCTGGGGGCCTGAAACCGGCCCATTTCATAAAAATTTCGATGCTTGGCAGCCTGTGGAGGGTTACCATATGCATCGCCTGATATGTCGTGTGTATCAAAGGTCGTGTCACAGACAGGTCTAGCAATGAAGAATGTTTAAAAAAAAATCTACAAGACGTGTTTCGAGAAAGTGCCGATAAACCCCAATTTTGACAGTTTTTTCCCAATTCTGACAAAATAAGGGTTAAATCGAAAATTCCACTTCGGTACATTTTTAAATTTTGTGCTCTTCTATGCATGTGCAAAATTTTGTGAAAATCGGTCCGAAAATGGCTTCGGAATCGTGCAGACAAAATGTGTGGAAACCCCCCCCCCCCCCCCCCCCCCCCCCCCCCCCCCCCCCCCCCCCAAAAAAAAAAAAAATAATCCGTAGAAAAACAATAGTCTTTTCCAGAGGGAAAAGCCTAATCATTGCAATTTTAGCCTAATGTTCGTATGGGCAAGCGTGCTGAAGAAAAGAATGGCATTCATAATCACTTTTTTGCAGAGACATATATTATTGCCATTTCCTGATTTGGTACCTACATGTATGTACAACTCAAGATGACCAATAGTTTAAAATGATATTAGGCATCAACCAATCATCAGCACAGGTATTTGCATCTGCCTGAAGTATAATTGGCCAACAGAGCAGCTATACTTCAGGCAGATGTAAATACCTATGCAACTGATGATTGGTTGATGCTCAACATCACTCCACCATTTAACCGTATTAGATCATGCATCCTGGTGAAAATTTCATGTGACCCGACGACAATTTGTCACGATCCATTTTTCATTTGCGAGTTTTTCATTTCAGGTAACCTCCACACGACCCAAAAGTCAGTTCACCTCAAATCGATAAGTCTGGAGTTCAAATGTGCTACATTCCATTTCTAAGTCCCAAAGGGGAGATAGCATGCAAAAACTGGCATACAGTATGACTGTCTTGTAAAACAAATGGATCAAAGTTAACCAAATGCAGTAGGAATGTTCCCAAATGCAGGATGATCCAAGTTTGATAAAATCAGTATTACTGTACAGTTTTTGCCATGTCCTTCAAACTTGTTAAATGGTCCAGCACCGCTTTGTGGGTATGAACTGCGCTCAGCAAGAGCTCCAACTATGATTAATATATCCCACCACTATTTCCACCCCAGGTATTGGTTACCTGGTCCTTTTTTTACCAGTAAAGCAGAACTTGTTTACCACAGTAAACTAGAGGATGGCCACCAAAGGGTCACCGATTCCCCCCAAAAAAGCCTTGATAGCCATTCCAACCTTATTCGCAACACACCCTCTGGTTGTGGGCAATAATAATACCAAGTATCATTAATATCCTTGAAGGCTGTAAGAAGTTATGGAGCGGACACAAATTCCGTCTATGCCCGGACGGACAGACGGACGACGTCACGGCTAGATTCCCCCAAATTTTTTTCGTGGGAATAACAAGCACTGTTGCACTTCACAAGGTTCCCACAGGAGAGTAGGAAAAAATATGTTTATATGAAACTGTTTTGTTTCAATAAATTGAACAAGTATTCTTAACTCTTTACAATATTTTTCATCAAATCTAGTCATGGCTGCTGTGGAGCAGCCATGACTAGATTTGATGAAAAATTTGTCTAAATTTAACTCAAGAAATCACTGATGAGAAAATCCACTCAGCTCACAGAGTGGAAATTGGTTTAAATATGCCTAAATTAAACATATTTCAGCAGGAGGATTGTCTTGGCAGGAATATCAGCAAGCAGCATGCAAGGAGTTAAACAAAACCTTGCTAAACTAAGGTTCCTTTTGCGGGTACCATGTTGTGGTAGAAAACAATACTCATGTCACAAATTCATTTTGAAAGATAATTTACTACCCTTTACCAGTTAAACCATTCACACTCCAAGCAATGGTTACCAGGTTTTATTATACCCGTAAAGCACGATTTAGCTACCTTAATAAACAAACAATGTTCCACCTTCTGAGGTTACCAGAACGAATGCTAAAGCCGCACTTGATGGTCTTTTAATTTGCCAAGTTACTACTGCTTCTTGTGCTTTCAGAGATTTTTAAATACTGCTAAATAACTAAGGCCAAGAAGGAAGGAGGTTTTGGATTTTGTTTTTGGATTTTTTTTCTTTTTTATAACTGGTACAAGGCTATTTTTGGTTGGAATGTTTTGTTCACGTGTTCTTGTTTGTTAAAATTTACCGAAGAGTGCCTATACACACTCTCCCATAAATTGTAACAAGGTAAATCCATGCAGGCCAAATAATTTCACTAGAAAAGTGGAGGTCATGAAGATTAGCTTCAATCAGCACAGACTATAATGTAGTTAATACAGTGGAAGATGGAACCATATTGACTGAGTAGCCACTTTGCCAGTGAAACAAGAGCTATTGCTGAAGGCAATTATACCCTGACTGCAATGCTAGACTGATCAAGCATAAATGAATTAAAAACAAAGTGCGGACAGTAACTCTGTTGGAAAAATGCAGGTAACTTTTTGTAATATATACAGGAGCGGCTTGTCATAACGATCCCTCATATCAAATTTCACTGAAATCGATCCACTCACTGGTAAGATATCGCTGTGGATGCACAGATGGACAAACAGACAGGCAGATGCATGTAATCCAGTATATCCCCCCATTCTCTTCAAAAGTGGGGGTATAATAATTTCACTAAATGAGTGGAGGTCAGGAAGATTAGCTCACATCAGCACTGACTCTAATGTAGTTAATATAAACCCTGTTAAGCCAAAGCCAGACAACACCTGCAACCAAAATTCTTGAATAACTAAATTTTTTTCATTTTTGTTGTGTCAAAAACATAGCTTTTGACCCCTCATTGGAACAAGCTCAATAAGCTTGTTCCAATGAGAGGTCATAACCTATGTTTTTGAGAGAAAAATGAAAATTGAATGGTGATTTTTGTGTTAGCACTGACCGGTTTTGGCGCTACATTGGGTAAAGGGTTAACTGAGTAGCCACTTTGCCAGTGAAAAATATTTAACCCTTTACCTAACACGAAAAGCAGACAACACTTTGCAAACAAAAGTTTTGAATACATAACTTTTTAAAGTTTTTGCGTCAAAAACATAGCTTATGACCCCTCATTGGAACGAACATAGCTTATGACCCCTCATTGGAATGAGCTTGTTCCAATGAGGGGTCATTAGATATGTTTTTGAGGCAAATTTTTTTAAAAATAATGAAAGTTAAAAAATTTATAGTAATTTTTATATTTTTTATACTTACCAATGACCCAGACTTAGCTGGTGCTAACTCTTATATTCTAGGGCCAAACACAAATTTTGCCCCCCCCCCCCCCCCCCCCCCCCCCCCAATCCCCAAAATTTGCATCAAAATCCAAAAATTAGATGTCATATGTGGTCCTCCATACTTTTATCCACTGCGCATGCACAGTGTCAAGGAAATCCCAAATTGGAGCCAAATCCTCATTCTTACAACCAGTGCCTGGTAAGTGTTATGTAAACAGCGGGGAGATATGAGTTCCCAACTCATGGGAGGGCCATCCCCGTCTGAATCATTGGTAAGTATAAAAAATATATAAATTACTATAAATTTTTTAACATTTTTATACTGTACCAATGACCCAGACTTAGCTGAATAGAAAAAAAGGCTGGATGGCCTAGGACATAAAGGAAAATCCAATAGACTCAATTACATGTAAACAGAATTATCCCCTCCAGGAGAAGAGGAGAACAGGCTTTACATGTATCTTTCTTGTTTGTATCAAAAAAGAAAGACACAATACCATTCCGTAATTGAGCACAATAACATCAATGATCTCTATTAACATCCAGTATAACCCATTATACTAATCTTTTTAAAGGACAGCCAATAAGTAAAGATAGTCCAGAGAATGAGACTCTTTATACTCATTTAAAAGTGTCCGAGGATTGTATATTAGCGCTCGTATGACACATGACATATACAAATGCTTCACACCAAGCTGCACTTTAAAAATATTACATAAATGAAATAGATATTAGCTTTACACTTTAAAACCATCCCGGCACCGACTCGGAATTACTGACTCCAGAGGAGGTATTCCCTTGCTTTTCACTATAAAGCAGGTGATATAAGGGAACACCATCCCCCCCCCCCCCCCTTCCCCTTGCTCTGGGTCAAATACCCCAGAACGAAGAGGGCGGCAGGACAGAGTCACTACCGAAACAGAAAGCCTGCATAACTATAGTTGCAACTGTTTAGTGGATGACTTTCTGAGCAACAGATAACGGACCTAAACAACACAGGTCACCAGAAATGGACTCAATAATTCTAAGATAAAAATTTGTGAATGTGGAAGGCTGAGACAAATATGCAGCCTTCATCAAATCAGTAATAGCAACACTATTAGCATAAGCCCAAGATGTAGACAGCGCTGTTACTTCATGCGCCAAAATCTTAAGCACAGACTGCTGAGTTGAAGATAATTTTTCATAAGCAGTACGGATAGTTAATTGAATCCACCTTGCAATAGAATGGACTGTAATGTCCTTTCTATTAGGCAGCAGAGACAGAAAGAAATGCTTACGTCCCTTTCTGATAAACTCAGATCTACGTTTGTAAATACGCATGGCTCTAACTGGACAGAGCAAAAGCCTATGACCGTCTGAAGACGGAAGAGCTTTAATAACAATAGGTTCGGGGAGTGCGGTGGCTCAGTAGGTAGAGGTGCAGGCTGCAAGCCGAGAGGTCCTCGGTTCGAATCCCACCTGTGGCAACCGCGTTGTGTCCTTGGGCAAGACACTTCATCTCCATAGCCCGCATGGGGGCACGATGACACCGTGTACTAAGGCGTACTGCACGTCGAAGGTACGCATGTCTTCAACCAATCTAACCCTGCCTGTGCTGCAGTGCGGAGTTACGATGTTGGGGAGCTGGCAGCTGCTCGTCGTTGCTCGGTGGTTCTCTCCGGGTACTCCGGCTTCCTCCACCCGTAAAACTGTCATGGAAATGATTAGCCATTGTGCATAAATATGTGACCTTAAACATCAATAAAATAAATAAATAACAATAGGTTCAGGATACTTATTAGGAGCCTGATTCTTAGCCAAAAATCCAACATTAGTAGTCAAAGTAATAGTATTACCAACACTACGATAGTGAGAATCATCAACCGATAGTGCATGAAGCTCACTAACTCTTCTGGCAGAAGAGAAGGCTAAGAGAAAAGCTGTCTTAAAAGATAAGAATTTGAAGTCCACTGTATCAAGAGGCTCAAATGGCGCGTCTTTTAGCTTCAGAAGAACCCAAGCTAAATTCCACTTAGGAATTAACCTAAGGGTTCTAGGTCTATTTATCAAAAAGTTTTTCACTAACTTTGATAAAGAGAAATTAGATCCAATCTGTAAGCTATCATGATGAGCATAAGTATCCGATAGCATAGACCTACAACCCTTAATAGTTATTGGCTGCAGTTTGATCTCATCAAACAAGTAGACCAGAAAATTAGCAATGTCTGGAATGGAGGGATCATAAATATCAATACAATGATCCCTACACCACCGATAGAAAACCTTCCACTTAGCAGCATAATTTAGTGAAGAGGAGGTCCTCCTACAGTTAGAAATTGCGTCCACTGCTCGTCCTGTAAAATGCTTGCCGTGCAAGAAGGACCGCACAAAGGAAATACGTGAAGGTTAAGACCTTGCGGGTTGTGATGCAGTGTGCATGATTTCCCCTGCGAAAGAAGGTCCTCCTGTGGAGGAAGCTTCTGTGGAATGTCCCACAACAGTCACCTGAGTAGATTTATCCATGGTCTCTGGGGTAACAGAGATGCTACCAACAGAATCTTGCAGTGAGATTGCTTGATTTTTAGCAATATCTGTTGAATCAACGGAGCTGGAGGATATGCGTATCCTATCATTCCGTCCCAAGAGATCGAGAGGGCGTCTACTGCAAACGCTCAAGGATCTGGGCATGGCGACACATACAACTGCAACTGATTGTTGAGATGCGTTGCAAATAAGTCTACCAAAGAACGATCCCATTGGTAGCAAATCTGAATGAATACTCGTTTGCTGAGAGTCCATTCTGACGGCAACATGCAACCTTTCTGAGAAAGGGAGTCTGCTAGAACGTTCAGACGACCCGGTATACGACGGACCGATAGGAGAACTTGATGCTCTAGGACAAACAGAAGGATCCTTTCCATTAAATTGAACAACGGAATGGAATGAGTGCCTCCCTGGTTCCGAATATACGCTACTACTGTCGAATTGTCGGACAGAATTTGAACATGCAAATTCTGAAGAATGTTCATCCACTGATGTAGCGCAAGCCAAATTGACATCATCTCTTTGATGTTTATGTGCTTGTTTAGGAACTGCGGATCCCAAAGACCCTGGCACCTCGAGTCTGTTGGGCTCAAGAGTTGTGACCAACCTCTTTGACTTGCATCCATCATTATCGTAAAACTCGGATCCAGTAGTCGCAGTGGTACTCCTTGAGTTAACCATTGAATATCTGCCCAAGTCTGAATCTCTTGTTTCACTTGATTCGACAAGACGATGTACGTTTCGAGCGAATGTGTCTTCACACTCCAATTCTGATTAAAAAATATCTGGAGTGGACGAGTGCGTAGCCGCCCCATCGGAATAAGATCCGCAGCGGCTCCGCACAAACCTATCAGTCTCATGAATTCTCTCGCTGTTACTACATCTGATTGAAGACAAAAGCGAGCGTAACAACTGACTACTTTAGCTCTGGTTAACGGCAGACGATCGAGATTGTTGTGCATCTCAAAGCTCATTCCCAGGTGGGTGAATGACTTGGACGGCAAAAGATCCAACTTCTTTTCGTTTACTATGAAACTGAGACGACGGAGCAGTTGAAGCAGACTCTGAACATCGTTCTGAAGCGTTAACTTGTTGCCGTACCTCTGAAGAATGTTGTCCTAGTAGGCCGACGTTACTACAGACGAATGAGCTTGGAAATGAGTCATTACCGAGTTCATTATTCGAGTGAATGCCCAGGGTGCTAGATTCAGACCGAAGCACATTGCTCGGAACTGATAAACGACTCCTAGAACAGCGTAGCAAAGATACTTTCTGAACGCCGGATGTACCATGACGTGAAAGTACGCATCTTTGAGATCTATGCTTGCAGCATAATCGTTCACTCGAATGCTCGCTCTGACCGATCAGATGGTCTCCATATAAAATTTCAGAGCCACGATCAGCTTGTTTGTCCAGCTCAGATCAATGACTGGACGAAATGAGCCGTCTGGTTTTGGAACCAGAAACAGGTGACTGTAGAAACCTGGAGATTCCTGGTTTTCTACGACCTCTATAGCGTTCTTGTCCAGAAGAGATTGAACTTCTGATAGAAACGATTCTCTCTTCTGAACATTTGACGGAAGCTGAGTCCAACGTGGACTTCGAGTTAACAGAGGTTTTTCCTTGAAGGACAGTTTTAGACCTTCGGAAATCACCCCTTGCACCCATGGGTCGTCCGTAATTGACAACCAATTGGTTAAGAATCTCGACAGCCTTCCGCCGACTGGAACACATTAGAGGTTTAGATCATCACCTCCTGGCCCTGTGAGGCTTGCGGGAGGAGAAACCACGTCCTCCATGACCCACACCTCATCCAGTCGACCTAGGGGCGTCTGACCGGTTATCTCGGCCAGCATAACAGCCTCTACCTGAGTCGCTACTCTGACAGTCTCTGGAGTAAGACGTAGAGGCTTTCTTAGATCCTCTATAGGAACTTCCCTTGGACGTATTCACCCCAGAAGTGCCTGCCTTACTCCTCTCTGCTGAGTCCAACTTTTCTGAAGCGGATTTAAAAAGCAGAGAATCCGAAGCTTTTTTAGTAATCTGATCATAGATAATAGAAAGCTTTCCGTCGAAGAGAAGCTCTCCGGAGACCAGAGCGACTCGAAGAGAGTTTTTCACCTTAATTTAACCTCTAGTGGATGCAGCCAGGGCAGCATCACGTCTAACTCCAGATTTGCCACTGAAAGGGCGGAGTTATAGTAGAATATGCTATAGCCCTCGAAAGAACTCTTAAGGAAGTTTGAACATCCTGGAATTCTTTCCCTTCGAGATGTAATGATAACGCTCTGGTAAGGTGATCTGCGTAAGATAATGCGTCTAAATTAATTCTATTAGACGAGATCGTCGTCTCCAGTATACTGGAGTTAATAGACATGGACGCCGGCAATGACAACTCCAAGTCTTCTGCCTGGTCGTCCAAACGCAGAGGAACTCTCGGCACGCCGTGTCCTGCCATTTCAAATCTATTTCTAGCATTGATGAAAGGCATGTATAGCGCTAGGTGAAAAGAAACCGGATTTGCCAGTCTTAGAGGCTAGCTTGAATATAGCGTCATTCAAAAGTTCAAATGTCCATGTGACATTTCTGGATTGGGTCGGAAACTCAGGGACAATGTCCCTATTCCGGCCGAAAAAGTCTGTGTCCAGTGACGCTATCAGTCTCTTATCCGGTAATGCAGCATTTTGGTCTGGAGGAACAACTTCTGGAAGGTGTTGCCGGATGAAATCTACGGCCACCTTATGTTGCTCGGAAAGGGAAAATTCCAGCTCTGCTGATTCCCTTTCGCCATCCGACTGGACCACGTGAGATTCTCGGTCGTCCCTTTCTGACTCTGCAGGGAAGCAAACTGACCCAGCTTCCTCTGACAGCTCCTGTTCCGAAAAAGTTTCTGATGGCTGCTGGGATGCTGCGATGAGTTGAGCTATCTGTGATAGCAAGTCCATCACGGAGACCTGTGGAGCAACGGTCTTAAGTGATTTAGCCGCTGGGAGCTCCTGGGACATTAATTCCTGCGTACTTCTTTTATGCAAACGTCCCGACTGGTAAGGCCTCGTGTCCTTGGCTACCGGATGGTGTGACCTGATTGACGTGGAATCCCTGGTCGGTGAAGCAGGCTGGATATCAGAAGTCACATGAGGATGAGGAAGCCAATAGACTAATCGTGCCATACTGTCTATACGACGGAGAGTCCCGAGGAGTGGACGTATGCTCCGACTGATGAACGTTACGTACAAAAACATCTGGTCCCAGATGTTGTTGTAAGAGAGAGGGGCCTCTCTCGCTCACAGTCCGGGTAGACCTGGACGAGCTAGGTACCGGACTGATTGGCATCCTCCATTCCATCCTCGGATCCGTCGTCGCCGGGTGTGCACGATCCATGTTTATAGTGCTCGCAACACCTGATCTCCTTTCCTTGCCCGAAACAGACGAACCCGGCGTCACAACCATTTCGTGAATGATTGCTTCACCGGGCGAGCTAGCGGGCAACAATGCCGTCGATCCTACGTGGGACCTCTTAGGAATTTGCCGAATTTCATTGAGCACTTTTGCCGCTAGCTCTTCATTTGTCTGCGACGATGAAGGCACACTTCGAGAAGACAACATGGAAACATCACCCTGTTCTTGTTCCTCTGAAAAAGAGACTGAAAAACTAGACTGACCCTGTGGCGAGAGGACCGGCATGGACCTCTCACCACTAACAATATACCGTGACACACGTCTCCAACGTTTGTCATTCCAATTGGCACACACAGAGCAAGAATTAGTGCGAGTACACTGACTACAAGAAATGGACTGAGCATGAGAATCAGAGGAAGACTTCCTCGAATTACAATTTGAACAAACTTCTTTCATTTTGAAAAAAGTTTAACAGTCATTGTACTCGCACCAACCCTTTAAAACAAGATACATGATAATAATATAATCCATTACAAAAATTTCGAAAAATAATTCAAAAGAAAACATTTTTTCGAAAAATTTTTCAAGATGAGCCCAAGTTCCCAATGGTAACGACGAGCCCAAATGGATCCCAAAAAAAGCCTAAGTGTGGACAAAAATTTTAAAACATTAAAAATTAATGTTACACTTACGGACAATATAATGTATCTGGCTATGAGCAGAACTAAATAGATGACAAGGAATCACTGTCAGAAGTAACCGTTGTCAATGTAAACAAAAGTGAATAAAACTGGAAACAAGACTCCAGGCACTGAAAATATGGCCCGAAATCAGTAACCAATTTTAACACTATCCGATAAAACAGAGGCTTCCTGAGAAGAAACTGCAGTACATCAGATGGTAGATGCATGACTGAAATGCCTAACCACCCTAGGGTGAGGACGTAACCATGGGGAAAAACAGAATAAACATTCTGTTACCAAGCCAAAACTCCCAAGAAATTTCAGTAAAAATAATTACAAAAATTATGCCTAAAGCATGGGAGAATAGCAAGGGGGGTATTAAGGGAAGGGAGAGAGGAAACACTGAACCAACAATGGAAATTTCATAGCAAGAATGAAAATATCAGGCCCATGCCCCAAAATTAGGGAACATGAAATAATTTTGCATAAAAATTATAAGTTACAGCCCTGAACACATCTTTCCATTGTTCCTTCCTCTCATCCTTTTATTTCATCCTTAGATCCACCATTTCTCTCATGATTATCTGTCTGGCATCATTTAAACTGAGATTTTAAGCACAGATATCAGTGTGATGTAACTGATTGAAGGGCCAAACAAAGAATGAGGATTTGGCTCCAATTTCGGACTTCCTTGACACTGCGCAGTGGATGAAAGTATGGAGGACCACATAGGACCTCTAATTTTTGGATTTTGATGCAAATTTTGGGGATTGGTGGGGGGGGGTGGGGGGGGGGGGGGGGCAAAATTTGTGTTTGGCCCAAGAATATAAGAGTTAGCACCAGCTAAGTCTGGGTCATTGGTACAGTATAAAAATATTGAATGGTAATTTTGGGGAATAGCGCTGGCCGTTTTGGGCCGTTATGTTTGGTAAAGGGTTAATCAACAGGATTCATTTTACCCTTTACCTAATGTCTGCCTGCGTATTATATAAATTCAGCAGTAGAGAAAAAATTATTTTCAAAAATATTTCAACAAAACCATATCATGTTATCCCCCATTGGAACAAGCTCATCGAGCTTGTTTCAATGAGGGGTCATATAATATTTTTCTTGTTGAAGTTTTTAGAAAACTTTGAAAAAATAATATTTAAGATCTTAAATTTTGTTCTCGCCAACATTGGATAAAGGGTTAACAGGAATTTGGTGAGTTTCCTGTTTCCCAGTAATGCTCACACCGCATATTTACCGGTTCATGCCACCACCTTTTTATTGTTAACCTCAATTTGATATACTTTAGTTAATTTGTTTTTGTTTCCATTAAACTTTTGTTTGAATTTTAATGGAATAGTACAGCTAGTTTTTACTGCAACACATATTACGTTTTGTTTGTTGATAAAAACAAGCCACACCATTGTGCTTAGAACACATCTTGACACAGTTGTTGGCTTTGGGCATAAATTACCGAGATACTAGTGCTAGTATTGAATTTTGTGTTCAGAGCCATCAATTGGGTTTGTTACATGTTATCCTGAGAACAACTGTACAGTTTGGGACGCATGAGGTATAGTTATAAAAGACAACACAGTTGGTACACAACTGTATGATTTATACTTAGAACAATGACATCAGGAATCAGAAACAGATCTGTCATTTTGCCATTTCTTACATTTAAATAATTCAAACAAAAAAAGTTCATGCAAAATACCTAATTTATTCTATTCAGCAAACGACGTCATCTCTGCCCCCTCTAGTACGGCTAGTTCAGAGAGTATGTCCAAGAGGTGACCAATCAGGAACCAGATATGGAATTGGTTTGAGTCACCCGAATCCCAGAGCACGGCCGTGGGGTACACATTCCAGATGGTGTGGAAGTCAGAGAGAAGTTTAAACCTTTTTCTACCCTCCCTCCCTTAGCGTGAGGTTATGTATTATGTTAATTCATTTATTCAGTTAGGGCAGTTAATGCTGCAATATTTTTATTGTTACCTCAGCAAGCAGTGTTAGAAATGAACAAAATTGACGGGTGAAGTTTTAAGCTCCTGTGTTATCGAAGACGGAAGTAAATTGCACCCGTAAAATATTAGTATATGAATTTTGAGGGAATACCGTCACTAAACACCAGAAACTTTGAATGTATAAGGTCCTGCTGAACTATGAAAGTAACTTCCCATTGGCAACAGGGTGTGGCTGTCTAAAAACAATACACATTTTTATTACACATCCATTAAACTTTAAACCCTTGTATTTAATGGAATGGCCACTATGACATAAATGTTTCTGTATTCAACAGGTGATGAATAAACCGGAACTTTTTTCCCAGCACTGTTTATACTAGTTCCTTTCTCAGATAGTCATTAGTTACGCTTCGAAAAGTTTCCAAAATTTTGTTATACGATTATCGATCATTATACAATTATCGATCGTCTGTCGCGTAGTGTTAAAATGAAAATGTCCAAAACAAATAAAGTACGTTCACAAATAACTAGTTAATCAAAAATGCAGGGTTCCCAAGAAAAAAAATTCCAGACTTTTTTCAGACTCTCCTCTATTTTTTCCATACCCTTCGCAGCCATCGCAGTGTTATTTTTTTTAACCTCTCTTGGGTAACCAGATAAATTAAAAATATATCTTACAAAACACTTACATGTACATGCAATGTGTTAAGAGTTTAACCTTACTGCCAGATCTTTGGAGTTTTACCACAAATCATCACAACTAATGTCATGAAACAAAACTATTAAAATTCTTTAGTAACAAGTCAATCAACAACTGTTGGCTGTGCTGCATTTTTTTTGTGTGTGTGTGTGTTTTGGATCCAAACTAGTATGTTTTCTGGAGGCCTTATGTCTTGTTAATGCGACTTTCATTGTATTTGAGACATCAAAAGACTTGTCACAGACAAGACATTTTGCCTCTGACTTTGTTTTTAATTTTGTGTTCCTGCTAATCCAGTGTGTGTATTTGGGATTTTTCAATCATGCTTCTGAAAACAAACATTTCCACATTTCCTTTCACGTTAATTTTTTGACAGTATTACACAATACCTCAACTTAACAGATTAAACTTTGATATTTGTGTGTTGTTTTTCTTGACATTCACAACATAAACACGTTATCACGGAAATATATGGAGCAATTAATGGTTGATAATGTTCGTGTCAGATCGGTTATTTCCGGGTTGGGTTACAAAGGCCTAAATTTTATGAGTTTCAAAATTTGATTCAAAACAAAAGGAAAACTAAAATAAAAAGAAATTTTGTATGAAATTTTAATTTCATGGATACCAAAAGTGATTCTGAATATATTTAATTAAATTTCCATACTTTTTCCATACCATTTATAGGAAAACGTCATTTTGCATACTTTTTCCAGGCCTGGAAAACATTTTTTAAAATTCCATACTTTTTCCAGACTTGTGTACGAACCCTGAAAATGAGATAATATTAAAAAAAATCCAATCATTTCCAACCACAACATTAACCCAGCCCAGTGGCTGTCATGTTTTGCAGATCCCATTATATCTAAATTGGTCAACTTTATTTCGGTAAATCTTCGAACATCTTGACATGCTTCAAACTTCTTTTAAAAGAGTTTCTCCCAGCAGTTTTGCAAATCTGTCCAAATTTGTACTTATATTTTTACAAACAGTAATAGTCACCAAATGGTTTGGCGTGAATGGACACCAGCCGAAAAGAAACAAATCTCAACAAACACTGGTTCCCAAAAGGTTGTTTTGAATTTTTATCTATCCATTTGATCAGTACAGCTTCAAACAAAACAAACAGACTCTTCACCTTTGGGTTTATTTAAACATCAGAATTAAAATTTGTTTATTTAAATGAATTTTAATGCATGGGATGTGTAATAAACACAGAATGCGATGTGTGTTTGAATCGGTGAGAGTTTTATATAATTCATTGGAATGGCGTTGTAATATATCATGAGAGCCATAGGCTCTCGTAAAATATGACGATGCCATTCCAACTCATTATGTAAAACACCCATTGATTCAAACACACATCGCATTTTGTCTATATATGCTCACCCAGTATATCAAAGTTCTACAATATTTTTTGACAAGTGCATTTTTTAGCTCCCGTAAAATAGAAAACACGGGTGCTATCAGGAGCAATTGCACTCGCACCCGTCTCATTTCCAGGACTGAGCAAGATGTACTTTAGTTAATTTGTATTTGTTTCCATGAAACTTTTATTTGAATTTTAATAAAATAGTACTTTAGTCCTTTCTGCAACATATCTTATGCTTTGTTTGTTGATAAAAACAAGCCACACCATTGTGCTTAGAACACAGCTTGACCCTGTTGTTGGCTTTGAGCATAAATTCTATTTTATTTTCTTTGACAGTTTGACTGTCAAACAAGATATAATACATTACACGCTTCTATAGGATGTACTACGGCCAAATAGGTTTGTTTATAAATGTGGAAACTGAATTCTGTTATTGTCAAATTAACTCTGGTAAATCACAAGATTGTTTATTCAATTAAGAGGATTTTACTCCATAACCTATATGCAACTAAAGGTCGAATCTATACTTAAAAGTATGGTAGATCATTTTGTATTTGGAAATTATATTCAATTGACAGGGTTATTTAGCTCTTAGAAGCCGTGGAATCCGAATGAATTTATTGAACATGGCATGCAGCGGAAAACGAGTAAAGCAGGTGCTTCTAGTCAAGTGTTGTCTGCCTGTTAAGGCAGATGACACTTGACTAGAAGCACCTGCTCAGTGTTTAATTCTCCCCCCGCCCAAAGATAGCCAAACTGTCACAGCCAGATTACATCACAGGCAAGAGAACTCGACTCATGGCTTCTAAGAGTTAATCAAGATACGGTATATCTAATTAAGTGGGCTCCACAGTATAGTTTTAATAAAATCTCTTGAATTCACTAATTCCAATGTCTATCCTTAGTCCTAAACAGTCTCATTTCAATTAAATGTGGTCGAATTTGTACATCCTCCTTTGTACCATACCCGCGCATCTTTTCGAGATTAGAGCCATGAAAAACCATGCTGATTTCTTTATTCAATTGTGTAAGATAGTCACTAGAATGTTCTTCAATATGGATGTCCTGTTGCACTTCTTGACTGGGCTCATCTTTCTTCTGGATGTCACATGATTTATCTATTTCAGAACTGACATCATCAACACAAGTTCTTTGGCGTCTTCTAGAGGAATTTGCATCACCAAGCTCTTCCCTGCTGGAATTATTTTCCTGGCAGTTTATGTTCAGAGATTCTTGGAGTTTTTTGGATTTTTTATTTTTTTTTATGTTTTTGTCAGTTTCCGACTCCTTTAGATCTGTCACAACTATATCACTTTCAAAAGTGATTTGCCTTTTATCAGTGGCAGATTCATCTGCACTGCTCTTCATTTTCTTTTTCTGCATATCTTCATCCAGAGATTCTTTAAACCTTTTTGATTTTTTACTTTTTATTCTTTTGTTGTCAGTTTCGGTTATTTTTTGATCTGTCAGAACTGCATCAGCAACATTTTCACTTTCCCAAATGTGGTGCTTTTGTTCTGTTACAGTTTTATCCGATCGTCTTTTCTTATTTTTACAAGACACCTGATTTTCTTCATCTTCGGTCACATCTGATTTTACTTTTTCATTTTTAAGTTTATTTTTTCTTTTATGTTTCCTTCTTTCTGTAATTATATCATCATCTTCATTCTTCTCCTCTTCTATTTCATCTACATTATCCATTGTTTTACATGTATCAGTACAGGCTTGTGTGTCTTTTATTTTTTTTTTTTTTTTCTTCACTCGATTATTGTTTTCATCAGAGCTCAAATTATACACATATGACTGGACATCAGTTTCTCCAACATATCTAAGGTTCTCTTTTTTGTCTTTTTTACATTTTTTATGCTTTTTTACATCTTTAACAGGCGCCTGAATGTCATTTTCCATATTACATTCTAACTTGTTTGTACTGACATGTTCAATTACTGTACCATTCATTTTATTTGCTTTTCTCTTACTTTTTATTTCCCCACTAAAAAACTCTTGACCCCAATCAGTTTGTTCAACACTAGTAATCTTTTCTGTGTCTTTTTTATTTTTCTTTTTCTTTTTAACAATATCTCCATCCACTGTTTGGATATCTTTTTCCCCATGATTGAATTCAACATCACTTGCACTGACATCTTCAGTAGTTGTATCATTAATTTTATAGGCAGCTCTTTTTTGTTTCTTCTCAGCTTTCATGATGTTAAATTCATCACTTGCATGGCTATTTTTCCTCTCACTGAAATCTAAATCAACAGTGCCAGAGAAAGGAAGATTCACATTTTCCTTTGCAATGTTTGGACTGGTTGTTTCATCACTTTCCCCATGTTGTAATTCACTGTATACATGATTTTTTTTTTTCTTTTTCTTAGACTTCATTGTTAATTTCAAATTGTCTCTGCTATCAGATGACCAAAATTCTGTGTTCTCATTCAAAACATTCTTCTGTGGACTGGATTTACCACCTTTTAATAATTCCATTTTACCACTAAAATATTCTTGTATGCTCTGCTTGGCTTCATATGTAAAATATTGATTATCAACCCCTTCATTCTGAAAATTAAAGATATTCATTATTTGAATCTGGAAATGAAAAAAGTGTCCTACCTAATAAGATAGTGGGAAACTTCTAACAGATATATTTCTATATCTATTGTCATGATCGAAAATATGAATATTCCAGAAGTGGTACACCCTACACAATAAGTGTACATCACTATCACTGCACATTTTTGGCATTTGGGTGTTTTAATTACAATTAAACCATCGCAATGTATAAAATAAAAAGAATGGGCCTAAAAAAAAAAAATGAAAGTGTCAATGACACTGTAGCTCAACTTGTTAAGGCATGTACATGTATAGTATGTGACTCAGCAATGACAAACATCTAGGTAATGACCTGATAACAAAGGTACATATAAAGTATTGTAACGGTCTGTACATAAATACTGACCGTTGCCTGTAACAAATGTATAGGTAAAGTATTGTAAAGGTGGGTGACAGTCAGATGCTAAACTAGAAAAGGTGGGTGACAGTCAGATGCTAAACTGAACCCCAAAATATTTGTTCTCATAGGACAATGATAAAAAGGCACCCCAAAACACACCCGTTCCTGTCCCAAGCTGATAACAAAGGTATCCAAGAAGTTTTGTGAAGATCAGTTCATAAATACGAGCCATATAGAAGTTGTGACAAAAAACTGATTGGACCTAATTTCGGTACAAAATGGCCACTGGCAGCCATCCTGAATTTTGGACCGCACACAGAAACACTCATTCTCGTCCCAAGGTGATAACAAAGGTACCAAAGAAGTTTCGTGAAGATCGGTTCATTGACATGTGCACTTACTGTGTACAAGTAGCACTGAATAAATCAAAGTTCATCTAATTTGCATAATTTCTGCACGAGAAAAAAACCTGTACTATATGTGATGTATTCCATGTTACAAACATTCATTCAAAAATTTATTCAAATCAGAACCTTCATATAGAAGTTCTGTACAAAAAACTGATTGCACTAATTTTGGTACAAAATGGCTGCTGGTGGCCATCTTGAATTGCGGACCACACCCCAAAACACCTGTTCTCATCCTATGGTGATAACAAAGGTACCCAAGAAGTTTCGTAAAGATTGGTTCATAAATATGGTCTCTAGCTTGAGCCGTATAGAAGTTGTGTACAAAAAACTGATTAGACCTAATTTCGGTACAAAATGGCCACTGGCAGCCATCTTGAATTTTGAACACTTGTTCTCGTCCCAAGGTGATAACAAAGGTACCCAAGATGTTTCGTGAAGATCGGTTCAATAATACAGACTCTAGCCCGAGCCGTATTGACATGTGTACTTACTGTGTGCAAGTAGCACTGAAAAAATCAAAGTTCATCTAATTTGCATAATTTCTGAACGAGAAAAAAACTCGTATTATATGTGATGTATCCCATGGTACTAAACATTCATACAAAAATTTATTCAAATCAGAACTTTCATACAGAAGTTCTCCGCAAAAATATGATTGCACCTAATTTTGGTACAAAATGGCTGCTGGTGGCCATCTTGAATTGCGGACCACACCCCAAAACACCCGTTCTCATCCCACGGTGATAACAAAGGTACCCAAGAAGTTTCGTAAAGATTGGTTCATAAATACGGTTTCTAGCCTGAGCCGTATAGAAGTTGTGTACAAAAAACTGATTAGACCTAATTTCGGTACAAAATAGCCACTGGCAGCCATCTTGAATTTTGGACCGCACCCAGAAACACTTGTTCTCGTCCCAAGGTGATAACAAAGGTACCCAAGATGTTTCGTGAAGATCGGTTCAATAATACAGACTCTAGCCCGAGCCGTATTGACATGTGTACTTACTGTGTGTAAGTAACACTGAAAAAATCAAAGTTCATCTAATTTGCATAATTTCTGCACGAGAAAAAAACTCGTATTATATGTGATGTATCCCATGGTACTAAACATTCACACAAAAATTATTCAAATCAGCGCTTTCATATGGAAGTTCTGCGCAAAAATCTGATTGCACCTAATTTTGTACAAAATGGCTGCCATCGGCCATCTCGAATTTCAGACCGGACACCAAAACACTCGTTCTCATCCCACGGTGATACCAAAGGTGTGCAAGAAGTTTCGTAAAGATCAGTTCATAAATACAGCCTCTAGCCCGAGCCGCATTGGCATTTGCACTTACAGTGCTGAAAGTAACACAAAATACATCAAAGTTGGTCTAATTTGCATAATTTACGCACAAGAAAAAAACCTGTATTATATGTGATGTATCCCATGGTACTAAACATTCATACAAAAATTATTCAAATCAGAGCTTTCATATGGAAGTTCTGCGCAAAGATCTGATTGCACCTAATTTTGTACAAAATGGCTGCCAGCGGCCAACTTGAATTTCGGATCGGACCCCAAAACACTCATTCTCGTCCCACAATCATAACAAAGGTACCCAAGAAGTTTCGTAAAGATTGGTTCATAAATACGGCATCTAGCCCGAGCCGTATTGAAGTGTTGAAGGACAGAATGGACAGATGGACAAACAGACAGACGGACGACTGGGCATGGCATAAGCTCAAATTTGACTTACGTCAAAGTTGAGCTAAAAATCTGTTTCTCAGGCCCTCCCGCATGGTCCTCTTGGCTGCCGCATGCTCTCTTTTTATAACCAATGCAAACTTAAAAAGTTTATGTCTGATATGTTACCCAAGTTAATAAAATTGATAAATTTGTCCATTGAGTGCAACAAGGTTTTGCAATACTTTAGCATTGAAAAGCCTTCTTGCACTCAAGGGACGAAAATTCACGAAAAACACCACCACCATGCTACTGTGTAGATTATAAGGCCTAAAACATGAAACAAACCAAGAAGACAAACTTTTGATGGCAAAGAAATAATTACAAAAATAAAATAAACTAGAGGCTCTAAAGAGCCTGTAAGCACTCACCTGGCAGAACTACATTATAATGAAAGTGTCAATGACCCTGTAGCTCAACTTGTGTAAGACATGTACATGTATAGTATGTGACACAGCAATGACACACATCTAGGTAATGACCTGATAACAAAGGTACATATAAAGTATTGTAACGGTCTGTACATAAATGCTAAATAAATAAATAGCCTGTAACAAATGTATAGGTAAAGAATTGTAAAGGTGGGTGACAGTTAGATGCTAAACTAGAAAAGAAATCTTTGAGTCCCAGAGTGGGACTGACTGAACCCAAAAATATTCGTTCTCATAGCACAGTGATAACAAAGGCACCCCAAAACACTCGTTCTCGTCCCAAGGTGATAACAAAGGAACCCAAACAGTTTCGTGAAGATCGGTTCATAAATACAGCCTCTAGCAGGAGCCGCACTGACATTTGCACTCACCGTGTATAAGTAGCACTGAATAAATCAAAGTTCATCTAATTTGCATAATTTCTGCATGAGAAAAAACCCTGTATTGTATGTGATGTATTCCATGTTACAAACATTAATTCAAAAATTTATTCAAATCAGAACCTTCATATAGAAGTTCTCTACAAAAAACTGATTGTACCTAATTTCGGTACAAAATGGCCGCCGACAGCCATCCTGAATTTCAGATCGCACCCAAAAACACTCGTTCTCGTCCCAAGGTGATAACAAAGGCACCCAAGAAGTTTCGTGAAGATTGGTTCATAAATAGAGCTTCTAGCCCGAGCCATATTGACATGTGCACTTACTGTGTATAATAAGTAGCACTGAATAAATCAAATTTCATCTAATTTGCATAATTTCTGCTCGAGAAAAAATCCTGTATTATATGTGATGTATTCCATATTACTAAACATTCATTCAAAAATTTATTCAAATCAGAACCTTCATATAGAAGTTCTGTACAAAAAACTGATTGCACCTAACTTCGGTACAAAATGGCCACCAGCAGCAATCTTGAATTTTGGACCGCACCCCAAAACACTCGTTCTCGTCCCACGGTGATAACAAAGGTACTCCAGAAGTTTAGTAAAGATCGCTTAATAAATACGGTCTCTAGCCTGAGCCGTATTGAATTGTTGACGGACAGACAGATGGATAACGGGCCATGGCATAAGCTCAAATTTGACTTACGTCAAAGTTGAGCTAAAACCAAAAAAAAATATTTGAAAGGCGATGTTTGTGAAAAACTATGGTACAACCCTTATGCCCCCACTAACAAAAAAAAAGTCTGGAAAAGTTAAAAAATTTATAGTAATTTATATATTTTTTATACTTACCAATGACCCAGACATAGCTGGTGCTAACTCTTAAAAATCTAGGGCCAAACACAAATTTTGCCCCCCCAATCCCCAAAATTTGCATCTAAAACCAATGAAATCATGTCCTGAATGGCCCTCCATACTTTGCCTCTACTGCGCATGCGCAGTGTCAAGGACGTCCCGAAATTGGCGCCATTAATCATTCTTACAATCAGTGCCTGGTAAGCGCTATGTCCTCAGTGGGGAGGTATGAGTTTCCAACTCCTGGGAGGGCCATCCCCGTCTGGGTCATTGGTAAGTATAAAAAATATATAAATTACTATAAATTTTTTAACATTTTTCTACTGTACCAATGACCCAGATATAGCTGAATAGTAAAAAGGCTGGAGGGCCTAGGACATAGAAGAAAATCCAATAAGCTCAACTATATAAAATAGAGTCATCCCCTCGAGGAGAAAAGGAGAATTAGGCTTTACATGTATCTTTCTTATTTATGATAAATTGGAAAGACACAATACCTTCCATAATTGAGCATCATAACATCCATATTCTCTATTAACATCCAGAATAGTCCTTATACTAATTATTTTTAAAGTAAGCCAATAAATAAAGTTAGTCCAGAGAATTGAGACTCTTTATATTCTTTTAAAAGTGTCCGAGGATTGTATAATAACGCCCGTTTGACACGTGACATATTCAAATGCTATACTCTAAAACTATGACATGAATGAATTTTTAAAACATAAACTTTTTACTTTAAAACCATCCCAGTAACAGCTCAGAATTACTGACTCCGGAGGAGGTATCCCCTTGTTTTCATAATAAAACAGGTGACCCAAGGGAACACCCTCCCCCCCCCCTCCCCTTCCCATTGCCCTGGGTCAAATAGCCCAGAGCGAAGAGGGCAGCAGGACGGAGTCACTGCCGGAACAGAAAGCCTACATAGCTATAGTTGCAATTGTTAAGTGAACGACATTCTGAGCAGCCGATAATGGACCTAAACAATGCAGGCCTCCAGAAATGGACTCGATATTTCTGAGATAAAAATTCATGAATGTGGATGGCTGAGACCAATATGCAGCCTTCATTAATAGCAACACTATTTACGTAAGCCCACGATGTAGAAGAGCTCTTACTTCATGAGCCGAAATCTTAAGCACAGACTGCTGAGTTAAGGATAGATTATCCTAAGCAGTACCGATAGTTAATTGAATCCATTAGCAATAGAATGGACCATAATGACCTTTCTATTAGGCATCAAAGACAGAAGAAGCTTTACGTCCTTACTGATAAACTGAAATCTGTTAATAAATACATAAAGGTCTAGCCGGACAGAGAAAAGGCCTATGCCCATTCGAAGACGGAAGGACCTTAAAAACAATAGGTTCCGGATATTTATTAGGAGCCTGATTCTTAACCAAAAATCCAACATTAGTAGTAAAGGAATAGAGTTTCCGATACTACGAAAGTGAGAATCGTCCACCGATAGTGCATGAAGCTCACTGACTCTTCAGCAGAAGAGAAGACTAAGAGAATTGCTGTCTTAAAAGGCCAGAATTTGAAACTACTGTCTCAAGAGGTTCAAATGGTTGCTTTAGTTTAATAAGAACCCAAGCTAAATTCCGTATAGGAATTAATCTAAGGATTCTAGGTCTATTTATCGAAAAGTTTCTAACTAACTTAGATAAAAAGACATTAGACTCAATTGTAAACTATCATGGCATGCATAGGTATCAGATAACATAGACCTATAACCTTTAATAGTAACTGGCTGCTGTTGATCTTGTCAAACAAGGATACTAGAAAGTTTGCAATGTCTGGTATGGAGGGATCAAAAATATCAACATAATGATCCCTACACCAACGACGGAAGACCCTCCACTTTAGCCGCATAGTATAGCGAAGAGGAGGTCCTCCTACAGTTAGAAATCGCGTCCACTGCTCGTCCTGCACAAAGCTTGAAGTGCAAGAAGGACCGCACAACGGAATACGTGAAGGTTGAGACCTTGCGGGTTGTGATGAAGTTGACACGATTTCCCCAGCGAAAGAAGATCCTCTCGTGGAGGAAGTTTTCGCGGTAAGTCCCACAGCAGACACCTAAGTAAATTTATCCACGGTCTCTGTGGAGACAGAGATGCTACCAACAGAATTGTATTGTGAATGAATTATCTTAGCAATACTTGCTGAATCAACAGCGCTGGAGGATCCTATCATTCCGTCCTACTAGATCGATAGAGTGTAAACTACATAAGCTCGGGGATCCGGACATGGTGACACCATCGTCTGCAATTGATTGGTGAGTTGTGTCGCAAATAAATTTATCACTGGGCGCCTCCATTGGTAGCAAATCTGATTGAATACCTGTTTGTTGAGAGTCCATTCTGACGGCAACAATCGACCCTTACGTGAAAGGAAGTCTGCTAATACAATCAGACGACCCAGAATATGACGGACCGAAACAGAACTTGGTGTTCTATAACAAACAGAAGGATTCTTTCCGTTAAATTCAATAACGGAACCGAATGAGCGCCTCCCTGGTTCCGGATATACGCAACTACTGTCGTATTATCGGACAGGATTTGGACATGAGTTTCTGAATAATGTTCATCCAATGACGTAGTGCAAGCCAAAATAATATCATTTCTTGGAAGTTAAGTGCTTGTCTAAAAACTGCGGAACCCAAAGACCCTGGCACTTCGAATCCGTTGGGATCAATATTGTACCCCAACCTGTTTGACTGGCATCCGTCATAATCGAAAAATCTAAATTTTATAGTAAATTTCCTTTCTTATTATACCTACTCACAATTGTTTACTACAGGCTTGCACTACAGTGGAAGTCCCTAACTTGGATAAAATACTCTCTATTTTTGTCTTTCCCAAGCAAGTTGGGAAAGAAAAGTGGTGCAAAAGCACCAATAAAAATAAGCCAAAACTGGGTCGAGTGCAACCGGCGCAGACCCAGTACGGGACGCTCTCTCCCAAGTACAACTCCACGACTTCCGTTGCCAGTGCGCATATACCGTCTCTAAAGACTCATTCTTTTTGAATCTGTAAACGTTAGAGTTATGTGATCAGCGGGGAGGAAAGATTCTTTACCCGTAAAGAAGACGGGAGGGCCTCCATGTAAACAATTGTGGTAGGTATAATAAGAAAGGAAATTTACTATAAAATTTAGATTTCTTATCAACCTACTCACAATTGTTTACTACAGGCTGAATAGACAAAAGGCTGGAGGGAATCGCATAACCAACCCCCACATAACCCTAGTGCACTGGAACCGTGAAGTAGAAGGAAGAGGTCCCGAGGCTTATCAACCATAATGTCGCAATCATTGGTAAAGGACAATGAAAAGAGACATATGAGACTGTGTGACACACAGACAGAAAAAGGGCAGTAACAGCACAAGGCTGAAACTGACCTTCAAGAAGCCTAATGGCTATGGCAGACAACAGCCTGAGCAGAAGAAAGAGGACCCAGGGCAAAAAGGTCCTTTCTGCCTTTCCGTATGAAGCGTGTCCGATCAAGATAAATGCGAATAGCACAGACCGGACAGAGCAAAGGGCGAGTACCCTCAACAGAGGGAAGAGCCCTGATACAGATAGGAGGAGGAGTAGTATCTGGTAACTGATTCTTAGCCAAAAAGGAGCAATCAGTGGTAAAAGTAACACTGTTGGGAGAGCTCCTAAAAAGGCTGGGTCAACCGAGAGGGCGTGAAGCTCACTAACCCGTCTGGCCGAAGCAAATGCCATCAGAAAAGCCGTCTTATATGTGAGAAAATGCATATCCACCTGGGATAAAGGTTCGAACGGCGCCCCCCCCCCCCCCCCCCCCCCCCCCCCCCCCCCCGCCAAGCAAACCAGCACCCACGAAAGATTCCATCGTGGAGTAAGCTGCAAAGTCCGAGGCCTTTTCAAAGAAAAGTGCCGAACAAGCTTGGAGAGGTGAGGATTAGTGCCGATACGACGCTTCCCCACATAAGAAAAAGTCTCTGAAAGCACAGACCTGTAACCCTTGATGGTAACAGGCTGGAGACCCCGAGAATCAAACAGATATACCAGAAACTCCGCAATCTGTGAAATCGAAGGATTGGCATAATCAACAGAGTGATCAGCACACCATCGCCAGAAGACCTTCCATTTAGCTGCATAAGCTAAACCAGTGGAGTGCCTCCTTGAAGAAGAAATGCACTCCACTGCTCGTCTCGAAAAACCTCTACGGAGGAGACAGGACCTGACAAAAGATATGCGTGAAGGCACAACGAAGTCGGGTCGACGTGAAACCTCCTCAGGCAACCTTGACAAAGAAGGTCGCGACGTAGCGGGAGACGTGCCGGAACCGCCGCCATCAGCGAGCGGAGCTGATTGATCCACACCCGCTGAGGCGACAGGGGAGCGATCAGAATGATTCGACAACTGCAGGTTCGAATTTTGGCGAGAACCTGAGGAAGAATCGGAACCGGCGGGAAGGCGTAGCCGACTAGACCGTTCCAATCGAGTGACAGAGCGTCCACGGCAAAAGCCAGAGGATCTGGACACGGGGACACGAAAGTGTCCACCTGATGGTTCCAACGAGTCGCAAAGAGGTCGATGTGGGGACGTCCCCAGAGATCGCAAAGCGACTGGAACACTGCCCTGTGAAGCATCCACTCGGTGGAAATAACCCTGCCCTGTCAGGACAGGGAGTCGGCTAGGACGTTCAGACGACCGGGAATGTGACGAACAACCACTCCGGCGTGAACATCCTGAGCGAGCAGTAGAAGATCCCGAGCTAACTCGTACATCGGAAGCGAGTGCATGCCGCCCTGGTTCCGAATGTAAGCAACCACAGTCGAATTGTCGGATAGTAGAAGGACCTGGCGATTCGACAGGTGAGGGATCCACTGCCTGAAACTCAGAAGAAGAGCAAGAAGCTCCTTCTGGTTAATGTGTAGAGCTGCTTGATCCTGGTCCCACATCCCGTGTAGGGAAAGACCGAGAGGATCCAACGTCGCACCCCATCCGAGATCGCTGGCATCTGCCGTCAGAACGCGATCGGACGTGGGTAAGTCCAGTGGAACACCCTGCGTAATCCACTGAACATCTGTCCAGGGAAGAAGATGAGGATACAGAGAGTCCGCAAACGGAAGCACCTGATCCAGAGAATCTACATTCGGCCTCCAACGACTGAGCAGAAAGTGTTGGAGAGGTCTGACACGCAGCCGACCTAGAGGAATGAGATCCGTCACCGAACCGCAGAGACCGATCAGCCGGAGAAAACTCTGAGCGGTCACAGACCTGGACTGGGACAGAGTCAGAGCAAAAGCTGAGAGAATCACAGCCTTGGCCTGGGGAACAGCCACCAAATTGAATTTGGTTTGGAAAGACATCCCCAGATGACAAAACGACTGAGAAGGGACCAGGTCCGACTTCTCCTCGTTAACTCTGAATCCTAGCGACGTGAGCAAGCTCAACAGAGTGGCGACATCCGATTCCAGTAAGGCAGCATTGGAATGCCTCTGGAGGATATCGTCCAGATATGCTGAAGTAGTCACCCTGGACTGTATGCGATGGAACGCTATCACATGCGACATCAGTCTGGTGAACGCCCAAGGAGCCAGGTTGAGGCCGAAAGGCATGGCCTTGAACTGGTAAACTCGCCCCAGAAAAGCGAACCTGAGATACTTCCGTGACACCCGATGCATCGGAACGTGGAAGTAAGCATCTCGCAAGTCGATGCTGGCTGCGAAATCTCCCTGGTGAATTGATTGGTGGACCGACCTGAAAGTCTCCATGCTGAACTTGGGAGCAATGATAGACTGGTTCAGGATACTCAGATCGATAACCGGTCGGAGTCGGCCGTCCTTCTTCGGCACCAAGAACAGGCGGGAATAGAAACCCACTGACTGAACGTTCTTGACGACCTCGATCGCCCCCTTTGCCAGGAGATTGGCAATCTCCGTGGACAAAAGTTCCCGACGTAAAACGTCTGAAGGAACTGTGGTTGGAAGAGGCACCCTTGACAGAGTGGGGTGCCGTCGGAAGGATATGCGCAGCCCGGACCGAACAACATCTAACACCCATGGATCGGATGTGATGGTGGTCCAATGGTCTGCGAACTCTGCTATCCTTCCTCCAACCTGGGACGAGTCGAGGTGAGGACCTTCATTTCGAGCCCCGACGAGGCCCGCGAGAGGAGAAACCACCTCCTCTGCTAAATGAAGAATCCTGAGACTTCCCTCGATTCTGCCGACCCCTACCTTTACCCCGTGAGTAAGAAGTAGAGGCGGCGGCAGAAGGACCAGCCTTTTGCTTCACAGAGGAAGCAGAAGGGTACTTGTTAGGCTTGGAACGGCCCTTGCCTCCCCGAGAAGGCTGATCAAGCTGACGAAACAGCAGCTGATCTTTGGAATGACGTAGGACGTCATCCCGGACCGTCGACACGGAACCATGGAAAAGTTGCGGACCTGCCAAAGAAGCAGATCGAAGAGTAGCACGCTGCTCCTCGGGAAGGGATCGTCCTGTGTCCAGCACAGCGTCCCTTCAAACTAATTCCAAATTAGCCGTGTTACAGGCATGCGTGTGAGTAAGGTGCATAAGAGCCTTGGACAGCACACGCAAAGGAGCCTATACCTCGTCAAACTTATCTGGAGGCAGATAAGCAGCCAAAGCTGAGACGACGTGATCTGAGAGAGAAAGCATGCCAAGCATCTCTCTAGATAAGCCCAACGTGGACTCCAGAGTCGTCATTGGAATGACGGCAGACTTGGGCTTGGAAAGCCCGAGGGAAGTGGAGTCCTGATCCAGAACCGTCAAAGCCTGGCAGACTGACGGATTGGTGGAATAGTAGGAACGATAACGCACAGGAGGCAAAAAGGTGTCAACCCTGGTGAAGAACGAAGTCTTCAAAGCCTTGGAATTCAGCTTGGCATCCAATGCTGAAAAAGCTTCAACCACCTGGCAGGTTGCTCCATAGGCTGTTAGCGCGCGACCGATGATCGCGGCCAGGCTGACACTGTCGGCTGGTTAGCAGGTTTGAGCCCAGGCAGAAACCCAAACACAAAGTCAAGAGCCGCCCCCAAGTCCGAAGACTGCTGGCCCTCGACCTCAAGCATGTCGGACTCCTCCCCAGAGTCGGAAGACACATAGCCCATCGTGGGCAAACCAGCCGACGCCTCCCATGGTGTCGGGACACCAGAGGAATCGGAAACCGGCCTGTTTCCAATCCTGGGAGGCGGCGCCATAGGAGGCGCCTGGAAACCACCCATAGCCTCGCTGGAAGCAACAGGAAGGCTCTTAGAAAGAACCTGAGTGAGTAAGGAGAGGGCCTCCCTAAGCTCACTGCCTGTACCGACCGGTTCGACAGGGGAGCGAACCGGCAAAGTGGCTTCACCTCTGACCCTCTTAACCAGCGAAGGGTCACGATCCTCCAAAACACCCGACGCGGGACGACGGGCGGCAGCCGAAACATCTGAAGGCAGATGTGTATAAGGGTACGATGCACCCCGAGGATCAATATTGCGAGAACTCATGAGAGTCACCGCGGACCTCTGCGGGGCAGAAGGTCCAGGCTGCACAAAGGGCGTTGGTCTCCCAAAACTGGTCGTGTGACCAGAGTGAGTAGACGGAAACGCCACGGAGTTCATAGTGTTTCCACTACGAACATCCGAATCCAAAGACACAACTGTGGTGCTCGACGGCGAAGAGACCACAGCAATGGGCTCGGCCGGCAGCCCCTTCCGACTTCGCCAAGTTGAAGTCAGGGAAGGCTGAGGCCGATATCCCACGTCTACAGTATCGTACAGTCCTGCAGTCCCCTGCAGCGAAAAGCCGAGGCCGGCTGAAACAGACAACGAAGCAGACGGGCCAGAAGCAGTAGTAGATACGTCGAGAGTCGTTGAGGCTGATGAAATAGTGGAGAGAGCACATCGGCTCGGCTCCGAAGGAGGAGTCACAACCCTAGTGACAGCCTCAGATGTCGACTGGAGGGGGACCGTAGTCCCGGAACCAGGCATCTCTACACCAGAACACTCAACGGCTCCCGCAGTATCCACCACAGGAAAAGACTGCACATCCCCCACGGAGGAGGAATAACTCTCACCAGACAAAGTCGGCTCGGGAGGCCCCGAACGACCATGTTCTCCTTTCCCGCGGGAGCGGGAGGCACGGCCACGAGAACGAACGACACGGTTTACTGACGCCCAGAAGGTGGAAGACCATGTTCCACAGACACCACACGGCCGCTCGGCCGAACACCCATTACAGGAGGAACAAGATGAATGTACATCGTCCACATGCTTTGGCAGCAGACATTGCCCACAAGGAATTGTCCTGGGCATGATAGAGGTGAGAGGAGCAGAGAAGGTGAGATCAGAAAACAGAACACCCCCAAAGAAGAGAGAAAGGTGACAGAAACAAAGACCCCAGATGGTAGACCGGGAACCACATAACAGGAAGACTACTCTCAAAAGAAAGAAGAAACACTGTAGGAGTGGTACCCCGCTGACACCTAACTCTAACACAATTAGAAAATTTTGCAAAAAAAAGCATTAACAATAATTGTGAAAAATCTAAGTCCGAACCGGATGGCACGCGAAATTCGCGCGCGACTCGAGAAAGAGCAAATAAATATACATTGTGGACATATAATAGAAAAGAGAATATAAAACACTGTTCCTGAGAATACAAAGGATACACTGTGGTATAATGAATCAGGAATCATCAAACATCGAGCTGGTGGAACACTGATAAGCATGCAAAAACATCTCGACACGAAGCGGATTATAAAAAGAATGAGTCTTTAGAGACGGTATATGCGCACTGGCAACGGAAGTCGTGGAGTTGTACTTGGGAGAGAGCGTCCCGTACTGGGTCTGCGCCGGTTGCACTCGACCCAGTTTTGGCTTATTTTTATTGGTGCTTTTGCACCACTTTTTTTTCCCAACTTGCTTGGGAAAGACAAAAATAGAGAGTATTTTATCCGAGTTAGGGACTTCCACTGTAGTGCAAGCCTGTAGTAAACAATTGTGAGTAGGTTGATAAGAAACTCGGATCAGGCAACTACAGTGGAACTCTCTGAGTTAACCACCGAATGTTTGCCCAAGTCTGAATCTCTTGTTACACTTGACTGACAAGAGAACGTGTATATCGAGCAATTCATAGATTGCTGAAAGGTTGCCGTCGAAGAGAAGCTTCTCCGAGACTGAAGCGACTCTGAGAGAGTTCTACACCTTACTATCCACGTGCGTGGATGTAGCTAGGGCTGCGTCACGTCTAACCAACTCCAGGTTGCCACTGAAGGGCGGAGTTATACGTGGAAAACTACTGCCCTTGAAAGAAATCTCATTAAGAATCATATCCTGGAATTCTTTCTCTTGAAGACGTAATGATAACGCCTCAGTAAGGTGGTCTACATATGATAAAGCGTCTAAGTTAAGTCTATTAGACATCATTGTCGTTTCCAACGTCGTGGTTGGAATTGACATAGACGGCGAAAAAGACAATTACCAGTCGTCAGCCTCGTCGTCGTCTAGACACAGAGGAACTCTCAGTATGCCTTGTCCTGCCATTTCAAATTTATTCCTAGAATTGATGAAAGGCAGATTAGAGCATTTGCGGACAAGAAACTAGACTAGCGTGTTTTGGTAGCAAGCTTATATATATATAGCGTCGTTCAATAATTCGAAAGTTCTAGTGACATTTATTGGACTGTGTCGGCAACTCAGGGACGATGTCCCTGAACCGATCAAAAACTCTGTGTCCAATGACGCTATTAGTCTCTTATCCAGCACCGCAGCATTCTAGTCCGATGGAACAACCTCTGGAAGATAATCCCGGAAGAAATGTATGGCAGCTTCTGTTGTTCCGAAAGGGAAAGCTCGAAAACGTCCGAATCCCTTTCGCCATCCTGTCGGACCCTATGAAGTGTTCGGTCGTCCGTACCTGATGCATCAGCGGAGCGAACCGACTCAGCGTCGTCGGATTATTCCTGATCCGACAGAGATTCTGTCGTTTGCTGGGATGCTGCGATAAGCTGTGCTATTTTGGATAGCACGTCCGTCACTGAGGCCTGTGGAGAAGCGGTCTTACGATGCTTTGCCGCTGGAAGCTCCGTGTTCGTTACCCCGTGTATACTTCTCTTATGCGAGCGACCGAAGTGTACAGGCCTCGTGTCCCTTGGCTACCGGATGGCGTGACCTGTTCGCCGTGGAATCACTGAATGACGAAGCTGGCAGGATACTCGAGGTCACGTAGTGAAGTTGCGGTCGTGTGCGCTGCCGTGAGGATGAGGAAGCATTATCGACAGTCTCTCGGACTGTCTATATAACGGAGCGTCCCGAGCGGCGGACATATGCTCCGAATGCGAAACATTTGTACCACAACATCCGGTCCCAGATGTTGTTGTACGAGAGAGGGACCTCTCTCGCTCGCAGCCCGGACGGACCTGGATGAGCTAGGAACCGGACTAACAGGCTTCCTCCGATCTCTCCTCTAATCCGTCGTCACTGGGTGTGTACTATTGTCTATTATAGTGCTCGCATCACCCAAATCTCCTTCCTGGACCGCAACGGACGAACCCGGCTGCCGAACCATTCAATGAATGGACGCTACACCGGGTGAGCTAGCGAATGTCAACGCCGTCGATCCTACTAGGGACCTCTTAGGCGATTGACGTATTCCATGAGCACTTATTGCCGCTAGCTCTTCATTTAACTATGACGACTGAGGCACACTTTTGAAAGACATCTCCGTAACTTTGCGAACAAGAAACCAGACTTGCTTGTTAATAGCAAGCATATATATATAAATAGCGTCGTTCAATAATTCGAAAGTTCCTGTGACATTATTGGACTGTGTCGGAACTGAGGGACGATGTCCCTGAACCGATCCAAAAATTTTTGTGTCCACCAACGCTATCAGTCTCTTATCCGGCATCGCAGCATTCTGGTCCGACGAAACAACCTCAAGAAGATAAAGCTGGAAGACATATACAGCAGCTTATGTTGTTCCAAAAGGGAAAGCTCGAAATCCTCCGAATCCCTTTCGCCATCCTGTCGGACCCTATGAAGTTTTCGGACGTCCGTACCTGATGCTTCAGCGGAGCGTCCCGAACCAGCGTCGTCGGATATTACATGATGCGACAGAGATTCTGTCGTTGCTGGGATGCTGTGATAAGTTGTGCTATTTGGGATAGCACGTCCGTCACTGAGGCCTGTGCAGTAGCGGTCTTACGATGCTTTGCCGCTGGAAGCTCCATGTACGTTGACTCCTGCATACTTTTCTTATGCGAACGTCCAGAGTCTACAGGCCTCATGTCCCTGGCTACCGGATGGCATGACCTGGTCGCCGCAGATTCTCTGATTGGCGAAGTTGACTGGATATCCGAGGTCACGTAGCCAAGGTGCTGTCGTGTGCGCTGCCATGAGAATGAGGAAGCCTTATTGACAGTCTCTCCGGACTGTCTATATAACGGAGCGTCCCGAGCGGCGGACGTATGCTCCAAATGCGAAACATTTTGTACCACAACATCTGGGGCCAGATGTTGTTGTAGGAGAGAGGGGCCTCTCTCGCTCGCAGCCCGGATGGGTCTGGACGAGCTAAGAAGTGGACTAATAGGCTTCCTCCGTTCTCTCCTCTAATCCGCCGTCACTGGGTGTGCACTTGGTTGAATTATAGTGCTCGCATCACCCAAAACTCCTTTCTAGACCGCAACGGACGAACCCGGCTGCCGAACCATTCGATGAATGGACGCTACATCGGGCGAGCTAGCGGACGTCAAAGGCTGTCGATCCTACTAGGGACCTCCTAGGCAATTGACGTATTTCCATGAGCACTTTTCCGCTAGCTCTTCATTAATTGTGACGACGGAGACACACTTTTGGAAGACATCACGGATACACCACCCTGTTCTTGATCGTCTGAAATAGAGATTGATAAACTAGAGTGACCCTGCGGGGAAAGGACCGGCATGGCCATTTCCCCGCTAACATACCGTGACACACGCTTCCCATGTTGTCATCGAAATTAACACATACTGAACAGGAGTTAGTGCGAGTACACTGACTACATTTATACAATGACTATGAAAGTCAGAGGAAGATTTCCTCTTAATACAATTGAACAATATCCTTTCATTGTGAAAAGAATACAAAGTCGTAGTACTCGCACCAACCCCTGAAAATCAAATACATAATAACATGATCCATTAACATAGAAAAAATAATTGAAATCAAAAAATTTTTTGAAAAAATATTTTTTCAGAAAAGCCCAAGTTTCTGAAAAGTAACGTTGAGCCCCAATGGATCCCAAGCCTAAGTGTGGACAAAAATTTTAAAAATATTTTTAAAAATTAATGCAACACTTACGTATAATAATAATGTATCTTGTTATGATTAAGCTAATACAAAGACAAGAAATCCCCCTCACACAGAGGCTGTTATCAATGTAAACAAGAAGCGTAAAAACACCAGAAACATGACCCCAGGCACTGAAACCCTGGCCCGAAATCAGTTACCAATAATATGCAAAACAGAGACTTCCAGGGAAGAAACTACAGAACATCAGATGGTAGATGCAGAACACTACGCCTAAACACCCAAGGGTGAAGACGTAAACATGGGGAAAAGAACAGAATTCATTCTGTTATCCAGCTAAAACTCCCAAGAAATTTTAGTAATAATATTACAGAATATATGCCAAAAGCATGGGAGAATAGCAAGGGGGGGACTTAAAGGAAAGGGAGAGAGGAAAACACTGAACAAGCAGTGTAACTTTATAGCATGAATGACCACAACAGGCCGTTGCCTCGAAAATAGGTAACTTAACACAATTTCATTAAAAAAATTTAAGTTACAGCCCTGATTATTTTCTGTCACTCATTTTTCCTCTCCTCCTTCTATATCTTCCTTAGAACCACCATTTCTCTAATATTTATGTGTCTGGCATCATTTAAACTGAGATTTACAAGCACAAAGATCAGTCAGATGTTAACTGATGAAGGGCCAAACAAAGAAAATGATTAATGGCGCCAATTTCGGGACGTCCTTGACACTGCGCATGCGCAGTAGAGGCAAAGTATGGAGGGCCATTCAGGACATGATTTCTTTGGTTTTAGATGCAAATTTTGGGGATTGGGGGGCAAAATTTGTGTTTGGCCCTAGATTTTTAAGAGTTAGCACCAGCTATGTCTGGGTCATTGGTACAGTATAAAAATATTATAAATTCAAAGTAATTTGTATATTTTTTATACTTACCAATGACCCAGACTAGTTGGTGCCAACTTAAAATTAATCCAGGGCCAAACACAAATTTTGCCCCCCAATCCCCCAAATTTGCATGCAAAACCGAAAATTTCATGTCCTATCTGGTCCTCCATACTTTTGTGAACTGCGCATGTGCAGTATCCAAGAATGACACTGAAATTGGCGCCAACAATCATTCTTTCTAGAAATTGCCTGCTAAAAGTTGTAAACAGCAGGGAGGTATGAGTGTCCACTCATAGGAGGGCCATCCCTGTCTGGGCCATTGGTGAGTATAAAAACTATACAAATTACTTAGAATTTATAATATTTTTAGACAACAACCAAAGGTCCAGACTAGCTGAATCATAAAAAGGATGGGGGCCCAGGACATAGAGGAAAATCCAATTACTCAATCACTTCTTAAAGGATATCTCCTACAGGAGAATAGAAGAGAAAGGAATTATATATGTCTTTCTCATTTGCGAGAAACGAGAAAGACATAACACCAACAGTGTAATTGAGCATTACATATTATATAATTCTCCATTTGATGCCAGCATAACCCATTATGCTAATTCGGTGAAGGGAAGCCAATATATAAAGCCAGTCCAGAGAATGAGACTCTTATACTCATTTAAAAGTGTCCGAGGATTGTATATTAACGCCCGTTTGACACGTGACATATACAAATGCTTCACAGTGAGCAACACTTTAAAAACAATACATAAACGAGACATATTATTTGCTTCACACTGAGCTACATATTAAAACCATCCCAGCACCGACTACTGACACCGGAGGAGGTCTTCCCTTGCTTTTCACTATAAAGGCAGATGATCATAAGGGAAAAAAATGTCCCCCCCACCCTTTCCCTTGTTCTGAGGTACATAAGGGCAGCGGAACAGCATCACTGCTAGAACGGGTTGCCTAAATAACTATAAATGTAATCATTTTAGTGGATGACATTCTGAGCAACAGAGGACCTAAACATCTAAGGTCACCGGAGATGGACTCTAAATTTCTAAGGTAGAACTTGGTAAATGTAAAAGGCTGTGTCCAGTACGCAGCTTTCATGAAATCAGTAATGGCTATACTGTTAGAATAAGCCCAAGAAGTGGACAGCGCTCTAACTTCATGCGCTGATATCTTATTTACAGAACGCTGATCCGAAGATAGATTTTAACAGGCAATGTGTATTGCCAACTGACTTAACTGATGCAAAGGCAAAGAGAAATGCTGTTTTATAGGTCAACAATTTGAACTCAACGTACAACGGCTCAAACAGAGTTTCCTTAAGCTTCTACAGAACCCAAGCCAAATTCCACTTAGGAATTAATCTGAGGGTTCTAGGTCTATCTATAGAGAAATTTCTAACCAGTTTGGATAATGAAGCATTAGATCCAATTGCCAAGTTATCACGATGAGCGTAAGTGTCCGATAACATAGACCTATAGCCCTTAATAGTGACGGGCTGCAGTTTGAGAACGTCAAAAAGGTAGACAGGAAGCTGGCAATATCTGGTATGGACGGATCATAGACGTCTATCGACTGATCCTTACACCAACAGAAGAAAACCTTCCACTTTGCTGCATAATTCAGCGAAGAGGAGGACCTCCTGCAGTTAGAAAATGCGTCCACTGCTCGTCCTGTAAATTAGAAACAGAAATACGTGAAGGTTGAGACTTCCGGGTTGTGATGCAGTGCACGTGACTTCCCATGATAAAGAAGGTCCTCTTGCAGAGGAAGCTTCCAGGGAACGTCCCATAACAGACACCAGAGAAGATTGAGCCACAGTTTCTGTGAGGACAGAGATGCTACTAGCAGAATCTTGCAACGAGACTGTTTGATTTTTAACAAAACCTGCTGAATCAACGGAGTTGAAGGATACGCACATCCAATCATTCCATCCCATGAGATTAACAGAGCATCTCTTGCGTACGCTCGATGGCCTGGACCAGCGACACGTACGTCTGCAACTGATTGTTGAGGTGTGTCGCAAACAAATCTATCATAGGTTGATCCCACTGGTTGCAAATCTGTCTGAATACCAGCTTGTTGAGTGTCCACTCCGATGGCAACAAGCAACCTTTCCGAGAGAGCGAGTCTGCTAGTATGTTCAGACAACCCGGTATATGACGGACCGATAAGTGTACATGATGATTCACGACATACAGAAGAATTTTCTCCGTTAGTTTGCATAACGGAATCGAATGAGTGCCTCCCTGGTTCCTGATGTACGCTACCACTGTCAAATTGTCCAACAATATCTGAACATGAGCGTCCGCTAGAATGCGAATCCAATGTTGTAGCGCAAACCATATTGACATCATCTCTTTGATGTTTATGTGTTTCTCTAGGAATCCAGGGTCCCAAAGACCCTGACACTTCCTGTTTGACTCACATCTGTCATAATCGTGAAAGCCGGATCAAGCAGCTGCACCGTAACTCCCCGAGTTAACCACTGAATATCTGCCCAAATCTGGACCTTTTGTTTTACCAGGTCCGTTAAAACAATACTGGTCTCAAGCGAAGCCGTCTTCACACACCAGTTCTGATTAAAGAATATCTGGAGAGGGACGTGTGAGCAAGCAACCCATCGGAATAAGATCCGCAGCCGCTCCGCACAACCCCATCAGTCACATAAATTCCCTCGGTGTTAATGCGTCTGAGTGTAGACAAAAGCGAGCATAACAACTGACTAATTTCACTCTGGATAATGGCAGATGAACCAGATTGTTGTGAGTCTCGAAGCTCATCCCCAAGTGAATGAACGACTTGGACGTAGCTAGATCTGACTTCTTCTCATTTACGATGAAGCCGAGACATGGGAGCAAAAGAAGCAGACTCTGAACATCGTTGTGAAGAGTAGTTTTGTTGCTCTATCTCTGAAGAATGTCATCCAAGTAAGACAACGTTACCGTAGACGAATGAGCTCAGAAGTAAGACATTACCGAGTTCATTATCCGAGTGAAAGCCCTGGGCGCTAGGTTCAGACCGAAGCACATTGGTGGGAACTGATACACTATCCCTTGAATGGCGAACCGCAGGTACTTTCTGAATGCCGGGTGTACGAGGACATGAAAGTATGCATCCTTCAGATATATGCTTGCTGCATAGTTGTTCACTCAAATGCTCGCCCTTACTGATCGAATGGTCTCCATATAGAACTTTGGAGCTATGATAAGCTTGTTTATGAAGCTCAAGTCAATTACTGGTCGGAACGAGCCGTCTGGCTTCGGTACGAGGAACAGGTGACTGGAGAATCCTAGAGAATTTTGATTCACAAACTCTATTGCTTCCTTTGATAAGAGAGCCTGTACCTCCAATAGGAGAGACTCTCTTTTGCAAGGAATTGACGGAAGATTTGTCCACTGCGGACATCTTGTTAGTGGTGGTTTCGCTCGGAAAGATAGCCGTAGGCCGTCCGAGACCACACTTCTCACCCACTGGTCTTCCATAATTGTTATCCAGCTTGTTGCAAATCTTGATAACCTTCCGCCAACTGGCAAGCAATAGAGGTCCTGACCATCACCTGTAGGACCTGCGAGGCTTACGGGAGGAGAAACCACGTCCCCTTCCCGAGTCGCTGCATTGACGATCCCTAGAGTAATTATAAGAGGGTTTCCTATACCCTTGCGATGAATCCCCTTTACACGATTTCTGTCTGGGAGTCCTCATTTACACTTTTCTGCTGTAGCGGGTAGATTAGACACCGACTTTAGAAGCAGAGTATTAGACGCTTTCTTTGTAGCTTGTTCATAAACCAATGAAAGCTTGTCGTCAAATATTGTGTGTCCGGATACCGGAGCGACCCGTAGAGAGTTTTTCACCTTGTTATCTATTAAAGATGATGACGCAAGGGCACTGTCACGTCTGATTAACTCCAAACTAGCTACTGTTAAGGCGGAGTTATACATGGTAAACATAATTGCCCTGGAAAGAACTCTTAAAGAGGTACAAACGTCCTCAAATTCCTTCCCGTTGAGACGTTGCGCCACAATTCACTCTATTTGAAGAAATTGCCATCTCAATTGTGTCTGAGCGAATTGTGAATGAGGTAGGCAAGGATAACTCTAGATCCTCAGCCTGTTCATCTAAACGCAGAGGAACTCTCTGTACATCTTCCCCGACCATTTTAAATGAACATGGTCCAATTAACGGTAAATTAACGGAAGATGTCAAGAAACCGCCTTTCTTCTTCCCACTGGAGAGCTTGAATATGGCGTCGTCTAAATGTCCGAAGGCCTGTGACACCTGCCTAGACTGAACCGGAAAAGACAAGACCTCCTCCTTTGTCCGGATAAAGTCTGAATCAAACTACGTGAGCGGTTTCTTCCTAGTAGTCGCAGCATTCTGATTCGCAGGAACAAATTCAGGGTAGTATTGATGAATTAAATCCATCGCAACCAAGTGCTGTTCCGAAAGGGAAGGGTAATCTTCGTCCATATCCCTTTCACCATCAGATTGAATCAGTTGAGACTCTCGGTCTACGGCATCTGAATGTGCAGATGACTGGACCCACCCAGCACCATCCGACAGCTCAGGTTCTGAGACTGCCGTAGGCTGTTCCTGCACCTGCTGGGATGCTGCGATGAGCTGCACAGTCTGCAACAGCAAGTCCGTTACGGAAGCCTGAGGAGCAGCGGTCTTCTGTTTCATGGCCACCTGCTGCTCCTGGGTCGGTGTGTCCAAGATGGCTCTTTTCTCCGGACGACCCAATAATGCGGCCTCGTCTCCTTAGCTACCGGATGGTCGAACTTCTTTGGCGATGAGTGGTCCCTTCTCGGCGATGCAGGCTGGATACCGAAGTCGGGTAGCTAAGGTGCGGTCATGTGTGCTTTGAAGATGACGTTGTAGAAGTCGTAACTGCAGCCGAGGCCTATATGGAGTGTCCCGGACGGAAGGCGTGGACATATGCTCGGAGTGACGCAAGTTTCTAATCACAACATCTGGCCCCAGATGCTGCTGGGAAAGAGAGGGACCTCTCTCGCTCGTGGCCCTTTCAGACCTCGTCGAGCTACCAACAGTACTTGCCGGCTTCTTCCTCCGTTCCATCATCGCTAGATGAGCCTGTTTATATTTTAAGGTGCTCGCTCTACCCAATTCACTCCTCACGACCGCAACGGATACACGTCACGGTATCCACAGACGGAGTACCCGCTTCACCGGTCGAGCTAGCTGGTGGCAAGGGACTAAAACCACTGGCTAGTGGCTTTTTGCCCGTCTAATATTCATGAGCACCTTGGCAGCTAGCTGTTTGCTCATCTGAGTGCGACGACGGTAGCACATTATATCTAGGCGTCACATAAACATCATCATGTTCTTGTTCCTCTAAAAAGAAACTGAGAAACTTGATTGACTTTGTGGCGGTCCTCTCGCCGCTAACAAAGTACCGTGACACCCGTCTCCAACGTTTGTCATCCCATTCGACACAGGTTGGACAAGAATTAGTGGGAGTACATCGACTACAAGCAAGGCAACAAGCATGTAAATCCGAGGAAGACTTCCTCGCCTTGCATTTTGAGCAATAAGCTTTCATAATGAATGAAGACAAAGTGGACAGTACTCCCACCAACGCCACAATAAATATATGATAAAGATACATAATACATAACATTCAAAATAGAAATCGAATGAAAGTGTCAATGACACTGTAACTTAACTTGTCTGTGTGTTATGTTTGATAAAAAGGATAATGTTCAATGTTTATAGCCCGGGAGCCGTGGGGGTCGAACCTGGTTTTGCCAACTCAAGTTTTTTGTCTTTGCACTTTCCGTTAGTCCAGGGTTACCTCTTGAAGATTCAGGGGGGTGACCGTTCGGATACCGTGGGCAACTCGAGATATTGACCGTTTACTTTGATTATAGTCCGGTTTTGCCAGTTCAAGTTTTTTCCTCTCCTGATTTGAGTAGGTGGGTGTCAGATGTTCAAGAATCAGGTGACCGGCCGTATCTCTTGGGCAACTCGAAATATTGGCTCCTTTTTGAGGTCACACCCTCCTAAAAGTGTAATATTGTATTTTCACCATCAGCAAATGAATGAATGACACACATGCATTGATATGGACCTCATTCTCATTGAATTTGGATGACAATCACGTTCCCTTGCCTTTTGTACAATTTTTTTGATGCCATAACATAATACTCCCGTTTTTTCAAAATGGGCGTATAAAAAATGAATGATAATTCTTACTTCTGGGGGCTCTGAAGGTCCCGGTAAAGTGACAAGTGATTCTTTCTTTTTTCTTCTATTTCCAAATACGCAGTTTAAATCTTTTTCAGATTTTGCTGACAGATCTTTACCTCTAGTAAACTTCTGATAACTGTGGGAAAAGAGAAATAATATCTTTATATTTTGTAAATGCTGTTTAACTGTGTTGTTGAAAAAAACAAAAACTGAAAAAAAGAAGAGAATCTTGAATATTTAAATTTTATAGTAAATTTCCTTTCTTATTATACCTACCACAATTGTTTACAACAGTCTTGCATTACAGTGGAAGTCCCTAACTTGGAAAAATACTCTCTATTTTCTTCTTTCCCAAGTGATTTGGGAAAGAAAAGTGGTGCAAAAGCACCCAGAAAAAATAAGCCAAAATTGGGTCGAGTGGGACCGGCGCTCACCCAGCAGGGGACAGTCTTCTGGTACTAATTCACAGCTTCCACAACCAGTGCGCAGACGTATAATTCTATTTGAAACTGCCAACATTGGAGGAAGGATTCTTACCCGAATAAGAAGACGGGAGGGCCTCCATGTAAACAATTGCGGTAGGTATAATAAGAAAGGAAATTTACTATAAAATTTAAATTTCTTATCAACCTACCTTACATCTGTTTAGTGAGAGGAGAATAGACAAGAGGAGGAGGGAATCACATAACCAACCCCCACATAATCTGACTGCGCTAGAACCGTGGACAAGAAGAGTTCCAACGGTCTATAAAACCATAGCATCACAACCATTAGTAAATGACAATGAGAGATGAGGCGTATGGCCCTGTGTGAAACACAGACAAAAAGGACAGTACCAAGAACAGGGCTAGAACTGACCTCTGCAAGAACCCTAATGGCTAGGGTTGATGATAGCCTGAGCAGATGAAAGGGGGGCCTAAAGAAAAAAGGTCCTCAGACTGCTCCTGCAACTGACGCAAATAGGTGGAGAATGTGGAAGCATTTCTCCAGTAGGCTGCCTGCATAATCATAATATCTTACAACTTGACTGAGTTAGCATAAGCCCAGGAGGTAGACAATGCACGCACCTCGTGGGCAAAAAAGCAATTGGTAATACAATCGTCAAGTAGCTAGACGAGCGTATTACGTGTGAATAGCAAGACAAATCCATTGAGAAATGGATGGAGGTGAGATCTTCTGTCGACCATGGATAAGAGACAAAAATAATCTTTTCCTGCCTTTCATAATGAACTGCGTCCAGTTGAGGTAAAAGCAAATTGCATGAACTGGACAGAGCAAAGGGCGATTACCCTCAGCAAAAGGAAGAACCCTGATACAGATAGGAGGTGGAATAGTTTCTGGCATCTGATTCTTGGCCAGAAAGGAGCAATCAGTGGTAAATTGGCAGAACTGATGAAAAAGGTCGGAGCAACCGAGAGGGCGTAAAGCTCACTAAAACTTCTGGCTGAGGCAAAAGCCATCAGAAAAGCCATATTGTATGTGAGAAAAATGCATATCCACCTGGGATATAGGTATGAACAGCGCCTCCACCCCCACCCCCCAACTGCAGGTTCGCATCTTGGCTAGAACCTGAGGCAGAATCGGAACCGGCAGGAAGGCGTAGCCGACTTGACCTTCCAATCGAGTGACAGAGCATCCATGGCGAAAGCCAGAGGATCTAGACACGGGGACACGCAAAGTGTCCTCCTGAGGGTTCAAACAGGTCTCAAAAAGATCGATGTAGGGACGATCCCAGAGATCGCAAAGCAACTGGAACACTGCCTGTGAAGCATCCACTCGGAGGTAATGACCCTGCCCCGTTGGGACAGGGAGTCGGCTAGGATGTTCAGACGAAAGGGAATGTGACAAACCACCACCTCAACGTTGACATCCTGAGAGAGCAGTAGAAGATCCTGAGCCAATTCATACATGGGAACCGAGTGCGGGCTGCCCTGCTTCTGAATGTAAGCGACTACTGTCGAATTGTCAGACAACAGAAGGACTTGACAATTTGAAACGTGGAAGATCCACTGCCAGAAACTCAGAAGAAGAGCAAGAAGCTCCTTCTGGATGATGTAAAGAGCTGCTTGATCCTGGTCCCATACACTGTGAAGGGAAAGACCTAGAGGATTCAACGTCGCACTCCATCCGAGATCGCTGGCATCTGCCGTCAGAACACGATCGGACGTGGGCAAGTCAAACGGAACTCCTTGCATAATCCACTGAACATCCTTCCAGGAATAAGGTGACGATGCCGAGATGCTGGTAACTGAAGCACCAGATCCAGAGGATCGACATTCGGGCTCCAACGACTGAGCAGAAAGTGTTGGAGAGGTCTGACATGCAGCCAACCTTCAGGAATGAGATCCGTCACCAAACTGCAGAGACCGAGCAGTCGGAGAATACTCCGAGCTGTCGTGGACGTGGACTGGGTCAGAGTCAGGGCAAAAGCCAAGAGAATCACAGCCCTCGACTGGGGAACCCACCACAGTATTCAGCTGAGAACGTAAGTCCATCGCCAGATGACAGAACGACTGAGAAGGAACCAGGTCCGACTTCTCATTGACTCTGAACCCTAGCGACGTGAGCAAGCTCAACAGTGTGTCGACATCTGACTCCAGACGAGCAGCACTGGAGTGCCTCTGGAGGATATCGTCCAGATATGCCAAAGTAGTGACCCTGGACTGAGTGCGATGGAAGGCTATCACATGGAACATCAGTTGGGTGAAGGCTCAAGGAGCCAGGATGAGGCTGAAAGGCATGGCCTTGAACTGGTAAATTCGCCCCAGAAAAACGAACCTGAGATACTTTCGTGACGTCCAACATGAAAGTAAGCATCTCGCAGGTTGATGCTGGATGCGAATCTCCCTGGTGAATGAAGCAGCGAACCAAACTGAAAGTCTCCATGCTGAACTTGGGAGCAATGATAGACTGGTCCAGGATACTCAGATCGGTAACCGGTCAGAGTCGGCCTTCCTTCTTTGGCACCAAGAACAGGCGGGAATAAAATCCCACTGGATGAATGTTCTTGACAATCTTGATTGCCCCTTTTGACAGGACATTGTCTATCTCTGTGATCAAAATTTCCCGTGAAACGTCTGAAGGAACATGGGTTGGAAGAGGCACTATCGACAGGGTGGGGTGCCCCCAAAAGGATATCTGCAGACCGGACTGAACAACACCTAACACCCAAGGAACGGATGTGACTGTGGCCCAACGGTCTGCAAACTCTGATATCCTTCCTCCAACCTGGGACGAATTGAGGTGAGGACCTTCATTTCGAGCCCCGGCGCGGCCAGTGAGAGGAGAAACCACCTCCTCTGCTAGATGAAGGTCCTGAGACCTCCCTCTGGACTGCCGACGCTTACCCTTACCATGTGAGCAAGAGGAAGAAGTGGAAGCAGGAGAATCAGCCCTTGGCTTTACAGAGTAAGCAGAAGTGCATTTGTTAAGCTTGGAACAGCCCCAGCCTCCAACAGAAGGTCTCCATGCTGAACTTGGGAGCAATGAGAGACTGTTGAAGCAGCAGCTGATGTTTGGAATGATGCAGGACGTCGTCCCGGACAGTCGCCACGGAATCATCGAAAAGTCGTGGACCCACCAAAGAAGCAGATCAAAGAGCAGCTCTGCCCTTGGGAAGAGAACGGTTGTGTCGAACACAACGTCCCGGCGAACTAATTCCAAATTAGCCATGTTACCGGCATATGTGTGAGTAAGATGCATGAGCGCTTTAGAGATCACAAGCAAAGAGCCTGCATGTCATCAAACTTATCTGGAGGCAGATAAGCAGGCTAAAGCAGCCAAGGCAGAGATGACATGATCCGAGAGAGGAAGCATGCTTAGCATCTCTCTGGATAAGCCCAACATGGACTCCAAAGTTGTCATAGGAATGACGACTGACTTGGGCTTGGAAAGCCCGAGGGAGGTGGAGTCCTGATCCAAGACCGCCAAAGTCTGGCAGACCAACGGATTGGCGGAATCATAGGAACGATAATGCACAGGAGGCAAAAAGTTATCGGCCTAGAGAAGAATGAAGTCTTCATAGCCTTGGAACTCAGCTTTGAGTCCAATGCTGTAAAAGCTTCAACCACGTGTACCGACTGGTACGGTTGAAGGTACCCAGAAGCAGGTTGCTCCACAGGCTACAGGCATGCAACCGATAATCATGGCCTGGCTAAAACCTCCGGATGGTCTGGCGGTTTGAGTTCCTGAAGGAACTCAAACACGAAGTCAAGAGCCGCACCCAAGTCAGAAGACTGATGGCTCTCAACGTCAGGTGTGTCTGACCCATCGCCTGAGTCAGAAGACACATAGCCCATGTCAGGCATACCAGCAGATGCCTCCCATGGTGTAGGAACACTAGGAGGATCAGAAAGCGACCTGCTTCCAATCCTGGGAGGCACCGCCCCAGAAGGTGCCTGGAAGCCACTTGGGAAGAACCTGCGTGAGCAAGGAGAGGGCCTCCATAAGCTCACGATCCATATCAGCCGGTTCGACGTGGAACTACCCGGCGAAGTGGCTTCGCATCTCACCATCTAAACCAGCAAAGGGTCACAATCCTCTACAACACCTGACGTGGGGCAACGGGTGGCAGACGAAACATCTGAATACAGATGCTTATAGGGGTAAGAAATCCCCCCGAGGATCTGAAGTGCAGGAACTCAGGAGAGTCGCCTCAGACCTCTGTGGGACAGAAGGTCCAGGCTGCACAAAATGCGCCAGTCCCACAAAACTGGCAGAAGGACCAGCGTGCGTGGACAGAAGCACAACACGGTGACCCCGCCATGGGCATCTGAATCCAAGTCAAAACCTGCTGGGCTCGATAGCTGAGAGACCACAGCAGAGGGGTTGGCTGGCAACCACTTCTGACTTCGCGGAGTTGAAGCCAGGGAAGGTTGAGGCCGATTTCTCATGTCCAATGAAGCAAAAATCCCCTGCAGGGATAAGCCAAGGCCGGCTGAAACGGAGACCGATAACATCACCGACGGAGCAGCAGAAGGAGCGGATACATCAGTAGCTGTTGACAAAGCAGGAAAAGCAGAGAGAGCAACTGAGATCAGCTCCAAATGAGGAGTCACAACCCTGGAGGGGGACAGTAGTCCCGGAACCAGGTATCTCTTCGCCAGAAGTCAGCAGCAACCGCGGTATCCACACCAGAAAAAGACTGCAAAACCACCACCGAGGGGGTAGAACTCTCTCCAGACAGTCAGTTCGGGAGGCCCCGAATGACTGCATCCCCCTTCCCACAGATGCTGGAGGAAACAGCACATGCCCAAACTACACAATAGACTGAAGCCCAAAAGGTGGAAGACCAAAAGGCCAAAAATGGAACTGGCAGAAATTCTATCCTCAACAGAGGGGAGAAAAGCTGCCACAACAGCCCCCAGTTGACACCTAACTCAGATAAACGCAGAACCCACAGGGTTTATCACTAAAAACACAATCAAGAGAATATGTGTGCCTGGATAGTGAAGAAACGGCTATGAATCCAAAATTCAGAACAGGAACATTGTCAACATCGAGTCAAAAGGTATCACTGTTGATGAGTAAAATGATCCGCATCTTGACACTTTTCTTTCCCAAATCGCTTCGGAAAGAAGAAAATAGAGAGTATTTTACCGAGTTTGGGACTTCCACTGTAATGCAAGCCTGTTGTACACAATTGTAAAATAGGTTGATAAGAAATTCATACAGTTGTGAGAAACCTGGAAATAGACATTATCAGTTCTTTTGAGAATTTAATTTTTAGAACAGACAAATCTTTTAACTGAATAGCCACTTTGCCAGTGAAAAATATTCAGTTAAGACTATTCAATTAACAGATATTTAGTTGTTCCTTCTGTGTTTCAGTGATAAATTATCTATTCTATTACATACTGTTTGACAGAGCCTGAAGAGTAAATTTAGTCATTCCCTTGTGTTTCAGAGATAAACTATTTTATTACATTTGTTTGACAAAGTTCAAAGAGTTTTGTCAAACAAGATATAATCGGTCAGATGCTTATAGGTCAAAAATGTTTATAAACATGGTGAATTATGTGGTTATGTGTTGAAATATCACCATATTTTTTATTCAATGAACAGGAATTTGCGTGTGACCTAATTGAAATGAACAGGTCAAATTTATACTAAAGGTACTGAAAATTATGGTAAATGGATTGGTGTTTCAAAATTGAAATACAACTGTGACCTTGACCTTGGGATGCTGAATTTGAATGTGGTGTGTGACAGACTGTCCACCGATAATATATATACATGTGTAATAAGTATCATCAATTTATGTCATATAGTGAAGTTGTGGTCAGGACAAGAAATGTCACTAAGAAATGACATTATAAGTTATGGGGCTTTCAGTGGGCGGATTTGGTGTGATGTAAGGCAAAGTGAGATCAATATTAGGCGAGGCCTTCAGCCTCGCCTAATATTGATCTTGCTGAGCCTTATATCACACCATATCCGCCCACTGAAAGCCCCATAACATATTTAATATGCCAGTCCTTTGAAAGCGACACAACCATAAGTGTACCCAGATTCCTAGCGCAAATGTTTTGTTATCACTATCAGGGAATTTCCCGGTTTTACGTCATGTGAAAGTCATGCTAGTAGCAGGCACTGAAACAATGGAGTTTTCTTCTCAATAAACAAGAATTTATATTAACAATTCACCACTTTAATTCAGAGTTAAGTACTGGAAAGATAAAACAACTGGAGCAAATGGATTAACAATTCTTTCAAGAAGGTAAGTGGGAACAGTTTCATTCATCATTCGCCTCAGACAGTGCCAGTTGGCTTCTATACATGTCTTTTTGGTGGTTTATTTATTGTATTTATTTACATTTGTTTATTAAAATTTCTCAAGGACTGGAAGAAACATACTATAGTTGTACGTTGCTCAACAGACACACACGTGAAATTATTTGTTGTTCGTTGAATATGCAAAATTGGGAAAAACATCGAAACGAATGTTGGATGTCAAAAACAAATGTTTGTTTGTTGGTGGTTAACGTCACATATTTATGCACCATGGCTAATAGTGACACAACATGGAGATGAAGTCAAGTTTAGTCAATCGTTGATCTACATGTTGCCCATTTTAGAGGACTTTCACCCCAAGCATTGGTGACTGGGTCCTATTTTACTAGTAAAGCGGAACTGGTTTACCACAGTAAACAAGTGCTGCTTACTTCCCGGGGTTCCCACGGGGAGTCAAAAACAAAATGTCGGAATAGACCATATATAAGTTCTATATATGGTCAGCTCGATGCTACACAGTTTCATATACGGTCATTAGATATTGAAGCTGATTGGTCAATAACAATTACTGGCATAATAATAACATTTGATGCATAATAATGACCTTGACCATAGGTTATTGAATGTAAATTTGGTGCATGACATACTGTCTACTGATGACATATGTGTAAGAAGTTTCATCAGTTTAGTTCATATAGTGAAATTGTGGTCTGGACAAGAAATGTCACTACGAAATAATAATATTATTAACATTTGACACAAAACTGGGTCCTTGACCTTCTGGTATTGAATGTAAATGTGGTGTAAGACAAACCATCTACTAATGATATATATGCGTAAGAAGTTCCTGGTTGTCATAAGTAAGAAAATTATGGTCCAAACAAACTAAATGTTGACATCATATAAATGATGGATGGACAACAGCAACTCTGTAACAGAAAAGCTCAGTTGACACCAGATGTAGTGTTATTGCTGATAGACAACTAGAATAAGGCAATAAAAGGTTTGGAAAGAAATAAAAACACTCACTGCACTCGACTTCTACTTGATTTGGATTTTTCTTCCAGACAACCAATCTTCACATCATCTGAAATGTTGCCCTCATTAAGACTACTGAGCAAATCGTTAAAAGCATCTTGATGTTCAATCCATTTATCAGCAAGTTTATTACTGCACCCTACTCCTGCAACAAAAAATAACTCCAGTTGACATCAGCTTACAAATGCTAAAGAGACACTCTAAACTGAATGAATGCAACTACCGGTACGTATTTAAATCATTATTATTACATTACCTTCCCAGGAAAGGATTAAACCGCTTGCCCTTAGGAACTTTAGTTAACTGGTTGCGTGCTAGAAGCCCCTATCGGGGCTTTCAAAAAGATGAGGGAACAGGAGCAAAAGCCAATAATTTCCTTGCTCTTGTTTCATATTCAGTCAAATTCAAAGAATATTTTGTTTATATTAATTTGTTTTATTAGAAATTACTGGAGAGTGCCTATGGACACTCTCCAATAATTTGTAATAAAACAAATTTTGATGAACAAATTCATACCATCCAAAAATAATCTAGCCCTCAACCAGTTAAGAGAGCCCATTTTATAGTGTTCAACCGATTATCAAAAATCTAAATTTTATAGTAAATTTCCTTTCTTATTATACCTACCACAATTATTTACTACAGGCTTGCACTACAGTGGAAGACCCTAACTCGGATAAAATACTCTCTATTTTTGTCTTTCCCAAGCAATTTGGGAAAGAAAAGTGGTGCAAAAGCACCAAGAAACAAGAGGCCCCACGGGGCCTGAAGCGCTCATCTTGTACAGAACACAATTTAAACAGAGTCCAAGAATGAGTCTACATTAAGCAAGCCATCTCCATAGGCTACACTGTCAATCCTTGAGTCCCTCAGGAGTGACAAAAATAATCTAGGCATCATGCCTTTTCTTCAGTTGATCATAAGTAAAATGTAGAGCTCCCCTATGAAGCCCCTTGATACAACCTATGTGGATTAATCTTAGTACCTCTAGAGGGTACTGAATACAAAATTTTTAATTCTTCAGCAAAATGGCCAATTCCGGCTCCCATAGAGAGCCCAAATATTAACCCAGGCTCTTGATTTGAACACAGTTAAATCTGACTTCCCTAGAGATGTTGTGTACCGAATATGAAAGCATTCTGACCGTTGGATCTGAAGAAGAGAAATTGTAAAGAAATTTCTTCGAATTGCACTAAGTTCAAATTTGGGCTACCATAGCGAGCCCAAATATTGACCTATGGATCAGATTTGAACAACCTGGAATCTGACCCCCCTAGAGATGTTGTATACCAAATATAAAAGCATTCCGACTGGTGGATCTGAAGAAGAAGATTTTTAAAGAAATTTTCTCATATTGCACTAAGTAAAAATTTGGGCTACCATAGTGAGCCCAAATATATATCTAGGGATCTGATTTGAACAAACTTGAATCTGACCCCCATAGAGATGTTGCATACCAAATATCAAAGCATTCTGACTGATGGATCTGAAGAAGAAGATTTTTTTAAATTACCCTCCATATTGAACAAAGATAAAATTTGGGCTTCCATAGGAAGCCCAAATATTAACCTAGGGACTTGGTTTGAACAATCTAGAATCTGACCCTCATAACAATGATGTATACCAAATATTAAAAGATTCTGACTGGTGGTTCTTAAGAAGAAGATTTTTAAAGAATATTCCCCATATTACCCTATGTTAAAACTTCGGGCTCCTGTAGAGAGCCCAAATATGAACCAATGAGCTTTATTTCAACAAACTTTTATCTGACCCCCCTATGAATGCTGTATACCAAATATCAAAAGATTCTGATGATTGGTTCTGGAGAAAAGATTTTTTTAAATTTTTGCAAATATGCTGACTCAGCATTTTTTCGATGCCCATTACAGAACACCCTAACATAACCGATGGCAATTTTTTTTAACCATTCAATTCTACTGGTCATAAGGATACTTCATACCAAATAAAAGCTCTCTGTTCCGTGGGGTTTGGGAAATATGGGCGTTTGAAAATATTTCTATTTTTAGCTCCCAGGGTTCCCATGGGGATGCGGGAATTGTTTTTTTTGCATGGGTCAAGTACTTATGACCCAATACTACCACAAACCAAATTTGGTTCATACCGGACCATCGGTTCAGAAAATAGAAATTTTGGGCGGGGCCAAAAATCTTACCCCTCCTATTACAAAGCCAAATATTACTTCACGAACTTCGTTTGAACAAACTTGATTCTACACCTCATATGGAAGCTCCATAGCAAATATCAAGTCATTGTACACACTGGTTCTTGAGAAGAAGATTTTAAAAATATTTTGGAGCATTTTCCCCCACTCCCTCCCTATGGGGCTGGGCATGCTGAGTTGAACAAAAATGAAATGCCCCTTTGGGACCATCACTCACACAAACTTTCACTTGAATTGGCCCAGTGGCTTTGGAGGAGAAGACCAAAACATGGTGTTGACGGACGACGGACGGGAAGCGATGAGATTAGCTCAGCTTGACTTTGTCAAGATGAGCTAAAAATAAGCCAAAACTGCTTCGAGTGCAACCGGCGCAGACCCAGTACGGGACGCTCTCTCCCAAGTACAACTCCACGACTTCCGTTGCCAGTGCGCATATATCGTCGCTAAAGACTCATTCTTTTTGAATCCGTCAACGTTAGAGTTATGTGATCAGCGGGGAGGAAAGATTCTTTACCCGTAAAGAAGACGGGAGGGCCTCCATGTAAACAATTGTGGTAGGTATAATAAGAAAGGAAATTTACTATAAAATTTAGATTTCTTATCAACCTACTCACAATTGTTTACTACAGGCTGAATAGACAATAGGTTGGAGGGAATCGCATAACCAACCCACACATAATCTCAGTGCACTGGAACCGTGAAGCAGAAGGAAGAGGTCCCGAGGCTTATCAACCATAACATTGCAATCATTGGTAAAGGACAATGAAAGGAGACATATGGGCCTGTGTGACACACAGACAGAAAAGGGCAGTAACAGCGCAAGCCTGAAACTGACCTTCAAGAAGCCTAATGGCTAGGGCAGACAACAGCCTGAGCAGAAGAAAGAGGACCCAAGGCAAAAAGGTCCTCCGACTGCTCCTGCAACTGGCGCAGATAAAAGGTGGAGAAAGTAGAGGCATTTCTCCAGTAGGCTGCCTGCATAACATCCGACAACTTGATGGAGTTAGAATAAGCCCAAGAGGTGGATAATGCCCGCACATCGTGGGCAGAAATACGATTGGTAATACAATCGCCAGCTGCTAAACGACCGTAAGCCCTACGAATAGCAAGACAAATGGATTGAGGAGAGATCTTCTGTCGACCCGGAATAAGAGACAGAAAAAAGCGTTTCCTGCCTTTCCGTATGAAACGTGTCTGATCGAGATAAATGCGAATAGCACAGACCGGACAGAACAAAGGGCGATTACCTTCAACAGAAGGAAGAGCCCTGATACAGATAGGAGGAGGAGTAGTATCTGGTAACTGATTCTTGGCCAAAAAAGAGCAATCTGTGGTAAAAGTAACGCTGTTGGGAGAGCTCCTAAAAAAGGCTGGGTCAACCGAGAGGGCGTGAAGCTCACTAACCTGTCTGGCCGAAGCAAACGCCATCAGAAACACCATCTTATATGTGAGAAAATGCATATCCACCTGGGATAAAGGTTTGAACGCCCCCCCCCCCCCCCCCCCCCCCCCCCCCCCCGCCAAGCAAAGCAGCACCCAAGAAAGATTCCATCGTGGGGTAAGCTGCAAAGTCCGAGGCCTTTTCAAAGAAAAGTGCCGAACAAGCTTGGAGAGGTAAGGATTAGTGATGATACGACGCTTACCCACATAAGAAAAAGTCTCTGAAAGCATAGACCTGTAACCCTTGATGGTAACAGGCTGGAGACCCCGAGAATCAAACAGATATACCAGAAACTCCGCAATCTGTGAAATCGAAGGATTTGCATAATCAACAGAGTGATCAGCACACCATCGACAAAAGACCTTCCATTTAGCTGCATAAGCTAAACCAGTGGAGTGCCTCCTTGAAGAAGAAATTCACTCCACTGCTCGTCTCGAAAAACCTCTACGGAGGAGACAGGACCTGACAAAAGATATGCGTGAAGGCATAATGAAGTCGAGTCGACGTGAAACCTCCTCGGGCAACCTTGACAAAGAAGGTCGCGACGTAGCGGGAGACGTGCCGGAACCGCCGCCATCAGCGAGCGGAGCTGATTGATCCACACCCGCTGAGGCGACAGGAGAGCGATCAAAATGATTCGACAACTACAGGTTCGAATTTTGGCTAGAACCTGAGGCAGAATCGGAACAGGCGGGAAGGCGTAGCCGACTAGACCGTTCCAATCAAGTGACAGAGCATCCACGGCAAAAGCCAGAGGATCTGGACACGGGGACACGAAAGTGTCCACCTGATGGTTCCAACGAGTCACAAAGATATCGATGTGGGGATGCCCCCAGAGATCGCAAAGCGACTGGAACACTGCCCTGTGGAGCATCCACTTGGTGGAAATAACCCTGTCCTGTCGGGACAGGGAGTCAGCTAGGACGTTCAGACGACCGGGAATGTGACGAACAACCACTCCGGCGTGAACATCCTGAGTGAGCAGTAGAAGATCCCAAGCCAATTCGTACATCGGAACCGAGTGCGTGCCGCCCTGGTTCCGAACGTAAGCAACCACTGTCGAACTGTCGGACAGCAGAAGGACCTGGCGATTCGACAGGTGAGGGATCCACTGCCTGAAACTCAGAAGAAGAGCAAGAAGCTCCTTCTGGTTGATGTGTAGAGCTGCTTGATCCTGGTCCCACATCCCGTGTAGGGAAAGACCAAGAGGATCCAACGTCGCACCCCATCCGAGATCACTGGCATCTGCTGTCAGAACGCGATCGGACGTTGGTAAGTTCAATGGAACACCCTGCGTAATCCACTGAACATCTGTCCAGGGAAGAAGGTGAGGATAAAGAGATTCCGCAAACGGAAGCACCTGATCCAGATAATCTACATTCGGCCTCCAACGACTGAGCAGAAAGTGTTGGAGAGGTCTGACATGCAGCCGATCTAGAGGAATGAGATCCGTCACCGAAAAGCAGAGACCGATCAGCCGGAGAAAACTCCGAGCAGTTGCGGACGTGGACTGGGACAGAGTCAGAGCAAAAGCTGAGAGAATCACAGTCTTGGCCTGGGGAACCGCCACCAAATTGAATTGGGTGCAGAAAGCCATCCCCAGATGACAAAACGACTGAGAAGGGACCAGGTCCGACTTCTCCTCGTTGACTCTGAATCCTAGCGATGTGAGCAAGCTCAACAGAGTGGCGACATCCGACTCCAGTGAGGCAGCATTGGAATGCCTCTGGAGGATATCGTCCAGATATGCCGAAGTAGTCACCCTGGACTGTGTGCGATGGAACGCTATCACATGCGACATCAGTCTGGTGAAGGCCCAAGGAGCCAGGTTGAAACCGAAAGCCATGGCCTTGAACTGGTAAACTCGCCCCAGAAAAGCGAACCTGAGATACTTCCGTGATGCCTGATGCATCCGAACGTGGAAGTAAGCGTCTCGCAGGTCGATGCTGGCAGCGAAATCTCCCTGGTGAATTGATTGGGGGACCGACCTGAAAGTCTCCAAGCTGAACTTGGGAGCAATGATAGACTGGTTCAGGATACTCAGATCGATAAACGGTCGGAGTCGACCGTCCTTCTTCGGCACCAAGAACATGCGGGAATAGAAACCCACTTACTGAATGTTCTTGACGACCTCGATCGCCCCCTTTGCCAGGAGATTGCCAATCTCCGTGGACAAAAGTTCCCGACGTAAAACGTCTGAAGGAACTGTGGTTGGAAGAGGCACCCTTGACAGAGTGGGGTGCCGTCAGAAGGATATTCGCAGCCCGGACCGAACAACATCTAACACCCACGGATCGGATGTGATGGTGGCCCAATGGTCTGCGAACTCTGCTATCCTTCCTCCAACCTGGGACGAGTCGAGGTGAGGACCTTCATTTCGAGACACGACGGGGCCCGCGAGAGGAGAAACCACCTCCTCTACTAAATGAAGAATCCTGAGTCTTCCCTCGATTCTACCGACCTTTACCCTTACCCTTTGAGTAAGAAGTAGAGGTGGCGGCAGAAGGACCAGCCTTTTGCTTCACAGAGGAATCAGAAGGGTACTTGTTAGGCTTGGAACGGCCCTTGCCTCCCCTAGAAGGCTGATCAAGCTGACGAAACAGCAGCTGATCTTTGGAATGACGTAGGACGTCATCCTGGACCGTCGACACTGAACCTTGGAAAAGTTGCGGACCTGCCAAAGAAGCAGATCGAAAAGCAGCATGCTGCTCCTCGGGAAGGGATCGTCCTGTGTCCAGCACAGCGTCCCTTCGAACTAATTCCAGATTAGCCATGTTACAGGCATGCGTGAGTAAGATGCATAAGTGCCTTGAACAGCACATGCAAAGGAGCCTGTACCTCGTCAAACTTATCTGGAGGCAGATAAGCAGCTAAAGCTGAGACGATGTGATCTGAGAGAGAAAGCATGCCAAGCATCTCTCCAGATAAGCCCAACGTGGACTCCAGAGTCGTCATTGGAATGACGGCAGCCTTGGGCTTGGAAAGCCTGAGGGAAGTGGAGTCCTGATCCAGAACCGTCAAAGTCTGGCAGACCGACGGATTGGCGGAATCGTAGGAACGATAACGCACAGGAGGCAAAAAGGTGTCAACCCTGGTGAAGAACGGAGTCTTCAGAGCCTTGGAACTCAGCTTGGAGTCCAATGCTGAAAAAGCTTCAACCACCTGTACCGACTGGCATGGTCGGAGGTGCCCAGAAGCAGGTTGCTCCATAGGCTGTAGGCGTGCAACCGATGATCGCGGCCTGGCTGACACTGTCGGCTGTTTAGCAGGTTTGAGATCAGGCAGAAACTCGAACACAAAGTCAAGAGCTGCCTCCAAGTCCGAAGACTGCTGGCCCTCAACATCAAGCAGGTCGGACTCCTCTCCAGAGTCGGAAGACACATAGCCCATCGTGGGCAAACCAGCCGATGCCTCCCATGGTGTCGGGACACCAGGGGGATCAGAAACTGGCCTGTTTCCAATCCCGGGAGGCGGCGCCATAGGAGGCGCCTGGAAACCACTCGCTGCCTCGCTGGAAGCAACAGGAAGGCTCTTTGACAGAACCTGAGTGAGTAAGGAGAGGGTCTCCCTAAGCTCACTGTCCGAACTGGCCGGTTCGACAGGGGAGCGAACCGGCAAAGTGGCTTCACCTCTGACCCTCTTAACCAGCGAAGGGTCACGATCCTCCAAAACACCCGACGCGGGACGACAGGCGGCAGACGAAACATCTGAAGGCAGACGTGTATAGGGGTACGACACACCCCGAGGATCAATATAGCGATAACTCATGAGAGTAACCGCGGACCTCTGCGGGGCAGAAGGTCCAGGCTGCACAAAAGGCGTTGGTCCCCAAAAACTGGTCGGGTGGCCAGAATGAGTGGACAGAAATGCCACGGAGTTCATAGTGTCTCCACTAAGAACATCCGAATCCAAAGACACAACTGTGGTGCTCGACGGCGTAGAGACCACAGTGGTGGGTTCGGCCAGCAGCCCCTTCCAACTTCGCCGAGTTGAAGTTAGGGAAGGCTGCCGCCGATATCCCACATCTACAGAACCAGACATCAATGCAGTCCCCTGCAGCGAAAAGCCGAGGCCGGCTGAAACTGACGACGAAGCAGCTTGACCAGCAGTAGTAGTAGATACGTCGGGAGTCGTTGAGGCTGGTGGATTAGTGGAGAGAGCACCCCTGCTCGGCTCCGAAAGGAGGAGTCACAACGCTAGTGACAGCCTCAGATGTCGACTGGAGGGGGACCGTAGTCCCGGAACCAGGCACCTCTTCACCAGAACACTCAATGGCTCCCGCAGTATCCACCACAGGAAAAGACTGCACATCCCCCACGGAGGAGGAATAACTCTCACCAGACAAGGTCGGCTCGGGAGCCCCCGAACGACCACGTTCTCCTTTCACGCGGGTGCGGGAGGCACGGCCACGAGAACGAACGACACGGTTAACTGATGCCCAGAAAGTGGATGACCATGATCCACAGACACCACATGGCCGCTCGGCCGAACACCCATTACAGGAGCAACAAGAATAATGTAAATCGTCCACATGCTTTGGCAGCAGACATTGCCCATAACGAATTGTCCTGGGCATGATAGAGGTGAGAGGAGCAAAGAAGGTGAAATCAGAAAACAGAAGAACACCACCAAAGAAGAGAGAAAGGTGACAGAAATTAAGACCCCAGACGGTCGACCGGGAACCATACAACAGGATGACTACTCTCAAAAGAGAGAAGAAAAACTGTAGGAGCGGTACCCTGCTGACACCCAACTCTAACACAATTAGAATGAAAGTGTCAATGACACTAGTGTTGAAACGATTTGCCGACTAATCGATGTCAACGCGATTATTAAATTAGTCGATCCCTAAATCTGCTAGTCGATTAGTCGGAACATCTGCCCTAACCATACACCATCCCCTTAAATTCACCCAACATTGTTGCAAACGTCACAAGTAAACTCCCGAAATCAAAAAACAACCCACGGATATAACGCGTTTGATGTTTCCGACTGCATGAATAACAACCGTAGTTGGCCAGCTGACCAGAGATTGAATAAGACCAGGCCTGAAGAGTGCGTGAAGTAAACAGGGAAAAATATATGGGTGAGCTTATTCTCGAGGGAGCAGCCTGCAGGAAAATTAGGACCCAAAGTTGACATGAAATTAGGCCACCTACGGACATCAATTTGTTCACCAGGTACTGGTAAGTTTGAAATGTTTTACAGAAACATCAAAGAGAAATTATGGAAGAACACATACCAGTTCGTATTTGGAACAATTTGTTATCACTAAAGAACGAATTACAAAATCCATGTGCTTTTTATTTTCATTTTGTAAATACATGCGGACAAATTCCTGGAAATCTGTGAGTTTCCGGGAAATTGAAAGTGAAACTAGCTTTTCCTCGAACTGCAACTGAGTTAGGAGGAAACCCAATTAGGTCAGGTAATGATTTTCAAAGCAGACATTATGGAAATTAGTAGGCGTTTTCGATGTATGCATAATTATGGACAGATAAGAGGTTAAGTCATAATACGAGAAGTTGTGTGGGAGTGTTCGGTGTACAATTGTTGACAGGCTGATGACTGCTGTGGGCGTTAACTGTGCTTAATTTTCGACAGGGGATGTACATCACACATGCGTAAAGAGCACTTCCTTTTGTTAACATTCAATGGGATGGAACGAATAATATAAAAAAACCTGAATAATGATTTATTTTATTAAAATATCAGTGACTATATTGAGAAATGAAAGTGTCAATGACACTGTAGCTCAACTTGTCAAGACAAAGACATGTACATGTATAGTATGTGACACAGCAATGACAAACATCTAGGTAATGACCTGATAACAAAGGTACATATAAAGTATTGTAACGGTCTGTACATAAATACTGACCGTTGCCTGTAACAAATGTATAGGTAAAGTATTGTAAAGGTGGGTGACAGTCAGATGCTGAACTAGAAAAAATCTTTGAGTCCCAGAGTGGGTCTGACTGAACCCCAAAATATTTATTCTCATAGCACAGTGATAACAAAGGCACCCCAAAACACACTCGTTCCTGTCCCAAGGTGAAAACAAAAGTACTCAAGAAGTTTTGTGAAGATCAGTTCATAAATACGAGCTGTATAGAACTTGTGACAAAAAACTGATTGGACCTAATTTCGGTACAAAATGGCCACTGGCAGCCATCTTGAATTTTGGACCGTACCCAGAAACACTCATTCTCATCCCAAGGAGATAACAAAGGTACCCAAGAAGTTTTGTGAAGATCGGTTCATAAATACAGCCTCTACCCTGAGCCGTATTGACATGTGTGCTTACATTGTGTAAGTTGCACTGAATAAATCAAAGTTCATCTAATTTGCATAATTTCTGCACGAAAAAAAAACCCTTACAATATGTGATGTATTCCATGTTACTAAACATTCATACAAAAATTTATTCAAATCAGAACTTTCATACAGAAGTTCTATACAAAAGACTGATTGCACTAATTTTGGTACAAAATGGCTGCTGGTGGCCATCTTGAATTTCGGACCACACCCAAAAACACTCGCTCTCATCCAACGGTGATAACAAAAGTACCCAAGAAGTTTCGTAAAGATTGGTTCATAAATATGGCCTCTAGTCTGAGCTGTATAGAAGTTGTGTACAAAAAACTGATTAGACCTAATTTCGGTACAAAATGGCCACTGGCAGCCATCTTGAATTTTAGACCGCACCCAGAAACACTCGTTCTCGTCCCAAGGTGATAACAAAGGTACCCAAGACATTTCGTGAAGATCAGTTCATAAATACAGACTCTAGTCTGAGCCGTATTGACATGTGTACTTACTGTGAGTAAGTCGCACTGAAAAAATCAAAGTTCATCTAATTTGCATAATTTCTGCACGAGAAAAAAACCCGTATTATATGTGATGCATACCATGGTACTAAACATTTACACACAAAAATTATTCAAATCAGGGCTTTCATATGGAAGTTCTGTGCAAAAATCTGATTGCACCTAATTTTGTACAAAATGGCTGCCATCGGCCATCTTGAATTTCGGACCGGACCCAAAAACACTCGTTCTCATCCCACGGTGATACCAAAGGTACCCAAGAAGTTTCGTTAAGATCGGTTCATAAATACGGCCTCTAGCCCGAGCTGTATTGGCATTTGCACTTACAGTGCTGAAAGTAACCCCCAAAAACATCAAAATTAGTCTAATTTGCACAATTTACGTACGAGAAAAAAACCCGTATTATATGTGATGTATCCCATGGTACTAAACATTCATACAAAAAATTATTCAAATCAGAGCTTTCATATGGAAGTTCTGTACAAAAAACAGATTTCTGCATCGTCGGTACAAAATGGCAGCTGGCAGCCATCTTGAATTTCGGACCGCACCCAAAAACACTCGTTCTCGTCCCACGGTCATAACAAAGGTACCCAAGAAGTTTCGTAAAGATCGGTTCATAAATACGGCCTCTAGCCCGAGCCATAGCAGCTTGGCACTTACAGCTCTGAAAGTAACACTAAATAAATCAAAGTCAGTCTAATTTGCATAATTTACGCACGAGAAAAAAACCCGTATTATATGTGATGTATCCCATGGTACTAAACATTTATACAAAACTTTATTCAAATCAGAACTTTCATACAGAAGTTCTGTACAAAAAACTGATTTTTGCATCATCGGTACAAAATGGCCACTGGCAGCCATCTTGAATTTCGGACCACACCTAAAAACACTCGTTCCCATCCCAGGGTCATAACAAAGGTACACAAGAAGTTTCGTAAAGATCGGTTCATAAATACGACCTCTAGCCCGAGCCATAGCCAATTGTTGACGTACGGACAGACGGCCAGACGGACAGACGGACGGACGGACAGACGGACGACGGACGACGGGCCATGACAATAGCTCAAATTTGACTTCGTCAAAGTTGAGCTAAAAATGATTTTAAACAGAAGCTACCAACATTAATTCTCTCTCGAAACTGAAAGAGGTTTTGAGGACTTTGAAAGCATCACTTGCCATTGTTTCATTGCAAGTATTACTGTTAGTTTTAACCAGGGAAGAACGGCAGTACACGTGTTTGATAACAATAACATGGGGGCTTCGACTAGTCTATTAGTAATCGATTACTGCTGGCGACTAGTCGATTCCTGAAAATCACTAATCGTTTCAACACTAAATGACACTGTAGCTCAACTTGTCAAGACAAAGACATGTACATGTATAGTATGTGACACAGCAATGACAAACATCTAGGTAATGACCTGATAACAAAGATACATATAAAGTATTGTAACGGTCTGTACATAAATACTGACCGTTGCCTGTAACAAATGTATAGGTAAAGTATTGTACAGGTGGGTGACAGTTAGATGCTAAACTAGAAAAAAATCTTTGAGTCCCAGAGTGGGTCTGACTGAACCCCAAAATATTTGTTCTCATAGCACAGTGATAACAAAGGCACCCCAAAACACACTCATTCCTGTCCCAAGGTGAAAACAAAGGTACCCAAGAAGTTTCGTGAAGATCAGTTCACAAATATGAGCTGTGTAGAAGTTGTGACAAAAAACTGATTGGACCTAATTTCGGTACAAAATGGCCACTGGCAGCCATCTTGAATTTTGGACCGCACCCAGAAACACTCGTTGTCGTCCCAAGGTGATAACAGTGGTACCCAAGAAGTTTTGTGAAGATCGGTTCATAAATACCTCCTCTAGCCCGAGCCGTATTGACATGTGCACTTACAGTATAAGTAGCACTGAATAAATCAAAGTTCATGTAATTTGCATAATTTCTGCACGAGAAAAAAACCTGTACTATATGTGATGTATTCCATGTAACTAAACATTCATACAAAAATTTATTCAAATCAGAACTTTCATACAGAAGTTCTGTACAAAAGACTGATTGCACTAATTTTGGTACAAAATGGCTGCTGGTGGCCATCTTGAATTTCGGACCACACCCAAAAACACTCGTTCTCATCCACGGTGATAACAAAGGTACCCAAGAAGTTTCGTAAAGATCGGTTAATAAATACGGCCTCTAGCCTGAGCCGTATAGAAGTTGTGTACAAAAAACTGATTAGACCTAATTTCGGTACAAAATGGCCGCTGGCAGCCATCTTGAATTTTGGACCGCACCCAGAAACATTCCTTCTCGTCCCAAGGTGATAACAAAGGTACCCAAGACGTTTCGTGAAGATCGGTTCATAAATACAGACTCTAGCCCAAGCCGTATTGACATGTGTACTTACTGTGTGTAAGTAGCACTGAAAAAATCAAAGTTCATCTAATTTACATAATTTTTGCACGAGAAAAAAACCCAGATTATATGTGATGTATCCCATGGTACTAAACATTCATACAAAAAATTATTCAAATCAGAGCTTTCATATGGAAGTTCTGTACAAAAAACTGATTTTTGCATCATCGGTACAAAATGGTGGCTGGCAGCCATCTTGAATTTCGGACCGCACCCAAAAACACTCGTTCTCGTCCCACGGTCATAACAAAGGTGCCCAAGAAGTTTTGTAAAGATCGGTTCATAAATACGGCCTCTAGCCCGAGCCATAGCAGCATGGCATTTACAGCTCTGAAAGTAACACTAAATAAATCAAAGTCAGTCTAATTTGCCTAAATTACGCACGAGAAAAAAACCCGTATTATATGTGATGTATCCCATGGTACTAAACATTTATACAAAACTTTATTCAAATCAGAACTTTCATACAGAAGTTCTGTACAAAAAACTGATTTTTGCATCATCGGTACAAAATGGCCGCTGGCAGCCATCTTGAATTTCGGACCACACCTAAAAACACTCGTTCCCGTCCCAGGGTCATAACAAAGGTACACAAGAAGTTTCGTAAAGATCGGTTCATAAATACGACCTCTAGCCCGAGCCATAGCCAATTGTTGACGTATGGACAGACGGAAGGACGGACAGACAGACAGACGGACGACGGGCCATGACAATAGCTCAAAATTGACTTGGTCAAAGTTGAGCTAAAAATTAGCAAATTAAGCATTGACAATAATTGTGAAAAAATTTAAGTCCGAACTGCATGGCACACGAAATTCGCGCGCGACTCAAGAGAGAACAAATACAAGAGGCCCCAAGCCTAAATTTATATCAACCCAGAGAATTGATTTCAACAAGTTGCATCTGCTCCTCCTAAGAAAAGCTTATACCAAATATCCAAAGATTCTGACCAGTGGATCTAAAAAAAAAAAGAAGATTTTTAAAGAATATTCCTCATATTGAACTAAGTTATAATTCAGGCTCCCACAGGGAGCCCATATATGAACCCAGGGACTTGGCTTTAACAAACTTGAATCTCACCCCCCTAAGGATGCTGCACACCAAATATCAAAACATTCCGACTGCTGGATCTGAAGAAGAAGATTTTTAAAGAAAATTCCTCATTTTGAACTAAGTTACAATTCGAGCTCCCACAAATATAAAAAGATTCTAAAGCTGGATCTGGGGAAGAAGATTTTTTAAGAAATTTGCCTGAAATGCACTAAGTTCGAATTTGAGCTTCTATAGTGAGCCCAAATATGAATCTAGGGAGCCGATTTGAACAAATTTGCATCAGATCCATCCCACAATGTTGCATACCAAATATTAAAAGATTCTGCCTGCTGGATCTGGAGAAGAAGATTTTTTTAAGAAATTTGCCTGAAATGCACGAAGTTCAAATTTGGGATCCTATACTGAGCCCAAATATAAACCCAGGGGGCCGATTTGAACAAACTTGAACCAGATCCACCCCACAATGTTGCTTACCAAATATGAAAAGATTCTGCCTGCTGGATCTGGAGAAGAAGATTTTTTAAGAAATTTGCCTGAAATGCACTAAGTTCGAATTCGAGCTTCTATAGTCAGGCCTGGCATTCTGAAAAATGCAGGAGGGCGAAAAATCGCTCTCCTCAATCAGCTTAGGAGAGCAATTAGCTTTACACAGCATTTTAAGTATCCAGCTGAACAAACTCATTGAAACTGAAACCAACAGACTACATCAGTGATTTTATTAACTTTACTAAGGTAAAGCGAAAACTCTTAGACATCTGGATGTCTCACTCAACAACCGAACACACACTTGACAAGACCTGTGTGTGTACCCAGACCTGTTGTCCTTGAAAGTCATACGCCTACCACTACCACCTTCAACCCCCCATGGGGGGTTGAAGGTGGTAGTGGTAGGCATATGACTTTCTTGGACAACAGGTCTGCTTGAATCTACAGCCACATCCTGGTGCAAGATCTTCAAGTGACAGGATAGCAGTAATGGTAGTATATTATAGTGTCAATATTCCTTGAATAATTACCCCTCAAACTGTGATGTCAGTTGTTGAACTTGAAATTGACAGAAAAAAAAATATTGCTGTGACCCATTTTGCTTCAAATGATTGCAACTGTATTTGGGTATGGTTGCAGCCATTACCTTTTACCACTAAACCACTTTCAAAATGAAATTACGTGATGTTATGTGACTTCGAAGTTAAATTACATTTTTGCTTTACAACAAAAATTTAATGTGAGCATAATACATGTAATCTCAATCATCCCAGACCAAAATATTTAGGAGGGCAATTTTTCGCTCTCCTTAATTCTTTCAGGAGGGCAGTAAGGAGAGCTAAAAAATCGCTCTCCTGAAATTGCCAAGCCTGTATAGTGACCCCAAATATGAATCTAGGAAGCCGATTTGAACAAACTTGAATCAGATCCACCCCACAATGTTGCATACCAAATATCAAAAGATTCTGCCTTCTGGATCTGGAGAAGAAGATTTTTTAATAAATTTGCCCGAAATGCACTAAGTCCGAATTCGGGCTTCTATAGTAAGCCCAAATATGAATCCAGGGAGCCGATTTGAACAAACTTGAATCAGATCCACCCCGCAATGTTGCATACCAAATATGAAAAGATTCTGCCTGCTGGATCTGGAGAAGAAGATTTTTGAAGAATTTGCCCGAAATGCACTAAATTCGAATTCGAGCTTCTATAGTGAGCCCAAATATGAATCCAGGGGGGGGGGGGGGGGGGGGGGGGGGGGGGGGGGGATTTGAACAAACTTGAATCAGATCCACCCCCGCAATGTTGCATACCAAATATGAAAAGATTCTGCCTGCTGGATCTGGAGAAGAAGATTTTTTAAGAAATTTGCCTGAAATGCACTAAGTTCGAATTCGACCTTCTATAGTGAGCACAAATATGAATCTAGGAAGCCGATTTGAACAAACTTGAATCAGATCCACCCCACAATGTTGCATACCACATATCAAAAGATTCTGCCTGCTGGATCTGGAGATGAAGATTTTTTAAGAAATTTGCCTGAAATGCACTAAGTTCGAATTTGAGCTTCTATAGTGAGCCCAAATATGAATCTAGGGAGCCGATTTGAACAAATTTGCATCAGATCCATCCCACAATGTTGCATACCAAATATCAAAAGATTCTGCCTACTGGATCTGGAGAAGATGAGTTTTTAAGAAATTTGCCTGAAATGCACTAAGTTCAAATTTGGGCTCCTATACTGAGCCCAAATATAAACCCAGGGGGCCGATTTGAACAAACTTGAATCAGATACACCCCACAATGTTGCTTATCAAATATGAAAAGATTCTGCCTGCTGGATCTGGAGAAGAAGATTTTTTAAGAAATTTGCCTGAAATGCACTAAGTTCGAATTCGAGCTTCTATAGTGAGCCCAAATATAAATCTAGGAAGCCGATTTGAACAAACTTGAATCAGATCCACCCCACAATGTTGCTTACCAAATATCAAAAGATTCTGCCTGCTGGATCTGGTGAAGAAGATTTTTTAAGAAATTTGCCTGAAATGCACTAAGTTCGAATTCGAGCTTCTATAGTGAGCCCAAATATGAATCTAGGAAGCCGATTTGAACAAACTTGAATCAGATCCACCCCACAATGTTGCTTACCAAATATCAAAAGATTCTGCCTGCTGGATCTGGAGAAGATTTTTTAATAAATTTGCTTGAAATGCACTAAGTTCGAATTCGGGCTTCTATAGTAATCCCAAATATGAATCCAGGGGGCCGATTTGAACAAACTTGAATCACATCCACCCCGCAATGTTGCATACCAAATATGAAAAGATTCTGCCTGCTGGATCTGGAGAAGAAGATTTTTTAAGAAATTTGCCTGAAATGCACTAAGTTCGAATTCGAGCTCCTATAGTGAGCCCAAATATGAATCTAGGGAGCCGATTTGAACAAACTTGAATCAGATCCACCCCACAATGTTGCTTACCAAATATGAAAAGATTCTGCCTGCTGGATCTGGAGAAGAAGATTTTTTAAGAAATTTGCCTAAAATGCACTAAGTTCAAATTCGAGCTTCTATAGTGAGCCCAAATATTAATCTAGGAAGCCGATTTGAACAAACTTGAATCAGATCCACCCCACAATGTTGCTTACCAAATATGAAAAGATTCTGCCTGCTGGATCTGGAGAAGAAGATTTTTTAATAAATTTGCTTGAAATGCACTAAGTTCGAATTCGGGCTTCTATAGTAAGCCCAAATATGAATCCAGGGGGCCGATTTGAACAAACTTGAATCACATCCACCCCGCAATGTTGCATACCAAATATGAAAAGATTCTGCCTGCTGGATCTGGAGAAGAAGATTTTTTAATGTTTTTCCCATTGCCTACAGTGTTAAAAAGTGCTGACTCAGCACTTTTTCTAAGTCCTGAAAAAAGGACCTTGTGATCAAACCGATAGGGATTTTTTTTAACCATTCTATTCTACTGGATAAAAGTAAGCTTTATACAAATAAGAAATCTCTGTGCCGTGTAGTTTTGGAGATATGGCAGTTTTAAGGTTTTTCCTATTTTTAGCTCCCGAGGTTCCCACGGGGCAATGAGAAAATTTTTTTTTGCATCAATCAACTACTTATGACCCATTATCATCAAATTTGGTTCAAATTGACCTCACGGTTCAGAAAATAGAAATTTTAGGCATGGCCAAAATTTTTGCCCCTCCCATAACGAAGGCGGATAATGCCCGACAAACTTCTCTTGAACAAACTTGATTCTAAACCTCAAAAGGACTCTGTATACCACATATCAAGTCTCTGCTACTGGTGGTTCATTAGAAGAAGATTTTCAAAAAATTTGGTCATTTTTTCCCCACACCTCTGCTCAATATGAGCCGAAACCTAATTTGGATAAAAATCAAAATGCCCCTATATAACCACCACTTACATGAAATTTAATTAAAATGTGGCCACTGGTTTAGGAGAAAGAGGCTCAAACACCACCTTCACGCAGGATGACGGACGACAGACGACGGACGGCGGACGAAGAGTGATAAGAAAAGCTCACCCTGACTTTCAGTCAGGTGAGCTAAAAATACATTAAGGATATATAATATTGAAGAGAATATAATAAAAACTGTTCCTGAGAATACAAAGGATACTCTGATACACTATGAATCAGGAATCATCAAACAACGAGCTGGATAAACACTGATAAGCGTGCAGAACATCTCGACACAAGGCGGATGACAAAAAGAATGAGTCTTTAGCGACGGTATATGCGCAATGGCAATGGAAGTTGTGGAGTTGTACTTGGGAGAGAGCGTCCCATACTGGGTCTGCACCGGTTGCACTCGACCCAGTTTTGGCTTATTTTTTCTTAGTGCTTTTGCACCACTTTTCTTTCCCAAATTGCTTGGGAAAGACAAAAATAGAGAGTATTTTATCCGAGTTAGGGACTTCCACTGTAGTGCAAGCCTGTAGTAAACAATTGTGAGTAGGTTGATAAGAAATGGCCGCTGACTGATTACCAGTTATTTGAGCACACACTCTGCCGATTCCAATGCCAACTCATATTGTAATACTGTGCACTACTAGACAAGTCAAAGCTTCAGAACTACATTAAATTGAACATACTTCACAGTGTTAAACGTTGCTGACTTAGGTCACAGTAAAATAACCAGACGTGCACACTTGGGCAGTATACATGGCTCTCAGAGCCACGTGTACTGCACAAGAGCGTGACTGGTCATTTTACTGCGACCTGAGTCAATGGAGTGCAACCTTCACTTTTTCCAGTATGAACTGATGATTGTCGCAAGTACGCTCAATTGTAAGCTTTGCATGTTGTTTAATTTGTATATCCTATAAAGGGGAGTCAGGAGAAATTAAGAACATTGTGGTTGTTTCTCAACTTTATTTAATGGTATCATTGACATCATTTTACATTAACAATTGAACAGTTGCAGAAGATAATAAAATGTGGTTAACCCTTTACCCAACGTAATGGCAAAACCCGCCAGCACTATTTACAAAATTGTCATTCAATTTTCATTAGTTTTTAATTTTTTGCCTCATAAACCCAGTGGAAGCCTCGTTCCGAAATCTACAAATTGTCCATACCCCGCAGAAGACGCGTCATTCCAGTTTTACAGTGTACATGTATTATATTTTAATTTTTTATCTCCAAAATATAGCTCATGGCCCCTTATTGGAATGAGCTTGTCGAGTACCCTTCAATGTGGGGTTCATAAGCTATGTTTATGAGACAAAAAAGAAAAAAAGAAATTCAATAATTTTTTTATACTAGTCATATCAGCATATTTTCACAAAAACTCTTTTGCACAAAAATTCCACAGAAACCTGTATGACTCAACAATGGAAGATAAAAGATCTCATGCTGTGTGTGTTCACTCATGAAATAGATTGTACTTCTAAAACGGAAAGTCAATAGATAAATTCGTTACCCCATGTCTGATCACGTGGTACAGGTTTTTACCTACCCGACACCAGCCGTATCCCATGAGGCCGAAGGCCTCATGGGATACGGCTGGCTTCGGGTAGGTAAAAACCCGTACCACGTGATCAGACACGGGGTAACTAATAATATCAGATTGGACAACACTTCTGCAGGACTGTCTGTTTGAAAAAGTTAGGCGAGACATCGGTAGCTCTCCTTATCTTTTTTCCAGGCGGGCAGTGCTCTACTTGAAAAAAAACTACTCATTAATTTAATAGATAGTATTCAATTGTAAATTTAGTATCTGAGCCGATGTGACAAGGAGAGTACACACAGCAAAGCTACTATTAAAAGGGTTATGGTAATACAGTCACGGAATGCCTGTGCCTGTGGCAAATTGTCTGAAAATGAAGGAAAAAGAGCGACAATGGTCACACACACACAGCCACTATTACTTTTTTAAGCTTCTTGACAAAGTCACAATCGTGGCAAAATGACACGAGTCTGTGACAAAAAGTAAAGTTACTGGGCAAAGGGAGGTAATTTTCAATTTCTTCAATCACCTGTTTTCGGCTTTCAAAGTTTGTTTTAACAGACTGTGCATCAAAACAAGCTCTAACCAAGCCTCTCACTGATTTTATAATTCTTTTCAGTGATTTCAAACCACTTATCAATAATTACATCAAATCTGTGTGGCAGATGGATTGGAATGGAGCGACAAATAACAAGCTCCATCGCTTCCAACCAAATATTTTTTTATCACTACCAGTCAAGTAACCTATATTTATTATTTATTGGTGTTTAAGGTCACATACTTATGCACAATGGCTAATCATGACCGTGACAGTTTTGCGGGTGGAGGAAGCCAGAGTACCCACAGAGAACCACAGACCAACGACGAGCAGCTGCCAGCTCCCCAACATCGTAACTCCTCACTGCAGTGCTGCAGGGTTAGATTGGTTGAAGACATGCGCACCATTGGCATGCAGTACGCCTTAGTACATGGCATCATAGTGCCCCCATGTTGACAATCAGGGTTGTGCCTTGTCCAAGGACACAACACAGGAGTCTGAATCAAGTAACCTTTGTAGCAAAGATCATGCAGTTTTGATACAATGTCATATTGGTCATACAAGACTAACACATTCTTTTTTGTTAGATGGTAAAATGTGACCAGAATGTGTTCCTTGCCAACAGTGGACAGTGGAACACATTCTTTTACATTGCACTGAGTTTAATCATGCCAGAGGGCAGTATTTCACTTTAGGATCTCCAAGAGATTTTTTTGTTATACGAGAACACACAAGATTCTCTCATTCCATAAAGTGATGAACCCTTTTAACAAATTTTAAACTGTTTTTATTCTTTTAAATTAAACTCTTCAAGTCTCAAACTCAACAAGTTGATTTATAAGATATTCTTATTTCTTGTTTCATCACTCATTACTGTTCCTGTTTATACCATGCTGTCTTTGGCTACCATCTCTTTTGTAATTATTTCATGTTTTTATTAAATTTTTTTTACTCCATTATTGACAAGTTTACCTTCAAAGTTTTCTCGCACAATACGGCCTCAGCTGCTGATGTGGCACTAAGCACCAATAAATAAATAAATAAACGTTTTTTAACCCTTTGAACCCTAGTGGCCATTTTTCCAGCCAGGAACATGATACGTCATAATTTCATTAAATAGGATGGACGCTAAGTGCATGTGTGTGGTAGCCCAATCAATATTATCAACGTGCAGCCCCAAGGCTGCACACTGAAAATATTAATTGGTCTACCACTCAATAATGAACATGGACTCTTCCAGTTGCTGTCATTGAACTAATATGGAAGATACCACCAGGGTTCAAAGGGTTAATACAGTAAAAAGGGCAGATATTTATTGTTAGACCACAATACGCAGGTTATGGTGAAGAGAATTTCCAGGGAAAGTTCAGATTTGCTTTATGTCTATTCAATACTTTTCCTTATTGAATGACAATTTGCTGTGACACACCTCTGAACACTGCTGGCATATGCAATTCCATCACATACAGTAATGCTGTCTTTTTATAAGAACACTTAAAAGATAGAACCTAGTGCACTGTCTTTGCAATGAGAACTTTCCTAGTAAGAGAAACAAGAGCACCACGTAGCAAAACAATATACGCCCGTTTTGTATTTTTGAAGGGTTGGGGTAAGGCTGGGGGCGAGGGTGAAAACTGTTTGGACCAACCCCATATTTGAACTTGACCTGTATTTTGTTGCGATTAAACAACATACCAAGTTTGGAACCAATCGGAAAAACAAATAATAAAAGTTATCATCCGGAAACCAAATATTTGATGCATTCTATGTCCAACAGTTAGGCCATACTAAAGTTATAATCCGGAAAACACAAAATGCACAAATTCAAGAGGAATAACTCTGGAAAGGTACATGTGATTTTGGCTGATAGTGAACCTGAGCTGTGCTTTGTGGTCATAAACAAAATCTGAGAATTTGAAACAAATTAGTCAAGGCAAACTAAAGTTATCATCCGGAAACCACATAATTCACAAATTTGCAATCATTCAAGGGGAATAACTATGGAACGGTACATGCGATTATGGCCAAAGGTGAACGTGAGCTGTGCTTTGTGGTCAAAAACAAAATCTGAGAATTTGAAAAACATCGGTCAAGGCAAACTAAAGTTATCATCCGGAAACCACAAAATCCACAAATTTGCAATCATTCAAGGAGAATAACTCTGGAAAGGTATTTGCAATTGTGGTCAAAAGTGAACTTGAGCTGTATTTTGTGGTCAAAAACAAAAAACTAAAAATTTGAAATAAATCGGTCAAGGCAAACTAAAGTTATCGTCCGGAAACGAAAAGTTGGGCTAAATTCCCATAAATAAGGGCCATAACTCTACTGCAAATGGGCCACTAGAAACGGAAATCTAACCCATCCTGTATTTTGTCATACTAAATCCACATGCCAAATTTAACTCAGCTCAATCCATTACAACTAAAGTTATCGTCTGGAAACGAAATGTGTCCATGGACGGACAGACAGACAGATGGGTGGAGAGACCATTCACATAATACATCCCGTTTTTCAAACGGGTGTATAAAATAACATCTGAAAAATTTGGTGTCAATCCGTCAAGGCGTTCGGCTTTAAATGAACGGAAACCGATTTTTTTTAGAAAAATTGTTTTCAAAGGGCCATATCTCTGCAGCAGATGGACTGAGAAACACCAATATCGAACCTGACTTGTATTTTAATGCTAAAAACAACTTCTGAAAGTTTGATGTCGATCCGTCAAGGCGTTCGACTTTAAATGAATGGAAACCAATTTTTTTAGAAAAATTGTGTTTTCAAAGGGCAATAACTCTGCAGCGGATGGACTGAGGAACACCAATATCGAACTTGACCTGTATTTTATTGCTAAAAACAAATTCTGAAAGTTTGATGTCGATCCGTCAAGGAGTTCGACTTTAAATGAACGGAAACCAATTGTTTTAGAAAAATTGTGTTTTCAAAGGGCAATAACTCTGCAGCGGATGGACTGAGGAACACCAATATCGAACATGACCTGTATTTTAATGCTAAAAACAACTTCTGAAAGTTTAATGTCGATCCGTCAAGGCGTTCGACTTTAAATGAACGGAAACCAAATTGTTTACGGACAGACTGATAACAAAATACAACCGTTTTTTAAACGGGCGTATAAAAAGTTGGTTAGCTTTCTAAGTGAAGGAATGCATGCTCTGCAATGGGCTTGCTTGAGGTTTCAGCTTTTATTTCTTATTACCCTGAATCTGAGTGAAGGCTATCATAATTAAACATCACCGACGCCGCTAATACAGTTCAGTGTACAGTCATTACATGACGACTGTTGCACAAGTCTGAAAGTGTCGTTGTTAGCGATGATGGTCGCTTGTCGAGGCAAGCGATCAAATGTGCGTCTGGATGGAAAATCAGGTGGGTGGTAGCCTTTAGGGGTGACTGCCCGCCACAGAATGACAGGCCTGACTTCTGTCATCGTATGCCATTGTTTCTCCATGCATATCAGCAGTCACCTATCAGATTGAAATTCCAGCACTTTTCTAGTTCTATTTAATTTAAACTAGAGGTGTGACTGTCCCAGATGGGACTGTCCATACCCCCCCCCCACACACACACACACCACCACCACCTTAATTATTCTAAGACAAAAAAGTGGCATAACTATATCAAAAAAAAATAGTCTGATTGAAACTATAATTGCAGGTGTAAGGGTTCCCATGGTAGTGAAGATCCAAACTAAGTTTCAAAGGAATTGAGCCATAAACATCTGAGAAAGTCTCCAGACAAAATTCACGCATTCTAAGATGAAAAGGGGCATAACGCTGGCAAAAAAACATCCGATCGAAACTATAATTGATGGTCAACAGGTTCCTATGGTAATGAACATCCATACCAAGTTTCAAAGGAATCGACCCATAAATATCTGAAAAATCTTCGAACAAAATTCAAGGCAAATCAGTCATTCTAAGACAAAAGGGGGCATAACTATGGCAAAAATATCCAATCAAAACTATAATCGCAGGTGCATAGGATCCCATGGTAGTTAAAATCCGTACCAAGTTTCAAAGAAATCGACCCATAAACATCTGAGAACATATCTGGACAAAATTCATGCATTCTAAGATGAAATGGGGCATAACTCTGGTAAAAAAAAAGTCTGATCAAAACTATAATCGGAGATGCACAGGTTCCCATGGTAGTAAAACTCTGTACCAAGTTTCAAAGGAATCAACCCATAAACATCTGAAAAAATGTCCAGACAAAATTCTAGGTCTGCTATTTCAAGTTGAAAAGGGGCATAAAATAATCCAAGCGGAACTATAATCGCAGGTGCACATATTCCCATGATGGTGAACAACCATACCAAGTTTTGAGCAGATTGGTCCATAAACTACTGAGAAAATCTCAGGACAAAATTATGTCTACGACACAAATGGATGGACAAGGTGATTCCAGAATAAAAACCCCCAGGAATAAAATGAAAGAGTCAATGACTGTAGCTCAACTTGGATATGACAGGAATTAGTACTTGCTGTGACCAAGACAACTGAATAATGAATATGACAGGAATTAGTATTTGTTTTGGCCTAGTCAACAATAATAAAAGAATTACAAGGTCACTGTAATGGACTACAGATTAAGACCAATCATTGTAGATTATTATTTTTGGGTGGAAATTTTCAGTCCCAAACAAAATATTTTCAGACTAAAATTTTTTCTTCTTCTTCTTAAAATTGACCAAAATGCATCAAAACACAAAAAACTAATTTCCGGATTTTGGTCCAAAATTTTCTAAGTCCCACCCGGACCCCAAATTTTCAGTGTAAAAAAAATTTTTTTTTTTTTTGTCTTAAAATTGACCAAAACGCATAAAAAACCAAAAAACTAATTTCCAGATTTTGGTCCAAAATTTTCTAAGTCCCACCCGGACCCCTAATTTGCATAATTTATTCACGAGAAAAACTCTGTATTATATGTAATGTATCCCATGGTACTAAACATTCATACAAAAATTTATTCAAATCAGATCTTTCATTTGGAAGTACTGCGCAAAAATCTGATTGCACTTAATTTTGAACAAAATGGCTGCTAGCGGCCATCTTGAATTTCAGACTGGACCCAAAAACACTCCTTCTCGTCCCACAGTGATAACAAAGGTACCCAAGAAGTTTCGTGAAGATCGGTTCATAAATACGGCCTCTAGCCCGAGCCGTATTGGGATTTGCACTCACAGTGCTGAAAGTAACACTAAATAAATCAAAGTTAGCCTAATTTGCATAATTTACGCACAAGAAAAAAACCTGTAATATATGTAATGTATCCCATGGTACTAAACATTCATACAAAAAATTATTCAAATCAGAGCTTTCATATGGAAGTTCTGTACAAAAAACAGATTTCGGCATCGTCGGTACAAAATGGCTGCTGGCAGCCATCTGGAATTTGGGACTGCACCCAAAAATACTCGTTCTCGTCCCACGGTCATAACAAAGGTACCCAAGAAGTTTCGTAAAGATTGGTTCATAAATACGGCCTCTAGCCCGGCCATAGCAGCTTGGCACTTACAGCTCTGAAAGTAACACTAAATAAATCAAAGTTAGTCTAATTTGCATAATTTACGCACGAGAAAAAAACCTGTATTATATGTGATGTATCCCATTGTACTATACATTTATACAAAACTTTATTCAAATCAGAACTTTCATACAGAAGTTCTGTACAAAAAAATGATTTTTGAATCATCGGTACAAAATGGCCACTGGCAGCCATCTTGAATTTCGGACCACACCCAAAAACACTCGTTCCCATCCCAGGGTCATAACAAAGGTACCCAAGAAGTTTCGTAAAGATTGGTTCATAAATACGGCCTCTAGCCCGAGCCATAGCAGCTTGGCACTTACAGCTCTGAAAGTAACACTAAATAAATCAAAGTCAGTCTAATTTGCATAATTTACGCACAAGAAAAAAACCCGTATTATATGTGATGTATCCCATGGTACTAAACATTTATACAAAACTTTATTCAAATCAGAACTTTCATACAGAAGTTCTGTACAAAAAACTGATTTTTGCATCATCGGTACAAAATGGCCGCTGGCAACCATCTTGAATTTCGGACCACACCTAAAAACACTCGTTCCCGTCCCAGGGTCATAACAAAGGTACACAAGAAGTTTCGTAAAGATCGGTTCATAAATACGACCTCTAGCCCGAGCCATAGCCAATTGTTGACGTACGGACAGAAGGACAGACGGACAGATGGACAGACGGACGGATGGACAGACGGACGACGGGCCATGACAATAGCTCAAATTTGACTTCGTCAAAGTTGAGCTAAAAAACGATACTCAAATTAACATCACTTCATTGACAGAACTGCACAAATCAAAAATTAAGGTGATCAGAGAAATCGGGAATACTGCAGCTTATTTCTTTAAGTCCATTCATAAAGCTGATGACATGCTATGGTGTCGAGAACCCTTTCCAACTAGGGCTGTCAAGATTTTTGAATCAACTAATCGTTGCAAATAATCGATAATAATCGATTAATCGTACCTTGATGACTCTCCCTCTCTCTTTGAAGTCGTTAAAAATATGAAGTTCAAGTCAGGTGACCAGCTTGACCTACAGTACGTGGAGAGTGGATTGTAACTAAATCACCCGCAGAATGGAGTTATCACCCAAGCTATAACTTTCAAATTTTGTACATATCGTCAAAAAACACAAGCAATATTTCAGCCAATGGACCTCCGGGTTTAACCCGGAGGTCCAATGGCTGAAACTTTGCTGGTGCTGGTTGTGCTTTGCAACAAATTTGCAATTATTGCTTGGGTGGAATCTCCACTCTGCGGGTGATTTAATGATAATACACTCTCCACGTACTATACCTCAAGTAAACAACGAAGATGATCGTTTCGTCTGTGGAAAATGTGATTGCCTGCTGGACTCCTGGCATCGTTTCTGACATAGTTCACATCGCACATTTTATGTATTAGACCAGGTGATTAACCTATTGAGGGTGTCATTGAGGGTGTCATTGATGGTGCGTAAAACATAGTGTAAAACAATCACAAAAGACTAACAAGTAACAACGTTCTGGGTGAAGGTATTAAAAATGCATTTTAAAGATACTGAAAAACCCTGTCCAGTACGCAATACCGGAAAAAAGCTTGTACTCTCTGCTTGTTTCCTCTGCAATAACCAATGCCTCACAGATAATATATACTGGGAAATATTGTTGGTCAAGGAGAAAACAAACTAAAAGAAGTTTTGTAACTCGAAAGGTGGTTGTGTTGTAGAAACGATAACTCAAATTACTCAATTTGATGTAGTTGTCTTGCTACTCTTGCGGTTATAATTGTTCGACAGACAAATCTTGAACTGGGTTTGCAGCACTGATTTTTTAATCAGAACAGACAAAGGAACACCCCAAAAAGAGAAATCGATTAAATCACTTGTGAATCTGGATTGTCACAGGACATGTAAACATTAAGCTTAAAGTCTTCCTATTTAACATTATCTGCAAGCACGTCGGGGAAGGGGAGGGACAAGAATTTTTGCTAGAAAAAGCTGTTCTCAGAAAACCATACTTTCGGTTTCTGTATTCCTTCTCATACACCGGGGCCTTCGTTGGATTACATTTTGTAGGTGCATGGTCTGACGTCATACAAATGGGGTGGATACACTATAAGATTGATAGATATATACGGTCGCCATTTGCAGACCAAATCCAGTTGAACATGGAAAGAAGTGTTACTCTGTGTGTGTTTGTGTCAGGGGAGGGTGGGGGGGGGGGGGTAGGAATGATGTCTCTGTTTACATGATTGAGTTTAGAAATTTTAGTTAAACAAGTGAATGAACCTTATCAGTATTTCAAAGGTGAGTATTCTAACTTTCGAAGGAAGAACATGAACATCACAGACACGCTGCCGCAACTGCTGACCAGTTTTAATTATTACACTGACGGTTCAAAAGTTCAGAACATCAAACCTTTAAACGTACCTAAAAGACAAATGTTTCTAATGGCTACTTGAGGTTTAACGTTAACGTTCTTAATCCTTTACCTTTAGAAACAATAGTTTTTTCATCAAATTTTCTTTTAATTATTAAACGTCTGAAATGGGGTATAAGTTACCAATTATTCGTCAATGAAAAGTAGTAATCGATTTCACCATGACCGATCGACAATCGATTAATGGTGACAGCCCTATTTCCAACATCACAAAAGTCTAAGTACAATAAGTTTTATCATCATCATAAAATAGATCATGGTCTGGAGTTAATAAAGGAATATGGACAGCAATTTGATTATTTGTCCAAGGTCTTGTAATGCAGGTGACCAAATATTTGGTCAACATATTTCTGTTGAGGCAAATGCAACGATCAATCATCAATTTTCTGCAGACCTGAGAAATACTGGGAATATATTTGTACAAATTCGGCTGACAAAATGAATTATAGCATTAACCAGATTCTTTTGTATTGTTATGAAAAAGATATACAGAATAAACAAATACCTCGATTATCATTTTTCTTCTGTACTCTAATTACATCAGTCATCCCATCTTCATTTGCCCCAAGTCCTTTGCCCTTCTTCCATCCCATCCTCTCCATAAGTTTCTGGCCAAATTTATCATCATCTGAAATAAATCAAGTTTGAATTATCAACTCTTTGCTTGTTGCAGGCTGACTTTCAATGTTCCTACCCAGAACAGGAATTAGAACTGTTCGGTCGTGAAATTTGACCTAAGTTTTGGTTTCAGTGACAGTTTTGATAGAAGAGTTGAGGCTTGGTTCCAGTTTTTATTTCTTATTATTTAACCCCTAAGGGCCTAGAGATTTTTACACATTTTCGCTATACTTTGAAAGTCTATCTCCTGTGGCTTTGCAGTCGTTTCTAGTCAAGTCTTGGCTGCCTACATAGGCAGCCAAGACTTGCTTAGAAACAACTGACAAGGTACTGAGAAATATAAATTTTATAGTAAATTTCCTTTCTTATTATACCTACCGAAATTGTTTACTACAGGCTTGCACTACAGTGGAAGAACCTAACTCGGATAAAATACTCTCTATTTTAATCTTTCCCAAGAGATTTGGGAAAGGAAAGTGGTGTAAAAACACCACGAAAAAATAAGCCAAAACTGGGTCGAGTGCCATCGGTGCACACCCAGTATGGGACGCTCTTCCATAGTACAAATCCACGACTACCGTAAAACAGTGCGCAGTGCGTCGATTCGTCTTTCTTTTGATTCCGACAACACAGGAGTTATGTGATCAGCGGAGAGGAAGGATTCTTACCTGAATAAGAAGACGGGAGGGCCTCAATGTAAACAATTTCGGTAGGTATAATAAGAAAGGAAATTTACTTTTAAATTTATATTTCTTATCAACCTACCTCAATTGTTTACTACAGGCTGAATAGAAAAAAGGACGGAGGGAATCACATAACCAACCCACACACAACTCAATAGCATTGGAACCATGGACAGAGGAAGAGATCCCTAGGCCTATCAAACCATAGCACCACAAATATTAGAAAAGACAATGAAAGATGAGGCGTATGGTGAAGTGCGATGGACAGACAGAAAGGGCAGTAACAGCACAGAGCTGGAACTGACCCTGAAAAAGCTGAAAGGCTGGGATAGACAACAGCCTGAGCCGAAGAAAGAGGGCCCCAAGGACCTCTATCGGCTCCAGCAACTGTCGCAGATAAAAGGAGAATGTAGCATTTCTCCAGTAGGCTGCCAGTATAACATCCGTCATCCGACAACATGACGGAGTTATTAAATGAGGAAGACAATGCATGCACCTCGTGGCAGAAAAAACAATTGGTAATACAATCACCAGTAGCTAGACGAGCGGAAGTTGCTTGAATAGCAAGACAAATCCATCGAGAAATGGATGCAGGAGAGATCTGGCCTGTGAGAAAACGCATATTCATCCAGGATAAAGGCACTAATGCCCCAAGCAGAGCAGCGCCCAGGAAAGCGACCATCTTGGAGTAAACTGTAAAGTCCTAGTCCTTTTCAAGGAAATGAGCTTAACTAGCTTGGAGAGGCAAGGATGAGTGTCGAAACAATGCGGTACCACATATGAAAAAAGGTCTCCGAATACATGGACTTGTACCCATTGCTGGAGACCCCCAGAAACAAACATAAACCAAAAACTCCACAAGCGGTGTGATTGAAGGAGTGACTGAAGCAACAGAGTGATCACACACCATCGACAGAAGAACCTTCCACCTAGCCACAGAGGCTAAACCAGTGGAGTGAGTGCCTCCTTGAAGAAGAAAAGCAACTCCACTGCGTGTCTCGAAAAACCACTAAGGAGGAGACAGGACCCGATAAAAGACATGTGCGAAGGCACAATTTAGTCGGGACAACTTGAAACCTCCTTGGGCGACTTTGGCAAAGAAAGTCGTGATGTAGAAGGAGACATGCCGGAAGCGCCGCTAACAGAGAGCGGAGCAGATTGATCCACACCCACCGAGGCGACGGGTGTGATCGAAAGGATTCGATAACTGCAGGTTCATATCTGGGAGAGAACCTGAGGCAGAATCGGTACCGGCAGGAAGGCGTAGCCAACAAGACCGTCCCAAAGGAGGGCCAGAGTGTCCACGGCGAAAGCCAGAGCATCTGAACATGGGGACACGAGAGTGTCCACCTGATGATTCCAACGAGCCGCAAAAAGATCGATGGAACCCGCCATGTGGAGCATCCACTCGGTGGAAAAGAACCTGCCCCGTCGGGACAGGGTTTCGGCTAGGACGTTCAGACGACCAGAAATGTGACGAACAACCACACTGGCGTTGACATCCTGAGCGAGCAGTAGAAGGTCCCGAGCCAATTCGTACATTGGAACCGAGTGCGTGCCGCCCTGGTCCCGAATGTAAGCAACCACTGTCAAATTGTCGAACAACAGAAGGATCTGACGATTCGACAGGTGAGGGATCCACTGCCTGAAACTGAAGAGCAAATAGCTTTGCTGGCTGATGTGTAGAGATGCCCGATCCTGGTCCCACATCCCGTGAAGGGAAAGGCCAAGAGGATCCAACGTCGCACCCCATTCGAGATCGCTGACATCTGCTGTCAAAACGCGATCGGACGTGGGTAAGTCCAACAGGACACCCTGCGTGATCCACTGAACATTCGTCCAGTGGAGAAGGTGAGGATAAGAGAATCTGGTAACTGAAGCACCAGATCCAGAGAATCGACATTCGGCCTCCAATGACTGAGCAGAAAGTGTTGGAGAGGTCTGACACACAGCCGACCAAGAGGAATGAGATCCGTCACCAAACCACAGAGACCGATCAGCAGGAGAATACTCCGTGCCATCGCGGATGTGGACTGGGACAGAGTCAGAGCAAAAGCTGAGAGAATCACAGTCTTGGCCTGGGGAACCGCCACCAAATTGAATTGGGTGCAGAAAGCCATCCCCAGATGAAAAAACAACTGAGAAGGGACCAGTTTTGTTGACTCTGAATCCAAGCGACGTGAGCAAGCTCAACAGACTCCAGTAAGGCAGCATTGGAATGCCTCTGGAGGATATCATCCAGATATGCCGAAGTAGTCACCCTGGACTGTGTGCGATGGAAAGCTATCACATGCTACATCAGTCATTTGAAGGCCCAAGGAGCCAGGTTGAGGCCGAAAGGCAATGGCCTTGAACTGGTAAACTCGCCCCAGAAAAGCGAACCTGAGATACTTCTGTGATGCCCGATGAATCGGAACGTGAAAGTAAGCGTCTCGCAGGTCGAAGCTGGAAGCGAAATCTCCCTGGTGAATTGAACGGCGGACCGATCTGAAAGTCTCCATGCTGAACTTGGGAGCAATGATAGACTGGTTCAGGATACTCAGATCGATAACTGGTCGAAGTCGGCCGTCCTTCTTCGGCACCAAGAACAGGTGGGAATAGAACCTCACTGACTGAATGTTCTTGATGACCTCGATCACCACCTTTGTCAGGAGATTGTCTATCTCCGTGGACAAAAGTTCCCGGCGTAAAACGTCTGAAGGAACTGTGGTTGGAAGAGGCACCCTGGACAGAGTGGGGTGCCTTCGGAAGGATATTAGCAGCCCGGACCGAACATCTAACATCCAAGGATCGGATGTGATGGTGGCCTAATGGTCTGCGAACTCTGCTATCCTTCCTCCAACCTGGGACGAGTCGAGGTGAGGACCTTCATTTTGAGCCCCGACAAGGCCAGCGAGAGGAGAAACCACCTCCTCAACTGAATGAAGAATCCTGATACTTCCCTCTAGTCTGCCGACTCTTACCCTTACCCCTTGAGTAAAAAGTAAAAGCGGTGGCAGAAGGATCAGCCTTTTGCTTCGCAGAGGAAGCAGAAGTGTATTTGTTAGGCTTGGAACGGCCCCTGCCACCCGTAGAAGGCTGATCAAGCTGAAGAAACAGCAGCTGATCTTTGGAATGACGTAGGACGTCATCCCGGACCATCGACACGGAACCATGGAAAAGTTGCGGACCTGCCAAAGAAGCAGATCGAAGAGTAGCGCACTGCTCCTCAGGAAGGGATCGGCCTGTGTCCAGCACAGAGTCCCTTCGAACTAATTCCAGATTAGCCGTGTTACAGGCATGCGTGTGAGTAAGATGCATGAGCGCCTTGGACAGCACACACAAAGGAGCCTGTACTTCGTCAAACTTATCTGGAGGCAGATAAGCAGCTAAAGCTGAGACGACGTGATCTGAGAGAGAAAGCAAACCAAGCATCTCTCTCGATAAGCCCAACATGGACTCTAGAGTCATCATCGGAATGACGGCAGACTTGGGCTTGGAAAGCCCGAGGGAATTGGAGTCCTGACCCAAAACCGTCAAAGTCTGGCAGACTGACGGATTGGCGGAATCGTAGTAACGATAATGCACCAGAGGCAAAAAGGTGTCAACCCTGGTGAAGAACGGATCCTTCATAGCCTTGGAACTCAGCTCAGAGTCCAAGGCTGAAAATGCTTCAACCAACTGTACTGATGGGCACGGTCGAAGACGCCCAGAAGCAGGTTGCTCCATAGACTGTTGGCGCGCGACCAATGATCGCGGCCTGGCTGACACTGTCGACTGGTTAGATGGTTTGAGATCCGGAAGGAACCCAAACACGAAATCAAGAGCTGCCCCCAAGTCCGAAGACTGCTGGCTCTCGACATCAAGCATGTCTGACTCTTCCCCTGAGTCGGAAGACACATAGCCCATCGTGGGCAAACCAGCCGACGCCTCCTATGGTGTCGGAACACCAGGGGGATCAGAAAGTGACCTGTTTCCAATCCCGGGAGGCGGCGCCATAGGTGGCACCTGGAAACCACTCGCTGCCTCACTGGAAGCAACGGGAAGGCTCTTTGACAGAACCTGAGTGAGTAAGGAGAGGGCCTCCCTAAGCTCACTGCCCGTACTGGCCGGTTCGACAGGGGAATGAACTGGCAAAGTGGCTTAACCTCTGACCCTCTTAATCAGCGAAGGGTCACGATCCTCCAAAACACCCGACGCGGGACGACGAGCAGCAGACGTGTATAGGGGTACAACACACCCCGAGGATAACATAGCGGGAACTCATGAGAGTCGCCACAGACCTCTGCGGGGTAGAAGGTCCAGGCTGCACAAAAGACGTTGGTCCCCCAAAACTGGTCTTGTGGCCAGAATGAGTGGACGGAAATGCCACGGAGTTCATAGTGTCCCCTAAGAACATCCGAATCCAATAACACAACTTTGGTGTTCGACAGCGCAGAGACCACAGTAGAGGGTCCGGTCGGCAGCCACTTCCAACTTCGCCGAGTTGAAGTCAGGGAAGGCTGGGGCCGATGCCCCCCACATCTACACTCCCAGACACCGCAGCAGACCACTGCAGGTATAAAACTACTGTGCTCAATGGCTGAGAGGACACAGTAGGGGGTTCAGTCGGCAGCCACATCCGACTTCGCCGAGTTGAAGTCGGAGAAGGCTGAGGTGGATACCCCACAACCACACTACAGACACCCCTGCAGACCCTTGCAGGGGTAAGCCGAGGCCGGCTAAAAACGGTGCCCAATGACATTGTAGACGGAACAGCAGTAGCAGCAGATATGACGGAAGCTGTTGGAACTGGCGGAAAAGCGGAGAGAGCCACCTAGCTCGGCCTCCAAAGGAGGAGTCACAACCCTAGTGACAGCCTCAGATGTCGACTGGAGAGGGCGTATAGGCATCTCTTCACCATAAATCCAACAGCTCCCGCAGTATCCAACACGGTAAATAACAGCACATTCCCCACGGAAGGGGAATAACTCTCACCAGACATGGTCGATCCGGGAAGCCCCGAAACGACAGCGTTCCCCACCCCCCGCTGGGGCAGGAGGAGCTGCACATCCCCCACAGAGGGGGAGCAATTCTCACCAGACGTGGTCGAATCGGGCGATCCCGAAACGACAGCGTTCCTCACTCCCCGTGGGAGCGGGAGGAGCTGCACATCCCCCACAGATAGTAATGTACCGATGAGCAAAAAGGGTTGTAAACCGATGACCGATGATTTAAGACCATAATCAGCCGATGCCGATGCCGGTGCCGATGAATGTTTCAACCAACTGATCAAGTGTTGCTGTCGAACACCTGGGATAATAACACGGTTGCAAAACGCACGTGACAATTTACTGAAGTTAATACAAGTTACTGTCAAGTATCGAATAGTTCATAGACACTGCTCTTTGAAGTAATGGCATGCCGTTCAACTTCAAAGGGACTGGTGTAAACGAACTTCTCCAGAGTGAATGCTGGGTGATGCTGTCAGTCAGCAGGGTAACTCCAGTCGCTGAATGCACGTGCCAAGTTGCCAACTCGGCCCAACTTTCAAGCACTGAATAGAGAACTGACTCAGAACGCTCTACTTTGTCAGACGGTCAAAATCATTTTGTAAGTTGTAAAACAAATTAACAATGGCCAAAAGAAAAAAGAAGAGTCAAATTTGGGATTATTTTGCAATCAGTTCGCCATCTGATAGAAAGGCAAAATGCATTATTTGTGCAGGAATGGTCACAAGAGGTGGACAAGTCAAAGATCTTTTCCAACTACTAATATGAGATATCACTTGCGTATATTACATCAAACAGAATTTAAAGAATTAGAAATGAAAGAGAAGAAAGTCTCTGAAGCCTTGACTAGAGAATGTCAACAACAGTTAGAAGGATCTACACCCTCTACAAGTTCTGAAGCAAAGAGAGTATATCAATTGAAAATGGAAAACGTTGTTGACAAAATGACACCGTGGTCACGAACAGATCGCAGGACTATCGAAATGAACTATAAGTTCGCAGAAATGGTTGCTTTGGATTTTGAACCTTTTTCTGTAACAGAACGCATTGGTTTTCAGAGATTTTGCACGGCACTGGAACCCCGCTATAAGTTACCTTCTAGAAAACATCTGAGTGAGACTTTAGTCCCAGAAATTTACAAAAAAGTCGTTGACAGAATTAAAGAACTTATGAGGACATCTACACCCGAGCATGTGAGTTTAACTACAGACATATGGTCGTCTTCTGTTGGTAATAACTCGATGAGCCTAACAGGGCAGTGGATTGATTCGGAATTTAAACGCCACCAATGTGTCCTAAATGCTTCCTTTTTTGAGGGAAGCCATACAGCTCAAGCCATCAGCACGGAGATCCATCGAATGCTGGATGAATGGGAAATTCCAAAAGAAAACATTGTTGCAATTATTAGAGACAATGCATCGAATGCAGTGGCCGGGTGTGGTCTTTCTGGATTAGCCCACTACGGCTGTTTGTCACAGCTTACAACTCGTGATCAGTTATGGCATTGCCACACAGAGATCTGTGAATGATATGCTATCAGTCGGTCGTAAGATAGCAGGACACTTCAACCATTCACCCTTAGCTTACCATCATTTGAGAAAGTTGCAAAAGAAACATAACATTCCTGAGCATAACATCATTCAAGATGTTAAAACATGCTGGAATAGTTCATTTTATTTGTTGGAGCGTTTGACAGAACAGCGACTGGCTTTAGTTGAATTTTCTGCCGATCATAATATACCAATGCTGAATGCAAATCAGTGGAACTTGGCACAAACTCTCGTGAAAACTTTGCGTAAGTTCGAAGAGCTGACCCGTGAAGCTTCTGAAGCCTGTGCTAGTTGCTCGATGATCATCCCGTCAGTCACACTGTTAGGGCATGCTCTTGCGAAACCTGCTGATGATCAGGTCATACAAACTTTAACAGGGGAGATGCATGATTCTTTAAAACGTCGGTTCAAGGACATTGAGAAGAATAAATTGTTGGTGCTGTCAACATTTATGGACCCCAGGTTTAAAAGACTGTTTTTTGCTGAAAACGTGACCAAAGCAAACATTATCAAGAGGATGGAAGAGGAGACTCCACAGAAAAGCATCAACAAGACAACTGGAATTCATACAGATGACGCGAGTAGTAGAGCTCAGAAGGTGCATCAAGCAGTGAGACTGCTCTAACTGTTGCCCCGACAAATCGGGATCTGACAGGTCAATAGAATCAACAAAAAGCAAACGCCTTCTGGATGAAGACTATGAACAAATCTTAACCGAAAAAGGTGCCTTTGTTCGTTCTGCGAATGAATTATCTCTTGCAGAGGAGGTTGGAATCTACAGTTCCGAACCACTGATTGGCCGAAATGCAAACCCACTTGAATGGTGGCATGTGAACAAGTGTAGATTTGTTAAAATGGTCAACATTGCGAGAAAGTTCCTGAGTGTGCCTCCGTCGAGTGTCGCCAGTGAACATTTATTCTCTGAAGCAGGGGAAATATATGACGAAAAACGGAACCGATTATCTCCACACAAAGTTGAAATGCTGCTGTTGATTCGGGAAATCTCCCTCTGCTCAATCTTGAATATTAAATTCGATGCACGTTTTCTGATTTTCATCTGGAGTTTTGGTTAGACTTACCGACTTATTGACTATAGTGGTGTGATCTAAACTTGACTAGTCCAAAACTAGTAACAATCCATTCAACAAACTAGTCTTTTTGGTACATACTACATAGTACAACACAGTGAACAATGCTGGGAAACACAAAGTCTAGAAGTTTTGTGTCATTTTTTGGACCAAATGTCGCAGACATTTGATCCAAAAAATGACACAAAAGTACCCGGCCAGTCATTTCCATAACCTCCCCCCCCCCCCCCCACACTGCAACTGCCCATCCAAATACTTATCACTTGGCACCTGCTGCTCTGCAATTTAATTTTGTTTAGTTTTCATAACTTTTCAACAACATGGAGATACCATCATTCCAGTCAGTGTGTTGGGTGGTGCAGCTCCTTCTGCTAAATAGTTCAATTTTAATTTCATTTCAAGAATCTGTGTTTACCTTTATGATGCAGGAACAAAAAATCGGGTAATGACGTGAATAACTATTTTTTTTATTTTGTGCTTCAAAAACATGGCTTATATATTATAAGCCATGTTTTTGAAGCACAAGATTAAAAAAAATAGGCCGATGAAATCGTCAGATGTGTACCCATACGCGCAACTATTAGAAAGCTGTATGACGGAGGGCCACCACGGATGCCGACATTATGTACACCATACAAGGCTTGGGTACATATAGAAATGGATTGGAGGAGTGTCTAATTTGATGGATAAAGGGTTAATATCTCCGGATCAAATTATCAGATTTACATAAAAAACTACACAGCACATCAGTAACCTGAATAAATATATAAAGTAACATGACATTCGGATTGATATTTTTTGAGTTATCTCATGCCAAAGGGATTGGAGGAATTTTCAATTTGAAGGATAAAGGGTTAATATCTCAGGATTAAAATAACAGATTTACACCAAAAACTATACAGCTTGGCACATCAGTAACCTGAACACAAATATAAAGTAATTAGACAATCCAAGCAATATTTTTCAAGTTGTCGAATGCCAAAGGGATTGGAGAAATTTTCAATTTGAAGGATAAAGGGTTAATATCTCAGGATCAAAATAACAGATTTACACCAAAAACTATACAGCTCGGCACATCAGTAACCTGAACACAAATATAAAGTAACTTGACAATCCAAGCAATATTTTTCAAGTTATCGAATGCCAAAGAGATTGGAGGAATTTTCAATTTGAAGGATAAAGGGTTAATATCTCAGGATCAAATTATCCGATTTACACCCAAAACTGTACAGCTCGGCACATCAGTAACTTGAACACAAATATAAAGTAACTTGACAATCCAGGCAATATTTTTCAAGTTATCGAATGCCAAAGAAATGGATACGAATGCCGGACGGACAGATGGACGGACGGATGGACAGACGGACGGACAAAGGATGGACGAATGACGTATGGTCACCCCGGATGCCGGCATTATGTGTACCATACATAGTATGGGTACACATAAAAATAGTTATACACGATTATTATAAGTTATAATGAACCTTCATTAAAATGTGCTCGAGTAGCTCATCCCAATGAGGGGTCATAACTCATAAGCTGTATTTTTTAAGCTAAGCAAATGAAAAGTAAAAAAAATAAATAAATTGTGATTAAGATTGATTTTTTAGAATAACGCAGGCCATTTTTTCCGTTCTGTCAGCAGAAGAGTAAACCGTTAACCCTTTACCTAACGTAACGGCCAAAATCGGCCAGCACTATACACGAAAATCGCCATTCAATTTTTTTAATATTTTCATTTTTTGCTTTCAAGTTGCAAAACATAGGTTGTGACCCCTCATTGGAACGAGCACGGCTCGCTCGCTCCAATGTGGGGTCACAACCTATGTTTTGTAAGCAAAAAATGAAAAATTTTAGTTATACGAGAATTATTTTTACAAGTGTTGTCTGCTACTAGCATTAGGTAAAGGGTTAAGTGATTGGAGTTTTAGTAGAAGTTCAACTTCAAAGTTCAAACAACTTGCCCCCTCATCAAAGTTGTGTCAATTTGTGTCAGTGTGAATGTGTGATAGAACTGTCTTGCTATATAAGCCTGTAACAATTTAACAACATTTATTTGATCTAAAATAAATAATTTCATTCAGTTTATACAATGTCAGATTTGTAACACTACTCTAGAAAAACATGACCTACAATGCTGTTATTATCCTGTGATGATGCCGACAATGTAGCAAGCATAAACCATCAAACAAAAAAAAGTACTTTGAATTTGATTCTGGATTGAGTCGATTCTTGCATTTTGAAATTGATTCAGACATCTAATCTCTTTGTGTTAAGTAAGGAAAGATATCTTTGGACCACAATACACAGGTAAGGTTATGGTCAAGATTCAAGAATCAAAATAATTTGGGGTGGGGGGGGGGGAGGGGGGGTTGCGGTGGGCGGAGGGAACTCTAGGTACTTGACCATAACCTGTACATTGTGATCTAAAAAAATATCTCAGGAATGTTGGATTTGCTATGTTTCTATTCGGTAAATACTTTTTCCCAGTGACAATTCACTGACACAGCTTTGCACACACCACTGTATTTGTGTATTGTGAAATGCGATTGTGTACAGCCGTTCTTGCTGTGGATATTTTTAATCGGATGTTCCGTCGAGATGAGAATGTACCATTATGTGTGCTTGTGCTGTTCGCTTGATGCTGTGGAAGTCTGACAATCTTAATATTAAAAGGTTGAAAATCGTTGATGGATTATGGTATTTATGGATGATTCGGACCATGTACGATTTGGCCCAGATTTTTCTTTTGGATGATTCGGCCCAGATCTATGGACGATTCTGGCCGGATTACTAGACGATTCGAACCGAGTTTATGGATGATATGGACCATGTTTATTAGCAATCCGGAACAATTTTTTTTTTTTTTTTTTTGGGGGGGGGGGGGGGTTGAAGGAGGGTGCTGGGGGGGGGGGGGGCTGAGGGGGGACACTACTAATCACCCCGCACCCTCAAATTTGGGAGGGTGAGCATAGGTGGGTTTTTCCCCACATAAAATCACTCTAAATCTGGACAAACCCATCTGGGGAGAAAGAAAAAAATTCTGGTGCCTAACGGACCGGACAGGGGGAGCAAGTGTGTGTGTGTGTGTGTGGGGTGGGGGGGGGGGGGGTGGGGGGGGGGGGGGGGCATAGGAGTCATTTTTTTTCTTGCATGTAATCACTCTAAATTCTTCAAAATGCATTTTTGAGCACAAAAAAAAATGACCTGGGGGAGGGGGCTGATAGAAATTTTTTTTTACACATCTACACACTCTAAACCATTTAAAATGCATTTTGGACCAAACAAAAATTGTCTAATTGGCACTGGGGGGTGGGGGGGAGGTTATGGGAGTCAATTTTTTTTCCCCACATCCAGACACTCTAAATCCTTCAAAATGCATTTTGGAACCAATTTTTTTTCTTGAGTCGATTTGGTCCCGATAAACAACAGAGTTTTCATTGTGAGTTCTTTCTTTAAACGATGCAATAATCCAGTTTGGTCACGAAAGAAATAGGAAAATATGCTACAAAACCCTATTCGTATCACTGTTAAATGATACCAACACAATTTACTGACGCCTCATCGCAGCCTTAGTAAAGACGGCATTATACATAAGTCGTAACGGTAAACCTAAACGGTTAAATCCCTCTCTGTTGAGAAGAAATTGGGTCGTTAGTTTTATAAGAAATGACTCGAAAAATGACTCGACTCGCAAGTTTTAAACTGGAATCGAAATCGACTCGAACTAAAATATATGACTCACAGGGCCCTAATAGAGACATATACCAAAAAGAATTGAAGTCTGTTAACTATTGTTCAAGTTATGCCATAAACAAAGTTTGGACGGATGAACAGACAGACATGTGGATGGAGCTCTATGCTACAAGTATATCCCTCCCTAGTGGAAGGGATAAAAAGTAACAAAGTATGTGGTAGAAGCCTTATTTCAAATTTAAAGAAAGTAAGTTCGAAAACAGTTTTGAAAAGGGTTAAATTAATGCGAATATTATTTGAAACCACTGTGTACAGGTTCAGTAGACCTTGCCCCAAATGAAAAACATAGACGTAACACAGTGTTTGAAGAATTAAAGGTACAACCTTGAAGAGCAAAACTTTAATCCGAAACTTTAAGCTGGGAATACTAAGTAAAATTTCCTGTAAACAAGAGGCCCCACGGGGCCTGAAGTGCTCATCTTGAACAGAACACAATTTAAACAGAGTCCAAGAATAAGTCTACATTAAGCGAGCCATATCTATAGGCTACACTGTCAATCCTTGAGTCCCTCAGGAGTGACAAAAATAATCTGGGCATCATGCCTTTTCTTCAGTTGATCATAAAGTAAAATGTAGAGCTCCCCTATGAAGCCCCTTGATACATCCTATGTGGATTAATCTTAGTTACACACCTCTAGAGGGTACTGAATACAAAATTTTTAATTCTTCAGCAAAATGGCCAATTCCGGCTCCTATAGAGAGCCCAAATATTAACCCAGGCTCTTGAATTGAACATAGTTGAATCTGACTTCCCTAGAGATGTTGTGTACCGAATATGAAAGCATTCTGACTGTTGGATCTGAAGAAGAGAAATTGTAAAGAAATTTCTTCGAATTGCACTAAGTTCAAATTTGGGCTACCATAGCGAGCCCAAATATTACCCTATGGATCCAATTTGAACAAACTGGAATCTGACCCCCCTAGAGATGTTGTATACCAAATGTGAAAGCATTCTGACGAGTGGATCTGAAGAAGAAGATTTTTGAAGAAATTCCCTCATATTGTACTAAGTTAAATTTCATGTTCCCATATGGAGCCCAAATATTAACCTAGGCACTCGAATTGAACAACCTGGAATCTGACCCCCCTAGAGATGTTGTATACCAAATATAAAAGCATTCAGACTGGTGGATCTGAAGAAGAAGATTTTTAAAGAAATTTTCTCATATTTCACTAAGTAAAAATTTGGGCTACCATAGTGAGCCCAAATATACACCTAGAGATCTGATTTGAACAAACTTGAATCTGACCCCCTTAGAGATGTTGCATACCAAATATCAAAGCATTCTGATTGGTGGATCTGAAGTAGATTTTTTTAAATTACCCTCCATATTGAACAAAGATAAAATTTGAGCCCAAATATTAACCTAGGGACTTGGTTTGAACAATCTTGAATTTGACCCTCATAACAATGATGTATACCAAACATTAAATTGATATCAAAAGATTCTGATGATTGGTTCTGGAGAAAAGATTTTTTTAAATTTTTGCAAATGTGCTGACTCAGCATTTTTTCGATGCCGATTACAGAACACCCTAACATAAGCGATGGCAATTTTTTTTTACCATTCAATTCTACTGGTCCTAAGGATACTTCATACCAAATAACAGCTCTCTGTTCCATGTGGTTTGGGAAATATCAGCGTTTGAAAATATTTCTATTTTTAGCTCCAGGGTTCCCATGGGGTTGCAGGAAATTTTTTTTTTTTTGCATGGATCAAGTACTTATAACCCAATAATACCACAAACCAAATTTGGTTCATACTGGACCATCGGTTCAGAAAATAGAAATTTTGAGCAGGGCCAAAATTCTTACCCCTCCTATTACAAAGCCAAATATTACTTCACAAACTTCGTTTGAACAACTTGATTCTACACCTCATATGGAAGCTCCATAGCAAATATCAAGTCATTGAACACACTGGTTCTTGAGAAGAATTTAAAAATATTTTGGAGCATTTTCCCCCCACTCCCTCCCTATGGGCTGGGCATGTTGAGTTGAACAAAAATGAAATGCCTCTTTGGGACCATCACTCACACAAACTTTCACTTGAATTGGCCCAGTGGCTTTGCAGGAGAAGACCAAAACATGGTGTTGACGGACGACGGACGGAGAGCGATGAGATTAGCGAGCTAAAAAGGGTTAAATATTTCCTAAAACTGATAAAAGAAATCACTGATGTAAATGCAATCATTAAGTTGTATTGAGCGTGCAACAAGTAAGGTAACAGAGTATGTGTTAAAAGCCTAATTTCAAATACAAAGAAACAAAGTCCAAAAACATGTTTAAAAGGGGTTAAAATCTTGCCAATATTAATTAAAATCACTGTAGAAACCTTCAGCAGACAGTAGACATTGTCATAAATGAGAAACAATGACATTCCACTAAACTGTTTGAAGATTTAAGGTGTAACTTTGAAAACAAAAAACTTTAACCAAAAACTTTAACATGGAAGTTCTAAGTTAAATTGACTGCAAAAAAGGGTTAAATATTTCCCAAAATAATGAGAATGATACAATCAATGGTAATTAATAACTGGAGTGATGTCACGCATACAGCCTGACTGTCCCAGCAATGGCAATGCTTAGACACAAAATAGTTCGAGTCATTCTTTGTAACCGTTTACCTAATGAATCTGCCATATCTGCACTCGTGATATACAAAATTTGCTATTCAAATTTTATTTTTTCATTTCTCTACTCCAAAATATACCTCATGACCTATTAATGGAACAAGCTTGATGAGTTTATTCCAATAAGGACTAATAAGCCATGGTTAGAAAAAAAAAATAAAACTAGAGTGATTTCACGCATGCAGCCCAACTTTCCCAGGAATGGCAATGCTTAGACACAAAATAGTCGGAGCCATTTTTTGTTAACAGTTTACCTAACGAATCTGCCATATCTGCACTCGTGATATACAAAATTTGCTATTCAAATTTTATTTTTTCACTTCTCTACTTCAAAACATACCTCAAGACCTATTAATGGAACAAACTTGATGAGCTTGTTCCAATAAGGACTAATTAGCCATGGTTAGAAGTAAAAAATGAAAAAATCTGATGTTTCAGAAAAATAATTTGTACTGTTGGCTTCAACATGTGTCAGGTAAAGGATTAAAGATGCAGTACATAAAGCAATGTTGGGCTATATGAGTCAATTTTCTTTTTCTTTTTTGCATGTAATAACTCCCAATCCTTCAAAATGCATTTTGGGAATAATTGCCTAAGTGACACGTGTGTGTGTGTGTGTGTGTGTGTGTGTGTGTGTGTGTGTGTGTGTGTGTGTGTGTGTGTGTGTTGTGTGTGTGTGTGTGTGTGTGTGTGTGTGGGTTTGTCTTACCAACTTGACGAGGTAATTAGACAAAAGAGTTTGCGTGTTTTGCCTTACCGAGGTACAAAAGACAAAAGAAACCCTTTACCTCGGTTGTTTTCCCAGAACTGTACCGGCAAAATGAGGTAGAAACCGTTAGTCCACACAAAGGACAAACAATGGGGTACCTCGGTATGTAGGGTAGACAAGACTCTGTGTGTGTGTGTGTGTGTGTGTGTGTGTGTGTGGTGTGTGTGTGTGTGTGTGTGTGTGTGTGTGTGTGTGTTTGAGGTTAAAAAATCGCACTGGCACAGACATTTCCTACTGAAACGTTTTTTTCTTTTAATATGCCGCCGAAAAATTGTTTTCATTTACTGAACCCTGATTGGTTTCAAACCTGACAAAAAAGTACATAAAATTGATTTAAACTAAGTGATGAGCTTAGGAACTGGTTAAACTGGCTGGCAAAAATTGATGTTATTCATTGATGGGCTCTAATTTAGTCCTTACAAGGATGTTACGCAAGCTTTTGTTTTTCTTATAGGCGATGACAGGTCGAAGATTCAAAGGTTCATTTAATTTAGCATTGGTAAAATTGAATTCATCTTTTAACATTTTTGCTATTTCGACATTCATTCTGTTGTACGTTAAAGTGAAAGGAATGATGGACCTCCTTTCGCATTCGCCCTCTGATATGTTCATACCAAATGGCCAGAGGGTTTGAAGCGTATTGATCCAAAAAGCTTCACGTTTTTTTCTAAATTCATCCGTTTCTTCTAATGTGTCTTTAATTGGTGGTTGTTCAATAGGATGGATTTCGAAATCGTCCAAAGAATGGCCAGGAAGGTTAAAATGTTGTGCTACTGGGGCATCAGCATTATGTTTTATATCCTGTTTGTGTCTAGTAGCACGTTCTCGAAAAGGATTTTGACTTTGACCAACATACTGTTTCCGACATCGCTTACAAGTGATAAGGTAAATAATGTTTGGTGAATCACAATGAAGGGGGTTACGGATCTGATAATGATTTTTCGTTTGTTCGGAGGAAAATTCCTCTTTCTGATCAGGCATAAAAGTATGCAGTCTACAACGAGGCTTTTTGCAATTAATTACCACGCCACTACCATTCTGCAACGGTCTGTTGTGTTCAATCTTCAGTGGTTCGAAATCGGTAGAAACCCTTTACCTCGGTTGTTTTCCCAGAACTGTACCGACAAAACGAGGTAGAAACCGTTAGTCAACACAAAGGACAAACAATGGGGTACCTCGGTATGTAGGGTAGACAAGACTCTGTGTGTGTGTGTGTGTGTGTGTGTGTGTGTGTGTGTGTGTGTGTGTGTGTGTGTGTGTGTGTGTGTGTGTGTGTGTGTGTGTGTGCGTGTGTGGTGGTGGAGGGGGGAGTGAGTTGTGGAACCTATATTCAAACCTGGCCTGTATTACTAGCTGGAAAATACACATATCAACTTTGGTTGAAATCAAATAATCCAAACTGGATTTATCAGTCGGAAACCAATTGTTTACAGACAGATGGATGGACCAACAGATGGACGGACGAAAGTCAGGACTATAGCCCTGGCTATAAACAGTCAGGCTGAAAATGCATTTTGTAGCATAGAAAAAATATTGCATGAATGGCCCTGGGTGAGGAGAAGGTGGGGTGGGGGGGGGGGGGTGAGGGAGTGTGGGGGTGTGTCAGGGGGAGTCAATTTTTTTTCCATGTGGTCAGTCTAAATGCTTCAGAATGCATTTTGAGCAGAGAAAAAAAATACCTAACTGGCACAATAGGGGTGGGGTGGGGTGGGGGTTCTGTGGTGGTGGGGGATGGTGGTGGTGGTGGTGGGGGGGGTGTTTGTCTGGATTTTTAACCACAAACTTTAACCAAAACTGTAAAAAAGCATTTTTGACGAAAGAAAAAAAGGTGCCTAATTGCACCTTTGGGGGGGGGGGGGGGGGGAGGAGGGGGTTACATGAGTTTAAAAATAGGATCCGCATGTGGTGACTGTAAATAGTTCAAAATGCATATTCGAGGAAAGAAAAAAAAAATCCCTAATTGGGGCGTGGGGGTGGGGGTGGATAATTTCTGTCTGGATTTTTAACCACACACTTTAACCGAAACTGTAAAAAAGCATTTTTGACAAAAGGAAAAAAAAGGTTCTGCATGTAGTGACTGTAAATAGTTGAAAATGCATATTGGGGGAAATAAAAAAAAAATGACTAATTTGGGGAAGGGTGGGGTGGGGGTGGGGGGGGGGCAGTGGTGTTTGTCTGGGTTTTTAACCAAAACTGTAAACCAGCAATTTTGACGAAAGATAAAAAAAGTGCTTAATTGCCCCCCCCCCTCCAGGGGGGGGGGGGGGGGGGGAGGGGGGTATGTAAGTTTAAAAAAAGGTTCCACATGTATTGACTGTAAATAGTTCAAAATGCATATTGGAGAAAAAAGGGAAAAAAAAGCCTAATTGGGGCTGGGGGGGGGGGGGGGTAGGGGGTGGTGGTGTTTATCTGGGTTTTTAACCAAAACTGTAAACCAGCAATTTTGACGAAAGAAAAAAAAAGTGCCTAATTGGCCCCTGCCCCTCGGGAGGGGGGGGGGGGATGGGGGGGGGGGGGGGGGGTATGTAAGTTTAAAAAAAGGTTCCACATGTAGTGACTGTAAATAGTTCAAAATGCATATTGTAAGGAAGGGGGGGGGGGGGGGGGTTTGTCTGGGTTTTTTTACCCCAAACTTGGAGTCATCCTACCAAGCTACAATGAAATACCTTTATAATTTTGGCCTGTGGAATATTCTAAAGGTTTTCGGGCTTCGGGCCTCTGTTGCTATCACAGTTCCCCAAAAGAAGACGTTCTCATCTAGACATTATATGAAGTCAACCTATCAAGTTACAATGAAATCCCTCCATAAAAATGACCTATAGACTGTGCTAAAGGTTTTCGGGCTTCGGGCCCCTGTTGCAGTCACAGTTGCCCAAAAGGGGATGTTCTCATCTAGACGTTATATGAAGTCAACCTATCAAATTACAATGAAATCCCTTCATAAATACGACGTGTCGACTGAGCTAAAGGTTTTCAGGCTTCAGGCTCAGGCAGCCATCATGGATGAATGATCGCAACCAACAGGGGACATTCTCATCTGGGCATCATGTGGATTGATCCTACAAAGACATCAGACAAGAACTACTGGGTATAGCCTGTACTTGAAGGTTGAATAAAAAACTTTAACCACAAACTTTAACCAAAACTCCAAATGTTAACTAAACAGGAAAAGAAAAAAAAAAAAAAAAAAAAACCACTTGAACCTTCAGTAAAAAACTTTAACTACAAACTTTAACCAAAACTCTAAAAGTTAACAGACGGACAGATAGACGGACGGATGGACAAAAGTCATTACTATAGCCCTCACTGTAAACATTCAGGCTAAAAATCGGATGTTTCAGAAAAATAATTTGTACTGTTGGCTTCAACTTGTGTTAGGTAAAGGATTAAAGATGCAGTACATAAAGCAATGTTGGGCTATAGGAGTCAATTTTCTTTTTTGAGTGTTATTAACTCCCAATCCTTCAAAATGCATTTTGGGAATAATTGTCAGTGGGGAAGGGGGGGGGGGGGCGTGGTGTGTTATAGCAGTCAATTTTTGTTTGTTTACATTTAGTAAATCCAAATCCTTCAAAATATTTGGTTTGCAGTGGTGGTGTGTTATACATGTAGTAGTCTATTTTTATTTGTCTGCTTTTAATAACTCCCAATCCTTCAAAATGCATTTTTGAAAAAACTGTCTAAACGCCCCTCGGGGGGAGGAGTTGTGGAACCTAAATTCAAACCTGGCCTGTATTACTAGCAGGAAAATACACATATCAACTTTGGTTGAAATCAAATAATCCAAATTGGAGTTATCGGTCGAAAACCATTTGTTTACAGACAGATGGATGGACCGACAGATGGACGCATGGATGGACGGATGAAAGTCATGACCATAGCCCTGACTGTAAACAGTCAGGCTAAAAATGCATTTTGTACCAAATTAAAAATATTACTTAAATGGCCCTGGGTGAGGAGGCGGTGGGAGGGGGGGGATTGACTAAAAAACTTTAACCACAAACTTTAACCAAAACTCCAAATGTTGAGAGAGAGACAGACAAAAGTCATGACTAAACAGGGAAAAAAACACTTGAACCTTCAGTAAAAAACTTTAACCACAAACTTTAACCAAAACTCTAAAAGTTAACAGACAGACAGACGGACGAAAATGTCATGACTATAGCCCTCACTGTAAACAGTCGGGCTAATAAAATGAAAGTGTCAATGACACTGTAGCTCGACTTGACAAACTTGAACTTGGTAAGTTATAAGTGAAATGGCAAAATTGAAGATCATTGGTACCAATGTTATTTGGTGAAATTCCAACATAACAGCATTGTGTGTGCTCAAGGTCAGAGTAATCCATGCATTTTTAAATGTAAACTGTAAGACTGGCTAAAGGAAGAATGTTGATACACAAATGCAGTAAGTTCAGAGGTTATTGTAAGCATCAATTTTAAAAAAAAAAAATGAATGCTAATCAACAGCTCTTATCTAAAGGTTTCGCCTAATAAGCACATCAAGTTCAAAAACAATCCTATGATAAATGTGGCCTGTGGGCCATGTCAAAGAAGAATGTTGATGCACAAATGCAATAAATTTAAAGATTGTTGCTAACAGCAACAGTTTTTGATGGAAATGAAAAGAAAATCGATAGCTCCTATCTTTGTCACCCTGCATTAGCATACAAAGTTTCAAAACAACCTGATAATGAATGCGCCCTCTGAGGCATACCAAAGGAAGATGTTAATGCACAAATGCACTAAGTTTGAAGGTCATTGCTTGTGGCAATACTTTTTTCTTTTTTTTTTTTGGAAATTCATAAATATACCCAGCAGAGAATGCAAAAGGGGTAAGTTGCTGCACAAATGCAGTAAGTTCAAAGGCTGGTGATAACGACAATAATTTTTAAAGGAAATGAAAAAAAATCAATTGCTCACATCTAGAGGTCACCCCGAACACACATACCAAGCTTCAAAGTGATTATCATAAATGTGCCCTGAAGGGAAATATGGAAGCCTGACTAAACTAAGTTTAAAGGTCATTGCCAGAGGCAACATTTTTTGACAGAGATGGAAGAAAATCGATAACTCCCATGTAGATATCACCCCACACAAGCATATCAAGTTTCCAAGTGATCCAATCATAAATGTGCCCTGTAGGGTGTGTCCAAGGGAAATACTGATGCACAACTGCAGTAAGTTTTTACTATGTTCATCAAAGGACGTTGCACATGGCAACTATTTTAGACGGAAATGGAAGTAAATCGATGGCTCCCATCTAGAGGTCACCCCAAACAAGCACACCAAGTTTCAAAGTGATCCAGTCAAAAATGTGCACTGCAGGCTGCGCCAAAGGGTAATACTGAAGCATAACTGCACAAAGTTCATCGGTCGTTGCCAGCGGCAACATTTTTTGACAGAAATTGAAGAAATTCGATAGCTCCCATCCAGAGGTAATCCCCAAAAAACATACCAAGTTTCAAACCATTCTGATCATAAATGTGCCCTGTAGGGCGTGCCAAAGGAATATATTGATGCCTGACTAAACTAAGTTCAAAGGTTGTTGCCAGCGGCAACATTTTTTGACAGAAATGGAAGAAAATCGATAGCTCCCATCTAGACGTCACCCCAAACAAGTATGCTAGGTTTCAAAACAATTTGATCATAAATGTGCCCTGAAGGGTGTGCCAAAGGGAAATACTGAGGTCTGACTTTACTAAGTCCTAAGAATGTTGCCAGCAGAAACATTTTTTGACAGAAATCGAATAAAATCAATAGCTCCCATCTAGAGGTAACAGTGTTATGTAAATAATGGTTTTTATGTTACCAAACAAGCATACAAAGTTTCAAATCGATCCAATAATAAATGTGCCCTGTTGGGCATGCCAAAGGTCGTTGCCAGCAGCAACATTTTTTGATGGAAGTGGAAGAAAACAAAATCTCCCATCTAAAGGTCACTCCAAACAAGCATGCCAGATTTCAAAGTAATCCGATCATAAATGTGCCCTGTAGGGTGTGCCAAAGGGAAATATTGAGGTCTGACTAAACTAAGTTCAAAGGTTAGCGTCAACATTTTTTGACAGCAATGGAAGAAAATCGACAGCTCCCATAGAGATGTCACCCCACACAAGCACACCAAGTTTGCAAGCGATCCAATCATAAATGTGCCCTGCAGGGTGTGTCAAAGGGAAATATTGATGCTTAACTGCACTAAGTTTTTACTAAGTTCATTGAAGGCCATTGCCAGTGGCAACATTTTTTGACAGAAATCAAAGAAAATCGATAGCTCCCATCTAGAGGTAACCCCAAACAAGCATACAAAGTTTCAAACCGATCTGATCATAAATGTGCCCTGTAGGGCATGCCAAATGAATATATTGATGACTGTCTAAACTAAGTTCAAAGATTGTTGGCCGCGGCAACATTTTTTGACAGAAATGGAAAAAAATCGATAGCTCCCATCTAGAGGTCTCCCCAAACAAGCATGCCAGGTTTCAAAGCAATCCAATCATAAATGTGCCCTGTAGGGTGTGCCAAAGGGAAAAATAGAGGTCTGACTAAACTAAGTTCTAAAAACGTTGGCAGCGGCAACATTTTTTGATGGAAATGGAAGAAAATTGATAGCTCCCATCTAGAGGTCACCTCAAACAAGCATGCCAGGTTTCAAAGCAATCCGATCATAAATGTGCCCTGTAGGGTGTGCCAAAGGGAAATATTGAGGTCTGACTAGGCAACATTTTCTGATGGAAATGGAAGAAAATCGATAGCTCCCATCTAGAGGTCACCCCAAACAAGCATGCCAGGTTTCAAAGCAATCCGATCATAAATGTGCCCTGTAGGGTGTGCCAAAGGAAAATATTGAGGTGTGACTAAACTAAGTTCTAAGAATGTTGGCCGCGACAACATTTTTTTGACGGAAATAGAAGAACATCGATAGCTCCCTTCTAGAGGTCAACACAAACAAGCATGCCAGGTTTCAAAGCAATCCAATCATAAATGTGCCCTGTAGGGTGTGCCAAAGGGAAATATTGAGGTCTGACTAAATTAAGTTCTAAGAATGTTGGCCGTGGCAACAATTTTTGACGGAAATGGAAGAAAATTGATAGCTCCCATCTAGAGGTCACCCCAAACAAGCATGTCAGGTTTCAAAGCAATCCGATCATAAATGAGTCCTGTAGCGTGTGCCAAAGGGAAATATTGAGGTCTGACTAAACTAAGTTCTAAGAACGTTGGCCATGGCAACATTTTTTGATGGAAATGGAAGAAAATTGATAGCTCCCATCTGGATGTCACCCCAAACAAGCATACCAAGTTTCAAATCGGTCTGATAATAAATGTGCCCTGCAGGGTGTGCCAAACGGAAATTTTGATGCATAACTGCCCTAAGTTTATCAAAGGTTGTTGCCGGCGGCAACATTTCTTGGCAGATATCGAAGAAAATCGATAGCTCCCATCTAGAGGTCAACACAAACAAGCATGCCAGGTTTCAAAGCAATCTGATCATAAATGTGCCCTGTTAGGTGTGCCAAAGGAAAATATTGAGGTCTGACTAAACTAAGTTCAAAGGTCGTTGCCAGCGGCAACATTTTTTGACAAAAACGGAAGAAAATCGATAGCTCCCATCTAGAGGTCACCCCAAACAAGCATGCCAGGTTTCAAAGCAATCTGATCATAAATCTGCCCTGTAGGGTGTGCAAAAGAGAAATATTGAGGTCTGACTAAACTAAGTTCTAAGAACATTGCCAGCGGCAACATTTTTTGCCGGAAATTGAAGAAAATCGATAGCTTCCATCTAGAGGTCACCCCAAACAAGCATACCAGGTTTCAAAGCAATCCGATCATAAATGCGACCTGTGAGGTGTGCCAAAGGAAATTGTGTATGTACGAACGGACGTGCATACGCCGGGACATATGTATGTACATATGCCCGGACGTATGTATGTACATACATACATATGCTGACGGACGAGAAGTGATGGCAATAGCTCAGCTTGACTTTGTCAAGTTGAGCTAAAAAGAAAAAAAACTTTAACCTTCAGTAAAAAAATTTTAACCACAAACTTAAAATCAAAACTCTAAATGTTAACAAATACACGGACGGACAGACGAAAGTAATGACTATAGCCCTGACTTTAAACAGTCGGCTAAAAAACAACGGCAGAAAACGAAAAATGTTAAGTTGTTTACTTGGTACTTCTGGGATCTCACTAAAAAGTGTAGACAGAGTCCGAGTCGGGAAAGTGTAGACAGGAATTCAAAAGTTGGATAAAAATTGAATGCCTCTGTCCTTGTGGACCAAATTCTCAATATAAGCTTTATGTTACTCATATTTGCGGGAGACAGAAAAAAAATGAAATTATTTTGTTTTTTGGGGGATTATTTTAGAAAAGTCGTTTAAAAACTCACTAAAAAGTGTAGACAGAAAGCCAAGTTCAGCTGTGTAGTCAGCCGTAAACTCAATAAACACCAATTAGATTACTTGACAATCACTTTTCAAAACCTTGGCATTAATAAAGAGTCAGTTTGTTATTTTAATTGTTTTTTAGAGACTAAATTGCAACTAATTATTTATGTGTAACATTAGTTTGATTGTATTTTATTTTAAGCTTTGTGACACTCTTTTGGAAAGTTTGACACCAGTCATTTAAACACAAAAAGCATTTTTACAACTAATTCGGACAAAGAAAACAGAGCTAGAAAAAATCTTAAATTCGATGGACAAATCAAACTACCAGAGTTATAAAGCAAATAAAGTTATTCGGATCTCCTGGGATTTAAATCCCACATCATCCCTGTTCACCTCTCGAACACTGAAACTTTTCATTCATTCACTACCACAGAAACTAGATGTCCAATTGTTGCTATGTTTTGGAAGTAAATATTTTAAAGAAATATAAAAAGTTTTGAGTATGTAGTTTTTCAATGTGTATTGGAAAATGTTATAATTTTCAATGTACAGTACGTAGAGGGAGGATTACCACCAAAATGCCCGCTCAGCGACAATTTTGCCGTGAACTTCCCAAGATCTTCCTCAGAGTCTCAGTGACAATTGTTTTCGTAGTTCCCACGATCCGCCGAGGTCACTGGTGGAAAGGATTTAATGTTTTTCACTCTGTGCTCATTAATCAATTAAATTGATGACACAATTGATACATCAACATAAAGTACACGTGTAAGAAGAATTATTCGCCTATAAGGGCCAATGAAACTGGTTGCCATTTAAAATTATCAATGAATTTCTTTTCCAAAAGTTTGCGCGATTTTTTATCTACCCCAATTGGCAACTGAACAAAGTTAATGGCCGACATTCTCATCAAAAATGATGTGGGCATACAATGAAAATATTAAGAGACTGTTCGGATTTTGAAAGAATGTTCGACTTTTGTCACAGTTTCAAATTATTACATATTCAAAAGAATATATTTTTTTTAACAACACCAAAACACAAAGTTTTTTCAGTGCTGATGATAAAATACATCAAACTGATATACGACACTTTCTGACAATAATAACAATTTGGCCCGCCGCTGATTTGTTGCGGTTCTCGGATGAGAAGGCCTTGGTTACCCGTGTTTCTAACTGCCTCCCTATTCCCACGCTTCTTTTCTCTCCCCAACACTTGGAGACGAACTGCTTGATTAATCCCTTTCCCAATTCTTCTCAATCTCTCCAATTAGCATATTAACCCTCTCCTTTGAATCATCCACTAACCACATGTCCTTCATTCTCCCATCACACTTCCCATTATACTCCCAGTGAATCTTATTCTTTTATACTGGTATTTTGGGCATTCTGGTAGGTGTTTCAGGGTCTCCACCATGCCTAAATTACACATCTGGCACTCCTTTTCACTGTTTTCCCAATTTTTCCCCTCAGCTCCAGGGACCGCGACCTCAGCTTGAACAACAGTGACCTGACATGTGTGTGAATATAATATACATGTACGTCATAATTTGCTAAGAACATCAGTTGGAGTGAAGTAGAACGCTACAAGTAAAATATCCCTGATTATATTCGCTCGTTCTAAATTTGTTAAGATTTGTTTCCGAGTGAAAAATTGTTATACATGTACATGTATATGTATCTTCCTTTTCACTCTATCACCAAACGATTCCTATCTGCGAACATCACTGCCACCTAATAATGTAGAAAGAACAGGTGGGTATTTTGACATGTCAAAAGCCATGTACAGAGTATCTTTGAAGCAGTTATGAAATACTAGCGACAGATCTGGCCATTCCAACAACCCACGAAGCACACAGCTGATGTTTGTCAAGAAGTGGAACACCTGGCCTCTGATTGCCAGTCGTAAACCCATAATGGAGAAAAATAAAAACACAACAAAAATATTAATGAAAGTGTCAATGACACTGTAGCTCAACTTGACAAACTTGAACTTGGTAAGTTATAAATGAAATGGCAAAATTGAAGATCATTGGGACCAATGTCAGTTTTTTTGCCAGTGGCAACATTTTTTGACAGAAACCGAAGAAAATCGATAGCTCCCATCTAGAGGCCTCCCCAAACAAGCATGCCAGGTTTCAAAGCAATCCGGTCATAAATGTGCCCTGTAGGGTGTACAAAAGGGAAATATTGTGGTCTGACTAGACTAAATTCTAAGAACGTTGGCCGTGGCAACATTTTTTGACGGAAATGGAAGAAAATCGATAGCTCCCATCTAGAGGTCACCGTAAATAAGCATACCAGGTTTCAAAGCAATGTAATCATAAATGAGCCCAGTAGGGTGAGCCAAAGGTAAATATTGTGGTCTGACTAAACTAAGTTCTAAGAATGTTGGCTGCAGCAACATTTTTTGATGGAAATTGAAGAAAATCGATAGCTCCCATCTAGAGGTCACCCCAAACAAGCATGAAAGGTTTCAAAGCAATCCGATCATAAATGTGCCCTGTAGGGTGTGCCAAAAGGAAATATCGAGTCTTCTGACTAAACCGAGTTCTAAAAACGTTGGCCGCGGCAACATTTTTTGACGGAAATTGAAGAAAATCGATAGCTCCCATCTAGATGTCACCCTAAACAAGCATGCCAGGTTTCAAAGCAATCCGATCATAAATGTACCCTGTAGGGTGTGCCAAAGGGAAATATTGAGTCTTCTGACTAAACTAAGTTCTAAGAACGTTGGCCGCGGCAACATTTTTTGACAGAAATTGAAGAAAATCGATAGCTCCCATCTAGAGGTCTCCTCAAACAAGCATACCAGGTTTCAAAGCAATCTGATCGTAAATGTACCCTGTAGGGTGTGCCAAAGGGAAATATTGAGGTCTGACTAAACTAAGTTCTACAAACGTTGGCCCTGGCAACATTTTTTGCCGGAAATTGAAGAAAATCGATAGCTCCCATCTAGAGGTCACCCTAAATAAGCGTATCAGGTTTCAAAGCAATCAAATCATAAATGTGCCCTGTAGGGTGTGCCAAAGGGAAATATTGTGGTTTGACTAAACTAGGTTCTAAGAACGTTGGCCGCGGCAACATTTTTTGACGGAAATTGAAGAAAATCGATAGCTCCCATCTAGAGGTCACCCCAAACAAGCATAAGAAGTTTCAAAGTAATCTGATCATAAATGCGACCTGTGAGGTGTGCCAAAGGAAATAGTGGACGTACGTACTAACGTACTAACATACTAACATACGTACGTACATAGTACGTACGTACGTACGCCGACGGACGAGAAGTGATGGCAATAGCTCAGCTTGACTTTGTCAAGTTGAGCTAATAATGATTAATATAAAAGGAATACACCCAAATCATCCTCTGGCCAAACCGTTTAACCCAAACTGGCCGCTACATTTTGACGCGAACTGGCCGCTAATAGAACCCCAAACCGTCCTCCAGTGGAAATAAATAGGAAATAAACATTTTCTATACCGGTACATTTGTTAACTTTGAGTCGACTGAATTGATTTGTTGTTTTGGGTTTTTTTTTATTGTTTTTCCAAGCAGAAGTGCAAGTTTTTTCCCTGTTTGATGTTTGTGTAAACATGGGATGAGTTGGCCTATGGTGATACATACTAGGTGGTACCTTTCGCATTGTTGGAACACCTTTTTTCAACTGAATACTATTCACACTTTCTGAAACTGGTCAAATGAATCAGGTGCCTTCTGTGTTCATTTTTATGTCGGTGAGGCGACAGTGTTACTATAAGGCTGTTTTTCTGTGTTTGTTAAACAAAATGGGAGGTGGGCTTGCAGTTAAAGAACAGCATTGTACGCCAACTTTGAAAGAGGAGCCTGGCTGGCAGCGAGAGAGGGAGAATTTTTGCCAAACATTGAACTTCGTAATTATACATTTCACTGGCTGCAAGCTGTGTTATGCAAAGTCCTTTCTGCTCGAGGAACTACTCCATAAAAACTATATAAACACAAAAACAAAAAATTCCATAAAGCTTTGGAGGAAATATGGAGAGACTTTGAACATTAAGAAAAGACTCCGAGACAGACTCTGTCACTTTGATGTATAAGTTGTGCATATTTAATCTGAATTTAAGGAATATCAGAGGTGAGAATTTCAAAATAAACAAAACTAGAAAGTGTTTTAGCACACTAAAACATATGTCTCCCCTTCCTTTCTATTTTATGCACTACAAATGATCAGGTCTGGACAATTACTCCCTATTTAAAGTACATAAATTTGACCTTGAGGTCAAGGTCACATGAAGGTCATGATGATATGTGGTCTCATTGTGATACATCCACACGTCAATCATCTAAGTCCTAGGTCAAAAACAAAAAAGTTCTGATCTGGACAATTATTCCCTATTTGAAGTACATAAATTTGACCTTGAGGTTAGAGGTCAAGGTCACATGCAGTTCATCAAGGTAGCAGACATGCAGTTTCATGGTGACACATCCACATGTCCAAAAAAAAAAAAATCTGGTCTGGACAATTACTCCCTATTTAAAGTACATAAATTTGACCTTGAGGTCAAGGTCACATGAAGGTCATGATTACATGTGACATGCGGTCTAATTGAGATACATCCACATGTCAAATATCTAAGTCCTAGGTCAAAAAACAAAAAAGTTCTGGTCTGGATAATTATTCCCTATTTGAAGTACATAAATTTGACCTTAAGGTCAGAGGTCAAGGTCACATGAAGGTCATCGAGGTAGACGGCATGCAGTTTCATGGTGACACATCCACATGTCAAATAACCAAGTCCTAGGTCAAAAAACAAACAAATTCTGGTCTGGACAATTACTCCCTATTTGAAGTACATAAATTTGACCTTGAGGTCAAGGTCACATGAAGGTCACAATGGTATGCAACACACCTGCTCATGTTGATACATCCACGTGCCAAATATCTAAGGCCTAGCTCAAAAGACAAACAAGTTTTGGTCCGGACAAAGTTTCCTTGAAAAAAGCACAAATCTGACCTTCAGATCAAAGGTCAAGGTCACATGAAGGTCACATGAAGGTCACAATGGTACGCTACACACCGGCTCATGGTGATACATCCACATGCTAAATAACTAAAGCCTGACTTGAAATACAAAAAAGTTTTGGTCCAGACAGTTTCCTTTAAAAAAGTGCATAAATCTGACCTTCAGGTCAAAGGTCAAGGTCACATGAAGGTCACTATGGGTCACTGCACACCGGCTCATGGTGATACATCCACATGCCAAGTATCTAAGGTGTAGGTCAAAAGACAAAAAAGTTATGGCCCGGACAAAGTTTGTGTGATGTTTCCCTTAAAAAAACACATAAATCTGACCTACAGGTCAAAGGTCAAGGTCACATGAAGGTCACTATGGGTCACTGCACACCGGCTCATGGTGATACATCCACATGCCACGTATCTAAGGTGTAGGTCAAAAGACAAAAAAGTTATGGCCCGGACAAAGTTTGTATGAGAAGAAGAAGAAGAAGAAGAAGAAGAAGAATATGCACTAAAACAATATGTCTCCCTTCTGGGAAGGGGAGACATAATTCCATTACTTATATAGCACCTTTACGACACAATCACATGATATTGTTCTCGTGAAGATTGTGTTTTATTCCGGTAAATAGTGTTAATACGGTTTTGTGTAAGGAAACAATAAATACCCTTGGCTGTATTAACCTGGAATATACTGAGCACACATACTATGTATCTTAATTGAATAATAATTTTGATGTTAATATGTGTTGTGAAGGCGCAAGACGAATGGTTTACACATACATCAGAAGGTATTATTCAAGGTTCTTTTTTCACCTTCTTACCTCCCTTGATGTGTTTCTCCAATGTTTACATGAACTCAACAATCTTCAGGAAATGGTGGCGATCTCGTACCGATTGCAGCTGGTAAATTCCATAATATCTCTGCTCTGCAAATCCGTAAATTTTCTGCTATGCACAACACACGTTTTTAATGGGGAAATTTTATTGAAATGGCCAGATATCAAAGGAATTTTTAATAGTCAGTGTTAAATATAGAATAACTGGAAACTGACGGTTTTTAACTGCCGGTTGTCATAATCGACCGATGCCCCATAAATGGCCGGTTCCGATTGCCAATTACAATTATCGATTCATCACCACTAGTACTAATTATACACTATAATGTATCACATTACTTTCTTACAAGGGTGCGAAATGACAATGTGGGAGTCTGTCATTCCAGATGTTTCATACAGCAAGTTTTATTGATGATGATTCCATTCCTCAGATTTCCACTCTATATCTTTTGTCAGTTAATAAACAAAATACATTCTGGGGTCAAGTATTGGTAAAATAAATGTCATTCTGTATCATTTTCATGTCATTCTGGTGTTTAGGAGGACCCACTGAAAGGTAGCGATGAATCGATTATCAAAACTTGCTATGAACCGATTACCGATTATTTATCTGCCGATTATGCCGATTTCGATGCAGATTCCGATCGTTGAAATAGGACCCAGAAGAAAATTTGTTAGTGCCTGTTATACTGCAGAATTTCGTTGAGAAATCACCAATTACGAAAGCTTAATACCACAAGAATTTCCAGAGTATGCATGTTTAGTGGCGGGCAATATTAGCCAAAATAATATTTGCATTTTTGGGAGTTGGGGTGAGGCAAGATTGTTATAAACGATACAACCACACGATATTGTTCTCTTGCGATGATTGCATGTTATTAACCTGGAAGATACTGAGCACATATACTTTGTGTCTTAATTGAATAATACTTTTGATGTTAATGTGTGTTGTGAAGTTGTATGGTGCATTGTTTACATATACATGTACACACGCGACGTCATAATATATTATTTAATGTTCATTGTTCAACTTGCTACCTCCCTTGATGTGTTTCTTCGGTGCTTACATATTCTCTGCAATCAACATTGGAGAGAAACATCAAGGGAGGTAACTGAATGAAAAAATGCACTTGACAACCTGAAAACGTGTTTGTGACAGTCATATGACTTACATGTTGCGTAACAATCATCTACCATCAAAAAAAGAGTGTTTTTTTTTAGTTTTTTTCCAATTTTAATTTCTGATTGTATTGTGATGCGTGCATCATGAAGTACTACAGACTAGCGACTGAATACATTTTATTTATACATGTACCCAATGCAACGTTGTACAGCACCACGATTGAAGACCAGTGACTTTGATCAGCTGGGAATAGTGGCGATCTCGTACCGATTGCAGTTGGTAAATTCCATAATATCTCGGCTCTGTAAATCACTAAATATTCTGATATGCACTACACACGTTTTTAATGGTGAAACTTTATTGAAATGGCAAGATATCGAAGAGATTTTAAAAGTCAGTGTTAAAAATAGAATAACCAGAAACTGCCTGTTTTTAACTGCCGGTTGTCATAATCAGTCGATGCCCCATAACCGGCCGTTTCCGATTGCCGATTCCGATTATCGGTTCATCACTACTGAAAGGACGTACCAAACCCAAAAATTACACGACAGATTTTCAGTTTTAAGCCATGTTTGAACTGGGGTGCCTTGACCCATTCCATTGACATATAATTCCAATTTTCGCTGCCAAAGTTCCCATCGATTCTGAACAGGGAAATTCCTGATAATTTGAATGGAGGGGCTCTGAACACAATGTGGTAGCCGCTACGTCTGGATCGCTGCACTACCATGGGAGTCAGATTCAGACACGAGCGGCGATAGATAAAATTCAAATTCAAAAAGATTTGTTGGACTAGAATTCCACATTATAACATGTTATTGGAATTGTTTCCCATTAAAAAACAAAGAAGTTAAATAAAATAAACTATGTGAAACAATAACAAAACAAACAAGAAGGACGCCAATGCCCTATAGCTCACCAACATTCCTCTTTGATAGTAACTTTGGCAAACATAAGAACTGTATCAAACAGGCTCATAACATGCGACAAAGCTGACCTAAACACAACCTCTTAAAAGTAAAACACAGAAACTGACATAAACACTAAGTTAAACATGAAATTCTGAGCTAAACAGAAAACTAAACGCAAAAAAAAATGTCAAGAAAAATGTTTAAAATGCAGGGTATGAGGGGTTAATCATGGAACAATGATACTGAGGAACATGTATGATGAATATAAGTGCCATGGGAAGAGAAGGAGTACAGCAGCTGACCTAAACACTTAGTTAAACATGAAATTCTGAGCTAAACAGAAAACTAAACGCAACTAAAAATGTCAAGAAAAATGTTTAAAATGCAGGGTATGAGGGGTTAATCATGGAACAATGATACTGAGGAACATGTATGATGAATATAAGTGCCATTGGAAGAGACGGAGCACAGCAGCTGACCTAAACACTTAGTTAAACATGAAATTCTGAGCTAAACAGAAAACTAAATCCAACTAAAAATGTCAAGAAAAATGTTTAAAATGCAGAGTATGAGGGGTTTGTTACAACCGATAATGTTACAACGCCGCATAATGTTACACCAACGCATAATGTTACAAAAAATGTAGTAAACAACCGATAATGTTATAAACACCGCATAATGTTATAACTTTTTTCAACCCGTTATGTTATAAAAATCGACGCATAATGTTATAAATTTTTTCAACCCGTTATGTTACAACAAATTAACCGATAATGTTATAACTTCTGTATACTAATTCTAGTTACAGCTGCTGTAGATGGACTTTACCACTTACCATTTATTGCCGCATAAAGGTATGTAAAATTTATACTAAAGGTTTCTGCTCTGCTTAAGGCGAGGAGACACCTCCCCCCCCAACTCCCGGGGATTTATCATAGAATGACCTAGTCAGGTTACATAGACGCGGATTATCCTGGTAACTCAATCGTGTGACGTCATTACCATGATCGTGCAGTGCCCAAGATGGTGAAGGCGGGGGTGGTGGGGGAGGGGTGCTATTTTATCCGGTTGGAACGTTTACCAACATGCGTAGTCTCCGCTTCCAGAAATGTAGTGTACCATAGTCCCCTGTCGCCTTTGGGGATGGGCAAATGCCTCTGTTTCTGCTTGATTTGGGCATCTAAAACTCATTTGTCGCATATTTCTTAGTCATAAAAATGTCTTATTGTTCATTAATTTGACATTTTAACAACTAACAGTGAACAAACATGAGGTGGAGTTAAAAGAGGTCAAACAGTTGGATAGAGCGAGGTACATAATGTGGATGTGGCAGGTTGGTAGTGTCGCATGGAAGCCGAAGAATAAGATGCGAGACTGGGTAGGAAGAGGAATGGGGTTTAGGAGGATTGAAAGGGGTGGGCAGGGATTAGGCTGAGAAAGAGAGGAGGTCATGGATTAGTACATCAGGGCGATTGTGCAGAGAAAACTATCTGAAAATACTGTAAGAGAGTAGTGCTAGATGGTATGATAATATAGATGGTGGAGATGTTGGAAGAAGTGGAAGTGATGAATTTGGGATTACAGGTTCTGGAAAAGGCGGAATCACTAGAACAGGCAGTATAGGGAGAAGGAGGAGATTGTGGAGGATGAGTTGTGTTGGTGTTGGTGTTGTGGCGGTGTTGGTGATGGTATTGAGTAGTTTGTATATTGAAAATGAGCCATTTTGTAGGACCAGCGGCAGCACCCCGGAAGTGACGTCATGTCACGTGATTGGGCGGCCATGTTGGGTTGTCATGATAGTGCACGTGGGCGGCCATGTTGTGATGTCATTATCTTGATAATAGGTGGTAGGAGTGCGTATGCGCAGCGCGTGTTGTTATGGAGACACGTGCTCCGTCTCACCCCTAACAACCCGACAATAGATATCGAATTAATCCAAACAATCCGACAATCTTCAGAAAACTGACCCAAACACTCCAGAAAACACTCCCAAATAAAGGTAGGATAGTATCCTTAATGAGGGCATGAGACGTATGAAGAGGTAATCATTGCGCTCATTTCCATAGCTTTCATTTTGAGACGTATGATTTTGTGTGCATCGTGCTCATTTTTCATAGCATTCATTGCTTCATATGACGAAAAGGGGGATTCCGTGGGGTTAGTATCCTTAAAATATAGGATAGTATCGTTACCTAATGTCCGACCATATAATGTAATTTATCACAGAAATGGGTTTATTACAATAATGGTTGGTTTATTACAATGGTGTTTTTATTAACTGAGAGATAAACTGGAAGGAGGAGACGCCGTCCCTGTCCCCGGAGCCCTACTGCCCCTTGAACTCCTGAAGTCTCGGTCCCTCGAGTTTCTGGCGAGTTACTAAATCGGTACTGGTAGGATTCAGGAGTGTTTTCGGGAATGTTTTTGACAGTTTCCTGAAGATTGTCGGGTTGTTTGGATTAATTTGATATCTATTGTCGGGTTGTTAAGGGTGAGACGGAACACGTGTCCCTATAACAACACGCGCTGTGCATATGCACTCCTACCACCTTTTTCATGATAATGACATCACAACATGGCCACCCACGTAAACTATCATGAGAACCCAACATGACCGCCCAGTCACGTGACATGGCGTCACTTCCGGGGTCCTGCCCCGGGGTCCTACAAAATGGCTCATTTTCAACATACATAACTACTCAATACCATCACCAACACCGCCACAACATCAACACAACTCCTCCTCCACAATCTCCTCCTCCCTATACTGGATGTTCTAGTGATTCCGCCTTTTCCAGAACCTGTAATCCCAAATTCATCACTTCCACTTCTTCCAACATCTCCACCATCTATATTATCATACCGTCTAGCACTACTCTCTTACAGTATTTTCAGATAGTTTTCTCTGCACAATCACCCTGATGTACTAATCCATGACCTCCTCTCTTTCTCAGCCTAATCCCTGCCCACCCCTTTCAATCCTCCTAAACCCCATTCAACTTCCTACCCAGTCTCGCATCTTATTCTTCGGCTTCCGTGCGACACTACCAACCCGCCACACCCACCATATGTACCTCGCTCCATTCACCCTTTTGACCTCTTTTAACTCCACCTCATTTTTGTTCACTGTTAGTTGTTAAAATGTCAAATTAATGAACAATAAGATATTCTTATAAGAAATATGCGACAAATGAGTTTTAGATGCCCAAAACAAGCAGAAACAGAGGCATTTGCCCATCCCCAAAGGCGACAGGGGACTATGGTACACTACATTTCTGGAAGCGGAGATTACGCATGTTGGTAAACGTACCAACCGGATAAAATAGTACACCTCCTCTACTACCCCCGCCTTCACCATGTTGGGCACTGGATGATCATGGTAATGACGTCACACGATTGAGTTACCAGGATAATCCGCGTCTATGTAATGTGACTAGGTCATTCTATGATAAATCCCCGGGAGTTGGGGGGCCTGGAGTTGGGGGGGGGGGGGGGATTCTTGTCTCCTCGTCTTAACCAGAGCAGAAACCTGTAGTATAAATATTACATACCTTTATGCGGCAATAAATGATAAGTGGTAAAGTCCATCTACAATAGCTGTAACTGGAATTAGTATACAGAAGTTATAACATTATCGGTTAATTTGTTGTAACATAACGGGTTGAAAAAAGTTATAACATTATGCGTCGATTTTTATAACATAACGGGTTGAAAAAAGTTATAACATTATGCGGAGTTTATAACATTATCGGTTGTTTACTACATTTGTTGTAACATTATGCGTTGGTGTAACATTATGCGGCGTTGTAACATTATCGGTTGTAACAGGGTTTACCATGGAACAATGATACTGAGGAACATGTATGATGAATATAAGTGCCATTGGAAGAGAAGGAGCACAGCAGCTGACCTAAACACTTAGTTAAACATGAAATTCTGAGCTAAACAGAAAACTAAACGCAACTAAAAATGTCAAGAAAAATGGCTAAAATGTAGGGTATGAGGGGTAAAATCATGGTAAAATGATAAAAATCATCATTTAGCAGCATTATAAAAGCCATGAAATGGAAATAGGGCGAATAAGTGACCTAAACAGAAACTTTAACATTATTGGACACGTACGCTGATGCCGAAGTATTCAAAATTAAAAGTTAATTATTCATATCTAACCCAGCGACAGTTCATCAGGCCACGAAATTTCACGCGAATGATCGTTTCGTTCGCGGGATGGTTACGCAAATCCAAAAATCCGCGAACGATGTTTCGTTCACGCAAAAAATATGACGTGAACAAAATTTTATAGTGTGAATTTTTTGTTGTTCATTGATGTGTCAGTGTGCCGTGGTAACCTGATCGCCAGATAAGAAATATAACAAATGAGTATGAAATAGAAGTGGTAGTTTGTCCTGTTGCTTGAACTTATATAGTACTGTATTTTACACGTGCGATTCTAAACACAACATTTCTACATTTATTTTCACGGACATTATGTAAGTATAGTAACTGACAGCACGAAAGCATGAAACATATCAACCATTGTGGGTTTTTCTGTGGTTGTGTTCTATTTGATATTGGTGTAGATTCAGCGTGCTTTCCCCCTCATTATTGTTGCGTGCGAATTCGCCCCAGTTTTCTTTTTCTTCATATCTTATGGATCAAACAAAGGGATGTAGAGGTTGAGATTGAAGACACTAATTTTAGAATTTGGACTTAAATAGTATTTGCAGTTGCGTTGATATGAAATGCAGAAAAATATTCAAGGACAAACTTGATCTAACGTTAAACATTTATGTGGGTCGAAATGGCATGGGCCTGGAACACCTACTTTTGTTTCACTAATGGACTTCAATTTTTGGTAAACACGCATGCACTGGTGTTTGTTATCCCCGCATTTGAAAAAATGCGGGGATATATTGGTCGTCTTCGTCCATCCGTCCGTCCGTCCATCCGTACGTCCGGGAATGGTTTCCGGCGAAAAACTCCTAGGGGTTTCAATTCAAAACATTGAAAGTGTGTTCATGTTCATTCATAGGGTCTGTAGATGTGCATAAAGGTTTTGAATTTTTGCTTCCGCCCTCGGGGGCGTAAGGGGTACCACTTTTGTCGTTAGAGGAATGGTTTCCGGCGAAAAACTCCTAGGGTTTTTAATTCGAAACATTGAAAGTGTGTTCATGTTCATTCATAGGGTCTGTAGATGTGCATAAAGGTTTTGGATTTTTGATTCGGCCCTCGGGGCGTAAGGGGCACCACTTTTGTCGTTAGAGGAATGGTTTCCGGCGAAAAAGTCCTAGGGGTTTCAATTTGAAACATTGAAAGTGTGTTCATGTTCATTCAAATGGTCTGTAGATGTGCATAAAGGTTTTGGATTTTTGATTCGGCCCTCGGGGGCATAAGGGGCACCACTTTTGTCGTTAGAGGAATGGTTTCCGGCAAAAAACTCCTAGGGGTTTCAATTCGAAACATTGAAAGTGTGTTCATGCTCATTCATAGGGTCTGTAGATGTGCATAAAGGTTTTGGATTTTTGATTTGGCCCTCGGGGGCATAAGGGGCACCACTTTTGTCATTAGAGGAATGGTTTCCGGCGAAAAACTCCTAGGGGTTTCAATTCGAAACATTGAAAGTGTGTTCATGTTCATTCATAGGGGCTGTAGATGTGCATAAATGTTTTGGATTTTTTATTCGGCCCCCAGGGGCGCAAGGGGCACCATTTTTGTCGTTAGAGGAATGGTTTCCGGCAAAAAACTGCTAGGAGTTTCAATTCGAAACACTGAAAGTGTGTTCATGTTCATTAGTAGGGTCTGTAGATGTGCATAAAGGTTTTGGATTTTTGATTTGGCCCCGAGGGGCGCAAGGGGCACCATTTTTGTCGTTAGAGGAATGGTTTCCAGAGAAAAACTCCTAGGGGTTTCAATTTGAAACACTAAAAGGGTGTTCATGTTAATCAATAGGGTTTGCAGATGTGCATAAAGGTTTCGGATTTTCGATTCAGCCCTCGGGGGCATAAGGGGCACCACTTTTGTCGTTAGAGGAATGGTTTCCGGTGAAAAAATCCTAGGGGTTTCAATTCGAAGCATTGAAAGTGTATTCATGTTCATTCATAGGGTCTGTAGATGTGCATAAAGGTTTTGGATTTTTGATTCGGCCCCGAGGGGCACAAGGGCACCATTTTTGTCGTTAGAGGAATGGTTTCCGGAGAAAAACTCCTAGGCATTTCAATTCGAAACACTAAAAGTGTGTTCATGTTAATCAATAGGGTTTGTAGATGTGCATAAATGTTTCGGATTTTTGATTCAGCCCTCGGGGGCGTAAGGGGCACCATTTTTGCTGTTAGAGGAATGGTTTCCGGGGAAAAACTGCTAGGAGTTTCAATTCGAAACACTGAAAGTGTGTTCATGTTCATTAGTAGGGTCTGTAGATGTGCATAAAGGTTTTGGATTTTTGATTCGGCCCCGAGGGGCACAAGGGGCACCATTTTTGTCGTTAGAGGAATGGTTTCCGGCGAAAAAACTGCTAGGAGTTTCAATTCGAAACACTAAAAGTGTGTTCATGTTAATCAATAGGGTTTGTAGATGTGCATAAAGGTTTTGGATTTTTGATTCGGCCCTCGGGGGCGTAAGGGGCACCACTTTTGTCGTTAGAGGAATGGTTTCCGGTGAAAAACTCCTAGGGGTTTCAATTCGAAACATTGAAAGTGTGTTCATGTTCATTCATACGGTCTGTAGATGTGCATAAAGGTTTTGGATTTTTGATTCGGCCCTCGGGGGCATAAGGGGCACCACTTTTGTCATTAGAGGAAGGGTTTCCGGCGAAAAACTCCTAGGGGTTTCAATTCGAAACATTGAAAGTGTGTTCATGTTCATTCATAGGGTTTGTAGATGTGCATAAAGGTTTTGGATTTTTGATTCAGCCCCGAGGGGCGCAAGGGGCACCATTTTTGTCGTTAGTGGAATGATTTCCGCAAAAAAACTGCTAGGAGTTTCAATTCAAAACACTGAAAGTGTGTTCATGTTCATTAGTAGGGTCTGTAGATGTGCATAAACATTTTGGATTTTTGATTCAGCCCCGAGGGGCGCAAGGGGCACCATTTTTGTCGTTAGAGGAATGGTTTCCAGAGAAAAACTCCTAGGGGTTTCTATTCGAAACACTAAAAGTGTGTTCATGTTAATCAATAGGGTCTGTAGATGTGCATAAAGGTTTGGGATTTTTGATTCGGCCCCAAGGGATGCAAGGGGCACCACTTTTGTCGTTAGAGGAATGGTTTTCAGCGAAAAACTCCTAGGGGTTTCAATTCGAAACATTTAAAGTGTGTTCATGTTCATTCATAGGGTCTGTAGATGTGCATAAAGGCTTTGGATTTTTTATTCGGCCCCGAGGGGCACAAGGGGCACCATTTTTGTCGTTAGAGGAATGGTTTCCAGAGAAAAACTCCTAGGGGTTTCAATTCGAAACACTGAAAGTGTGTTCATGTTAATCAATAGGGTCTGTAGATGTGCATAAAGGTTTTGGATTTTTGATTTGGCCCCGAGGGGTGCAAGGGGCACCATTTTTGTCGTTAGAGGAATGGTTTCCAGAGAAAAACTCCTAGGGGTTTCAATTCGAAACACTAAAAGTGTGTTCATGTTAATCAATAGCATCTGTAGATGTGCATAAAGGTTTTGGATTTTTGATTCGGCCCCGACAATAATCACAAATGCGAATGCGGGATATACTATAGTGTGCTTTGCACACAAATGACACCCCTCTAGTTTTATTTTTTTATGAATGGCACGGTGATCTGTCAATATTTTCTCAGCCCCAGTCCTGAGGTCTTGCATCCATTGATGTTTATCAGCGAAAGAATCTTATACTGACTCGAGCCTTCCTTTGCTGCTATTGACAACACCAGTCACTGGTATTGTCTATGTCAGCAAAGGAAAGCTCGAGTCACATGTAATATTCATTGATTGCGGAATGGCTTCTACGTCACTATTCATTATTGCTCTAATTTATTACAATGAATACTAATCCCTTTAAATACTATGTTTCTTAATGGTTTTACCATATTGGTATAAGCGTAAACTTGTACAACTTATGTCAACCACTGATTATTTCATCTCATATCTTGTTTTAATCACGTAACCTTTTGCGTAACCAATTGGTTGCGCAAAAATAATTAACGTGAACGAAACAATGGGTTAAGCAAGCCCAAAAAACGCGAACGAAAAATGGGTTCTGTAAATTTTTTAAATTTCATGGCCTGGTTCATAAATATCATTTTGTTATCAAATGTTCAACATCTAGTAGTAAAATAACATATAATTTATAAAGGTCGGTCCGACAATTATTTAAAATTAAACGTAATATTATTCATATCAAAAATCAAATATAAACGTCGCTCCAACAAGAATTTATTTGAAATTATTAAAAGCTAGCCTAGAGACATTTCATAAATATATCATTATGTTATCAAATGTATTATATGTTACTATATTTTTCAGAATATTTTTGTCGACAATATATCATATGTTTGCATACTTTTCGAAGGAAGTATTAAAAATATAAGCAAATATTGTGAAAATATTATTCCATTTTCTTATTTCGAATGCTGGACGAAACGGCCCATGGACAAAACGGCCCAGATTGATTTTGGTCAGAATGGCCCAGATTTTGAAATGGAACGGCCCAGATTTCGAGACAGAACCACCCCCAATTTTGGACAAAGCATCCCTCATTTAAAAAAAAATTATTTATTAAAAAAAATATTTCTTATGCCCCATTATTTTTTTTATAAGAGTACTTACGGCAGTATTGAAGTTGATTATTATATTGAAGTTGATTGAAGGTCACTTATGACTTTATCATTTTCTTGTGGTCATCCCACAACTTCTTTCGACTGGTACTGCAATCTAGTGTTTTGTGGGTAATATCAGCACCTTAACAAATAAGGGATTATAAAAAGGTATTTAACTACTCTGTAATCAGGTATACAAAACAATGGTCAACAATTATCATTTTTCGACGTGTTTTTATTACAATCATTCTGCGTCAATTTCAATTATCGAAGAAGGAAATGAAGTAGATTAATTTCGTTGTTACTGTTAAAGCTTATCGCGCTTCGAGTATTTAACTGTTTGATGTTGGTCAAGGAGCTGAAATTTGTTGGTCCTGTTTCTATATATTATTTACTTTTTCTTTTTTTTTCAATAATGTTACATTTGCAAAAGGGTAGAAGGGGTGAATTAAACACTTTCACTAAAATTTTAAAAGTTTTTTTTCAAGCGATACTTGAACTTTTGCTATCAACTGAAGTGAACACATTTGTTTCTGATTTTGAATTTGAGTTTGGGCAAGGATTGAGGCTCGTCAAGTTTGATGAGCCAAGAATATAGGGGTGTGAGTTTCGTTTTGGGCAGACATTGTGGAAATGAGTTCTGGAGACTGGTTTGTCGAGTGTCTATTATGCCAGAGACAATGTATATAAACTTTTGAGAAAAGTTTTTGCTTTGTCCATGTTACCCGTGGATGACATTAGACCAGCATTTGAAAAGTTACGACCCAAAAGTAGACCCAGAGGCAGATGAAATGGCGAGATTTTTTTAATATGTGGAACTTACATGGATAGACAGCACAGTATGGCAAGTGCAGGCGTGGTGTTTTTATGGACGGTCCACAAGAACAAACAATGACGTAGAGTGATGGCATGATAGACTTCAGACGACTCACAAAAGCTCCAAGCTTACTGTCGAATGCCTGTTCTTTTTTTCTGAATCCAAATAAATTTATGTAAAAAAAAAATAATGGGGGCATGAGAAATGAGAAATAAATTTTTCAATTAGGGCCATTCTGTCCAAAAATGTGGGCCATTCTGTCTCGAAATCTGGGTTGTTCAGTCTCAAAATCTGGGCCGTTTTGACCAAGATCAATCTGGGCCGTTTTGACAAAAATCAATCTGGGCCGTTTCATCCTGTTACCCTTATTTCCCACATAGACCTAATGGTCACCACAATTTCTAAAGGACAATAGGGGCCAAATAGACCTTTTAATCGATGCGGAATCGGAAATTTGATTGCATTTGCACATAGGGGGGTGATAACCTCCTCTGTGCGAATGCGATCGAGTTTGATAATCTCCTCTGCGCGAATGAGATCGAGATTCCGATTCCGTATCAATGAAAAGATCTATTTGTTACGGCGCCATTACCGGGTTACTGTTTTTACTGTTTTTTATTTATACAAAAACATGGACGATTTCAAAACATTTGTTGCCACTTCAAGAGTATTAAAATAATGATAATAAGGATAAAACATAGTTTGGATCAATAAACTCTGCACAAATGTAAGGAAATACATGTACTATCGATTGCAACCGGTAATAAGAGCAAAAGCTTGATATATATTCCTAATTTCGAGCTTTGAGTTCCCATAAAAACTTGATGGGAACTTTTTCTATAGGATTGAACGGTAAGAGCCTGAATGTTGAAGGGTAGCCACTATGTTCGGCTCGCTGAACTAGCACTGTAGAGGACAGTTTGGGTGCTGTGGAGGACGGTTCGGGCTAAATTTAGTGGCAGGTTTGGGTCAAATTGCAGAGGACAGTACAGCCAGAGGACGGTTTGGGTGTTTCCCCTGTAGTCAGTGGGATTTATTTAGGCGTTCATAACCTACTAGTACTACTTTACCAATAACATGATTTTGGAGGGTGTTACGGTTTATTAACAGCCCGACAGGAATGATTAACAGCCAGAGGGTCCATTAACAGCCCAAGACGAAGTCGAGGGCTGTTAACGGCCCGAAGGCTGTTAATCATTCCTGGAGGGCCGTTAATAAACAGGGACGCCCAACAAAATCTTGTTATTACTATTATTACCACTTCTAAAATGGTTAAATCCAAAGGTTCTTCATCAAATTCACTTGATTGTGACATCCTGAGTTTTCGCAATGACATTTAACCAAAACACGTGTCGTCTGTTTCAAGATAAACAAAACGCCACGTCGCCAATCACATGATAGCTTAATTTAAATATTTTTGTTTGCCACGAAAAACAGGCCTTCTCCCGAAATCTACTAACAAAAACCTACCGTACATGTAATGAATTAATTACACTCACCTTGACAATTTGAATGCTTCATCACCGAAGTAATGGGGAAATCACACAAATTTCAAGTGTTTTTTTTAACATTCATTGCAGTTAAGCGCATTTCATCATCTCGGAACCAGTGGCGCATTTGGTATGAAGGATTACATAAACTGTAACCGGAGCCGGGGCTGTTAACGAAACATTTAGCCGGAAGCAGGCTGTTAACCACGTTAACACAGAACTTCCGGTTTGAATCTGTGCACTATGCACCTTTACCGTAAAGGTAAAATTGTGTTAATATACAAGAGAACGCACGCTAAAGTGGTAATAAACAATAACATGATTTTTGGAGGGCATTATGGTTCATTAGCGGCCCTGCAGCAATGATGAACAGCCTGAGGGTTTATTAAAGGCCGGAGACGAAGTCGAGGGCCATTAATAAGCCCAAGGGCTGTTCATCATTGCTGCAGGGCTGCTTATGAATCATGATGCCTGACAACAATCATGTTATTACATGACACATGTACTATTATTACCGCTCCCTGTTGTTACAGCTAACTTGAATCTAAAAATAGTCGGGCCGCTAATGGCTATTTATACCATTATCGCGTGCGGGGATCAGGACGTTTCGTCCCATGGTCGTTTCGTCCCAGGACGTTTCCTCCCATTTTGGTCGATTCGTCCCATTTATTTTGATCGTTTCGTCCCATGTAGATTTTTCACTTTGGTTGTTTCGTCCCATGTGGATTTTTCACTTTGGATGTTTCGTCCCATCCGAGATTGACGTGAAAGCGCCTAGCTTCCCTAATTTATAAACTTATCTTGTTCTGTATCCCACCCCTCACCCCATCCATAACATATCGGAATTACGTTGGAATTATTCACTCCAAAGTAATTTCGATATATCGCGATTAAACAAGTTAACAAAATTAAGTTGCCGATACGTTTATATTGTATGCTAAAATATCGGAATTTATTATTCATTCATTCATTCATTCATTCATTCATTCATTCATTCATTCATTCATTTGTTCATTCATTCGTTGAACATTCATTCATTCATCCATTCATTTGTTCATTCATTTATTCATTTGTTCAATTTGTTCATTCATTCATTCATGGGACAATTCATTCATCCATTCATTCATTTGTTCATTTTCATGTCATTTTTTGTTGTAAATAATAAACAATAATACCCGATACGTCGTCGTTATATGTCACCGTTGTGACTTACCCCTTTAACAAATCGGTCAAAACTGCCCAAAAAATGAATGAGCCTGAAATGTCTTACATTTTCCACAGTAAAACCATGCGTATATTATTGGAACTAACTGATCAAACCGGTTCCAGTGATATCCATATTTGCATAGTCTCACTGAGAAATAATCATAAAAAATCAACCAAATTTGAGATTACAGTCATTTTACCGATGTCGAACCACTTTCAGACCATATCCGATTTCGTTTTGAAAACGGTCTCCACCAATAACTTTTCTATGCTGTTTCAATTCAGAAAAGTATCCCAAATCATGTGATAAATGAAAGTGTCAATGACACTGTAGCTCAACTTGACAAACTTGAACTTGGTAAGTTATAAATGAAATGGCAAAATTGAAGATCATTGGTACCAATGTCATTTTTTTTGCCAGTGGCAACATTTTTTGACAGAAACCGAAAAAAATTGATAGCTCCCATCTAGAGGCCTCCCCAAACAAGCATGCCAGGTTTCAAAGCAATCCGATCATAAATGTGCCCTGTAGGGTGTACAAAAGGGAAATATTGTGGTCTGACTAGACTAAATTCTAAGAACGTTGGCCGTGGCAACAATTTTTGACGGAAATGGAAGAAAATCGATAGCTCCCATCTAGAGGTCACCGTAAATAAGCATACCAGATTTCAAAGCAATCTAGTCATAAATGTGCCCTGTAGAGTGAGCCAAAGGGAAATATTGTGGTCTGACTAAACTAAGTTCTAAGTATGTTGGCTGCGGCAACATTTTTTGATGGAAATTGAAGAAAATCGATAGCTCCCATCTAGAGGTCACCCCAAACAAGCATGCCAGGTTTCAAAGCAATCCGATCATAAATGTGCCCTGTAGGGTGTGCCAAAGGGAAATATTGAGTCTTCTGACTAAACTAAGTTCTAAGAACGTTGGCAGCGGCAACATTTTTTGACGGAAATTGAAGAAAATCGATAGCTCCCATCTAGAGGTCACCCCAAACAAGCATGCCAGGTTTCAAAGCAATCCAATCATAAATGTACCCTGTAGGGTGTGCCAAAGGAAAATATTGAGTCTTCTGACTAAACTTAGTTCTAAGAACGTTGGCCGCGGCAACATTTTTTGACAGAAATTGAAGAAAATCGATAGCTCCCATCTAGAGGTCTCCCCAAACAAGCATACCTGGTTTCAAAGCAATCTGATCATAAATGTGCCCTGTAGGGTGTGCCAAAGGGAAATATTGAGGTCTGACTAAACTGAGTTCTATGAACGTTGGCCGTGGCAACATTTTTTGCCGGAAATTAAAGAAAGTTAAAAAATTTATAGTAATTTCTATATTTTTTATACTTACCAATGACCCAGACATAGCTGGTGCTAACTCTTAAAATATAGGGCCAAACACAAATTTTGCCCCCCAATCCCCAAAATTTGCATCTAAAACCAAAGAAAACATGTCCTGAAAGGCCCTCCACACTTCGCCTCTACTGCGCATGCGCAGTGTCAAGGACGTTCCGAAATTGGCGCCATTAATCATTCTAAAAAACCAGTGCCTGGTAAGCGCTATGTACTCAGTGGGGAGGCAAGAGTTCCCAACTCCTGGGAGGGCCATCCCCGTCTGGGTCATTGGTAAGTATAAAAAATATAGAAATTACTATAAATTTTTTAACATTTTTATACTGTACCAATGACCCAGACATAGCTGAATAGTAAAAAGGCTGGAGGGCCAAGGACATAGAGCAAAATGGAATACGCTCAATAATATAAAACAGAGTCATCCCCTGTAGGGAAAAAGAAGTAATAGGCCTTACATGTATCTTTCTTATTTATGATAAATTAGAAAGATACAACACCTTCCAAAATTGAGCTTCATACATCCATGTACTCTATTAATATCCAATATAATCCTCATACTAATAATTTTTAAAGTAAGCCAATAAATAAAGTAAGTCTAGAGAACAGAGACTCCTATACTCCTAAAAGTGTCTGAGGATTGCATAATCATGTCCGTTGACATATGCAATAATCAAAAGCTATACTTTAAAAACTAAGACTTGAATGAATTTTAAAAACCTAAACTTCTCACTAAACAACCATCCCAATAACAGCTCAGAATTACTAACTCCGGAGGAGGTATCCCCTTGTTTTCATAGTAAAACAGGTGACCCAAGGGAACACCCTTCCCCCCCCCCCCCCCCTTTTCTTGCCCTGGGTCAAATAGCCCAGAGCGAAGAGGGCAGCAGAACGGAGACACTGCCGAAACAGACAGCCTATCTAGCTATAGTAGCAACTGTTAAGTGAATGACATTCTGAGCAGTAGATAATAGACCTAACAATAGAGGCCTCCAGAAATAGACTCGATATTTCTGAGATAAAAATTCATGAATGTGGATGGCTGAGCGCAATGAGCAGCCTTCAAAAATCTATAATAGCGACACTATTAATGTAAGCCCAAGATGTAGAAGAACTCTTACTTCATGAGCCGAAATCTTAAGCACAACTGCTAAGTCAATGATATACCATAAGCAGTACCGATAGTTAATAGAATTCATTAACAACAGAATGGAGCGTAACGTCCTTCTACAAGGCATCAAAGACAGAAGAAGCTTATGCCCATAGTAATAAACAGATATCTGTTTATAAATACATAAACTCTACCCGGAAAGAGTAAAGGCCTATGCCCGTACGAAGACGGAAGGACCTTAATAACAATAGGTTCCGGATATTAGGAGCCTAACTCTTATGCAAAAATCCAACCTAAATAGTAACGGAATAGTGATTCCAAAACTACGAAAGTGAAAATCATCCATCGATAGTGCATGAAACTCACTGACTCTACAGTAAAAGAGAAACCAACAGAATTACTGTCTAAAAGGTCAGAATTTGAAAACTACTGTTTCCAGAGGCTCAAATGATTACTTAGCTAAATAAGAACCGAAGTTAAAATCCATATAGGAATTTAATCTAAAGATTCTAAGTCTATTTATCAAAAAGTAACTAACTGACTTAGATAAAGAGACATAAGACTCAATTGTAACTATCCTAGAGTGCATAGGTATGAGGTAACATAAACCTATAACCTTAATAAAAACAGGCTGCAGTAGATCTTGTGAAACAAGTATACTAAAAAATTGCAATGAGTAGTATGGAGGGATCAACAATATGAACATAATGATCCCTACACCAACGACGGAAGAGCCTCCACTTTAGCCGCATAGAATAGCGAAGAAGAGGATCTCCTATAGTAAGAAATCGCGTCCAAAGCTCGTCCAGTACAATGCTTACAATGCAATACGGACCACACAACGGAATGCATGAAGGTTGCGACCTTGCGGGTTGTGATAAAGATGACACGATTTACCCAGTGAAAAAAGATCCTCACATTGAGGAAGATTTCACGTTAAGACCCACAGTAGACAAGAGAGTAAATTACCCATGATCTCTGTGAAGATAGAGATGCTATCAACAGAAATGTATTGTGGTTGTTTATCTTAGCAATACCTGCTGAAACAACAGCGCCGGAGGATACGCGTATCCTATCATGCCGTCCTATAGATCAATAGAGCGTTAACAACATTAGCTCAGAGATCTGGACAAGCCAACACATACGTCTGCAATTGATAAGCAAGCTGTGTCGTAAATAAATCATCATTGGGCGCTCCCATAGATAGCAAATCTGATTGAATACTTGTTTGTTGAGAGTCCATTCTGACAGCAACAAGCGACCCCTAAGTGAACGGGAGTCCGGTAAAACAATCAGACGACCCGGAATATGACGGACCAAAACAGAACTTGGTGTACTATAACCAACAGACGGATTCTTTCCATTAAATTGAATAACGGAAACGAAAGAGTGCCTCCCTGGTTCCGGAGATACGCCACTACTGTCGAATTAACGGACATGATTTGGGCATGCGTTCCTGAATAATGTTCATGCAATGACATAAAGCAAGCCTAAAAAACATTATTCCGCAGAAGAAAATTGGTTGCTAAGAGACTGCGGAACCCAAAGACCCTGGCACTTCGAATCCGTTGGGATCAGTATTATATCCCAATCTGTTTGACTGGCAACCGTCATAACAGCAACACTCGGGTCCGGCAACTGCGGTGGCACTCTCTGAGTCAACCACCGAATGTTTGCCCCAGTCTGAATCTCTTGTAACACTAGATAGACAAGAGAATGTGTAAATCGAGCAATTCATGGATTGCTGAAAAGTTGCCGTCGAAGAGAAGCTCCTCCGAGAATGAAGCGACTCTGAGAGAGTTCTTAACCTTACTATCCACGCGTGTGGATGTAGCTAGGGCTGCGTCACGTCTAACCAACTCCAATCAGCCACTGAAGGGCGGAGTTATACGTGAACAAACTACTGCCCTCAAAAGAAATTACATTGAGAATAATATCCCGTAAATCTTTTCTTGAAGACGTAATGATAACGCCTCAGTAAGGCGGATTACGTATGATAAAGCGTTTAAGTTAAGTCTACTATACATCATGTCGTTTCCAACATTGAAGTTGGAAAAGACATAAACGGCGAAAAAGAATATTTCCAGTCTTTAACCCCACCGTCTAGACGCATATGAACTCTCGGTATGCCCTGCTCTGCCAAAATAAACTATTCGTATAAATGATAAAATGGCAGATATGAGCAACACGGACAAGAAACTAAACTATCATGCTTGGTAGCAGGCTTGTATGCATATATAGCGTCGAAAAATAAAACACATGTTGTAATGACATTATTGGACTGCGTCGGTAAGTCAGGGACAATGTCCCTGAACCGATCGAAAAAACCGAGTCCGATGACGCTATAAGTCTCTTATCCAAGATCGCAGCAATGAAGTCCGAAATAACAATCACTGGAAGATAATGCCAGAAGATATGAAAGGAAGCTTCCGATACTACTAAAGGGAAAACTCAAAATCTTTCGAATCCCTTTCGCCATCCTGTCGGACCCTATAAAGCGTTCGGTCGTCCGTACCTGATGCAACCGCGGACCGCACCGACCCAGCGCCGTCGGATAATTCCTGATTCGACCAAGAAACTGTCAATTGCTGGGATGCTGCGAAACAACTGTGCTAACTCGGATAGCACGTCCGTCACTGAGGCCTGAGGAGAAGCGGTCCTACAATGCATTGCCGCTGGAAGCTCCGTGATCGTTACCCCGTGCATACTACCAATATGCGAGCGAACGGAGTGTATAGGCCTTGTGTCCCTTGGCTACCGGATGGTGCGACCTATTCGCCATGGAATCACTGAATGACGAAACTGATCGGATACTCGAGGTCACGTAGCCAATGTGCGGTCGTGTGCCCTGCTGTGAGGATGAGGAAGCATTAAGGACAGTCTCTCGGACTGTCAATATAACGGAGCGTCCCGACCGACAGACATATGCTCCGAATGTAAAATATCTGAACCACAACATGCGGTCCCCTATGTTGTTGGACGAGAGAGGGACCTCTCTCGCTCACAGCCCAGACGGACCTGGACAAGCCAGGAACCGGACTAACAGGCTTCCTCCGATCTGTCCTCAATCTGCCGTCACTGGGTGAGTACTAAAGTAATTAAAGTGCTCGCATCTCCCAAATCTCCTTCCTAGACCGCAACGGACGAACCCGGCAGCCGAACCATTCGATGAATGTACGCTACACCGGGTGAGCTAGCGAATGTCACTCCGTGGGCGATAGACATATTCCATGAGCACTTATTGCCGCTAGCTCTTCATTAACTATGACGACAGAGGCACACTTTTGAAAGACATCTCCGTAACTTTGCGAACAAGAAACCAGAAATGCTTGGTTATAGCAAGCATATAATAATAATATATATAGCGTCGTTCAATAATTCTTAAGTTTGTGTGACATTATTGGACTATGTCGGAACTGAGGGACGATGTCCCTGAACTGAACCAAAAATTTCTAAGTCCACCGACGCTATCAGTTTCTTATCCGGCATCGCAGCATTCTGGTCCGACGAAAGAAGCTGTAGAAGACCAAGTCAGATGACATACATAACAGCATATGTTGTTCCGAAAGGGAAAGCTCGAAATCCTCCAAATCCCTTTCGGTATCCCGTCGGACCGGATGAAATTTTCGGACGTCCGTACCCGCTACCGCGGAGCGTCCCAACCCAGCATCGTCGGATAAAAAATATGCGACAGATTCAGTTGATGCTGGGATGCAGCGATAAACTGTGCTATTAGGAAAGCACGTCCGTTCCCGAGGCCTGTGCAGTAGCGGTCTTACAATGCATTGCCGCCGGAAGCTCCGTGTATGTTGACTCCCGCACACTTCCTATGCGAACGTCCGGAGTCTGCAGGCCTCGTGTCCCTGGCTACCGGATGGTGTGACCTGGTCGCCGATGATTCTCTGACTGGCGAAGCTGACTGAATATCCGTGGTCACGTAGCCAAGAGCCGTCGTGTGCGCAACTATGAGAATGAGGAAGCCTTATTGACAGTCTACTCCGGACTGACTATATGTCGGAGCGTCCCGAGCGACGGACGTATGCTCCGAATGCGAAACATTTGTACCACAACATCTGGGGCCAGATGTTGTTGAACGAGAGAGGGGCCTCTCTCGCTTGCCGTCCGGATGGACCGGAACGAGCTATGAACCGGACTAAAAGGCTTCCTCCGTTCTCCCTCCGATCCGCCGTCACTGGGTGTGCATTAGGTTGATTTATAGTGCTCGCATCACCCCAAAATTCCTTCTAGACCGCAACGGACGAACCCGGCTGCCGAACCATTCGGTGAATGGACGCTACACCGGGCGAGCTAGCGGACGTCAAAGGCCGTCGAACCTACTAGGGTCCTCTTAGGCAATTGGCGTATTTACATGAGCACATTTCCGCTAGCCCTTCATTAATTGTGACGACGGAGGCACACTGTTGGAAGACATCACAGATACATCACCCTAATCTTGATCGTCTGAAATAGAAATTGATAAAGTAGAGTGACCCTGCGGGGAAAGGACCGGAGTGTCCAATTCCCCAATAACATACCGTGACATACACTTCCCATATTGTCATCGAAATCATACGATACAGAACAGGAGTTAATGCGAGTACACTGACCACATATAGAATGATTATAAAGTCAGAGGAAGACTTCCTCTTATTACAATTGAACAATATCCTTTCAATGTGAAAAGAAAACAAGTCCTGGTACTCGCACTAACCCCTGGCAATCAAAATACATAATAATAATATGATCCATTAATATAGAAAAAATAATTGAAATCAAAATATTCTGAAAAAATATTTTTTCAGAACAGCCCAAGTTTCTGAAAAGTAACGTTGAGCCCCAATGGATCCCAAGCCTAAGTGTGGACAAAAATTTTAAAAATATTTTAAACAATTTATTCAACACTTACGAACAATAATAATGTATCTAGTTATGATTAAAATAACATGAAGATATTATTTTCCAGAAATCCCCCCCTCACACAGAGGGCTGTTGTAAATGTAAACAATGAGTGTAAAAACACTAAAATAAGACTCCAGGCACCCAGGCCCGAAATCAGTTACCAAAAATACACTATCTGATGCAAAACAGAGACTTCCAGGGAAGAAACTGCAGAACATCAGATGGTAGATGCAGAACACAATGCCTAAACACCCGTAGGTGAAGACGTAAACATGGGGAAAAGAACAGAATTCATTCTGTTATTCAGCTAAAACTCCCAAGAAAATTTAGTAATAATAATTACAAAAACTATGCCAAAAGCATGGGAGAATAGCAAGGGGGGACTTCAAGGACAGGGAGAGAGGAAAACACTTAAAAAACAGTGTAACTAAAAATCAGAATGACAACAAAATGGCTGCTGCCTCGAAAATAGGTAACTTAACATAATTTCATTTAAAAATTTTAAGTTACAGCCCTGATAATATTCTGTCACACATTTTTCCTCTCCTCCTTCTCTATCCTCCTTAGAATCACCATTTCACTAATATTTATGTGTCTGGCATCATTTAAACTGAGATTTACAAGCACAAAGATCAGTCAGATGTTAACTGATGAAGGGCCAAACTTAGAATGATAAATGGCGCCAATTTCGGAACGTCCTTGACACTGCGCATGCGCAGTAGAGGCGAAGTGTGGAGGGCCTTTCAGGACATGTTTTCTTTGGTTTTAGATGCAAATTTTGGGGATTGGGGGGCAAAATTTGTGTTTGGCCCTATATTTTAAGAGTTAGCACCAGCTATGTCTGGGTCATTGGTACAGTATAAAAATATCGATAGCTCCCATCTAGAGGTCACCCTAAATAAGCATACCAGGTTTCAAAGCAATCAAATCATAAATGTGCCCTGTAGGGTGTGCCAAAGGGAAATATAGTGGTTTGACTAAACTAAGTTCTAAGAACGTTGGCCGCGGCAACATTTTTTGACGGAAATTGAAGAAAATCGATAGCTCCCATCTAGAGGTCACCCCAAACAAGCATTCCAAGTTTCAAAGTAATCTGATCATAAATGCGACCTGTGAGGTGTGCCAAAGGAAATTGTGGACGTACGTACTAACGTACGTATGTACGTACGTACGCCGACGGACGAGAAGTGATGGCAATAGCTCAGCTGGACTTTGTCAAGTTGAGCTAAAAATGAAAATTATTCTGAATGTCATATTTTACGGATAAGGAAATCGTTGGACCTACCCATTTTACCATTTTCGAACCAATTTATGATAATCGAATCACCACAAATCTTTTCGTAAATTGAACTTAATTGCTGGAATTTTTTGTTTTAAATCCCATAGTTTGAAACACGGTTATGTTCTTTCACATACGGAGTGAAATCGTTGGCCAGTTTTCTCTTCCGTGCGTTGGATAACATGGATTTCAACTTGGGGGTGTTTTAAAACGAAATTAGACAACAATGAGCGTTACTGACGTTCCAAGGACTAAATATTTGTGTACCCAGTACTAACCACTGGGAGCAGATTAGCACATTAAATATTTCGTTTCTGGTGCAACAGGAGACACATCTGCTTGCTTATTCTGAATATTTTGTGTCGATGAGCCCCGGTGACCCATAAGGGGTGGGGGGGGGTGGGGGGGGGGGAGGTGCATCCTCAACTTTCATCCATGATTATCTAGTTGAAATAATAAGTAACAAGTAAATAAACATTTACAAATACCGTTCACACTTTAGCTATGACAAAATATATATAATATTGTAATATTGCTACAAATTCCTGGAGAATGCCACAAGGCATTCTGCAGGAATTTGGATCAATATAGGCATACTGTTAATCAATAAACGGCTCTTCCAAATCGAATAGGCTTCTACGACCTGCTGGTCCAACTTGGCATTGGGAACATTTGCATGGGCTGTGCTAGGAAGGATGAATATGGTTTACCCATGCATAGACATGGTGTGTGTAAAAGAGAATTTGGGCCCCTGATCAACTTGACATGCCTTCCAGGGGCGTAGGAAGCATATTGGACTTGGGAGGGCATTAGCACATACCAATACAGCTGGAATTCACCACAATAGTGGCTTTTCCCTCCAATACTACATACGTTATACGTGGTTAAAACCCACAACTTTGTTCATAAATATCATATTATTACAATTTCCTGGAGAATGCCTTAAGGCATTCTTCAGGAAATTATAATAATAATCTTTTATTACAAAATATTTTGCATAAAATCTATCATTAGTACATATTTATTCATATTACCCATACATATACCCATGGAGGAAAGTTGGATGGGCACGTGCCCCCCCCCCCCCCCCCCACCTCCCCTGGTTCCTAGCCCCTGATGCCTTCTATCTCTGAACACTGTATACATAGGGTAGTGGTATCAATGAGCCACTCATATGTTGAGGCATGCTTCAAACTCCACATATGGTGACAAATCAACCAATATTTTTCTAGATTGTGATAGCAAAGGGATGAGTAATTTAAAATTCGAAATCTGCTGCCACGTGATAGCAGATTTCAAATTTTAATTAGCTCAGCCCTTTTCACATCTTAGGAACTTTATCTAACAATAATTTTGTATGTGGATGGAATAAACCCATAATAATCTCCAAGAGTGAAACTGTTAACTCTTTGCACCTACATCACTTCACCCCACCCTATCCAACCACCCCAGTCAGTGACCCCACCCATCCTTCTGTAGGCCCACTTTCTGATTTCTTGTTCCATGTAAATAATTTCCCCCAAGTTTCATAGTTTCTCAAGCTTATTATCAAATTATGTCATGGCTGCTGCTAAGCAGCCATAGCATAATTTGAAGTGAACTCACAAGAAATGTAGATGTGCCATAATTACTGGTACTTGGCTTCAAGCAAACTTTTGTTCCCCTCACCGTTTTCACCTCCAGCACTTTCAGCAGTCCCCGATCATGAAATCACAAGAACTCTTTTAATATAATGATTAAATTATGATTTAGTTTTATTTCCAAAAAAAAAAAACGGTTAACAATATAAAATAACTCCCCAGTCTGGAGTGTGTGTGTGGGGGGGGGGGGGGGGGGGGGGGGGGGGGGGGGGGGAGGGTGTGTGTGTGTGTGTGTGTGTGTGTGTGTGTGTGTGTGTGTGTGTGTGTGTGTGTGTGTGTGTGTGTGATGCCCAGGTCACGCTACCACTAATTTTACAGGTGACCATATAATATTAACCAAGATAACTGGCGTTTTGCCTATGACTCCCAACTCTTCCCTTGATCACAAGAGGAGGGGTGGTGGCACAGGTAATAGCAGGGTAACTTGATCACATTCAAAAATGTTTGGGGTTGTGCGGCCTGGGAATCACTCAAATCCCCACCCTATCCTCCCACTCCACCATTTACACAATCATTCTTCACCTTATAGAATTCTGCCATTGCAATCAACCCCCACCCCACGTAATTTGTCAGTTTGACAGAGCTGTTGCAAACACTGACACAACCTACTCCACAGAGTTACCCAGATACAGTTCATGTCTCTTTGATTTACGCAGTTGTTCTAGTTGACCGAGAAAAGTTAAAAAAAACCAATCAATCTCGAGTTATTTCTTATTGATCAAGTGTGGATTTTGCCGATTCGAAATAGGTAAAAATACAATCAAGCAAAACTAAATTCATTGTGAAAAATAGAATACAGATAAATATGTACTTTTCCTCCTGCTAAAAGGTGAATGAAATGGCGATGCTTTCGGTCGAAAAGTTAGTCTCGGTCCGACGGAAAGACCCTGTTGTCGAAGAGTGAAAGAAATAGAACGGGGAATTCCCATACAAGAAATTTGGAAACTAGACAGGGTGCTAATGATTTCCAACTAAATAACATAATATGCAGATGCCAGATAACACTGTAACTATATCATTTAAAGAGTAAAATATTAATGAAACTTTTGATTCAAAGTTTTGTTACTTTGTGTTACCTTTCGATTTTTGCGACGTGATTAAGGGCCTATATAAGTAATGAAATTTTGTTTATTTTGAAAATTCTCACCTCCGATATTCCTTCAATTCAAATTAAATATACACAAAATGTACATCAAAATGAAGGTTGGGATGTATAGAACACGAAACACATGTGTAATCAACTCATAGAGTCGACTGTAGGCACCACTGGTTCCTGGAAGTCTGCTACCATATTCTCATCAGAACTGATAATTTAATAATATTTCACGAAAACAACTTGTGGCCAAATGTGCTTTACATATCCAAGAACAAAGCTAGAGGATAAAAATTCTTCAAAACACGGCGACAGAGCTGCATTGGGGAAAATTCCAACGCAGTTGCTTTTGTTTACGCATGGGTATACTTTCGATTTCCGGTCGACGTCATCAGACAGAAAAAGCATGCAAAACAATGCTGTTTAAAATCAAATAATGAAAAAGATCGCCTTCATACAGTATACTGTTATTAGATAGAGATTGCACAGTTGCCATATTCAATGCAAGATATCATGATACCTGTTGAAATTTCTTAGAATTACGATTTTGTTTTTTGATGGAAATTCGTGGTAACGAGTGATTTGCGCATGTCTGTCGAGCATGGAAACCATCTTCAATAAAAAATGCAGACAGTGTTGTCCTTTTCCAAAATGCAGACCTATCGCTGTATTCGAAAGTGTTTTGAATGCCTAGCTTTGTTCTTGGATATATGAAGCACATTTGGCCATAAGTTGTTCTGATGAAATATTATTTTATTATCAGTTCTGGTGCAAATACGGTAGCAGACTTCCAGGAACCAGTGGTGCCTATAGTCGACTCTACGAGTTGATTACATATGTGTTTCGTGTTCTATACATCCCAACCTTCATTTTGATGTATAATTTGTGTATATTTAATCTGAATTTAAGGAACATGAGAGGTGAGAATTTCAAAATAAACAAAATTCCATTACTTATATAGGCCCTTAATTTAAAGTTGAAGTGACGCGCATTCGGTAAAGATTCGATATCGGTAAAATGACTGTACCTAGCCAATCTCGGATGGTACAAAACGTCCAAGGTGAAAAATCCACATGGGACGAAACGACTAAAGTGAAAAATCTACATGGGACGAAACGACCAAAATAAATGGGGCGAAACGACCAAAATGGGACGAAACGTCTTGGGACGAAATGACTTGAACCCTCGCGCACGGCCCGGCTTCGTCGAATGACGTCACTGAAATTATGGAGTTTTAACGGGCCTCCAAACTTATGTTAATCGGCTAGTAACTTATAGACTGAGTGGTAATAATGTTCAATGAACGTCATAAATTAGCTCGGAAATGGGTGACTCAATGCAACGCCAACTGTCTGCAGATGCGAGTCATTGGCTTTATATCTTTAATTAATGGTAGTTTGATATCTTTCTGCTGATCGATTGAGAAAATAAACTTACTATTACTCCAGCGCGTGTTACGGGGATCTATTGATATTTTTTGTTTCCTCTTTTGATCAGCAAGCATGGCCATTCTCGCCACAGTGAATGTCGGACGACCAATCCTGGATGATTCGGCGCTTGGACGATTCGGCACTTGGATTTTAACAATTCGGCACCCGTTCTTCTTCTTCTTCCATTATAGTGAAGGGCCGCTCCTGCGGCATTGTCTCACTGTGATTTAAAAGCGTGTGCGGGAGGGGGAGTCCACGCTGGTATTTACAGGTTAAAAATGCGGATAAAAACATGTACAGCCTCCTTCTATGGTACTGCAAATCCCTGGATCCTGGTCTTGAAGGACTCCAAGGACTATGGCTTGACTGGTACGAGTTGCCGTGGGTACGAGTTGTCCTGATACCGCTATGATGGCCTCATCTGGTAGCTGGTTCCATACCCTGATGGCAGATGGGAAGAAGGATTCTTTATAGACGGTGGTACGGCAGAATGGGATCCTGTACCGGTGTTCATGTCCTCTTGTGGCTGCTCCAGTTTGGCTGAATTGTGAGGGCAGTGAGATGGCAACTAGGGAATGGACAACACTGTTGTCCATTCCCTAGTTGCCATCTCACTGCCCAACACGGTACATCATGGAGGCCTTGGCTCTGGCTCTTCGTTGATATAGGCTATCCCCCTCTAGCCTGTCTATCATAGCTGTGACAGTACTGGTGGAACTGTAGTTGCTTGTCACAAACCGTGCTGCTCGTCTCTGCACTGCTTCTATTCTTCCGATGTTCTTCTTAGTGTGTGGGTCCCAGACAGTGGATGCGTACTCTATCTGGGGTCTGACCATCGTCTTGTAGCATTTGTCCTTGATGGAAGTTGGGCATGACGAGAGGTTTCTCCGTAGGAATGCAGTGGTGTTGTTGGCCTTCTTGCATACGCTGTCGATATGACGGTTCCATGACAGGTTGTTGGAGATGTTGACCCTGAGGTACTTGGCCTTGGTTGTAATAGCTAGCTCCTTCCCATGGATGTAATATGGGGTGATGCGTTGCTTCCGTTTGGTCGTGATACGGATAACTTCACACTTGTCTGGGTTAAAGTGCATTAACCAGTCAGATTACCAAAGCTGGGGGTTGTCAAGGTCGTCTTGGAGTTAATATAATGTAAGAATAACATGAGTTTGGGGAGTGTAACAACTCGCCGTACCCGAGGTGGGACGAGTCGCCGTCGGGACAAGTCGCCGTCGGGATAAGTCGCCGTGGAGTAGTAATTGATAAGTAACAGGCGGCAGAGGATTAAATTAACTTTATTAATACTCAGAACTTATAAAACAAAGCAGGTTCAATATAACATATAATAATATAACATATAAAATAATAGCTACTAACATAACAAGATTAATCAGAGTGACAGACTTCGTTGAAATCAATGACAATAATTAATTAATTAATACAGTTTCAAGCAAATTTTTTCTTTTTTTCGGATCGTGCTTAGACAAAGGGGTACAGCATGCACATGTCTGTTCTTTGGAAATTATTTTATATCTGTGAATTCACATGAAAATGGTCCGAAAAGACCATTTTCATGTGAATTCAGATATAAAATGAATTTATAGAATTCTATATTATTTGGAAATTACTATAATTCACAAAAGATATAATTTACACAAAAATATATAAAGATTGAAGTACAAATGTATGTTTGATATCCATTATGGGAGAACTACTTTATATAGACAGCTGAACATTTCTTTAAAAAGGCTGCAGTAGACATAATAATAACTCTTTGGCCAGCCGCTGATTTGTCGCGGTCCTCATAAGAGAAGGCCATCATTCCCCCTGCACCCCACCCCCTCTTCCCCTCCTCTCCTCCCAGCATTCAGATATAAACTGCTTAATAGTGTCCCTCACTTCCTCTTTTTCAATTTCTTCAATAAGCATTCCTACCCTCTCCCTCGTGTCCCCCTTCAGCCATCTATCCTTTGTTTCTTCACCCCACTTCTGCATTATTCTTCCAGTAAATTTTATTCTATGAGGTATATACTGTGAGCATTCCAAGAGAAAATGTTCCAGGGTCTCCACTACTCCAGAGTGGCACATTTGGCATCCCTTTTCCCCATCTCTCCCAATTTTTCCCCGAAGCTCCAGTGATCTTGATCTCAGTTTGAACAGCAGTGACCCTCCAAAGGTGCCATCTAGGTACTTCTCAAAAGCTGGCTTTTCTTTATATTGTAACCCCTGCGGTGATCTTTTCACGCTAACCCCTGCTCGCCAGTTTCGATTGCAATCTTCCATGACTCTCTCTTTGACAAACCTTTTGCCTTCTTTCATTCCTACTTCTATGTTTGTGACCTCTATAGAGTAATTGTCCATTAGTTCCCTCACATGTTTTGACCACCCCGTTTCTATATTAGAGTTCCAAATGGTATCGAGCATCAATTTGCACCACCGGTTGTCAGGCAAGTTTCTCAAGTAGTTAAAGTAACACAGTTTTCCCAAATCTACCCTGTCCTTGATTTTCATCCACCCAAGCTCCCCCCTTACTGCTTCCAAAGCTGCAGCATTACTCGACCCTGTTATCCATCTGCCGGCATCATTCTGAGTACTTTCCAACTTCTTAATAACGGTTTGGTTTAATGGAATCACGTCCGTGCCATAAGTTATACTTGGTAAACCCACCCTCTCTCACAGTGTTTTCCCCACAAAGACCTTGTTGAAACTATTTTTCCCTAAAAGTTTTAGTTGGTTCAGAATTCTTTTCCCCTTCAGAATCAGTTTGACTGAGTAATTTCTGTACACCCCTCTTCCCGTTGTATTTATGCTTACCCCTAGATACTCATACTCTCCCTTTTCTCCTACAGTGATTTGTTTGCTTTCCGCTTCGGGGATTGAGAACTCCCCCACTCTCCATCTCTTCGTCATATCTACATTGCGTCCAACGGGTATTACCTTGCTTTTATTTTCATTTAGTTCGAGCCGCCAAGTGTTCCCATAACTACCAAAAATTTCCAGCAATTTCTCTAGCCCCTGTTCAGTTCTAGACATTAACACCATGTCGTCCGCAAAGAATAAGCCTGGTATCTTTATGTCTCCAACATTTACCCCCTCCGCACTCTGAATTAGTTCGTCCCCTAAATCTTTAACATACAATGCAAACAAAATCGGTGAAAAGATACACCCCTGCTTGAGGCCTATATCCATAGGGACTCGTTTTGTAGTGATACTCCCTAGACTGAGTTGGCTTTGCACATCTGTATACAGTGCTTTCATGATTCCCACAAAGTCACCCCCAGTCCGATGCCCTCGAGCTTTCGCCACATACCTTCCCTCCACACTCGGTCGTACGCTTTTTTCACATCTAGAAATGCCAGAAACATCTTTTTCTTTTCAGCCTTTGTTGATTCTATCAGTTGGGTGAGTGTAAATAGGTGATCAGTGACTCTTCGTCCTTTCCTAAAACCATTTTGAATTTCTCCTAAAAAACCTTTCTCTTCAATAACTTCCTCTAGTCTACCGTATATGACCTTACAGAATACTTTTCCGATGTTACTACTAACTGATATCCCCCTATAGTTATCTAGAACTTCCTTATCCCCCTTTTTGTGTATGAACGACACCTTACTTTCCCTCCACTCTCTGGGGACCTCTTGCTTTCGCAGAGCCAGGTTGAAAAGGTTTGTCAGGACTTTAATAAGTGCCTCCCCTCCATTTTTGAGGAATTCGTTCGGAATTTCATCAGTCCCTCCCGCTTTACCATTTTTTAATTTCGAGACCACGTTCCGCACTTCTTCTGCCGTTATTTCGCTACATACACGATTGGATAGGTTCTCCTCCACCAGTGTATTTCTTTTTGGTGGGGACCCACTGCCCCATCGCCTATCGTTTATCTTTTCCCAGTGCTTGACTAACTCTGAAGCGATACGGCCTTTATCTTCTGTACTTTCCCCATCCACTTTGAAACTCTGCACACTACTTTTCCCCCGTTTATTTACCCAGTTCCAAAATACGTTTGAGCTCGAACCCCCCGTTTTCTTTATTGTTCTGGCAAGACTGCAATTGGGCTCCTTCCTATTATTATTCTTTATCTCATTCACCTTTTTCCGTGCCAGTTCATATTCTCCTTTCATTAGTCTCGTGTCATTGTTATCCACCCCTTTAAGCTTCCTACTTCTCCTGTAAGCAGCGCATTTTACCTTCCTTTCTTTTATAGCCTTTTTCAGTTCCTCGTTAACTCTGTATCCAAGCTCTCTCGTTGGGACCCTCATCCTTCCTATACACTCCTTCCCTGCCTCTTTTAGGCTATTTACTATGCCATCTGAAATACTCTGGACATTTGCATCCCTAGGTATACATTCAAGATTTGGTTTTAGTTTTTCCCGAAACTGCTTCCAGTCGGCTCCTTGTTTTAGTCCCCAAACTTCCTTGAAGGTATTTCTGTCTCTATTCGTCTTTTTGCCCATAATCTTAACTGTTATCAGGTTGTGATCACTACCCAAGTCATTTTTTCCCTCGTCATCTATTTCTACATCTATAACCTCCCTCCATACGCTAATGTCAGTGAGTATATAATCAATTATTGTTTTCTTATCGTTCTTCTCCCAGGTCCATTTACCCTTACATTTCGCATCTCTGTTCAGGATCTTTAAACCAAGCTCTTTTGATAGGTCCAACATCTTCCTCCCATTCGTGTTAATTTTCCTATCACCTCCCTGTATGCCCTCCTCCTTATCCCCGATGTGCCCATTGAAGTCCCCCATTAGGACAATACTGAACCCTCTGCTCCCAAGCTCTGTGATATTCGATCTAAGAGTTGTATATATTGAATCATTCCACTCGGGCTTACTTCCCTCCACTGCTAAGTATACAACACCAACGGCAACACTCCTGCTTCCTAACTTGATTTTTGCCCAGACTATTTCGTTGGATACTGGAATCTGAGTCCTTGCTTCTGTGAGATCTGTAATCAATGAGGGCTGTAATTCCTCTTTAGCGTAGATGCCAACACCCCCACTCCGTTTCTGACCCTCAGTTCGCCCAGCTCCTATCCACACGCAACCCTTCATCTGATCAACCCGCTCATCCCGTCGTATCCACGTCTCACTTAGACCCATTATATCGAAGTCTCCTTCGTCCATCATTGTTGATATTTCGCTTACTTTCTTGTGCAGACCCTGGATGTTGCAGTACCCAAACTTAATGAATCTTTGTTTTTTTGTCATCACTGGCACATTATTATAACCCTGGTATGTCCCTGTATTGTGCATGTTTGTTGTTCTTCCTATGTTCCCAGCATTTGTGCCCCTCTGGGTTACCGGCTGTGGTCCCCTACCCCCCTTTTCTCCAAAAAAGGCCCAGCCACCTGTAAAATTTTTTGGCCCAACAGGTCTGTACCCATCCTACTTAAATGCAATCCGTCTCGCCCATACAACTCTCCTTGTCCCCAGAATGAATCCCAGTGGTCAATGAAATGTACTCCCAAGTCTTTGCAGTGCTCTTCCAGCTCCTCGTTTAGTGCCATAATCCGCGAGTTCCTCTCATTCCCACCACCCATAACGGGGAGCACCCCTGAAACGATGATCCGAGCATTCCTGCTAAGTAGCTTACTAATTAGGTCCTTGTATGTGTCCACCAAACGAACTGATTTCCTCTCCCTGATGTTATTGGACAATGAAGGTGGATCTGACATATAGGCATCCCAATATTTCTGTATCTTTTGGGCCATCTTCGTATATTTTGATCGGACGTCAGTTTCAAATCTGATGCTTGCATCCTGAATTCCACATTCTCAGCTTCTGTCTGCAAACAAAGGTTCATAAGTTACCATAAAATATTTATTTATTTATTTATTTATTTATTTATTTATTTATTTATTTATTTATTTATCAAAACAATCATTTGCCTGTTTCAAAATCTAAAACCTACAGTGTTGTGATACTTACCAGGGATTGTACTGGAATAGAAATTTATTGAGCAAACTGCAATCCCAACTCTTTGTAAAAAAAACAATGTGAAAGCTGACGATTTTATTTTCAATAATCTCATTCTTCTGAAAATGTTGTAATGAACAGTTTAGTTCAACTTTGGTACTTTCATAAAACATGGATTTAACTGGATTTAATTCTGTTTTTTTTTTAATTCACGGACGTGGGATTTATTTGTAAAAATACTCGACAGGTAAGTAAATGATAAAATTAACAGTATTTCAATAGAATAAATTACATTTTTTGAAAAACAAAAAACGGGACAACTCGCCGTAAAAATCGGGACAACTCGCCGTCCGACGGCGAGTTGTCCCGACGGCGACTTGTCCCGTACCCTTGCGCGGTACCTTCATGTTAATACTAATTTACAGTCTGTAGAGAGCATAATAAACTTGAAACAAAGATTTTTTCGGGACAGTTCGCCGGAAAATTGGACGCTTCGCCGGAAAATGTATGCCAATTCGCCGACGTTTTGGACACTTCGACGAACTTTTGACACTTCGCCGGACTTTTGGACACTTCGCCGGATTACCAAGGACAATTCGCCGGATGATTTACAAAATTATTTTGGACGATTCACCGGAACTTTTCTGGACGATTCGCCGGAAAAAATTTTGCAAGTCAGAGTAAATTAAGAAGATGGTTTTGAAGAGAGGGCTTTGAGTAATGAGGAGACAAAATAAAACAAAGCATGACTTTTATTCATCTTTAGAAATGAGAACAAAACACTGAATACAACAGCACTAGAGTATTATTTACATTTATGGGGGTACATAGCACTGGAAATTAACAGAACAGAACAACTAATAATCAAAGGAATACACCCTTCCCCGCAACGCCAAGATGATTTATACTTTCTTGCCGTAATATAATTTTCGGTGCTATATGCCCCAGTGGGATGCATAGCACTGAAAATTATATTAGGGCATGAAATACAGCTAATAATCCAAGGAATACTCCCCCACCCTTCTCCGCAACGCTAAGATGATTTATACTTTCTTGTCGTAATATAATTTTCGGTGCTATGTGCCCCAGTGGGATGCTTTGTGGACCCCACTCGAAGGTGGAGAGTGGGGGAGTTCTGCATTCCGGAAGGTAGCAGTAGACTTCTTAGTGTAGGAGAGACTAGTGACTATGAGTACCTGGGGGTAAATATAAACATCACAGGAAGAGGCATCTACCGAAACCACACAAATAAATTGATTCTGAAGGGAAAGCGAATCCTTAACCAAATGAAACTTATAGGGAGAAACAGTTTCAATAAGGTTTTCGTGGGGAAAACTATTTGGGAAATGGAGGGTCTGCCTAGTATAACATACGGTACGGAAAGTTGTACCCCTAAACCGCACAGCTGTTAAGGGCACATCGGGGATAAGGAGGAGGGCATACAGGGAGGTGATAGGAAAATTAACACGAATGGGAGGAAGATGTTGGACCTATCAAAAGAGCTTGGTTTAAAGATCCTGAACAGGGATGCGAAATGTAAGGGTAAATGGACCTGGGAGAGGAACGACAAGAAAACAATAATTGATTATATACTCACTGACGTTAGCGTATGGAGGGAGGTCATAGATGTAGAAATAGATGACGAGGGAAAAAATGACTTGGGTAGTGATCACAACCTGATAACAGTTAAGATTATGGGCAAAAAGACGAATAGAGACAGAAATACCTTCAAGGAAGTTTGGGGACTAAAACAAGGAGCCGACTGGAAGCAGTTTCGGGAAAAACTAAAACCAAGTCTTGAGTGTATACCTAGGGATGCAAATGTCCAGAGTATTTCAGATGGCATAGTAAATAGCCTAACAGAGGCAGGGAAGGATTGTATAGGAAGGGTGAGGGTCCCAACGAGAGAGCTTGGATACAGGGTTAACGAGGGACTGAAAAAGGCTATAAAAGAAAGGAAGGTAAAATGCGCTGCTTACAGAAGAAGTAGGAAGCTTAAAGGGGTGGATAACAAGGACACGAGACTAATGAAAGGAGAATATGAACTGGCACGGAAAAGGGTGAATGAGATAAAGAATAATAATAGGAAGGAGCGCAATTGCAGTCTTGCCAGAACAATAAAGAAAACGGGGGGTTCGAGCTCAAACGAATTTTGGAACTGGGTAAATAAACGGGGGAAAAGTAGTATGCAGAGTATCAAAGTGGATGGGGAAAGTACAGAAGATAAAGGCCGTATCGCTTCAGAGTTAATCAAGCACTGGGAAAAGATAAACGATAGGCGATGGGGCAGTGGGTCCCCACCAAAAAGAAATACACTGGTGGAGGAGAACCTATCCAATCGTGTATGTAGCGAAATAACGGCAGAAGAAGTGCGGAACGTGGTCTCGAAATTAAAAAATGGTAAAGCGGGAGGGACTGATGAAATTCCGAACGAATTCCTCAAAAATGGAGGGGAGGCACTTATTGAAGTCCTGACAAACCTTTTCAACCTGGCTCTGCGAAAGCAAGAGGTCCCCAGAGAGTGGAGGGAAAGTAAGGTGTCGTTCATACTCAAAAAGGGGGATAAGGAAGTTCTAGATAACTATAGGGGGATATCAGTTAGTAGTAACATCGGAAAAGTATTCTGTAAGGTCATATACGGTAGACTAGAGGAAGTTATTGAAGAGAAAGGTTTTTTAGGAGAAATTCAAAATGGTTTCAGGAAAGGACGAAGAGTCACTGATCACCTATTTACACTCACCCAACTGATAGAATCAACAAAGGCTGAAAAGAAAAAGATGTTTCTGGCATTTCTAGATGTGAAAAAAGCGTACGACCGAGTGTGGAGGGAAGGTATGTGGCGAAAGCTCGAGGGCATCGGACTGGGGGTGACTTTGTGGGAATCATGAAAGCACTGTATACAGATGTGCAAAGCCAACTCAGTCTAGGGAGTATCACTACAAAACGAGTCCCTATGGATATAGGCCTCAAGCAGGGGTGTATCTTTTCACCGATTTTGTTTGCATTGTATGTTAAAGATTTAGTGGACGAACTAATTCAGAGTGCGGAGGGGGTAAATGTTGGAGACATAAAGATACCAGGCTTATTCTTTGCGGACGACATGGTGTTAATGTCTAGAACTGAACAGGGGCTAGAGAAATTGCTGGAACTTGTTGGTAGATATGGGAACACTTGGCGGCTCGAACTAAATGAAAATAAAAGCAAGGTAATACCCGTTGGACGCAAGGTAGATATGACGAAGAGATGGAGAGTGGGGGAGTTCTCAATCCCCGAAGGGGAAAGCAAACAAATCGCTGTAGGAGAAATGGGAGAGTATGAGTATCTAGGGGTAAGCATAAATATAACGGGAAGAGGGGTGTACAGAAATTACTCAGCCAAACTGATTCTGAAGGGGAAAAGAATTCTGAACCAACTAAAACTTTTAGGGAAAAATAGTTTCAACAAGGTCTTTGTGGGGAAAACACTGTGGGAGAGGGTGGGTTTACCAAGTATAACGTATGGCACGGACGTGATTCCATTAAACCAAACCGTTATTAAGAAGTTGGAAAGTACTCAGAATGATGCCGGCAGATGGATAACAGGGTCGAGTAATGCTGCAGCTTTGGAAGCAGTAAGGGTGGAGCTTGGGTGGATGAAAATCAAGGACAGGGTAGATTTGGGAAAACTTTGTTACTTTAACTACTTGAGAAACCTGCCTGACAACCGGTGGTGCAAATTGATGCTCGATACCATTTGGAATTCTAATATAGATACGGGGTGGTCAAAACATGTGAGGGAACTAATGGACAATTACTCTATAGAGGTCACAAACATAGAAGTAGGAATGAAAGAAGGCAAAAGGTTTGTCAAAGAGAGAGTCATGGAAGATTGCAATCGAAACTGGCGAGCAGGGGTTAGCGTGAAAAGATCACTGCAGGGGTTACAATATAAAGAAAAGCCAGCTTTTGAGAAGTACCTAGATGGCACCTTTGGAGGGTCACTGCTGTTCAAACTGAGATCAAGATCACTGGAGCTTCGGGGAAAAATTGGGAGAGATGGGGAAAAGGGATGCCAAATGTGCCACTCTGGAGTAGTGGAGACCCTGGAACATTTTCTCTTGGAATGCCCACAGTATATACCTCATAGAATAAAATTTACTGGAAGAATAATGCAGGTGTGGGGTGAAGAAACAAAGGATAGATGGCTGAAGGGGGACACGAGGGAGAGGGTAGGAATGCTTATTGAAGAAATTGAAAAAGAGGAAGTGAGGGACACTATTAAGCAGTTTATATCTGAATGCTGGGAGGAGAGGAGGGGAAGAGGGGGTGGGGTGCAGGGGGAATGATGGCCTTCTCTTATGAGGACCGCGACAAATCAGCGGCTGGCCAAAGAGTTATTATTATTATTATTATTATTATTAGCTTGGAAATCCTGCAGAACGATGCAGTCCGATGGATAACAGGCTCGAGTAATGCCGCAGCGCTAGAAGCGATCAGGGGTGAGCTTGGGTGGATGAGGATCAAGGACAGGATAGACCTGTTGAAGCTCGGTTATCTTAATTATTTGGTAAATCTCCCCGACAGCCGATGGTGTAAAGTGATATTCCTGAGAACTTTCAACTCAAATATCAAGACGGGGTGGATGGTCCGAGTGAGGGAGCTAGTAGAGAACTACTCATTGGAGATCTCGGACCTGTACGTTGGGGCAAACCAGGGCAAAAAGATCGTCAGAGAAAGGATCATGGAGGATTGTAACCGTAATTGGCGAGAGGGGGTCAAATCAAAGAGATCTTTGGGTGGCCTGCGTGATAAAGAGAAGCCTGTTTTGAAGAGTACCTCGATGGCACCTTTGGGGGGTCACTGTTGTTCAAGCTGAGGTCGCGGTCCCTGGAGCTGAGGGGAAAAATTGGGAAAAACAATGAAAAGGAGTGCCAGATGTGTAACTTGGGCGTGGTGGAGACCCTGGAACACTTTCTTATAGAATGCCCAAAACATCAGTCTAAAAGAACAAGATTCACGGGGAGTATAATGGGGAAGTGGGATGGGAGAATGAAGGACATGTGGTTAGGGGGCGACTCAAAGGAGAGGGTTAATATACTAATCGAAGAGATTGGGAAGAATGGGTCAAGGGATGTCATCAAGCAGTTCGTCTCCGAGTGTTGGGAGGAGAGAAGAAGCGCGGGAATAGGGAGGCAGTTGGTTGAATATGGGTAACCAAGGCCTTCTCATGCGAGAACCGCGACGAATCGGCGGCCGGCCGAAGTGTTATTATTATATTATTATTGTGCAAACTGAAAATTATATTAGGACATGAAGTACACTATCACTATCAAAAGGCTGAGAAGAACAAATAAATAATAAAAAATACTTAATATCTTTTGACGAATGTTATTTTAGCAATTTTAGTTGAAATATACTTCATCTAATCTACATCACCCTAACTAAATTTTATTTTTTTTTAAAACTCCGGCGAAATGAACCTCCGGCGAATTGCTACTCCGGCGAACTGTCCAGTCCGGCGAAGTTGTTTTCCGGCGAAGAGTCCATTCCCCAATCGTTCTTATAATTACTAAGTATTGATGATAATAATAATAACATGATTTTCTCAGGCGTCGTTTGACTCCATTTCTGCCATCGATAGGCAGCCCGGGGCGGGTCTTTTCGACCTCGGGAACATTCGGCCCCGGGAACTTTCGTCCTGGGAACATTCGGCCTGGGAACATTCGGCCTCCGTTTTAAACTAGGGAGACGAAGAGAGACGCGGTTTAAGATGAGTTTAAACACCTTTATTACAAATGGACAAGCAAGTAAGCAAGCAAGATTGATGTTGGACTCGAATGAATGAATAGTTTCAGCGCGCCGAAGGCTCACAGGTACATTGTGAGATTTAAATTCCTTGCCACCCGAATAACTTTATTTGCTTTATAACCGCATTTCCTTGTGAAAACAGAAGCCGCAGTTTGTTGGTTGTTTTAGAAAAAAGAAAAAGAAACCTAAACATTCACTAATTTGGGAGCTGCCCCAACATGTTATATATATATATATCCATAAGAGTTACAAAAAGGATAAAATCCACAAATATATGTTTTCAAAGGGTTCAAAGAAACTGTAAAAACAGTATATGATCGACTAATCAAGTGTGATTAAATCAATCAAGCTTCAGTCGCACCGCAAAAACACTGTGTGAGTATCTCATCAGAGGCCAAAACTTTGATCACTACTTCAATTTGTCTTCAAAACTTACAAAAACAAAGTTTTTAAGTTGAGTTGTGGCAAACATCATCCAAGAAGTATATCATTTCGGGTTTGCATGTCGGCACTTGTTTTTACCAACAAGTACAAGCACTGCATATTCTTGGGTGATTTCAATTCCAAACACCAGGTATTCGGTTGTCATAAGACTGAGCCTAATGGTGACGCCCTTTTCCACATCATTGAAGAACTCGATCTATTCGTGGTAAATAACGATCAAGACGTAACATACATAAGCAACAACCCACTCCATCAATCAGATATCCTAGACTTGATTATCACCAGCAAATCACCACTAACCAGCCAAATGCAAGACATATTTGTAGGAGATGATGATCTAGGCAGTGATCACCTGGCGGTTCACGCCACTCTGAAATGCAATACTGCTCCCGCAAAGTATCCTCCCGTGAATAGGAGGAACCTATCAAAAATTGACTGGAACCTCTTCAGAAACATTATCGAAGTAAAAATAAAGGCAAATGACCCCTCAAATGCTCATGAACTAGAAAAAGCCTGCACCCACCTTAACGAGGTTATCAACAGTACACTAGATGAAATTTGTCCCAAGCAAACAGTAAAGACGCGGATAAACAGAATAACCCAAACAACTCTTCAAATAATCAAACAAAAAAGAAAAGCCTTCCGGGCTTACCAATCAGAGAATGATCAAATGAAAAGAGCAGAACTTAAAACCGCGTATAAGCGCCTACATGGGGAAGTAAAAAGGGCCATAGCTAACGACAATCGCGTGAGATGGGAAAAAGCAACCGAAAACCTAAATGGGCTGAGAGAACCTAAGAGGTTCTGGGATACATTTAAAACTCTTACTGGCCAAAAGAGCAAAATTGCCAATAATAATGCGCTGAAGACTAGCGACGGAACTATGGCCATAGACGACAAGGCAAAGGCCAGCGCTTTTGCCGAACTTCTAAAGAAGGCGCATCGTCCACAAGAAGGGAACAGATATGACAACGATTTTAAGGTAAAAGTAAATAAATTTGTCAAAGATAACAACTCAATTTTCAATGAACCGAACTTCGACCAAAGGCATGAAGACGGGGACGACCATGAATTAACGGAACCAATAAGCGTAGAAGAGGTCATGGGTATAATCAGAAAATGCAGGTCATCTCCGTCCCCAGGAGAAGACGAAGCCTCTTACAAAATAATGAAACAGTGCCCCCAACATCTTCTACTGCAGACTTACCAAACTCCTAAACTGCTGTCTCTCTTGTGGGTACTTCCCAAAATGCTGGAAAGTGGCCACAGGAGTCATGATACCTAAACCCGACAAAGACCTTACCAACCCTTCTACTACCCAATCAGCTTGCTTAGCGGTGTTGGGAAAATATTTGAGCGGATTCTCACTACGAGACTTCGCAGCTATCTCGAATCAATCAACTTTTTCAACAAATGGCAAAGAGCGTATAGGAGTAAGAAAGGGGGAATCGAACACGTATATAGACTGGTCGATTATATGAAAACAGCATTTAGTCAAAACGAAATCGAAACCGCGCTTTTCTTGGATGTAGAAAAAGCGTTCGACTCGGTATGGCACAATGGCGTGAGATATAAACTAGCGAAAATGGGATTACCCACTAAAATTCTAAGGATCATATCATCATTTCTAACTGACCGAAAAATCAAGGTGAGGGTTAATCGCGAGGTGTCAGAGGAAGTAATACTCGAAGCGTGAACACCACAAGGATCGGTTCTAAGTCCGCTTCTTTTCATAATATATGTGAATGTTATAGAAAAAGTAGGGAAAAACTTTGTTGAACTATCGCAGTTCTCAGACGACAAAGGCATTTGGACAGCCAGCAAGTCCAGAAACATAATTAAAAATCGTCTACAGGATACCATTCGCGATCTTGAGAGCTGGTGCGCCCTGTGGCGCATCAAACTCAATGCCGCCAAAACTCAAAAAGTTACGTTCTTCAAAAAGCAAAGGAAAAAACCAGTCCCGAGTATCGATCTCCAGTTATACGATCACAAACTAGAAACAAACAAAGAGGCCAAATTTTTGGGATTTATCCTAGATAGCAATCTCAGTCTAAACAGTCACGTAAACTCCATTACGGTTAGAGCTACTAAACGTATCAATTTTCTGAAGATGATCAGAGGTAGAAATTGGGGAGCAAACAAAGATGTGCTTCTCAAGCTCTACAAAACATTTATACGTCCGGTACTAGAATACGGTGCCATAATAACAAGCGACCTAAGCAAAACCAACATTCAGAAGCTACAGAGGGTTCAAAATTATGCCCTGCGAGTGGCACTATGCAAACCGAAATGGACACCGATAAAGGAACTTCACGAGCTAGCAAAAATAGAAACTATTGATACGCGATTAAAAGACCTACAAAACAAAACCCTCAACAGACTCCAAGATAGTGAATTAATGGTTGAGCTGAATGAACACCGATCCCTTAACAGAAAAACAAAATAAGTTTCCAGAAAATAAAAAAAAATAATAAAATAAAATAAAAATTATACAATATAACTAAATCGCGTGGAGTCAGTGAGGATTGCCTCTCTACTCAATGGGAACTTTAGGATAGAGTTTGTGAGGACTGCCTCGCAACTCTGCTGAAGCGCGATTGAAATGCGTTTAATAAGATCTATATAACAAAACCCTCCACATACTCCAGGATAGTGAATCAATGGTGAAGCTGAACGAACACCGAACCCTAAACAGAAAAACAAAATAATCCACAGTAAATTAAAATTACTCAATAGAATTAAACTGCGTCGAGTCAGTGAGGATTGCCTCGCTACTCATTGAGATCTTTAGGATTGAGTCTGTGAGGATTGCCTCGCAACTCTGCGTGTGGAGAGTGGGCTCCAAAGAAACACACCCCTTACCCCATCCATAGCAACAATCACACAGCAGGCACAATATACAATAGCGGATACCCATCTTTCTCTCTACCTATAACTTTTTCTAATTGAACATTCTCAAATTTTCTTGCAACACTCTTATCAAGAAGACGTACGGAAATGGTAGACAAAGCTTAGGAGGAATTGGTGCAACCTACCTTTCTGCAACATATACAAGAAACCACCAAACACTATAATAATAACACTTTGGCCAGCCGCTGATTTGTCGCGGTTCTCGGACGAGAAGGCCATGGTTACCCCTGTACTCCCAACTGCCTCCCTATTCCCACGCTTCTCCTCTCCTCCCAACACTCGGAAACGAACTGCTTGATGATATCCCTAGTCCCATTCTTCCCAATCTCTCCGATTAGTATATTAACCCTCTCCTTTGAGTCTCCCCCTACCCACATGTCCTTCATTCTCCCATCCCACTTCCCCATTATACTCCCAGTGAATCTCATTCTTTTAGACTGATACTTTGGCCATTCTAGAAGAAAGTGTTCCAGGGTCTCCACCATGTCCAAGTTACACATCTGGCACTCCCTTTCACCGTCTTTCTCAATTTTTCCCCTCAGCTCCAGGGATCGCGACCTCAGCTTGAACAACAGTGACCCCCCAAAGGTGCTATCAAGGTACTCTTCAAAATCAGGCTTCTCTTTATCACGCAGGCCACCCAAAGACCTTTTTGATTTGACCCCCTCTCGCCAATTACGGTTACAATCCTCCATGACCCTTTCTCTGACGATTTTTTTACCCTGGTTTGCCCCAACGTCCAGCTGCGAGATCTCCAATGAGTAGTTCTCTACTAGCTCCCTCACTTGGACCATCCACCCCGTTTTGATATTTGAGTTGAAAATTCTCAGGAACATTACTTTACACCATCGGCTGTCGGGGAGATTTACCAAATAATTAAGATAACCGAGCTTCAACAGGTCTATCCTGTCCTTGATCCTCATCCACCCAAGCTCACCCCTGATTGCTTCTAGCGCTGCGGCATTACTCGACCCCGTTATCCATCGGCCTGCATCGTTCTGCAGGATTTCCAAGCTTTTTACGGCCGTCTGGTTATACTTGACATCCCCACCATTTCCCAAATGGTTTTCCCCACGAAAACCTTAAGTTATTGAAACTGTTTCTCCCTATAAGTTTCATTTGGTTAAGCATTCGCTTCCCCTTCAGAATCAATTTATTTGTGTGGTTCCGGTAGATGCCTCTTCCTGTAATGTTTATATTTACCCCCAAATGCTCGTAATCACCTGTCTCTCCCACACTGAGAAGTTTGCTGCTCCCTTCCGGAATGCAGAACTCACCCACTCTCCACCTTCGAGTGGGGTCCACTTTGCGGCCCACAGGTATAACTTTGCTCTTGCTTTCATTAAGTTCGAGTCTCCATTTGCTCCCACATTTCCCAACAATTCCCAGCATTTTCGTCAGCCCCTCTTCGCTTTCTGACACTAGAACCATATCGTCTGCCAAAAATAGCCCTGGGATCTTCAAGTCCCCAACTGCTACCCCCCTCCTCGCTACGCAGGAGTTCATCTACTAAACCTTTGATGTACAATGCAAACAGGATCGGCGAAAGGATACACCCCTGTTTTAGGCCTATCTCCATAGGCACACGTTTCGTTGTAATGTTTCCCAGGCTAAGTTTACTCTGTACATCTTTATATAATGCTTTCGTAATTCCAACAAACTCGCCCCCAAGCCCAGAGCTTCCAGCTTGCGCCACATACCCTCCCTCCATACTCTATCGTATGCCTCCTTTTTAACATCCAAAAAGGCTATGAACATCTTTTTCTTTTTAGCTTTCGCGGATTCTATCATTTGGGATAGCGTGAAAAGATGGTCAGTGACTCTCCTTCCCTTCCTGAAGCCATTCTGGATTTCTCCCAAAAACCCTTCTCCTCAATCATCTCCTCTAATCTCCCATACAGGACTTTACAAAAGACTTTTCCAATGTTGCTGCTGACAGAGATCCCTCGATAGTTATCTAAGACGTCTTTTTCCCCCTTTTTGTGAATAAATGTCTCTTTACTTTCCCTCCACTCCTTTGGGACCTCTTGTTTTTCTATGGCTAAATTGAATAGGGCAGTTAGGCTTTCTAAGAGTTCCTCTCCCCCTTTTTGATAAACTCGTTAGGAATTTCGTCCACCCCTCCCGCTTTTCCATTCCTCAATTTTGAGATCACCCTTCGCACCCCCTCAGTTTTGATTTCGCTGCACACGAAGTCCGAAAGATTTTCCTCGACCTGGTTCGGACACTCCGGTGGGCTCCCCATGCCCCATCGCTTATCGTTCACCTTTTCCCAGTGCTTGACTAGTTCTAATGCGATTTGATCTCGCTCTTCTGTAACTCTGCCATCTACTTTAATGCTCTGTTGGTTATTCCCTTTGTTACGTTTGTTCACCCATTTCCAAAATACGCTCGAACTCGACCCCCCTGTCGTTCTTATCGTCCTAATAAGACTGCTATTTCGCACACTCCGGTTGTCGTCTTTAATCTTGTTTACTTTATTTCGTGCTTGTTGGTATTCTTCCTTTGCTACCATGGCCTCATTGCTTTCCACCCCCTTAAGTTTTCTACTTCTCCTGTATGCAGCACATTTAGCTTTTCTAACCTTTATGGCCCTTTTCAGTTCTTCGTTCACTCTGTACCCAAGTTCCCGTGTTGGCACCCTAATCTTCCCTACACTTTCCTTCCCTGCCTCCACTAGGCTCGCAACTATGGCGTCGGCCATCTTCTGGACACTACCCCCCTTGTGTACGGCTGCAAGCTTTGGTTTCAGTTTTTCTTCGAACTTCGCCCAGTCGGCATCCTTTTTGAGTTCCCAAATCTCCTTGAAGCTTCCTTTCCTTTTCTCTAGGTTTTTGGCCCTCACCGTCACTGTAATCAAGTTGTGATCACTATCCAACTCCATTTTGCCCTCATCATCCACTTCTACCCTTATCACCTCCCTCCATAAATTCATATCTGTGAGAATGTAGTCAATTATTGATTTTCTGTCGTTTCTCTCTCAAGTCCATTTCCCCTTACATCTAGCGTCCCTGTTCAGAATCTTCAGACCGAGCTCATTTGTGAAGTTCAACAGCTTCCTTCCATTCCTGTTGACTTTCTTGTCCCCCACCCCCTATGCCTTCTTCCTTGTCACCTATGTGTCCATTAAAGTCGCCCATCAGAATGATACCGAGCCCCCTGTTTTCTAGTTCAGTGATATTGGACCTTAGTGTTGAGTATATCGAGTCATTCCACTCGGGTTTACTTCCCTCCACCGCACAGTACACAATCCCAAGGGCAATACTTTTGTTTCTCAGACTGATCTTTACCCATCCAATTTCTTTTGACACATCAGCCGAGGTGATGATATCTTCCAGATCTGATATCAGCGACGGTTTTAAATCCTCTTTAATGTATATGCCTACCCCTCCCCCCTTTTCTGGCCTTCTGTTCGCCCTACACCTATCCACACACACCCGCTTACTTGGTCTACCCGTTCCTCGTGTCTTACCCACGTCTCGCTTAAGCCCATGACATCAAACTCCTCTGCCTCGATCAATGTAGCAATTTCACTTACTTTCCGGTGGAGACCCTGGATGTTGCTATAACTCACTTTCAGGGTACCGAGGTTCATTGGCTTCCGCCTTCTGGGCCCATTGTTTTCTGGTGCTAGTCTTGGTAAACTAATTCTGTCCCCCTCACTCTTGTTCACCCCACCTATGTTCACTCTAGTTATACTTGCCTCTGACCTCCCACCCCCGCTCCTCTCCAAAAAAGGCTCTGCTACCCGTTGAATTTTATCCCCTAATACCCGTTTCCCCGCCCTGCTAAGATGCAGCCCGTCACGTCCGTACATGCTCCCATTGCCCCAAAACGTGTCCCAATGATCGATAAAGGGAATTCACAGATCAACACAGTAGTCCTCTAACTCTTCATTTAGCACCAAAATCCTTGAGTTCCGTTCGTCCCCACCTCCAAGGACAGGAAGGACTCCTGATACGACTACCCTTGCATTCCTACTTAGCAGTTTGCCGACTAAGCCTCTATACGACTCCACCAAACTTACTGGCCTTCTCTCCCTGATATTGTTGGTCCCCACATGGACCACCACTACCGGTTCCGGTCCTGACCCTGCCACAATGCCATCTACCCGGTCCCTGACATCCTCCACCTTCGCCCCGGAAAGCACAAGACTGTTCGATTGGAACTATCGGGACCACAAACAAACTACATTGTCAATCCCACGTACAATGCTGCTCCCCGCTATAGCTAATTTTCTTCTTCTGGTCCCAGTTCCTATATCATCTGCACCTCCTCTTGTTTTGCAAGCTCCTGGCCCCCTCTTTCTCTTGACCGCCCTCCTTACCCCGACTAGCCTATCATCATCAACAACCATCTCGCCCCCCACACTTTCCCCCTCACTCTCGTCCCCAGGGATATCAGAGTCCAAAACACTAAACCTGTTTTCTAAACACCGCCTAGCATCCTTGGCAGCCTTACGCCGAATCTGGCTTCCGGACTCGACGCAGCCCTGATCTGACGCCACCTTCCGAATTTTCCTACTAGAAGCCCCCTCCTCAGTTACACCCCCCGCATCAAGCATTCCACCACGTTTCCTGCTTTCCAGTTTCCTCCTTGAGTCCACAACGACCTTCCACCTCACCATCGTAGGTAACCTTCAACGGGGTAACTCCAGATACACCGGCCCTCCCCAACCTCCCTCTCGGCTCTGCAATCTCCCGCTCGAATCCAACACACTTCTCTAACAACTGTAAAATATCCCTGCAATTCGCACATACCCCACTACTCTCCATTGACCTACCACCACCATACCTCATATTACACTGCCTGCATGCCTCCGGATCCTCACTTTCCCCCACCTGCACCCCTCGACTCACCTCCCTCAGACCTCCCTTACCACCCATACTTACCTCCGTCTGAACACCCGTCGTACACTTACTATTCATGATTACAAATAATATACAGAATCCAATGACCAAAAACGACAAAAACACCAGGGCAACAAACACACACGAAAAAAAGATAACTAAGGTAAACAAACGGCAAAATTGGCAAAACCTCTCAACTAAATCTCCTTATTACACCCTACGATCCTCCCCAAACACACTTGCAAACTAAATATAGAAAAACTTCCCTGAAATAAAAACTAACATTAAAAAGATACTTATAGACAGTTCCGAGCAGAAAATTTTCTTCTTCTCTTCGTGAGCAGTATTCACACGTGTCACTGTCTGCCACTCGAACTGGGCAAGGATTGAAACAAGCTTGTCTGGCTGGGGACGAGTGTACATTTTATATAAATAAACATTTGAATAAAGATTTAACAGCCCTTTTAAGGGCTTGAGGGTGTGTGTCAGTGAGAGGGTGTTTTTTTTTTTGTTTTTGTTCTTGTTTTTTTGGGGGGGGGGCGGGGTGGAGGAGGTCATTTGGAATTCCCGAAGGATAACCAGATACCTCAAAATCACATACGGCATCCTATCTCCCAGAAGGCTTGATGGATGACTCCCGGTTTGTCAAACTAAACTGTTGGAGCTTTCTCCACTTCTTTTTGTAACCGCTATGGTCATATACCGGGGCCGCTACCAAACCGGCGTTGCTGTTTGGTTTTCTTTTCTCCTCTTCCCTTAGACTTGCCATCACACAACATTACATTCTGGCTCGCCACCATGGTGGGACTCAAACCTCTACCATCGCCGAACTGGAACCGAACAGAGCCCACTCTCTAATAGTTTTAAAGACGTTGAGGGATTGAGTATTGACCATCTAACACTCCAACGTAAACTGCCTGGTATTCTAACCGCGTGCATATCCCCCCAGACTCCATTTTGGGCGATAGGAAAGCTAGGCCTGTGTGATCCAAGTGAAATAAAATAAGGTTAACCGGGTCGCAAGGGATTTGTAAATCCCGCATCGTCCCTGCGCGCCTTCGGCGCGCTAAAACCTTTCATTCATTCTCGGCACTGGAGCACATGTATTGTCATTCTGTTATTCAATACAGTGGATTTTATATTTCATTATAATTCATTATGGATCGGTCTTGTGTTTAATGTATTTCGACTTTAGGAATAAAGGTAGGTGCGCCGTATATATTGTTCTAAAAAAATATTCTGTAAAAACTCCTAATATACAAAAAAAAACAAAAAAAACAAATAAACAAAATGAACTAAAAAATTATACTTATGTTCTTAATAAAAGATATTTTTGTCACAAACATGAATTTCTAATTTTGTTTAATAATGAACTATATAATTCCAATACATTAAACCTTTAGGTCAAGACTAATTGAACACAAACTTGTGCTTTTATTTTTTTTAAATCTTGCCAGTTTACCAAAGCCTAAAAAGGTAATGTGAGTAAATTTAATATATATATTATTATTTTTCTCCCAAGACTGGCATATTAGGCAAGTAGGGTTATAGATTTGATTATATTTGTTCTCATACAATGGTAAAATATGATCAACACAGATGGGGTGCAAACGTTTAGTAAATGGGCGACATAAACAATTGGCAAAACTTTAATCTATGCTCATGTTCTCTCATCGTATAGCACAGATGCTGATAACATTGGACCTTCATGGACCCGCGAAGATTCGGCCTCGAACGATTTCACCACCTAAGATGTCATAGAAGAGAGGGGGAGGTACAGAAAAGGACAGAACAGTGGTTAACACCATTTTTGTAATTTTATTTTCTTTTTATATTTTTGCCGTTATAGACCCATTTTAAAAAATGAAAAAAAAATCGGGAAGATTCGGCCTCCAGAGGGGCCGAACCTTCCCACCTATTTACCCGGGGCCGAATCTTCATGGACCCATAGCGAAAGCAAACGGTGGAGAAAGGGCACCGGTGGCGAAATCGCCGGTGCCGAAACACATACATTCGTTTGTTATCCACCTCCAGATGGCACTAAACAGCTAGCCAATAAAATATTAGCAATTGCGTTTCGACCAATCAGAAATGTGTTGTCTTCTCTTGAGCTGTAAACTGCAAAATTTGAAATGCAATCAGAAAAGAAGAAGTTTACATGTTGCAACTTGAAATTGAAGTGACAAATTCAGTACTCGTGTGCTTTTCGTTATTTAATAGTCTGCCTGACAGAGTCACAAAAAGATTTTTATGATATTGATAAACAACAAAGATGTCAAGTGCTGCAAGGAGAGAGGAGTTGAAAAAAGATAATGTTCCCGATGTCGTTATAGACCCATCAACTGGGAAACGATATATGAAAGGACGTTTTTTGGGAAAGGTGATCATTCATGGTCTCGACGAGGACATAAATGCCCTCTCTTCAGGGAATATTTGGCAGTTATTGTCACGTTTATAAAAGGATAAGTGTGGTTTCGGACTTCAAAAGCGTTTGGCGACATGATGTTGATGATTCGTTCTAACATCAATAGACAATACTTTGAAATTCAGTGCTTCATCTATCTATTCGGGCGCGGTGTGCCTTTATACCGCACGTCCCCGATTTTACCGCAGGCTACCGCAGGTCCCTCAAAATTACCGCAGGTCCCTTGTTTTTCTGAGTATTATCTTTGTTTTAACTAACAGTTCGAGGCAACTGTCGTCTCGTTGATATTTGGGGGTATTTTACACCAAAAATCAATAATAACGGAGCGTATTTTTCTATTTACGCTATATAAACAACATAAACTTATCACACTCTTCTTGTTTAAACAACCGCAGCCCCGCAAAATTATCGCAGGTCCCTTGTTTTGCGGGGTATTATCTTTGTTTTAACTAACATTTTGAGGCAAATGTGGTCTCGATGATATTTGGGGGTACTTTACACCAAAAATGAATAATAACGGAGCGTATTTTTCTATTCACGCTATCACGCTCTTCGTGTCTAAACAACACACACGCACACAATCGGAAACATGATTCAAAATATTCCAGCGATGCAGGTTAGCCCAACTTTGTGACATTACTATATCGTATTTCTCGGGGCATAGCTTTTGGTAATTCATTGCATTTATTGGGCATAAAAGGCCTGCTGTCGAGCCTGACCACAGGCCCCAAAATCGATCGTAAACTATAGTCCCTTCAAATAGATTTCTTTCGCTAAACAAGATGGCTGTTTCTTCTACAAGTCGAGGGACCTGCGGTATATTAAAACTATCACAAGCTACCAGAGGGCCATATGAATTATTTCCCTGCCCCCCCCCCCCCCCCAAAAAAAAAAAAAAAAATTCTAGCAATGTACCACACCATTCTCGAAACAAGGAACCTGCCAGTGCTGTAGAACAAAAACTATCAGAAGCTATTGCATGGAATTGGGATGTATTACCAAGACAAAAAAAAAAAAAAAAAATTAAACTGTTTTTTAGTGATGACCAAAACTGGTTATTATAATATATTTTTAATAATACCACAGGTCGCTTGTTTTGCTGTGACCTTCACAAAACAATGGATCTGCGGTATAATAAAACTATCACAAGCTACCGCAGGTCCCTTTTAGTTTTTCCCCTCATCTTCACTCTCTCCGTCATTTACTGCAGGTTAATACTGATAAATGTTTTGTTTCGCGGGGACTCTGGGGTGAGACCGGTCTACTCTGTAGTGGTATCCTGTACCGCAGGTCACTAAATCCTTCGCATTTTTATTTCTAATATACCGCAGGTCCCTCGTTTTGCTGTTACTTCCACAAATCGAGGGACCTGCGGTATATTAAAACTATCACAAGCTACCACAGTCCCCCTTTCAATTATTTCCCCGATCCCTACTCCCACCCCTCAAAATGCTAGGCAATGCGGTCGACCATTCACAAAACAAGGGACCTGTGGTACAATAAAACTGTCAGAAACTATTGTATTACCATGAATGATGAATGAAAGGTCTTAAAAATACCCCTCCGACGCAGACCGGTCTCATCCCAGAGTGCCCGCGAAACAAAATATTTATCAGTATTAACCTGCAGTAAATGACGGAGAGAGTGAAGATGAGGGGAAAAACTAAAAGGGACCTGCGGTAGCTTTTATTTTACCGCAGGTCCGTTGTTTTGTGAAGGTAACAGCAAAACAAGCGACCTGCGGTATATTAAAAATATGTTAAGATAACCAGTTTTGATCATCAACAGTTTCATTATAATTTTTTTACATGGTAATGCATCCCAATTCCAATAGCTTCTGATAGTTTTGTTCTGCCGCAGGTTCCTTGTTTCATGAATTTTTCACCCTAATAGTGAGGCTTGGAGTGGGATGACCAGGGGACTTATGTTAGATCACGATAGTTCTAACATGCCGCAGGGAAATACTTCAAAAAGGACCCGCGGTAGCTTGTAATAGTAACGTTTTTAATATACCGCAGGTCCCTCGATTTGTGGGAGTAACAGCAAAACGAGGGACCTGCGGTATATTAAAAATAAATATGCGAAGGATTTAGTGACATGTGGTAAGGATACCCCCACGGCGCAGACCGGTCTCATCCCTGAATCCCCGCGAAACAAAACATTTATCAGTATTAACCTGCAGTAAATGACGGAGATAGTGAAGATGAGGGGAAAAACTGAAAGGGACCTGCGGTAGCCCTCTCTCAACCCCCCCCCCCCCCCCCCCCCATAAAACTCTGGTACATTGCCAGAGTTTTTGGGGGGGGGGGGGGGGCAGGGAAATAATTAATATGGACCTGCGCTAGCTTGTGATAAAGTTTTAATATACCGCAGGTCCCTCGACTTGTGGAAGAAACAGCCATCTTGTTTTGCGAAAGAAGGGACTTGTGGTAGGTTATGGTAGATTTTGGGACCTGTGGTCATGCTCGACAGCCTGTCTTTTATGCCCAATAAATGCAATAAATTACCAAAAAGCCGCAACCAAGAAATACGATATTGTAGTGTTAAAAAGTTGCAACGCTGAAATATTTTGAATCATGTTCCCGAGTGTGGCGGGGGCCACATGGGGTGGGATGCCATCATGGGTAATTTTCCTGACACATGGCAAGCTCTGAAAGCCTGATGAATTGCATATCGGAATGTTATGTACAATAGAAGGCAGTTTTTATATTAGTTATAGTTTTATTGGTCTGCACACGTTGTTTTGACACGAAGAGCGTGATAAGTTTATGTTGTTTATATAGCGTAAATGGAAAAATATGCTCCGTTATTATTGATTTTTGGTGTAAAATACCCCCAAATATCAACGAGACGACAGTTGCCTCGAACTATTAGTTAAAACAAAGATAATACCCCGCAAAACAAGGGACCTGCGGTAATTTTGAGGGACCTGCGGTAGCCTGCGGTAAAATCGGGGACCTGCAGTATAAAGGCGCACCCTTCGGGCGCTGGTCAAAACGTCCCCAAAAATAAATTGGTCAAAACGTCCCCAAGCATTGATCAAAACGTCCCCAAGTGTTGGTCAAAACGTCCCAAAGGTTGGTCAAAACGTCCCCAAGCGTTGGTCAAAACGTCCCCAATACAATTTCCTCTCAAACCATGAACTATTTTGACTATTGTCACTATTCCACCAGATTTTACAAAAGAGAAGCTGGTGGGGGAACTGTCCGTCGGACAACCTAACACTCACAGGGGTTAGGAGGAGCACAGTGGCGTAGATAGCTTTTCGCTGACGGAGGGGCAAGCCCAAAATTTTCCGACAGACCGAAACCTTTCCGACAGTGTAACAACAACAAAAACCCAAACAAACAGAAAGAATCTGTTGTTTACTGCAAATGTACTGAAAATTGGTCTTTTTTACCCAAAAATGGCATGTTTTTTTTAACCCCAAAGCCAGCATTTTAATGTTATTTATAGGCATAAACTCGCCTAAAAATGGTCCCCAAAAATTTGACAAAACGTCTGGTGGGGGGCCTTGCCCCCCCTCCCCCACTTCATCTACGCCACTGGAGGAGCATGAGAAAGCGTGACCTGTGACATTGGTCAAAACGTCCCCAATACAATATCCCCTCATACCATCAACTATTTTATGAAAACAGCCAAGCCCCATCTTGTAAAACAGCCAAGCCCCATCTTGTGACAATGAATAATGGATTGGATTGATCCTCCCTCTCCCTCGACTTTTATTTTGATCTCAGATAAATAGAAAAGCATCCAAAACATGGGCAGATCTTGGAAATTTTGAGGGGGTGCTAATGGTTCACAACATCATTCGAGTAGTGTTTTAACATGGCCATCACTCAATATCACCTCCAAAGTGGCAGACTATACTTGCCTGAAAATCCAGATCGACTGTACCCTCGGGGAGAGTTAGTACCTTTGTGAGAGGACCCAACCTCCCACACTGGTCCCCAGTTGAGGGTTTGGGATAAATATAGTTAAAATAGGTAATAGTTTGGGGAAAAATATTTAGGGACGTTTTGATCAAAGGTTGGGGACGTTTTGAGCAAAAGTTGGGGCCGTTTTGACCAGAATTTGGGGACGTTTTGGTGGGCACGTTTTGGTTTGGGGACGTTTTGACCATCACCCATCTATTCTAATATTATTAATATCTTTGAAAATAGATGCAAGCGAATGCAGTTTTGGGAGATAAAACAGGCCTAGAAATTCAGGGGTGTTTTTTTATGGGCCTATATAAGTAATGGAATTTTGTTTATTTTGAAATTCTCACCTCTCATATTCCTTAAATTCAGATGAAATATACACAAATTATACATCAAAATGAAGGTTGGGATGTATAGAACACGAAACACATCTGTAATCAACTCATAGAGTCGACTGTACGTACCACTGATTCCTGGAAGTCTGCTACCGTATTCGCACCAGAACTGATAATAAAATAATATTTCATCAGAACAACTTGTGGCCAAATGTGCTTCATATATCCAAGAACAAAGCTAGGCATTCAAAACACTTTCGAATACAGCGATAGGACTGTATTTTGGAAAAGGACAACACTGTCTGCATTTTTTATTGAAGATGGTTTCCATGCTCGACAGACATGTGCAAATCACTCGTTACCACGAATTTCTATCAAAAAACAAAATCGTAATTCTAAGAAACTTCAAAAGGTATCATGATACCTTGCATTGAATATGACAACTGTGCGATCTCTATCTAATAACAGTATACTGTATGAAGGCGATCTTTTTCATTATTTGATTTTAGACGGCGTTTTTACATGCTTTTTCTGTCCGATGACATCGACCGGAAATCGAAAGTATACTCATACGTAAACAAAAGCAATTGCTTTGGAACTTTCCCCCATGTAGCTCTGTCGCCCTATTTTGAAGAATTTTTATCCCCTAGCTTTGTTCTTGGATATGTAAAGCACATTTGGCCACAAGTTGTTTTCGTGAAATATTATTAAATTATCAGTTCTGGTGCGAATGCGGCAGCAGACTTCCAGGAACCAGTGGTGCCTACAGTGGACTCTGAGTTGATTACACATGTGTTTCGTGTTCTATACATCCCAACCTACATTTTGTGTATATTTAATTTGAATTAAAGGAATATCAGAAGTGAGAATTTTCAAAATAAACAAAATTTCATTACTTATAGAGGCCCTTAATGTATTTGGTAAAGTGAAAATCCGTAAGGGGCAGAAAGTTGATCAAATATTGAAATAATTCTTACTTTTGTATTTTTATGGAGGTGGGGGGCACGTCGATTTACCGGGTGCAAGGCACTCTCCCCCCCCCACCCCACCCCGTCACCCCCCCCTCCCCCAAATTGGTCATTTCCCCCCAGACACCCCCCCCCCAAAAAAAAAAATAGTCATTCCCCCACCCCCAAAGTAGTCATTTCCCCCCCAAAAGTTGGTGATCATTCAAAATTTTATTCTCTTCAAAACATGCTCAACATATAAAATAAACATCATAAAATGTAACACACTCACAAAAAAATATAGGCTTCCAGCACTCTACCAGTTAATAAATATTGTTTACACTAAATATTTTTTACCTGAAAAGAGAGATCAGTTGGGTCCTTAGGTCTCATTTTCTGTCTTACTCTGTTGGCAAAACGCAGAAGATTTGCTGCCTTTGTCCTGCTTGGCCCAGGCATTGTGCTGACTTCTTGAATATTTTTCGTAATGGCTGCATTTACAATCTGTCCCGCTGGTTTAAACATATCAGCTTGAGCAGCATTTCTTATCTAAAAAAGAAAGTCAAACCTTTTTCTACCATGCATTATAACACTATTACAAGGGACCAAAAGGTTTAACCCTTTACCCAACGTAACGGCCAACACCGCCCAGCGCTATTCACACAAGTTGCCGAATTAATTTTCATTTTTGTTTCATTAATTTTTAATTTTTGTTTCAAAAACATAGGTTATGACCCCTCTTTGGAACGAGCTCAACGAGCTCCTTCCAAAGAGGGGTCATAACCTATGTTTTTGAGACAAAAATTGAAAAAAAATTAGTTATTCAAGAATTTTATTTGCAAGTGTCTTCTGCTTTTCATGTTAGGTAAAGGGTTAAAGGATGGCAGCTGCAAGCTTTTCTGGAACCTTTGAAAGCTTGAAATTAATAAAAATGAATCCATTCCAGTCCAATAAAGAATCTTAGTTAACCCCCTTCACTCTGATGTCAAAATACCAAAATTTCAGGAAGCTGTTTTTTTCCATAAATTAATGCATCTTGAAATTTAACCAATTCAATCTTGTTTGACAGAGCTCAATGAGCTCTGTCAAACGAGATTGAATTGGTTAAATTTCTAGTTGCATTATGGGAAATATTTTCTGCTTGAAATTTAGATATTTTGACATCAGTGTGCAGGGGGTTAACATACCCCCACGTGCCCACATTGTCACATTACAGACAGAAAAGATTTTCGAAGAAACTTGAATCAAACACTCCGAATAATGCTCAAAATCAAATGTGAAGATTCTGGCTAGTGGATCGAAAGAAGAAAAATTTTAAAGAAAATTCCCTCACACCAAATGTGAAGATATTCTGATTAGTGGATGTAAAGAAATTTTTTTTTTCAAAACACATCCTCAAATTTTTACAAGTATTGATAAACACACCTCAGCCTTTATTTTAATTGCAGTGGCAATTCCAGGATCAGCAGGATGTGAATGTGTTGACGGTAGTGTTGGGCGTCGGGTCTGATAATCCGAATCCGAACGGATGTTTGGATTTTCAATTGCGTTTCGGATTCGGGTTCGGGTCGGATTCATGACAGGCAATCGGATTCTGGCTCGGATTGGATTTTTCAACACGTCGGATCTGAACAAATCCGACTCCAATCCGACTGCTGATAAACAATTAAACATTCAAAATTGCAAATCACACTCGACCAGCACTTATCGCAATATCGCCCCCCGCCCTCCTAATTGAACAAGATCACACAGGCATACACACACACGCGTAGTCGCGTACATACCCAAGAAATTTGAATAGGTTAGGTTAGGCCACGAAGTTGCAGACGCCTTCGCCGTCTTAATTTTATGAAAGTTAATGGTTGATTTCGTTAAATCCCTCTCAGTTATAGGGTAAGTCGATCTCAAAATTACTCACACAATGGCGCTTCGCACGTGGGGCGCCCCTTCTATTCAGAAATCCTGGAACCGCCCTTGTTGGTCAATGGTCATTATCGTTTATTCAACATTCTACCCGTTTCTTCATCACTTCTCAGAAAATTTCTAGTACGCTATAGCCCAAGGCTCCAAGTAATATAGGTTATTTTCCATACTTCCCATCAGAGAATGGATGGTCGGCACTCTGCCCCCCCCCCCCCCCCCCTACCCAACTATTCTCCGTCGAAGATTGTACAAAATTAATCGATGCCATATGATATATTCTATGAGGTGAGTGTTACTGCCAACTGCCAAAGTTACTAAATTTGATAATATTCCTGGAACGTAAATTACGTAATACGGTTATGAATCTATGATACGTGCAATCGTGCAATGTGCATGTGTTCAATGTATTGTCACAAAACCGTTGGGTAATGGGTAATTGTATAAAATACTATAAATGAACAAATTTAATGGAAGGTTCCTTCACAAATGAAAGGTGCAGAATCTTGCATATATTCGCAATTTTGCAGCATTCGCTCCACAAATCTGCGTTGTGTGAGACTTAAAGATTCATAACTAAAAATAAACATGATTTGTCGGATTCGGATCGGATTTAGGGGCCGGATTCGGATTTGATGAAACTCAGTCGGAATCGACACCCAACACTAGTTGACGGCCCTCTGGTAAAATCATCTCCCTGTTGAACAACAGTTGCTGGGCATCAACTATTTTTACCCCTCAAACCACACTGCCAATCTACTTTCTCAATATTGTTTTTTGTCATTCTCTTTACAACATAACTGAAGCCTTTGTTGTCGGTTTATTTACGTTTGCCCTTTGATGTGCCTTCTTCTTCAATCTGGTAACTTGTAGCTTGTTGCTCATTCTGTTCTGTATCATGATCAACAACATATTCCTCTTCAATTGAACTGCAGTGAAAAATTTATACAATTAATTGACCCTGAAAAAAAATGCTCTCATATCATATGTTGCTTCATTGCATCTGCCATGTTTTTTTTTTTTTTTGATTGAATCATGTAAACTGCACTTAAACTGTAAACAAAACAGATTTTTCCTAGAATTTTACAATTTACCTAAGTCAGAAACGGGTGCCATAACTCTACCAGACATACATGGACGAACCCTACGATATGTGGGCATCCGTTCCCCAAGCTGCTCTATCATCCAATTAACTGTTTTCTTTCAGTTGATATTTTGGGCATTCTGGGAGAAAGTGTTCCAGAGTTATACTGATTCCTAAGTATCCGTACTCACCCACTTTTTCCGACATTGAATAATTTTCTTTCACCATCTGGGATAGAAAATCCCCGTACCCTCCACAGTCAGAAGTAAATTGCAAGGGCTGATAACAGAACAATGATTGGAAGCTTTTGATCATATAGACACTCAATTATAGAAACACATTGAATTTAACGAGAATATAGAAATAGATACTTACTTTTCTGTCACTTGTTGTGGTGTAGTAAATGATGCTGATGCAGTAAATGATACATCCTCTGGACCAGTGCCATCTGCTGACTGATCAGGGCCATACATGCATGGACCACAGACCCAATCACATTGAGTTTCTCCCCTGACCATTCTAAGGTATGTATCTCTGTCAATCCCTGCAAATATAATAAAATATTCAGTCCCTTGTGGCAATGGCAAGTAGTATCTACTATTTTCTATCTGCACTACTGGCTTGCAGCACATGTCTTACAAGATTTAAGCTATTTTCAACTCTGTAGGGTCATTCTGCTCTACTGTACAATCTGAGAAGAAAAAAGTATGAGGCTCAAAATAGTCGGAACCACTTTTTGGAATCTAAAGAATCTGCCATATCTGCACTTTGCTATTCAAATTTTATTTTTTCATTTCTCTACTCCAAAACATACCTCATGACCTATTAATGGAGCAAGCTTGATGATTTTAATAAGGACTAGTCATGGTTAGAAGAAAAAAGTGCCTAATTGGCCCCCGGTGGGGGGGTGGGGGGGGGGGTTACATAAGTTTAAAAAAAGGTTCCACAAAAAGGGGTTTAACTTTAACCAAAAACTTTAACCTGGAAGTTGTAAGTTAAATTGCCATACAAAGAATGGTTAAATATTTCCCAAAATAACATGAAACATGTAAATGTTAACAGACGGACAGATGGATGAAAGTCATGACTATAGCCCTCACTGTAAACAGTCGGGAGACGACTTACATATAAGCTTAAAGCTTTCTGTCGAATCCCTTCTTTAAACGGTAACAAATGTCCCTGTCTTTAGTTGTTTCATTATAATACTGTATCTTTGTTGTTCATATTTTTTTGTTACTCAGCAATTGTTCTAGACATTTATCAAGTATTGAGTAAATATTGTTAGATCCGATTTGAATAAAAAAGCCGTTTTTTTCTTCTTTTTAAAAAAAAAAAAATCACCAACCCTGCCAATGTTGTTTAGTAAAACCTTAATTTGAGCCTCCAGGTTCTAGCGCTCTACCAACTGGACAAACAGTTATTGTGAAAACATTTACAACCACGCCTTTTACTTAAAAGGAATTAGGTAAGGAATTAGCGGAGAATCAAAACCAAAACCCTATTAAAATATAGATGCTATTTGAATGCGACCTTCAATAAATAAATAAATTTCTAAATAAAATAAATGAATAAAGAAATAAATGTTATGCAAGTCATGTTCAAGAAAATGTTCTATTTTTACTTGACTGATATATCCCGTACCATGGGTGGGGAAATAAGCTGAGTGGAAACTATTCACTTGGATATCAAAAACTTTCTACCTAAGCTCCTGATATTAGTTAAATAAAATAGGTAAGAACTTGCCTGTATTACATGTCCGGTGTTGCCATCTTAAACATCCTTCACACTGTAGTGCATGTTGTCGTGGCCTAACATGATTTGAGCAGCTGATACATGGATAATTTGCGGTGTCCACCATACTGACTGTTTGGTTGATAATGCACCCATCTTGGATGGAATGGTTTAACGTGCCGAAGACGCGCAGGTACAGTATGGGGAACAAGCCCCTTTCAACCCTCATTGACTGTAAATGACTAATTTCCACATGTCTACTCGTGTTGAAGGAGGAACAGGTTCAGGTACTCGGCAGGTGTCACCGGTTGCGGCGTGATGGTCTCTTTGACTGTTGTCGGTTGAACCCTCGGGTGAGGACCAGTGTGAGAGGTTGGGTCCTCCCACAAAGGTACTACCTCTCCCCGAGGGTGCAGTCGATCTGGATTTTCGGGCAAGTATAGTCTGCCACTTCAGAGATGATTTTAAGTGATGACCATCACTGGCAAGTAAAATCTGCCTCAGGCTGTCTCTGTTTGATAGGATGTCTTTGAAGGAAACAGCAACAACCCCTTTTGTGGACCGCCAAGAAGAAGACCCGAACTTCCCCGGCAAGGGGAATGGGTCCAATTTCTGGACCTAAAACCAGTCTAGCGGAAACCCTGGGTTAGTGGTTGATTGTCCAATAAAAAAATATTTTTTTATTCCCCCGAGAGATTCTCTCGGGAGCATTGTTCTCACCATGTCCAGCATCCATCTGTTAACGTTTGGTTTCCATCAAATAACTAAAGAACAGCTTATCTGATCAAATCATAATTTTAGGGATATCTTGTGGATGACTAGACAATGCTTCCTTTCGATTTTGGTCCAGCTTGCCAATTCAGTATGGCCGCCATTACAGCCTTATTGAATTTGGTTTCCATCCAATAACTAGTCAGTGCTAACTCAAATCATTTTGATTTTTTAATTATGCATTGTTGGTGTCCGGAGGAAGCTTTCTTTCGATTTTCGACCAAACAGCTGATCCAAGATGGCCGCCATCCAATAACAAATGAATACTGACTTGACTCAATTTACAGTTTTTGATTATGCATTATTGGTGTCTAGAGGAAGTTTCCTTCGAATTTGGTCTAGCTGGCCAATTCAATATGGCCGCCATGACAGTCATATTGAATTTGGTTTCCGTGTAATAACTAGTGAATGCTGACTCAAATCATTTTTATGCCCCCCAACAGATCTCTTGGGAGCATTATGTTTTCACGACGTCTGTCCGTACGTCCGTTAACTTTTGGTTTCCATCAAATAACTAAAGAACCGCTAATTTGATTAAATCATAATTTTAGGGGTAACCTGTGGATGACTAGTCAATGCTTCTTTTAGAATATTGAATTTGGTTTCCTTCCAATAGCTAATTAATTCTGACTCGAATCATTTTATACGCCCGACATTTATGTTATGTTATAGTGTTGTTCGTCTGTCAGTAAACAATTTTTGGGTCGCCTACTCCTCCAAAGGTTTACATGCTATATTGTTCAAACTTTACAAACATGTTGATCAGTAATTACTGTTGTGCGTGTGACAAGACCAGGTAACTCCATTTAGTATTTCCAGAGTTATGCCCCTTTTAGTACTTAAAAATTACAGTATTGTGTCGCCTACTTCTTCAACATTTTACGTGCTATGTTGTTCAAACATTGCACACATGTTGATCGCCACTGGCCGTTGTGCATGTATCAAGAACAGGTAACTCTGTTCTGTATTTCCAGAGTTATGCCCTCTTTTAGTACTTAAAACATTACAGTATTGGGTCGCCTACTCCTTCAACATTTTACATGCTATATTGTTGAAACTTTGCACACATGGTGATCACCAATTGCTGTTGTACATGTAACAAGAGCAGGTAACTCCATTTTGTATTTCCTGAGTTATGCCCCTTTTAGTACTTAAAACATTACAGTATTGAGTCGTCTTCTTCATAATTTTACATGCTGATGTTGCTATATTGTTCAAACTTTGCACACATGTTGATCATCAATGGCCGTTTTGCATGTGACAAGAGCAGGTAACTGTTTTATATTTCCAGAGTTATGCCCCCTTTTAGTACTTGAAACATTACACTATTGTGTCGACTACTCCAACATTTTACTTGCTTTATAATACCCCACGCAACGAAGTTGCGGGGGTATAATGTTTTTGACTGGTCCGTTCGTCAGTCAGTCCTAATTGTTTTCCGGACTTTTTTTTAGCTCACCTGACTGAAAGTCAGGGTGAGCTTTTCTTATCACTCTTCGTCCGTTGTCCGTCTTCCTGCGTGAAGGTGGTGTTTTAGCCTCTCTTTCTCCTAAACCACTGGCCACATTTTAATTAAATTTCATGTAAGTAGTGGTTATATAGGGGCATTTTGATTTTTATCCAAGATAGGTTTCGGCTCATATTGAGCAGAGGTGTGGGGAAAAAATGGCCAAATTTTTTGAAAATCTTCTTCTAATGAACCACCAGTAGCAGAGACTTGATATGTGGTATACAGAGTCCTTTTGATGTTTAGAATCAAGTTTGTTCAAGAGAAGTTTGTTTGGCATTATTTGCCTTCGTTATGGGAGGGGCAAAAATTTTGGCCACGCCTAAAATTTCTATTTTCAGAACCGTCAGGTCGATTTGAACCAAATTTGATATGAGATGATAATGGGTCATAAGTAGTTGATTGATGCAAAAATTTGTTCTCATTGCCCCGTGGGAACCTCGGGAGCTAAAAATAGGAAAAACCTTAAAACTGCCATATCTCCAAAACTACACGGCACAGAGAATTCTTATTTTGTATAATGCTTACTTTTATCCAGTAGAATAGAATCGTTAAAAAAAATCTCGTTCAGTTTGATCACAAGGTACTTTTTCAGGACTTTGAAAAAGTGCTGAGTCGGCACTTTTTAACACTGCAGGCAATGGGAAAAAGATTAAAAAATCTTCTTCTCCAGATCCAGAAGGCAGAATCCTTTGATATTTGGTATGCAACATTGTAGGGTGGATCTGATTCAAGTTTCTTCAAATCGGCCCCCTGGATTCATATTTGGGCTCACTATAGAAGCCCGAATTCAAACTTAGTGCATTTCAGGCAAATTTCTTCAAAAATCTTCTTCTCCAGATCCAGCAAGCAGAATCTTTTGATATTTGGTATGCAACATTGAGGGGTGGTTCTGATTCAAGTTTGTTCAAATCGGCCCCCTGGGTTCATATTTGGGCTCAGTATAGAAGCTCGAATTCGAACTTAGTGCATTTCAGGCAAATTTCTTTGAAAATCTTCTTCTCAAGATCCAGCAGGCAGAATCTTTTGATATTGGGTATGCACCATGCTTAGGGGGGGGTGAGATTCAAGTTTGTTCAAGCCAAGTCCCTGGGTTTATATTTGGGCTCACTGTGGTAGCCCGAATTATAACTTAGTTCAAAATGAGGAATTTTCTTTAAAAATCTTCTTCAGATCCAGCAGTTGGAATGTTTTGATATTTGATATGCAGCATCCTTAGGGGTGAGATTCAAGTTTGTTCAAGCCATGTCCCTAGGTCCATATTTGGACTCAATGTGGGAGCTTGAATTGTAACTTAGTTCAAAATGAGGAATTTTCTTTAAAAATCTTTACAAATCCAGCTGTCGGAATGTTTTGATATTTGGTGTGCAACATCCTTCGGGCGGTGAGATTCAAGTTTGTTAAAGCCAAGTCCCTGGGTTCATATATGGGCTCCCTGTGGGTGCCCGAATTATAACTTAGTTCAGTATGAGGAATATTCTTTAAAAATCTTCTTTTTTTTTTAGATCCACAGGTCAGAATCTTTGGATATTTGGTATAAGCTTTTCTTAGGAGGAGCAGATGCAACTTGTTGAAATCAATTCTCTGGGTTGATATTTAGGCTTCCATGTCAGGTGAGCACCCTCAGGCCCCTTGGGGCCTCTTGTTCTACACTCTTCCAGATATTGAGCTGATTTTTGGTATGTTAGTCTAACATGGTGGCCTACAGAACAAGTTTGGGTTTTGTTCCACTCCACTGATTTTTACCAAAATTACGGCCCATAGACTTTGAAAAGTTCATCAAAATTACAGTTTTCCGGGCTTTTTCTCTACATGCTTCCAGATATTGAGCTGATTTTTGGTATGTTTGTCTAACATGGTGGCCTACAGATCAAGTTTGCATTTTGTTCTGCTCCACTGATTTTTACCGAAATTACGGCCCTTGAACTTTGAAAAGTTCATCAAAATTACAGTTTTCCAGACTTTTTTTCAACACGCTTTCAGATATTATCGAAATTACGGCCATTTTAGTATGTGAGTCTACCACAGTGACTTACAGATCAAGTTTGCGTTTAATTCTGCTTGTCTGATTTTTTCGGAAATTACGGGCCCTGGACTCTGAAAAATACAAGTAACAGATTTCCGGGTCATTTTTCTAAAAATTAGTTTTCTGGACTTTTTTTCTACACACTTCCAGTTATTATATAAATTGCGGCCATTTTAGTATGTGAATCTACCACAATGACTTACAGATGAAGTTCGCGTTTCATTCTGCTCCGCTGAAAAACTTAGTTCAAGTTATGGATAAATTAGATAGACCACCCACTGTAATTGTTGGTGACTTAAATGTCAATACTTTGAAAGAACCAAGCAACGTATTAGTAAAAACATTGTCTCCAAAGTGATAAAGCCAAGTTATTTGCTCACCGACTTACATTTCTGGCTCCTGTATTGACCATGTGTACATAAAAAAAGACATAGCTTGTGACACAAGAATAATCCCAGTTCCATATTCCCGGCATGCAGTTATTCAAGTCAGGATTAGAATATGAACTATGAAGCGACTTCGAATTTGTTCATGAAGTAAAACAATAATCTATTTCACTTTTTGTGTATAAACACTGTTATTTGGGATAGCAATTCTAAATCTGACACCTTTTTTAGAAACAAGCATACACTAAAGTAATTATACCCCACGCAACGAAGTTGCTGGGGTATAATGTTTTTGACTGGTCCGTCCTTCAGGCCGTCAGTCCTACTTGTTTTCCAGACTTTTTTTCTACACGCTTCCAGATATTGAGCTGATTTTTGGTATGTGAGTCTAACATGGTGGCCAACAGATCAAGTTTGCATTTTTTTCCGCTCCACTGATTTTTACCGAAATTACGGCCCTTGGACTCTGAAAAATTCATCAAAATTAGTTTTCTGGACTTTTTTTTCTACACGCTTCCAGATATTGAGCTGATTTTTGGTATGTCAGTCTAACATGGTGGTCTACAGATCAAGTTTGCATTTTGTTCTGCTCCACTGATTTTTACCGAAATTACAGCCCTTGAACTTTGAAAAGTTTATCAAAATAACAGTTTGCAGACTTTTTTCCTACACGCTTCCAGATATTGAGATGAGTTTTGGTATGTTAGTCTAACATGGTGGCCTACAGGCTACAGAACAATTTTGTGTTTTGTTCCGCTCCACTGATTTTTACCGAAATTACGTCCCTTGAACTTTGAAAAGTTCATCAAAATTACAGTTTTCCGGACTTTTTTCCTACACGCTTCCAGATATTGAGCTGATTTTTGATATGTTAGTCTAACATGGTGGCCTACAGAACAAGTTTGGGTTTTGTTCCGCTCCACTGATTTTTACCAAAATTACGGCCCCATAGACTTTGAAAAGTTCATCAAAATTACAGTTTTCCAGGCTTTTTCTCTGCTTGAATTCTTTCAATACCGTTGAAACTACAGAACACTGTTTTCTGCAGAATTCCTAGAATCTATTTTTATTTTTAAAAAATGATTAGATCTTGAAATATCGGGGGGGGGGGGGGGGGTGGGGGGGGGTGGGGGGGGGGGTATGTGAGCGTGCTCACTAAGGTTCTATATTTTTATCAGCAAAGACCTAGTGTGACCTTACATTATTTACAATGTGTGTTGGAAAGATCAAATTGGATTTAAAAAGGTTGATATCATTAGATCTTAACATGGCTCCATATTTCAATTAAAATTAATTCTGCTTGAATTCTTTCAATACCGTTGAAACTACAGAACACTGTTTTCTGCAGTATTCCTAGAATCTGTTTATTTTTAAAAAATGATTAGAGCTTGAAATATGGGGGGTGCGTGGGGTATGTGAGTGCGCTCACCAAGGTTCTATATTTGTTCAAACTTTGCACCCATGTTGATCATCAATTGTCGTTGTGCATTTGACAGGAGCAGATAACTTGATTTTATTTTTAAACGGCGAGAATCCTCTCCGTTTATAGTTGTTATGATCCTCAAAATGTCCTTTTCCTTGATCGGCAATTGTTATCAATGAAGTTAACCTGTCAATGAATGGACGCTACCATTGTAAACTGCGAGGAGAATCTTCTACACCTACAAATTGTTTGTATTTCCATTCTGCATACTAAAATTTCACAAAATCAGTATGAAATGTGTGCACGCAAGCATACAATTTGAAACCCTTTACCCCAGACAGGGAAGGGGAATGAGCAATGATTGGAGGGGTCGACAGACATGTCGAATCAACAAAAATTTCTAACTTTACCCCAGAGAAACTTGTGCATGTTCCAATTTAGGCGGTGCTCTTGTTATTTTTTAATTATGCATTGTTGGTGTCCAGATGAAGCTTCCTTTCGATTTTGAACCAGTCAGCTGAGCCACGATGGCCGCCAGTGGCCAATTCATTATGGCTTTCATGGCAGCCATATTGAATTTGGTTTCCATCCAATAACTAAAGAATGCTGACTCAAATCAATTTTATTTTTTGGGGATGCATTAATGGTGTCTAGAGGAAGCTTCCTTTTGATTTTGTTATGCCCCCGAGAGACTTACCTTCCCTTTTATGACACTGTCTAGGTATATGCCTAGTTTTGCGTTGCTCATGTCCAACACTATCTTATCTGGAGCTTTATAATAAAGATAAGTTTTTTTGCTTCATTTTGGGGATTTATGTAACTAATAAACATGTTGCCAGAAATTATAGTGATTGGCTTTTACTTGTATTGTTGTTTCAAAATGGCCATACTTGTGGATGCTGAAAGTGACCTCGAATCCCAATAAACAAACAACCAACTTTTTGGAAAAAGTTATGCACACAAACATGCATTAAGTTTTAAAGTAATTTTAAACCGCTTTGATGTGAAAAACAATAAATGTATAAAATAGTGTAATTTAACTTGGAGCGATCAATTCATATTAAAATTGCATTTTTTCTCACATCTGAAAAATTGTATATTTCAGGGAGGTTTTGCAAAATGTTGGGAGCTGACAGATATGGATACAAAAGAAGTGTGGGCTGGAAAGATTGTTTCCAAATCATTACTTGTCAAGCAGCATCAAAAGGACAAGGTATGAAGCACTTAGTATTCATTGTTTCGTTCTTTTTTGTGAAATAACTTTTTTACTGTGCAATATATCTCCCTCATTAACCTCAAAATTCATTTTTTGGCTCACCAATGATAGTTGTGTGAGCCTATGGCATAGCCCTCATGTCGGCGGCATCTGCATCCGGATTCATTCATTTTGAACTTTTGTGTGCAGGTTTTGATTTTTTTTTTTTTTTTAATGCTTTTTCAGGGATAGTAATATTTTATTCAACCCTTTCCATGCTTAGTTACTTGAATTTTGGTATTTTGTGTACAGGTTTTTGACTTTTCTGTGCAGGTTTTTGACTTTTGTGTACAGGTTTTGAAATTTTGTCTTCAAGTGGAGTTTTACCTTACTGGCATATTGCCATGGTGGTTTCCTTAACATTTCAGAAATGTGATGTTTTTTTTTACTTTTATGTGCAGGTTTTGAGGTTTGTCTTTCTTTTCCTCCAAGTGGATATTTTTCAAGTAGAGTTTCACCTAACTAGCATATTGCCATTGTGGTTCTGTGACAGGGTATTTTTCTCAATTTTAACCCCTTGAAACAAATGTGATATTTTTTTTTACTTTTATGTGCAGGTTTTGAGGTTTGTCTTTCTTTTCTTCCAAGTGGCGACTTACCTTGTAGCATATTGCCATGGTTCCTATTTTATGTTAGGATGCTTCTTGGGTTTAGTATTATATTATTTAACCCTTTAACCGCTTATTTACTTTAATTTTGGACTTTTGTGTGCAGGTTTTGATATTTTTTTTTAAGTGGAGTTTTACCTCACTGGCATATTGCCATGGTGGTTATTGTAACATTTTCAGGTTATTTTTCTTTATTTTAACCCTTTGAAACAAATGTGATACTTTTTTGACTTTTATGTGCAGGTTTTTCTTTCTTTTCTTCCAAATGGATAATTTTCAGGTAGGGTTTCACCTTACTGGCATATTGCCATGGTGGTTACTCAGGGTATTTGATAACTGGATTCGCATCGCAAAATGCTAGTCAAAAATGGCCAAATGCTAACCATTTTTCTTTCATATTGGCTTTATATTCACTATTTATCATCATTTTTTGAAACCAAGATGGAAACTGCTAATCAAATTTTTAAAAACAAAAAATACCCTGTTACTGTGACATTATCTGGGTATTTTTCTCAATTTTAACCCATTGAAACAAATGTGATACTTTTTTTTTTACTTTTATGTGCAGGTTTTGAGATTTGTCTTTCTTTTCTTCAGAGTGGAGACTTACCTTGTAGCATATTGCCATGGTTCCTATTTTATGTTAGCATGCTTCATAGTGGTTTTTATTATATTATTTAACCCTTTAGCAGCATATTTTCTTTAATTTTGGACTTTTGTGTGCAAGTTTTGAAATTTTTTTTTTACTCCAGCCACCCCTTTACATTGGCGAGCCACGGGGTACTGCTACCCCCGCTAGTTATAGGTCGACTTGACTAGGGCTGCAACAATATGCTTCCCTAACAATACGATATGTATCACAATTCAATCTGCACAATATGATATGTATCATGATACACATGATCTCTTATGTCATTCAACTACAACTATCAAATACTTGGAACATGTATTCATTTCCAGTAGCTTCCTTTTCTTACAAATTTTTTAATGCACTCTTTAAACAATATGTAACTTCTTGGCATTCATTTAGTTCAGATTTTTATTTTATGACCCTTTTTACAGTGTTTTTTTCTTCTCAGAAAATATGTTCAAACAATTTAATCCCGTATATCTTGTTTGACAGCGCTCTGTATTTTGCAAATTAGAGGGAATTCACCAACCTTTTGTTAACTGAATAATCCTGTGTAAATGGCATATTTGGCACTGTCAGTTCTGGTATGCAAAAAAAAAAAGGTTTTCACTGCAGCAGCTTTCAAAATCTATGAAACTGTTTTTCCTAATATATATTGTTTCGCGATAGATAGTGAACAGTGATAGGTATTGAATCGTGATCAGTGTATCATGGTTTGGCATATCACGATTAATCGTTGTAGCCCTAGACTTGACAATGTCAGGTATGAACTATTGAGATGGGATGTTTTCTGCAGAAACTTGAGTGAATGATTTGTCATAACTTGAATTTTGTAGTTAGCTCAGTCCCTTCTTTGTCAAGTTGAGCTGCTGTATCATCTCTTTTACAAACAAGGTTTAAGCCTGGCTTACATTACTTTGATCACAAAAGTGTCCTCTTGATCAGATTGTTACTCACTTGCACAAGTGAGCTGGTTTCATCAATAAAATACTACAAAATTTTGACTGAATGAAGAAAAACAAAAATAGCCCCTGAAATTCAGTATTCTCACATTGTTTTTTTGTTTTTGGAAGGTGGCATTCTACAGTTTTGCGAGAGAGTGAGGAAACTTGCGACAGAATTACGATCTGATCAATATTCTGCCTGCCTTTTAACTGTTCATGTGTACTGTTCACAGCTGGTCAATCAATCTGCATTACACTTCTTTGCACTAATTTTTTAACAAATCATAATATTTTGCATATTTTCTTTATGTATTTATCCTTAGTAGTCACTTTTGATTTTGAACTCCTTTTTTCACTTGGGGCTGCCATATTTATTGTTTCATTTGCCATATTCCTCTTTGTCTCAGCCCAGTCATTTTCAAAGAATTCAGTGTCAAATGAGCAACTGGCCAAAGCAGACCTTTAGGTTACCCCAAATTCAAGGCAGTAAAAGCTGTGCCCCAAAGTAGGAAACATTCTAAAATATTGTCCTCGATTTGACTCTGGTAAATGTTTTTAACATTTTTCAACTGGTTGAGTGTTTTTTCTTTCGTTTTTATGCTGATTAAAGTTGCTTTAAGCTTTTAAAATCAAAAAATATCTTTAAAATCTAATTTTCAGTAATCTGGACACATCAGGCATGTCAAAGTACTACCAACATAACCGGGACGGGATAGAGCCTGTCTCATCGAAACCGGTATCGGTACCTGGGCAAATCAGTAATTGGGTGACATCGTAATCAGATGGGAGAAATTCGCATTTAAACTGCCCCAGTCCCTAAGATCTGAAGATAAACATGGCATCGTACCAATTATTCTGTGGCACTCCTTTTGGTTTCCAACATGAACCATCAAGGAACCTATTTTTGTTTCTCATTTTTCTGTACCCATTTTCTTATCATGGTTTCCAGTTTAAGGACCTAGAATATGAAGTGGATTGCTGTAGATTAGAGGGTAAATACATTTGATGAAAAAAATAAAAACGTGAAACAAATCATCTATATTTTCTTTTGTGTATTTTGTGTACTTGAACACTCTTTTCTAATACAATTAGTATAAATCTCGAAATTTGATTGGTTGATCAATAAAATTTGCGACAGTAAAATCGGCTTAACCTGTCGGAAATTTTCTTTTTTCAAAAACTATTTCAGGAAAATCAAGATGTATTTGTGGGTGTGCTATTTTCGTTCCATTTGGAGTCATTGACTACCGTATCCAGGGTAAACAACACTCTGAACGCATATTGACTTTCTGTCAAAAAAAATGTTTTCTATCTTTCTTGTAATTAACAGTAATTATTATGGCAGAAGATGGAAAGTTTAATATTAGTTTAAACAATATTTATTGGAAAGTTTATTAATTGTGTACATTACATGCTAGATGGTAAAACAGGAACAACACAAGATACAACAGTACACTAAATAACAAAGATGAACAAATAGATAAATTACTATGGAAGGAGGGGATTCGACAAAAAGCTAAGTTTAATATTAATGTTAAGAGGTTTGGCAGAGGCTGATGAGTAATGAAATGAGAATTGAAAAAAACTGATTCTGACAGGCTTAACGGTAACCGTGTGGAACCAGTCAGTGATATTATAATTTATAAATAGCAATTTTTCGTACGATGAAGAATTTATGGACGCTATGTGCGATATAGAAAATTAAAATTCTGACAACTGGCAATAATAATTTTAATTGTGCAAGGCCAAATATTTCTGACTGATCCGCTAGAGAGTTGCGGTTAACCGAAAAAACGACTCGGTCTCAGTTGTATAAGAAAACCGGAAATCGCAACCGAGCATGGGCGTACTTTTGGTTTCTGTAAAAACAAATGATAACAACATGGCGGATGTCGCGGATGCAGACGATAAAACGTATTCTCCGAGCCCTGTCACTGCAGTCCTTCGCGTGAGACGGGTGCTATTGCGCTCGCGCTCACAGGTGCCCGTAATTGAATAAAGACGAGTGCAAAAAATCGCGCCCATCATCAAACAGTTCAACTTCACTTAAATTGCACTCAACTCACTAGCATTGCCACGCTTCAAGTCAGAATGGACATCTATTTTGTTATTGTTCATTGGTTAATGGTAAAACAAAAACAAAATTAAATCTGCTGTTATATGCCTCTCTCCCCCCCCCCTCCTCCCCCCCCCCCCCCCCCCCCCCACACACCACACACACACCTTCATATCACCATCCGCAAGAGGTCCGAATCGATATTGTCAGTGAAAACTGAAACATTTCCAGTCTCCTTTATTCACTGCGCATGTCATTATACATCCCCATTCATCCAGTAAACGAAACCGAAAGTACATAGCTAATTTAATCAGAATTTGCTTTAAAAATTCTCATAATTATCTTGTACATACGTTTCATTTTCAGATTTCAGTTTTTAATTCTCAATTTAATGAATACAACAAACAGAAAACCATGCGGTGTTGTTTTAATTTTTTGTACAGGTTACTCTCGAAGCTAGAAATGGACGTAAGTTAGTATGTCAATCAACACTGCAAACCACCCCCGTGAAAACAGACGAACATAGTCTGTTTAAAAATAGCTGTTTTTTTTAAATATGTACATTTATTACGAATAAACAAAATATAGCTTCACACAAAATCAATAAAAAAAAATCATAATATGAAGACCAGATAAAATTTACACAGCAGAATATGAATAACAAAATAGTTGCCTCCCTTGGCAACATTAAAAAAATTGATTTACACTGAAATAACTTCACATATTGCAGAGCATGATGAAATGATAAATGAGCATGTTTTATTAAACCAATAAGTCATACATCATATCGCTGGGTAAATTATTATATATAATTCTCAAATACCAGAGTTGTAATTATTTTTTATTTTTAATTACCACTTTCTCATTAATTTCTGAACACCCGTTTACACAGTGAGTTGTGCACGCTCGAAAGTGGCAGTGTTCTTTCACAATGAGTTGTGCACCGCTCGAAAGTGGCAGTGTTCAATCAGTATCTTTTTGATGATATTCAACCACCGTGAAAACTATGTTATGGGCGTGTTTCAGACAACTATTGACAGCAGTCTGCACACTTATTTGAAACAAGTCACAGCTTCCAAAAAGAGGTCGACAAAAAAAATAAACAAGTCAATTTTGATTGGGATATATAATTTTTTAATAAAGACTTATTACACTGAACACAGACATAATGTATTACACAAAAACCTCAACTCCCAAAAATATACATAATACAGTATTACAGTTCTATTTGATACCAGGGTAAGTACAGTGTTGCAACAAGTCACCTGTTTTTCCATTTGATGCCTGTAAATTTGACGTCTCAAACAACTTTCGTTACTGTCTTTTAATTGACCCGTTTCCCGAATTTATGTGCCCATGATCAGCAGTCGAGGACGGGAATGGGACAACCCGCCCCAGAGACAACCCGTCCCAAACAAGGTGAGACAACCCACCCCGGGAGTACCCGTCCCAACAGTTATCCGGGACAACCCATCCCTGAGTTCTTATACATGTAATTGTAAGTCAACCTTTATATACTATACATAATACAAATGCATTATCAGTCATAATAGTTCATGATATTCTGAAAAATGCTAGTAAGACACAAAAAGTAAAAAACAACTGAACAACCGAACCGAACCAAATCCTTTCAGTCAAAAATAACCCAAACCGAAGGGGCAAAAATGACAACCGCAACTCTCTACGATCCGCTAGCGATGTTATACCATATATTTTCTAATTTGTCACCTGCGTTTGTGGCACAACATGTACAGCTACTGAAATGCGTTCACCACTGAGAGAGGTAAACTATTCGTTCTGCAACAATTATGTCAATACCAGAAGCCCAATTCCACAAGACATCACTTCCAAGAAACGGTTTGAAATGAAAAACTGTTCTGTAACCATAAGTAATTATTATGGTTAACAAGGGCTTCCAATCAAAGCTTTCAAAATTTTTTAACTTTAATGGTAAATCCTCGAGTGCTTTCTGCCGCAGACTGAAACATCACAAGGTGAACTCGAAACTTTGAACAGGGAAACCAGCTGGCGTATTTTGTTTTCAGATTGTCACAAACATTTAAACATGATAAATGTTGTCAGTACAAATATAAATATATTCTGTTATTGCTGATAAAATGATTAAAACGATATTGGCAGCGTAAAATATATATCGTGATTTGGTTCAGAACTCCCAAATGACGTCACAAAGGCTGTTTTTTTTTAGATTTGAATTGTCTTCAACAAGGCTTTGTTTTATAGTTGGAGATAAAATACTATCTCCGCTTTCAGCCGAATTATATTGAATGGGGAAAACTATATTGTATTTGATTGTTTGGGGCTGTAAACGATGGTTTTACTGTTGCAAATATCCGTTTTACCGGCTCCACGTTAACTCAGTTTGCGACAGTAAAACCATCGTTTACGGCCCCAAACAATCAAATACAACATAGTTATCCCCTAATTTAATTGCAACAGATGAACTGAGGCAATGGTGACTCAGATGAGTGTGTACAGCATTACTTGCAAGTGAAACAATGAAATAATTATTGTGCTTTTTAAAGTTGAACAAATAAAAAAATAAAAAATTTAGGTGCATTCTGATTCAAAGGGGTTGCAAATTGTCCGAGTGTGAAATGTCCTGTTTACAAATGTAACAATGTTGAATTGATTGGGAAGAAATGTCTGTGAACCTTGGATATAAATAAAGCATGAATGCACCTCTTCTTGATTGTGCATGGAGCACTGTGAAATTGGAAGAACATATCTTGCACTTTAGCAAAGAAATTTTCTCCTTATCATCTGACGTCAGTTTCAGTGATAAAATATGATTTTGTTACTGTTTTCAATGATACTGTTTTGTGCCTTTAATTTCACATGGTTTTGTTGCCAAACATGCCAAAATTAGGTGCGTTCAGTTTTAGTAATTAAGAATCAGAAAGTCCAACAGCTTGCTTTATAATGAGATTATATGGGTGTATGGCTTTATGTATGTTTTATTTTTCAAAGGGATTGATTGTTTTCAATTCAGTGTGTTCAACAAAATGGGAATATGACACTTTCAAAGGAAGTATGTGCACTTGCTCAATGTTCCTGGCCAATGGAACTACAGCATTGCTTATAGAAAATTTGCATGGAATTCCTGTCTTTTTGTCAGTTGAAGAATTTGTTTGTTATATTTATGATCTTCAAGATGTCGAAATGACAAAACTGCAGTCAGAATCAATGGTATTTTACGGACAGTCAGGTTGAATATGAAACATGTCCATTTGAATCTTCATTCACAAATAATTGTTTTTATTTTTTAGATGACTCAAGAAATAAGCATTCATAGAAGTGTTTCTCACAAGCATATCGTCAAATTTCATTCATTTTTTGAAGATTCAGATAATGTTTACATTTTGTTGGAGCTGTGTCGTAGAAGGGTGAGTTAATTTAAATATTCCGTTTACTTAAAAAAGTTGAGTTGATTTTGTCAAATGACAGACATTTACATAGGAATGTAGGTTAGAAATTAATTTGTCCAGTGATTGTTGTAACATAAATTTTCAGGGTTCATATGGATGCTTGAAAAGTGCTTAAAACTACTCTCAGTTATTATTATTGGACTTTGAAAGTACATGCACATGGAAATCATATTTTCTGGAAAGTGTTTAGTGCTGAAAAGATTGTCTGACAAAGTCACTAACCAGTTAAGCTAAACTTCAGTTGTGTATTGCCTGAAATATTTTGAAAGTGATGAAATTCTTTTGCGTGCTGCAGCTGTGTAAAGCAACATGCAATCTATATTCAGAATTTCAAAAATATTTGTTAGAATCCAAATGACACCACACCCTTTGTGTTCTGCTGTTCAAAAACAAATCTTCAAGAATCTTTACCAGGGTTCCCACTCGAATGAAAAGTCCTTGAATCTTGGCACCTTCCTTGAAAAGTGTTTGAAATTGTTCCTGCCTTGAAAAGTACATGAAATTGGTTCTAAGTTCTAACCTTGAAGGGTACTTGATTTTCCATCACTCCCCTTGAAAAGTACTTGAATTCAGTTTACCAGTAACCTCAGGGAAAACAGGTCTCAGGATAACCCTTCTCATGTACATGCGATGTCACATAGTCAGGAATCACATTTATTTGTTCTCTTTTTTGCCCCTTGAGTGCAACAAGACATCATCTACAATGCTTTAGCATTGCAGATGGCTCCATGTTGAACTCAAGGATTGATATATATCTTGCTAGTTGGGTTTTCCAGAGATCAGGTCCTCGAGTCTGATATTCTTTGTGTTGCTATGGTGTTTTAAGTTCATATTAAAATTATAACAGTCTTAGAAAATCATATTCAGAGTCCTTGAAAAGTGCTTAAATAGTGCTTAAATTTGATTTTTTGATATCAGTGGGAACCCTGTTTATAGAAATGCTACTCCTTGTATATCTGAATGTAATGGGTAATGTCAGACATACAGAAAGATACTTAGTTTGACTTAACTCGTTATATTCAGGATTTGTGTGCAGCTCTGAAATTTTTTAAAAAGGTATGGATATCCATGTTGGTGTTGAAAGTGTTTGGAAAAACAGGCATTCAGTTTTGAGGGTATTGGAAAAAGTAACAAAATTAATTTTTTGTCCACTTAGAATCATTAACACTTGGGATTTTAGTCACATGACTTTTTCTGTTGTCACGGCGAAAAATGTTCAATGTTCTGAATTGGAAGTATGATTAAATTAAAAATAGAAACAATTCATCACCCTTACTTGTGTCATTATGTTCATAAAACATCTTTTAATAACATGGTCAAGTATTATTGACAGCAATGCAATATTTTTGGAGAAATTAACACTCGAACATTGTGAGTTGACGTTCAGTGACAAAATGGCGTTTTGTGACCGTGTTTTTCCAGTCAGCTGTTTTAGGGGGGCCTTGACATTTTCAGATTTCCATGAGAGATAACATCACTTACGGCGGGAATGTGTTCACATTTGACCTCTGGAGGCTTTGCGCAACAGAATGATAGGTGTTACATTTTTCTACACCAATTATTTCTATTTTTTTTATTTTTCAAAGATTTTGAGGATTTTTTTCCCCTATAAAATGAAATTTTAAAAACATGTAACATCCGGAATAATATAATTTGGTATCTCTTTTAACCCCCAAAATATTATTTTTTCGTTTGTTCCAGCCACTTCTCGCGGAAATAGATTTGAAAATGGGGATGCCCGTCAGTTTCAGTGCAAAGTTGCTCGACTGCAAAATCCAGGGCGCGATGACGTCACCCGCATAACATTGTTGTTATCGAGGAAATCCTTTCAGGAATGTGTTTTTGTCCAATTTTCGTTAGTTTTATCGTGTAAAAAGCACACAAATATATGACATGATTTTTTAATTTTGTTAAGACTTGGATCATTTTCATTTCAATTTTTTTTTCAGCCTAATTTATATTTATTCTGTTGGGGTTGGGGTGCCAGGCTTGCATTTTCACCAGGCCTATCAGCCCAGGCCTGGTAATCAGCCTCAAAACATTTCTCACCTGTTCGTCAATCTGTCCAGACAAGACGCAAGCCGGAAAATGCATCTACCACAGTTTAAATTAATGTTCATGTAATCTGCAAAGTCAGCACTGAACAGTACAAATCAGGCCTGGTGTCCTCTTCTACCTATTGATCAGCCTGGCCATGGTTCTAAAATGAAAGCCCTGGGGGTGGGGTGGGGTGGGTAAGTTAAGATCCAACCTTTTAGTCACATGCTGAGCAAAAAAAAAGCAAAATGTTGGGTGGATTTGCATGTGTCATTGTGTGGAAGGAGGGGTGGGGTGTAGGGATATGACTTGTTTTGCAAGTATAACAGCACATCCATTACTAATAAGCTTGGCCAGTTCATTTTATGCGCGTCAGTGTTGGCCTATTTGCTATTTTTTTTTAGTAATCCAGGTAACAGAAGTTTGGAATTCCATTAATTTCCAGTTCCACTGCCTCCCCCCCCCCCCCCCCCCCCCCCCCCCCCCCCCCCCCCCCCCCCCCCCCCCCCCCCCCCCCACAAACACACAAATATCGAATTGATTAAAAATAAAATACTACGATGTATGTACATTTTACTGAGAAAATCCTCACTTCACCCCAGCTCTCCACCCTCCCCCCTTCCACATTTTCATGCAGGCTATACTCATCTGAATCATGGATATAATGAGCATGTTTAAGGCATTCTGGTCTGCATCCTGCAAAACCATTTTTCTTTTGCAAATTTGTTGCTACAGTTGACCCACATGTATTCAAGGTTGGGAAGGAGGCATGGAATGGGGGCAAATTAAGTTTTGCTGTGTTTATGGGCACCTCAATTTTGCGTTCAGTTGCTGAAATAAATCCGATGGAAACACAGAATTTCAATTTGGAAGAATAAAAAATACTGACTGAGTGTGAACCTAAATGTTTAATTTGTTGTGTTCAAATAATGGAAGGGTGGGGGGGGGGGGGGGGGCGTGATCCATAGAGATTGAATTAAAACAGCCTCTTACTGTAATTGTATGATTAATAAAAGCTTACCTGCAGTTTACATCACACTATTCATTTTCAAAATGCAGACATAATCTACTTGCATTTTCTTCATTTATTGTCACATGATAACCTTCATCCCTGTGATCCCTTCAAAATCACAACGGAACTTTATCCAGACAGTATTAGCGTTGGAATAATGGGCATCTGTTTAGTGGTCATTTACTCATGTGCAGTAATGTATAAAACAAGTATACACTACAGTTCAGTTGTTGGTACAAATATATGTGTACTGAGTGTGTCACTTTTTATGGGGGATGGGTTGGAGGATGGAGGGGGGGGGGGGGGGGGTATGCAGACAAATTATACACTTTAATTTATTCACATTTTTTTAACAAAACTAACTCAAACGCAAATTTTCTCAACACAATCAACATTTTTATCATGCAAAAAAATTTACACAATGATAAGTAGTCATCCATCCTCCTCTTAAACCCTCACTGTCCCTGCATATTGTTGTTTTCGAAATGCATATTGTTGTTTTTGTTAATATCCCTCATAATCATTGTCCCAAAGTTCTATAATTACATTAAATTGCTTCATAAGTATGTAATAACTTTCATTTTGACACGTTTATAGAAGGGCATTGTTATACCAAACAGGGGAATGAATCAAGAGATCTGGTATGGTTATATCAATCAAACACGATCAAATATGGCTTGTTGTCCTGATAGCAATTTTAGTCCCAGACATTTAATGCAAATAAGGTTTAAAAACTAATTTGAGTAGAATTAAAATTCTATTGAATTGTCATTATACCTTGACAATTATTTTTTTTGCAAGGCAATAAAAATACAAATATCTTTATTAACTATATAAATCCAGAGAAAATATTTCAGAGCGAAATTGTTTAAAAGGAAATGGGATATGAAAATGAGATACTAATTAATTAGCTATATTTGAATTAACTATGATTCTATTCTGTAGACTTCACTTTTAGAGCTGCAATATCAAAATGCCTGCAAAAAAAATTGAAAACTCTAACAAAATACACCTAATATAACAGTAATATGCCGATTATAACTCTTTAAAATATGTAAATTAGATGTAAATGAGATCAAAAATGTCTATTAATTTTGCTTTTAAGGTTCAATAAGCACTTTGAAATTGTGTCATTGTGGATTTTATGTCTGTAAAATGTTTAGTAAGTAGGCAAATGTTCCTTTAAATTACTGTAATTCCATTTTTTTTAAATATTCAAATTATGCAAATTATATGCAAATTAAGTGTTTTTTTATGCTTTTCAATATTTTTTCGACATTTCAGACAGGTGAACAAATGGTCTTTCAATAATTGCTGAAAGAAATTGTTTGCCATGCAAACTTGTGAATTTTTGGCCTTCTGTGTGAATTTTCAGGTTCTTTGAAAATTTTATGCTAATTATATGCAAATTAGACATAAACTAAAAATAGAAAAACTGGTTTGCTATTTTCACAAATTAAAAACATGTAAAATTGGCAACATTTGGTGAAAATTTTGAAAGTCTATCTCGAGTTTGTTTTGTTTTATGAATGTTTTTGTGTTTGCGAACTCTTGTTTTTTTGCATGAAAAAGGTCTCTTTTTGGCACGTTTTAGCATCACCAAAATAGCATGAAAGCACTATGTTCCCGTGACAAAAATATCTGTCAGCCAGCAACCTTCAAATTGTCATATCTCAAAAAGTATTTGGAATTTTCAAATTCTGAAAAATGTGTGTTGCTTCTCATGCTTTGTAGCACAATATACCACTAAAATGAGAGGGCTGTCTACCTATTGAAAAAATGTAAAATCCCTATTAACACCCCTTGGAATTTAATACTCAGAACAAAATTCTGCATTTGCAAAAAGGAAAACGAATGTCAAGCACAATTTGACTCTAACAATAGAATATCTGCGGAATTGTGACAGGTACAGGATTTGAGATGGATAGCAAGTCTTCTGGTTTTCATTTCCAGAGGATGCTGGAAACATTCTTATTTGTAACTGAAACAGTCGATGAGTTTTAAAAGATTTTGAAAGTGCAGGAACCATTTTATCGACTCACATGTTAAGTTATCTCTGTAATGTGACTTGTAGTTCATGGTTGTCACCTCAGATGTCAGAGATTTTTAGCATTAAATTGCCAGTGTATGGTGTTCACTTGCAGTTGATATTATTGTTTTATTTTTTGTATCTGCATGGGTATACACCGATGCTGTTGATGGCGACAATCATTAATTTGCTACAGGATTTAGTTGCCAAAGCCCAACTATTTTGCTTCAGTGAATTGCGGTGGCCCTGCTGGTTGCCAGAACGAATTTCAAGGTGTGTTGGTATTGGTATCATGTTAAAACAAAGTACTGCTACAATAGCAAAGTAAATCATCCCAAAAAATACTGATACCGACACCGAGTCAAAAATTAAAAATTTGCCCAGCTCAACTCATGTACATGTACTGACAAAACCGTACAAGACCTTTTCTGAAAGCAGCATATGTTAAGTGTGAAGATATTTGTGGAAAGTGGCCCTGTTCATTTTCTCAACTTATCATGCTCATGATGCTGAATGCTACATTAAACCATTCATAATATTTGGGAAATAAGGCTTAAAAAAGATACAAATCTGTTTCTTGCCCTACCATCCCACCCTCACATTAGGGCTGCACAGTATTCAAATTTCAATACCGGTATTGGTATTGAAAAAAAAAAAAACGTAGACTAGTTCAGAGGGTGAAAAAACTTGGGCGGTGTTCTGGGGAACTGAGTTCGTAAACAGTTGATAACAGTTATATTTTGGACGGTTATCAATTGAATAAAATTTACTGTACTCAGTACCTTATGTTCAGCTGAACCCAATATCTTTAAGAAAGCACTTTTTTTTTACAAACGTGCACAGTTATTTTATTTTCATTTAAAATCACATCACAGAGACAGCTCAGACATGAGGGAAAACGAAGTGCTATGACTTTCTGTTCGAAAAGAATATCCCACAATTCGCCACTATAGCTGACTGTAGTGTTTATTTTTCCTTTGTTCATGAATATTAATTAATACAGCTGTTTTATGGAGTGTGAACATTTCGCACCCTGCATTTTCCTCTTCATTGTTTGGTTCTTCTTATGACCTATTGTATTTTAAGTGCTGATACATATGGTCAGGGGTGTGTTTGTGTTAGTAATTAATTTTCATGTGATCGGCAATTATTAATGTCTGAATGGATTATTATCGCGCAGGCTTCCTTTTCCCTTTTATTCTGTTTGTGTGCCGTGTTTGTTCATACCCCCAAAACTTCACCTGATGTGATGCGTGGTTAGCACAGTTCTTAAGGGGTTAAGATATAAATACTTTTATTTGAATTCATTATTAATTTCTGGGATAACATCTGTAAAAAAATATTTGAAGTTACAAAAAAATAGTTAAGTTTTAGATTGCTGGTTGTCGTTTTAAAACTGGGACGAAAAGTGACGGGGATGTCCAACCCATGCCTTCATTGCCATTGAACAGCTTATTAATATTCATAAGTTTAAAGTTCACAATGACAGTGTTGGTAACCGAGAAACGTTACGTGCCCCTGGCAGGCCAGTGTTATCATTCAATGGCATGATGTATATGACTAAGAAAAATAGTCGACTATGAAAAATAATGGTCGACTATAGCACCTTCTGGCTGTTATTCAATTAATTGAATAGCCGCGGCAGCCCTAATTGCAAATAGGTGTTTAATAAATTATGTGGGAGTTTGCTGGCTTAGCATGTAGAGATACAGGCTCCAAGCTGAGAGGTCCTGGCTTGAATCCTACCTACGACAACTGCGTTGTGTTATTGGGCAAAACACTTAATTATACCCCCCGCAAACAAAGTTTGGGGGGATAGGAATCACCCTGTCCATCCGTCCATCTGTCCGTCCATCTGTCTGTCTGTCCATCCTTATAAGTACAACTCCTCCAAAACCGTTTGAAGAATTTTCATGAAACTTTACACAATGGAAGAACTCCATATGAAGATGTGCATGAAGCAATATAATTCCGTTCTGACATTTCCAAGGGAAATAATCTAACTTATACATTTCAGGCGCTGTCCATCCTTATAAGGGCAACTCCTCCTAAACCGTTTGAAGAATTTTCATGAAACTTTACACAATGGAAGAACTCCATTTGAAGATGTGCATGAAGTAATATAATTCCCTTCTGACATTTCCAGGGGGAGATAATCTAACTTATACATTTCAGGTGCGGGGGGTATCACTTTGTGAGCTTGATCAAAAGTACCTCTAGCTTTGATTGCCCATGTGGGGGCATGGTGGCATTGTGTACTAAGGCGTACTGCACATCGATGGTACACTTGTCTTCAAGCAATGCTAACCCAGCTTGTAAGGAGTTGGTACATCAGGGAGTCTGACAGTTGCTTGCCATTGCTCGGTGGTTCTCTTCAGGCACTCCCGCTTCCTCTACCCCATAAAACTGCCCGACATGACGTGGCCCTGGCTGTCAAAAGTGTTGTTAAACCACAATAAATAAATTATGTCTTGTTTCACAGCTCATTGTGCCCTGTCAAACAATTCAGAATTTGTTCAATTCCTAGTTTCCTGATGGGATCAATTGTTGCTTGATGTTTCAATATTTTGGATATTCGTGTGCTGAAAAAACGAAACAAACCAAATAGTAAGTACATGAGCATATGAGGGTAAGGAAACAGTAAATTCAAAAATAAAAAATAAAATAAAAAAATGCTTGCTACATGCTTTTTATGTGTACCCATACTATGTATGGTACACATAATGCCGGCATCCGGGGTGGCCCTCTGTCGTTCGTCCATCTTTTGTCTGTCCTTCCATCCATCCGTCCGGCGTCCGCATCCATTTCTTTGGCATTCGATAACTTGAAAAATATTGCTTGGATTGTCAAGTTACTTTATATTTGTGTTCAGGTTACTGATGTGCTGAGCTGTACAGTTTTTGGTGTAAATCTGATAATTTGATCCTGAGATATTAACTCTTTTTCCTTCAAATTGAGAATTCTTCCAATCCCTTTGGCATGAGATAACTCAAAAAATATCAATCCAATTGTCATGTTACTTTATATATATCTTCAGGTTACTGATGTTCTGAGCTGTATAGTTTTTGGTGTAAATCTGTTATTTTGATCCTGAGATATTAACCCTTTATCCTTCAAATTGAAAATTCCTCCAATCCCTTTGGCATTCAATAACTTGAAAAATATTGCTTGGATTGTTAAGTTACTTTATATTTGTGGCATTCGATAACTTGAAAAATATTGCTTGGATTGTCAAGTTACTTTATATTTGTGTTCAGGTTACTGATGTGCCAAGCTGTATAGTTTTTGGTGTAAATCTAATAATTTGATCCTGAGATATTAACCCTTTATCCTTCAAATTGAAAATTCCTCCAATCCCTTTGGCATTCGATAACTTGAAAAATATTGCTTGGATTGTCAAGTTATTTTACATTTGTGTTCAGGTTACTGATGTGCCGAGCTGTATAGTTTTTGGTGTAAATCGGTTATTTTGATCCTGAGATATTAACCCTTTATCCGTCAAATTGAAAATTTCTCCAATCCCTTTGGCATTCAATAATTTGAAAAATGTTGCTTGGATTGTCAGGTTACTTTATATTTGTGTTCAGGTTACTGATGTGCCGAGCTGTATAGTTTTTGGTGTAAATCTGATAGTTTGATCCTGAGATATTAACCCTTTATCCTTCAAATTGAAAATTCCTCCAATCCCTTTGGCATGAGATAACTAAAAAAATATCAATCCGATTGTCATGTTACTTCATATATGTGTTCAGGTGACTGATGTGCCGGGCTGTATAGTTTTTGGTGCAAATCTGATAATTTGATCCTGTGATATTAACCCTTTATCCTTCAAATTGAGAACTCCTCCAATCCATTTCTTCAGCATGCTTTCAGGTTACTGATGTGCTGTGCTGAATAGTTTTTTATGTAAATCTAATAATTTGATCCGGAGATATTAACCCTTTATCCAACAAATTAGGAACTCCTCCAATCCATTTCTATATGTACCCATATGTGTACATAATGTCGGCATCTGGGGTGGCCCTCCGTCATACAGCTTTCTACTAGTTGTGCATATGGGTACACATCTGACGATTTAATAGGCCTATTTTTTCTATAAAATGAAAACATGGCCTAAGAAACGGAAGACCTACTTTATGTTGCCTAAAGTGTTCGGTCATATTTGCTCAGTTCTACCTGTGTGCTGTGGTGAATGTTGATAACTATATTCTAGTGATATTATTTCAGTTATGATTTATTTTCTAGTCACTAATGGAATTACATAAGAGAAGGAAAGCTGTTACAGAACAAGAGGCCAGATATTTTGTCAGACAGATAGTGCTCTCTTGTCAGTACTTACATTCCAGATCTGTGATACACCGAGATTTGAAACTCGGAAATCTCTTTCTGAATGATGAAATGGAGATTAAAATTGGTGATTTTGGGTTAGCCACAAGACTGGACTATGAAGGAGAGCGAAAAAGGTAAAAGTAAACACCCTTTAATAACTCGGTTTCTGTCCCAAAATGGTTAGGCTATTTTGCAGTCAGCCATTTTGTTTTTCCAACCAAATTTGTATTCCATGAACAGGGAATACTTTAACTGGCATTGCATCACATTATGCGATATATAATGCCATAAAAGCGATGTAAAATCTTGCTACTAATCACAAATTGCAATACATGTATTTTGGTCACCGTTGAAAAAATAAACTGCTTGATGAACTTCATGTGTACTATGTTAACTTTTCTGTACATCATTACCAGACAGCACATTTTAACAAACTGTATTTTATGATGCAGTCTCTGATTGACTACCACTTCAACACAGCAATATCAAACATCCTTGATCAGCATCAAACTTTCTACGTTTACTATTGGAAGATTTAAAAACTGATGTGCAATTTTCATTTAATACTGTACACTTTCAATATGTACAGCAATTGCTATGCAAGTTTAAAAAAACTAAAATATTCCCTGTGCAAGAATATATAGTTGCAGAACTGAAACTGAATGTACGATATCTGGTTTGGATAACTATCCATAAAGTTGCCGTAAATGTGTCTCGTACAATTTTCCATCAGATCTCTTTCTAAGTATCCCATTGAAGTTTTGTTCACAGCCTCACACTTTGATGGAATGGAGCAATGGTACGCCACCAGCAGATTGTTTGCTCTGATGAAAAATTTAATTTGACACTATTTTTGAAAATCAACATATTGCAATCTTTTATTTAGTACAGAATTTATCGAAGATAAGCTATAAACCAATTTTTATTAGCCCAGTAAAATATGGTGACCCTGGAACTTAGGGGTTGTTTAATGGCACAGGACTCTTAGCCCTTATGTGAATCGACTTGACTTTTTCCATCAGCATTACAAATTATTGACCAAAATAGACATTTGCAGAATTGCACTAATTGTTTGGTAATAACATGAGTGAGCCCAAACATGTGGAATCTTAATGGGTACAAGCAAAAGTACTGCCCAGTGGATATCTCTGGGTACCACACCAGACCTGTCAATCTGGGGCAGGTAATCGTCCTCATCTATGACCCACTTGATTTGAACATAAGGAGATTGATAAATGCCCACCTAGAAAATCTTTGATCAACTTAACGATTCTAAAATCCATGTTGGCACAATAAACCTAATGGAAACACAGCAAGACTCTTCAAAACCTTAACCTTTAAGGGCCTAGAGATTTGTACATATTTTTTCTACACTTTGACAATGTACATCCTGTGCCTTTGCTGCTGTTTTTTTTAGTTCACCTGACTTTCAGTCAGGAGAGCTATAGTGATCACTCAACATCCGTCATCCGTCATCGTCCGTCGTCGTCAATGAACATGGTGTTTGCATCATCTCCTCCCAAACCGCTGAACCAATTTAATTGATATTTGAGATAATAGTTTGCTATGACATCGCAATTTGATTTTGTTCAAATCAAGTTGCCTCGCCAAAAAAGTGTGCTGAAATCTTAAAAAATCTTCTTCTCATGAACCAGCAGTAGCAGAGACTTGATATTTGGTGTGCAGCTTCCTTTTGAGGTGTAGACTCAGATTTGTTCAAGAGAAGTTTGTGGGGCTATACTTAGCGTCGTAATGGGAGGGGAAAGAATATTTGCCCCTCCCAAAATTTCTATTTTCCAAACCGAGAGGCAAATTTTTACCAAATTTGATATGAGGGCTTATTGAGTCATAAGTACTTAATTTATGCCAAAAATTTTTTTGCCGTCGCCCCATGGGGACCGCAGGAGCTAAAAATAGAAAAAAATTAAAACGCCCATATCGCCAAAACTACACGGCACTGAGAATTCTTATTTGTTGTGAAGCTTCCTTAGGACCAACAGAATGGAATGGTAAAAAAAAATTGCCATCGGTTTTATCATGGGGTACTATTTGGGGACTTTAAAAAAGTGCTGAGTCAGCATTTTTTAACACTGTGGGTAATGGGAAAAACATAAGACTACTTTTCTCCCAAACCACTGCTCCAAAAGCTTTCAAATTTCATATATAACGTCTTTGGAAGATTGTTTCACATGTTTATTGAAATCAATTGCCTGGGTCGATATTTGGGCTCTCTATGAGAGCCCAAATGTTTAAATTAGTGCGGTATGAGGAGTATTTTTTAAAAATCTTCTTCAGATCTACCAATAAGAATCTTTTGATATTTGGTATGCAGCATCCTTAGGGGGGGTGAGATTCAAGTTTGTTGAAGCCAAGTCCCTGGGTTCATATTTAGGCTCAAAATTTGGGGTCCCGTTGCGGACTTCGAAATTTTGGACCAAAATCCGAAAAAAATTTTGTGTTTTTTCTGCATTTTGGTCAATTTTAAGACAAAAAAAAAAAAAAAAAAAAATTTTTTTTTCCCTGAAAATTTGGGGTCCGGGTGGGACTTAGAAAATTTGGAACCAAAATCCGAAATTTTTTTTTTTGTTTTTTCTGCATTTTTTTTTACACCAAAAATTTGGGGTCCAGGTGGGACTTTTTTTTTTCTTTTTTATGCATTTCTGTCAATTTTAAGATAAAAAAAAAAAATTTTTTTTACACCGAAAATTTGGGGTCCGGGTGGGACTTCGAAAATTTTGGACCAAAATCCATAATTTTTTTGTTTTTGTTTATGCGTTTCTGTCAATTTTAAGACAAAAAAAAAAAATTTTTCCCCTGAAAATTTGGGGTCTGGGTAGGACTTCGAAAATTTTGGACCAAAATCTGGAAATTTTTGTTTTGTATGCGTTTCTGTCAATTTTAAAACAAAAATTTTTTTTTTTTTTTTACACCGAAAATTTGGGGTCCGGGTGGGACATCGAAAATTTTGGACCAAAATCCTAATTTTTTTTGTTTTGTTTTTTATGCGTTTCTGTCAATTTTAAGACAGAAAATTTTTTTTTTTTTTACACCGAAAATTTGGGGTCCGGGTGGGACTTAGAAAATTTTGGACCAAAATCCGGAAATTAGTTTTATCGTTTTTTATGCGTTTTAAGAAGAAGAAAAAAATTTAGGCTGAAAGTATTTTGTTTGGGAAAAAAATCTGTTTTTTATGCGTTTATCTCAGTTTTGGGACGTAAAAGTGCAGGAACTGAAAATAGAAGGAAAATCCTATGTATTGTGTGGGCACAATCGCTTCATCTAGTTGGTATATGCTTTTCTTGGGAGGGGCGTATGCAGCTTATTCAAGTCAAGTCCCTGGTTTGATATTTAGACTACCAAGTCAGGTGAGCGCACTCAGGCCCCCTGGGGCCTCTTGTTTTTTTTGGCAAGTCTTGGCTGCCTATAAAGGCAGCCAAGACTTGCTTAAAAACAACTACCAAGGTGCTTAGAATGTACCTTGTGAGTTAACCAAAAGACTGCATGTAGTGGCACCTGTACTGTTGCAAAAAAATTCGATCAAAGTTGGAATTAAACCCTTAAGGGTTAAGGAACTTAATCTTTTTTCAGACTTTTTTTTTTTTTTAGCAGTTTAGCTATAATTTCTAGTCAAGTCCATGCAGTCAGGACACAACTTGAACCCTGCGCCAAGATAATTCTGCTATTGTTCACTGACATTCTTGATTGTATAGTAAAGTATCTGTTCTAAGACCTCAAAGTTGATCAGTGCTGACTCAAGACCTTTGAAGGTTCACAGTGCTTGGGTGTTAGAAATGCCTATGGTACAGCGCTTCTAATAAGTAAAATGACTTCATACTGTGACGGCAGTTACCCTCCTGAACCTTATTTCTCAGGAGTGTGTTAGATGCTCCTAATCATTTCTAAACTGTAGGCCTTAAATATAGTTGGTGTTGGCAATTAAATGCTATTAACAATATTAATTTAACTGGGTTAATCTTACCGTGTTTTATCTCCTCAAAAGTTGGTCTTTAAATATTGAAGTGTTTGCTTACTGATCAAACAGACCATTATCTTTCAAGAATAGTGCTGACAAAAAATCATCATTTCAAATGGAGTCTTAACTGGTATAGTGCTACATTTTGCTTGACCACAAATTTCCTTTGATCATATATTGCTTTGTTACATTTGATTGGATAGTGCCCAGAGGCACTATCCAATCAAATGTAACTGATCAGGGTGTCAACAACAAAATTTGATGCTTGCAAAGGTCAATATGAAACCACCACCAGTAGAGTGTAGATGCTATACTCACAGCCTGTGGTATTTAGTAAAACCCAAATATGGGCTTTCCACTCTCTACCAGTAAAGGACTGTAAGACCATGATTTTTCAAGAATTTAAATTCAGATTTTCGTGTTTCATAAATAACTGGGGACCATAGAATAATCATACATTTTGATGAGTATAGATGATTTTTGTACCAGGCATTTGCTATTTCTCTATCTCAACATCTTTCTTTGATAACATGAAGTACATTGTAGAACAGAAAATTAGCAGAACAGAGCAGGCAAAAATCAAGGTGTCCTTGTCCTTAAGCTTTTGGACCAATAATTCATTTTGAATGGCTAGCCAGGTTTTACAGAAAAAAAAACTGTTAAGTTTTTAAAAAATTCTTTTTACATTTCAGAACACTTTGTGGTACTCCAAATTATATAGCACCAGAAGTTTTGGGCAAGAAAGGACATAGTTTTGAAGTTGATGTTTGGTCACTGGGTTGTATTGTGTGAGTTACTAACAATGATATGTTTTGTTTCCAATAAGGCCCACAAAATTTGTTTTTATTCTTAGGCCATCTTTCATTGAAATTGAACACTTGTGAAGAGCTGATATTTTTGATTCAATATCTAACCAGATACTGGCATTAGTTCATTTCATGAGGATACAAATATTACAACATTCAGAAGGAACAAAATAAATGGAATGGTGTTCAACAGACACTTCGCGGGGTGGATCTCAATAGATCATTGAACAATTGAGGGGGACAATTGTTTAAAAAAAAATAAGCTCAGTTAATAATTAAAGATGCATCATAATATAATGCTTTATCCTGTCAAGGAAACTGTGGCCACTCCCATTATATTAAAATGTGGACCAAAATCGCCAATAGTATTATGGAGGTCCAAACATAGTGACAGTCTGGGACCTGGGCCAAACTCTCTTTTAAGAGGGCTAAACTAATTTTGACCCAAATTCATCAAATTGGCCAGAGTCACCTGGGCAAACTTACGTTGGCTCGAACTCACCTGATACAGAACATCAAACAACATGCCAACATATGTTCACTCTAAAATGGAATCTGCTGAAAATCAGTGCAGGGTTTATATAAACCAACAAATGTTTTATCTCCGCTTTATTAGTCAAATTTAAAAAAAAAACTCGACTACTGTTATGGCAAGCATCAGCCGACGGGTGGGCGCACTGGCAACCCTTTTTGCTTATAACTTAGTTGTTTCTGGATGGATTTTGATAATATTTGGTATGTGACTTGATATGCATGTTCAACACCTGATGATGCGAAATAGGGCGTGTCCATGCTTTTTACAAGAGTTATGGCCCTTTGTTAAAATTGACTAATTTTGAGCTTGATAGCAGGATAACTTCAACAAACATGAACCGATTTGACTGATATTTGACACATGGGTTTTAAGCAACAATGTCTTAATCGAGTTCAAAATGGGCTCGGCCCGATGTATGATTTTTGCAAGAGTTATGGCCCTTTGTTAAAATTGGCTAGTTTTGAGCTTGATAGCACTGCAACTTTAACAAATCTCAACCGATTTGACTGATACAGTGGAGTCCACTTAATTGGATATCTCTTAATTGTATATCCCTGTTAATTGAATATAATTTTCCAACACAAAACCATTTACCATACCTCCAGTACAAATTTGACCTGTTAATTGAATATAGGTTATAGAGTAAACTCCTGTTAATTGAATAAAAAATCTTGTAACCTGTCGAGAATTTACCCTGACTCTCCCCAGTTTCCCTTGGTTTATAGGTCTTTTGGCCTCAGTACATCTAATGCAGGTATTTAATCTATAATAAAATAACTGCTAAGTTTTTCTCTAGAATACAGGAAAGTGACACTATCCCTGTTAATTGAATACTCCTGTTAATTGAATAATTTTCATTGGCAAAATGGCTATTCAATTAACAGGGTTCCACTGTATTTGGCGCATGGGTTTCAAGGAACAATGTCTTGACTGCGTTTGAAAACAGGCTCAGTCTTATGTACAACAGCAGAATTATTGGGCTGACTTTATCATTTTTGCAAACTTTGTGCTTGATAGTGCGATAGCTTAAACAAACGTCAACTGATTTGAATTATTTTAAGCCCGAATGTGTACAGTCAGGGCTATAGTCATGACTTTCGTCCGTCTATCTGTCCATCTGTTAACATTTGGAGTTTTGGTTAAAGTTTGTGGTTCAAGTTTTTTTAGTGAAGGTTAAAGTCCTTCTTTTAAATTAATATTAATTACTGTTGATGGTATCATTCTCATTATGTTTCATGTTATTTTGGGAAATATTTAACCCTTTTTTGCTTGGCAATTCAACTTGCAACTTCCAGGAATTTTTGATTAAAGTTTTTTGTTTACTAAGTTACACCTTTAATTCTTCAAACAGTTTAGTGGAATGTCACTCTTTCTCATTTGGGACAATGTCTACTGTCTACTGAACCTTTCTACGGTGATTTTAATTAATGTTGGCATGATTTTAACCCATTTTAAACATGATTTCAGTTTAGTTTCTTTGTATTTGAAATTAGGTTTTACCACATACTTTGTTACTTCAGTTGTTGCATGCTCAATACAACTTAATGATTTCATTGACATCACTGATTTCTTTCATCAGTTTTAGTAAATATTTAACCCTTTTTTTAAAGTAAAGTTTACTTGGCGTTCCCAGCTTAAAGTTTCGGATTTAATTTTTGCTTTTCAAGCTTGTACCTTTCATTCTTCAAGCACTGTTACGTCATTGTTTTTCATTTGGGGCAAGGTCTACTGAACCTGAACACAGTGGTTTTAAATAATATTGGCATCAATTTAACCCTTTTCAATACGGTTTTCGAACTTAGTTTCTTTAAATTTGAAATTAGGCTTCTACCACATACCTTGTTACTTTTTATCCCCCGGCAAGGGAGGAATTTTGCGTTCAGCTCCATCCGTCTGTCCATCCGTCAAACTTTCTTAATGGCATAACTTGAACAATAGTTAACAAATTTCATTTCTTTGTGTTAAATGTTTCCATAGCAACAATGTCTACGTCAAGTTCGATGACCAGCGATATTCGATGAAAATTATTGTAGTTATTGCCCTTTTTTTATTAAAAAATATAGTGTAATGCTTGTTTATGACATAACTTTAGGAACAAAAACTGGATTTCATTTCTTTTCAGTATATGTCTCTGACAACATTGTCAATGTCAGGTTCAGTGACCAGAGTTATTCGATGAAAATTTTTAGAAATATTGCCCTTCGTTAAAAAATATTGTGTAATGCTTGTTTATGGAATAACTTGAACATTAGTAACCAAATATCAAATTATTTTGGTATATATAACTCTTTAGGAACAATGTCTACCTTAAGGCGATGACCCCCATTAACCAGTGAAAATTGTCAAGAGTTATTGCCCTGACCACCTCTCCCCGCTAATTAGGCAATTTTTTTTCTTTGCTCCAAAATGCATTTTGAAGGATTTAAAGTGACAACATGCAAAAACAAATTTGACTCCTTTTACCCCCTCCCACCCCCACCCTCCTCCTCCCCTGGTGCCAATTAGGCAATATATTTCTTTGGTCCAAAATGTATTCTGAAGGATTTAGAGTGCATACATGCGTAAAAAAAAATTTCATTTAACCCCTGTGTCAATTAGGCATTTTTTTTTCTTTGCTCGAAAATGCATTTTGCATGATTTAGAGTGATTAAATGCAGAAAAAAATTTGACTCTTATGTCCCCCGCTCCCTCCCCGTGACCGGTCAGTTAGGCCTCAAAAGCCCACCTATGCTTCTCCCTTCCCAATTGGGGATGTGCGGAGATTAACAAAACTTGGTGTTGCAGGCCTCTTGTTGTTCTTGCATGATACAACTTTAATAATTGCATTTACAGACATGATTTCTTTTACTTGTATGCAGCTTTTTTGTCTCCCGCTTTTTGAAAAAAAAATGGGAGATATTAAATTTGGGGGGGTCTTTCCATCCTTCCGTGTTTTTCGTTTCCAGACTCTAACTTTCCTTACAGTGACCGGATTTCGATGAAATTTGGGCAACAGGCTACGAAATTTCAAAAATTTACAGAACCCATTTTTCGTTCGTGTGTTTTGGGCTTGCGTAACCCATTTTTTTGTTCATGTTAATTATTTTTGCACAACCAATTGGTTACGCAAAAGGTTACGTGATTAAAACAAGATATGAGAGAAAATATTCAGTGGTTGACATAAGTTGTACAGGTTTACGCTTATACCAATATGGTAAAACCATTATTTATTTATTTATTTATTTATTGGTGTTTAAGGTCACATAATTATGCACAATGGCTAATCGTGACCGTGACAGTTTTAAGGGTGGAGGAAGCCGGAGTACCCGGAGAGAACCCCCGAGCAGCTGTCAGCAGTAAAACCATTAAGAAACAAAATATTTAAAAGGATTAGAAGTCATTGTAATAAATTAGAGCAATAATGAATACTGACATAGAAGCCATTCCGCAATCAATGAATATTACATGTGACTCGAGCCTTCCTTTGCTGACATAGACAATACCAGTGGCTGGTGTTGTCAATGTCAGCAAAGGAAAGCTGGAGTCAGTATAAGATTCTTCTGCTGATAAACATCAGTGGATGCAAGACCTCAGGACTGGGGCTGAGAAAATATTGACAGATCACCGCACCATTCATAAAAGATAAAACAAACACCAGTGCATGCGTGTTTACCAAAAAATTGAAGTCTATTAGTGAAACAACCATAGGTGTTCCAGGCCCATGCCATCATTTCGACCCACATAAATGTTTAACGTTAGATCAAGTTTTTCCTTGAATATGTTTCTGCATTTCCATATCAACGCCATGGCAAATACTATTTAAGTCCAAATTCTAAAATTAGTGTCTTCAATCTCAACCTCTACATCCCTTTGTTTGATCCATAAGATATGAAAAAAACTGGGGCGAATTCGCACGCAACAATAATGAGGGGGAAAATACGCTGAATCTACACCAATATCCAATAGAACACAACCACGGAAAAACCCACAATGGTTGATATGTTTCATGCTTTCGTGCTGACAGTTACTATACTTCGATAATGTCTGTGAAAATAAATGTTGAAATGTTGTTTTTAGAATCGCACGAGTAAAATACAGTACTATATAAGTTCAAGCAAAAGGACAAACTACCACTTCTACTTCATACTCCTTCGCTGTATTTCTTATCTGCCGATCAGGGTACCACGGCACACTGACACATCAATGAACAACAAAAAATTCGGACTCAAAAATTTCGTTCACGTCCTATTTTTTGCAGGAACGAAACATCGTTCGTGGGTTTTTGGATTTGCGTGACCATCCCGCGAACGAAACGATCGTTCGCGTGAAATTTCGTGGCCTGGGTAGTAGATCACTTTCATCAATTGTGGGTCCAAGTTCAAATATGGGCGTTTTCCACGCATATTTAATTAGGTTGCTGAAATTTCATTGGCTGACGGTTTCTAGACTCTAACTTTCCTTAAAATCAACAGATTTTGATGAAATTTCATATATGGATTACTTTTATCAATACCTAGGTCAAGTTCAAATGTGGGAAATTTTGTACCGAAAATCTGTCCGCCTGCCTATCCGTCTGCCCTGTGTGTCAACGCACCTCGGACTAAAAGACATATTTATGAACCGATCTTCACGAAACGTCTTGGGTATCTTTGTTATTATTCTGAGACCAGAATATGTGTTTTGGGGTTTGGTTTGAAATTCAAGATGGCCGTCAGTGGCCATTTTGTTCCGAAATGGGGTGTAATCAGTTTTTTGTACAGAACTTCTATATGAAAGTTCGGGTTTGAATAAATTTTTGTATGAATGTTTAGTAACATGCAGTGCATCACATATAATACGGGTTTTGTTCTCGTGCAAACATTATGCAAATTAGGGAAACTTTGATTTATTCAGTGCTATTACTAATACACAGTAAGTGCACACCTTCCGTACTTTTCGTTTCCAGACTCTATCTTTCCTTACAGTCAGTCAATTTCGATGAAATTCCGGTAGTAGATGACCTTCATCAATTGTGGGTCCAAGTTCGAACATGGGCATTTTCCGCGTATATTTAATTAGGTTGCTTAAATTTGATTGGCTGATGGTTTCCAGACTCTAACTTTCCTTAGAGTCAACCGATTTTGATGATTCTTGGTGACTTCAACATGTATCCGTCAAATTCACATTTTACCACTTTTCATCATTGGTATAAGTTTCTACAGATTGTGAATGAACCTACTCATTTTCATGGCAACATTTTGGACTTCATCATTACTTCTTTTGCAACTCTACAAAGTCCGACTCTCCCAGTACCATATACAGACCACCATATTATCTGGACATCACTTACAAGGTTTCATTAATTTCCAATCACAAGCTTTACAGGTTGATTAACACTTTTCACATCAGTTTAATGTAATATGTCTTATCATACAGTCTTAATTTTTAGTGATTCTCACAGTTATACTCCACATCACTTTACTTACTTTGACAGTGACCTTCGTGAAAATAAATCTGATAACCACTGTCTGAAGCACTGTCTGTTCCGTCTCTTCTGAATAACTTCCACTTGCAACTCAACTATATTCCACTGGATACGTTAATTCCCCATGAAACTGCTGCCCAGCGGGAGACATGAATTCACTGAAATTTGTTTGTTTTCATTAAATTTGAATAGCAATTTTTGTATATCACAAGTGCAGATTAGGTAAACGGTTAACAAACAGTAGCACAGACTATTTTGTGTCTAAGCATTGTCATTGCTGGGACAGTCGGGCTTTATGCGTGACTTCACTCCAATGATTATATGTTTTTCTAAGAAGATTATCTCAATCGAGTTCGAAAACATGCTCTGTCCGACATATATTACAGCAACATTATTTGGCTGACTGCTTCATTTTTTGCGAATTTTGTTCTCGATAGGATGGTGACTTGGAACAAACTTAACCGATCCAATTCATTTTCGTTTGGAGGGTTTCGAGTAACATTTTCTTGATCAAGTTTGAAAATGGGCTCTGTCATTTTTTTTTTTTAGCTGTGACAAGCAGCTCTATATGTGGCAATGTAGGTCTGTCTGTCGGTCGGTTGGTCTGTTGGTCTGTCGGTCGGGCTGTCACCAACAAGTTTAAAAAACATAACTCCTAAAATACTTGACAGAATGACTCCATACTTGGTATGCAAGTGTATCTTCATGATGTCTGTACCCTCTCAATTGTGCCCGTCATTTGGATGATTTCTGTCACATTTATGGACTTGTCACCAACAAGTTTTTTGTCGCCAATGAGTTTTTTTTGTCACCATCGAGTTTTTTTGTCACCAACGAGTTATAACTCCTAAAATACTTAATGGAATGACACCATACTTGGTATGCAAGTGTATCTTCATGATGTCTACACAATTGTGCATGTCATTCGGATAATTTCTGTCACATTTATGGACTTGTCACCAACGAGTGTTTTTGTCGCCAACGAGTTTTAAAACATCATTGGCGTTGCACGAATCCTCGCAGCTTTGGCACTGTGACAGTGCACTCCAGTTTTTAGTTCATAGACACCGTTGCACAAGCCACGAAAACTAGGGCTGCACGTATACCGGTAATTACCGGTACTGAGAATGATATCGGATGAATACCGGTATTGTTTTAAAAGTACTGGGATATCGTAAGAAACTGTATTGGATCAAATTATCGAAGTTGAAATCGATATATTATTAGGGAAAAATAGTCAATGTATTCTATCATGTCTGTCAACGCATGTGATAAAATACATGTCAATCAATCTTCATTCGACCAATGAAAACAGTTTGCAGCACACTTGAGATGTGTAAGTTTGAAACTGAAAGGGAAAGAGAAGACTGCACAAAAATAACCCTTTCAGACATTAATTAATAATTGCCACTCACTTGAACCTTAATTACTAACACAAACTCACCACTGACCATATCTATCAGCACTTTAAATACAATAGGTCATAAGAAGAAACAGTTGAGAGGAAAATGCAGGGTGCAAAATGCACACACTCCATAAAACAGCTGTATTAATTAATATTCATGAAGAAAGGAAAAATAAACACTACAGTCAGCTACAGTGACCGACTGTGGGATATTCTTTTCGAACAGAAATTATGGCACTTTGTTTTCCCTCATGTCTGAGCTGTCTCTGTGATGTGATTTCAAATCAAAATAAAATAACTCTGTACACGTTTGTAAAAAAAAAAAAAAAATGCTTTCTTAAAGATATTTGGTTCAACTGGACTTAAGGTACCGAGTACAGTAAGTTTTATTAAATTATCCGCCCAAAATAAAACGGTGTTGTCAATTGTTTACGAACTCAGTTCCCCAGAACATCGCCTAAGTTTTTCACCCTCTGAACTAGTCTACGATATACTGGTATATTGCGGTATTTTACCGATATCGGTATTGAAATTTGAATACCATGCAGCCCTTACGAAAATTCAACCCAGCATCGGCGATGTGAACCCTTATTTTTCACATTGTGTGATAATTTTATCTTCATTATTTTCTCTAGCTTCTTCTGGTTCTTAAGGTTCTTTGTTTTCAAACATCCAAAATATACCAGGGGTGAATCGACCAATAGTGGGAATTGTCCAATTCTTATAGCATCTTCTGGCTCTTTTACCTAATGTCACAATCCAGTCAAAACCCAACTAAAATGAGTCTGTTGTCCCTTTGTTGTTCGCAGGACTTTGTTCTAACTTTCAGGAAAAAATGTGTGAATAACATTCAGAGTTATTACAGTTGGAGACCAGGAGTATTCGTTGCCGAGATCGAGGCCACCAGATGTTCTTATCAATATTACTAGAATAGGATTCTCAGATTACCTTCGAAAATCAAGGCACCGGTTGGCTATAATTGGCTTTTGTGGTCATGATTAGACATTCTTCAGAAATATGTGACCTTAAACATCAATAAATAAATAAATCTACTGCTGGATACCCTGTTAAATTTAGTGAAATAGCATTATTATGAAGGCCAGTATCAGCTTGATGTCCCTTAGACACCATTCTAAATAATATCGTGAATCACAGGAGATTTGTTTTTTATTGAGTTTAACATTTTGTCTAGAGAATCTGTAAAATCTGCCCAGTGCCATTATACTCTTAGGTAAAATCCTTTACAAATTTTATTTTGCAAATTATTTTCAAAACAATAACCTATGTCTTGTTACAAGAAGCTAATGGCTCTTGCACCAAAGGGTCATCTTCTGTGTTTTGAAGTGGAGTACAAAAAAAATGTGAGTTGTCGGTTATCCCATTATCTAACAAATCAGCCACATCGGCTTTGTCATTTACAAATTAGATGTTAGAAGAAAGAAAAATGGAATTTCCTTAAACCATGTTTGGCCCCTCATTGGAAAGACCCCATTCCAATGAGGTGTCTCATATGGTTTTGTTGAAACTTTGTGAAAAAGGTACAATAACAATAATTAAAATCACATATTTTGATATTGTGTGCATTGGATAAAATTTGAATGAATAGCCTCTAAAACATTTTTGTGGAACCCCTACTAAATTATTTTCCATTTAGCAAAACGTAAAACATCATTTTTTAGAACAATAACCTTCCTTGTTCCTGAAAAAATTGATCCTACATCTCATTCTTTGTATTTTCATTTTGCTCTCCATCTGTGTCACACAGCTACCTAAAAATGTGGGAGAAGTTTTTTCTCTATAAATTTTATCCTCAGGCTTTTTGTCACTGTTGGCGTACAGAAATATACCTGGGACTGGGAGAAGTTATCCTCCCCCCCCCCCCCCACACCCCCTTCTGAATGAACTCTTCCAGCCTGTTTTTTGTGATCATCAGCCTTTTATGGAAGTTACTATTACTTTTTATTAATGACATGTTGATGTTTTCTCCCATGATTTATTCTTGGTACATCTGTAGTAATGAATCTCAGAGCAAAACACTACTTTATGGCTTAGAATGCCCACACAAATCAGGACTACTAGCTCAATCAAAAGAATCCAAGTGAGAAAAAGGAATTAAATGCTCTAACAAGTGCTTTTATTTTTATTTTCAGTTTTACATTATTGGTTGGTAAACCACCTTTTGAGACGTCATGTTTGAAAGACACGTACATGAAAATTAAAAAGAATGAATATAATATACCATCCAGAGTCAGTGTTCCTGCTAAGAATCTGATTGCAAGATTGCTGAAGGCTGATCCGACAGAGCGTCCAAACATGGATAAGATTTTGGAAGCAGAGTTTTTTACATCAGGTATGTTTGTTCAGTGTTTAACCAAGTCCTTCCAGGGTTCTTGCGGGGCCTTGGATTCAAGACACAACTTGAATTTGACTACAAGTCATTCAAGGCCTTGAAATCCTGGAAAGTCATCTGAGGCCTTGAAAAGTCTTGAATATTCACGAAATAAAAAATGCTGAGAAAGTACATAATCATAACTATACAGTTGTATATGCCAGAGTTCGTGAAGGCATAGTTCTAACTAGGACCCTCTATTCAAGGGCATTTCTTAATATATTTCAGCATTTTTCAAGGTCCTTCAATAACCAAATTCACGGCATTTTAAAACGCTGTGAATTTGGTTATTGTAGAACCTTGGAAAAATGCTGAAATACATTAAGAAATGGCCTTGAATAACCTTGAATTTTTATCATCCTTTTCCTGCAGGAGCCCAGTCTCCGGAGTGGCCGATTTTCCCACTCATTCCCAATCCCATATAGGCAGCGAAATTTCTGATGGAATTGACCATGATTTATATGACCTATTGTACCATCTACCTGGGATCCCATCCAGTCAGCATTAAGTCCTTGGATGGAACCTGAGAGTTTTCTCAACAGTCAGCAGAATTTCCTACCAGCGATAGAGATTAAAATCACGTTTATAATTAACTTGAAGGAAATCTCATGCCCTGCTGACTTTAAATCTAAACACATTTCACACAAGCCCTCTGTATTCCACTCTTTTAATCAACAGAGTTCTTATTATACCCCCACTCTCGAACAGGATGGGGTATACTGGATTACATCCATCCATCCATCCATCCATCCATCCATCCATCCATCCATCCATCCACCCCCCCCCATCCACCCACCCACCCACCCATCCATCCATCCATCCATCCATCCATCCATCCATCCATCCATCCATCCATCCACAGTTGTATCTTACCAGAGAGTGGAGGGATTTCAATGAAATATGGTATGAGGGATCTTTTTGACAAGCAGCTCCTGCACATGTTATAAAAAAGTTGCCCACATTTTTTTCAACTGAGCTACAGTCCTTACATTGTTTTTAATTCATTTATACTTCGTTGGTCCATAGCTGCAGTGGGGGTATAATTGTCTTCAGTAAAAAGCTCTTGTTTTGTAATGATTCATATCTGGTGGTAGCTAGCATTCTTCATATGCTTTGCTTGTAAAAACACTTTGTGCAACATTGCTTGTAAATCAAGGTTATGGCAGCTGTCTTGGTACTTAAAATGAATATATGTATGTTGGATATAACCAGGCATGTCTACCAGTAGCACTGGTACCCTCATGTTCCAACCAGCACCGGTACTGAAGCTTTTGTCCTGCCGATATTGGGACAAAAATGTTATGGGGAAATTCCTAATTGAACAAGGGTAAACAGGCTGATAATCGTGCATGGCACACTTCCACGACATACTTTTTACTTTATGAATGGACATATCAAAACACTCTGCAGGTGCATGTTTTGTCTGCACCTTGACCTCGATAAGGCCGACCATTTTGACTTCAAATGTGGCATCAAAGACAATGAAAGCGCTGTCATCGGCTACTCCAAGAAAATTATTCTGTGGCAACATCAAATAAAGCACGATCTTCCTGTTTTATGATTACTTTGATGGAATAATTGGCACGATCCTATGTTTGTCTTGCAATCGTGGGGACTAGGGTGGTTTAAATGCAAATTTCACCCATCTGATTGCAATATGTCACCCAATTGTTGATTTGTCCTGATATCGGTAGCGCTTTCTGTAGAACAGGCATGTATGTATACACAAATATTTTTGAATTTTTACTTCTTTTCAGTCAAATATCTTTCTTTTTTTTATCTTTTTTTGAAGATAGTCAGTTGTCATTTGTAAAAATTTGTGTTAAGGTTAGTTTTGTTTCTGTGTGTCTATCCAGGTCATTGATATTGTAGAATTGGGTTACTGAAAACCATTGCAGTAATATTTAATTAAACCTTATTTTAGGTATACTTTTGCATATGCTTTTATGCAGATTCTGTTACTTTAATCTCTCATTGTGTATTTTTTTTTTTAGCTCACCAAGTTCAAAATTGTTATAAGGTCACCGACTTGAATGAAGTGGTGAGGTTTTGTGCAGTCTGTTGGCGTCAGATGTTTGTGTCAAATTTTGTAGTCGTTAGTATTAAGGTCATTTTCTCAAAGTCCCAGAATGGCCCAGTGCTTTTATATTACATTTATAGGTTGAAGGGGGCAATCCCAACAGTATCCAACTATAATCTGCGACATTTTCCCCAATTTCACCTAATATTTTCAGCCCAGACTTAGTCAATTACCAGCTGACAACTAGCGTTTAGGCCAGCTTTTGTGCAGATTGTGGGGCCTTAACTTCTTATTACTGTTTTTTTTTTTTTTAATTTGAATGACATCTTGAGGTATTAACTACTGTATGCGAAAATGTAACTGATTTTTTTTTTTTTTTTTCAGTCAAAATTTCCAAGTTTTTCTCAGACTTTGTCAATTTTAGGTTGTAAACGTTTGTTTTTCCTCATGATTGATGTTGTAGATTTTGGTTAGAGAAAACCATTGCAGTAATATTTAAACCTTACCTTCTGTATATTTCAGAAATTTTATGGAGAATTTTAACCAAAACTTCATTTTCTTTTAAGAATTAGCGTTTTTTGTCAGCTTTTATGCAGGTTGTAGTGCCTTAACTTCACATTGCTGTATATTTTTCATTTGAAGGACATCTTTAGATATTAACCCTACTGTATGCACAGATTTTATGGAAATTTTTTTTTTGTAGTTAACTATTAATATTTTTCCCCGATCTTATTCAATTTTAGATTGTAAAAGTTTGTGTTAAGCCGAGTTTTTTTCTGTGGGTCTTTTCCGGTGATTGAATTTGTAAACATAGGTTACTGAAGACCATTGTACTTATATTTAACCCTTATTCTTTAAGTAGACTATAGGAATTTGATTGATTGATTTTGATATTCTTTCTTTTTTCGGGGGAAACGGGTAGACAGCCAATTTGGCTATGTTTCCTCCTTATGATATCCATAATATTTAGTCCTAATTTTATAATCTTTGTACAATAATTTTTGTTAATAACACAATTCTATACTCATTTCTGTACTTTTTTGTATGTTATGTGTGTTGTTAAATTAATCAATCAATCAAATCAATCCCATTAAAAATTAAATATTTCAATTATTTGGATTTGTGTAAACAATAAAAATGCAGCTCCACATTGGTTTGACCTCATCAAGCATGGATGTAGGTGAGTGGATGGGATGTAACATCCCTCTTGTTTCCATCTTTGTCAAAAGTGATAATCAGGAATTCACCATTTTTTTCCAGGTTATCTTCCTCAGAGATTACCCACTAGCTGCCTGACAATGGCACCAAGATTTGACACTCTGGCTAAGTCAGATATGTTGTGTAGAAGACCTCTTTTAGAGATAAATGGAACAGGTATAGTTAACATAGAAATAGTAGTTCCCTGATTACAAACATCTTTATTGTAGTACACTTGACATTCAAGTTCCAATTTGCAGCAATACATCTGTTTTCTGCTTTGTTTTATTCTTTACACATTATAAGTGAAGATGACCATAAAATTAGTTCTTTCCAAACTTCTCATAAGACAAGTTTCATGAGAGATCAAAAAATTTGATTTTGTAGATAATAGGGCGTGTCCTTGATGTTGATTGGCTGACATCGATTTTCTGATGTTATTTACTGTTTGCGCAGACCAAATATTTTGGAATACCTTCCCTTGATGTGCAGACATATGTATAATGTAATGAAATATGTACTTCAAATCTCTTTGCAATCCTCCACTTGCGATACACTGAAAAGACCAACTTCATACTAATTCTCGACATAAATGTGCTCTTGAAGTAATATAACAATTGCACTACTTCCCAGGGGATTCAAATATGTGAGGTAATAACGTAACATGCTAATTTTATTTTTCGAACATCGGGGACTCACTTCAAATGGAAGTGAGCAGAGTGCAACGCACTTCCAATTTTCAAAGATGAAAGGCTGACATTCCAAAAGTATCACCAATATCTTACACAATGGAAGGAGGAAGCCAGTCCAAATGTACTGAAAAGGAGGGCCTCAAGTATTCAGAAAGAGCTGACATCATGCAAGAAGCACAAAGCATAACTTGATGACATTACAACAATTAAGAAATAGGTGCTGAAAAAGCACAAATAGCAAATTCAGAGGTAGTAAAATGAGAGAGTTGATCATGGAGTCAAAATCACGGCAAAGGTGTAAAGAGATCTGACTGATTCATTAGCAAAGCGAATTGATAAATTGGAGAAAGGGCCTCAAGAAGCTGAGGAAATGGATAAAAATTAAAAAAAGTACCATGGTAATTATGCAACATGGGGTATTGATTCACCCAGGGATTCAGTTGCACATGAGTTCTTGTTAGGTTTCAAATTGACGTTGGTTGTTTTTCAAACTGGAGTTTATTCTAGTTGAGGTTAAGAAACGTCATTGGTTAAAGACAATTTTCTGAAGGATTGTGTGATGGAAAATTTTTCCAGTACCTGTACATACAGAATATGGAGGGTGGCTCACAATGCTATCATGGTGGAGTAACTTTCCCACCAGGGTCCCCCCCTTTTCCCCAATATCCTTAATTTTTTCATAAAAACGTAAGCATTCTAAACCTTAATCTCATGGACCAACATGTTGAACCCTGTGGTCCATGAGATGAAAGTGTGTAAGGGCATCTTGTCTTCTCATCAAATATTGTAAATGATCGCTGGGTGGAAAGTCTACCCCACCAAGAATTATTAGCAATCCACTCTCCAGGTACTGTACTTATTTTACAGCCTACAACCTTCTCACATGAAATAGTTCATTAGTGAGCATGTTTTCTGAGTTAATTTTAAAATTTCCGGTGACAGACTTGGCACAGCACACTGAATGTGGTCCATCCTGGGCCTTGAAAATACCTTAAAATTGTATGAGATGGTTTTGAGTAGCCTTCAATTTGACCAGGACTTGAGAGCTATTATAATTATAATACACGTCTGAAAAATAGCCTGGCTGTATTGTTCTTAGCTGATATTGCATATTGGTAACAAACATTTGCATTTTCTGTTATGAAATCAACTTGAGCCAACTTCGTATCGTAAGTGGCAAACATTACCATGCCATACAATTGAGCATGCCTGTGATAAACAGTGTCCTCTTTATCTTTCATAGACAAAACATAAAAAAATATTGGGTTGATTCAGAAAATAAAGAGTTCTGCTTTCAAAATCTACTCTCAGGAATCTCTGCACACTGAAAAAACTGTTGACTGGAACTAATTTTGATCTGGAACAATTTTAGAAGTAAATTTTTTTTGTGTCCTGCCATGTTATCTTGAATAATATCAAGTTGTTTTCTTAGATTCTACTCCTGGGCTTGGAATAAATAACAAAAATTATCAAATGATAGTCTGTTTCTGTCCCTCCTTCATGTATGTTTGTACTCATTGACATTCAGAACACCATCGTCTTTCACTGGTAAAATAGGACCCAATCACTAATGCTTGGTGTGCGAGTCCTCTAAAATAGGCAGCACGGGGTATAAACGATTGACTGACCTTGACTTTATCTCCATGTTGTCATGATTAGTCATTGTGCAAAAGTATATGACCTTAAACACCAATAAATAAATAAATATAAATCATTGCGAAGCCTTTTTGCACTCAAGAGACGAAAAACATCACCACCCATGCTATTCTCTGCATTATGAGGCCTAAGACATAAAACAAACCAAGAATGTGAACTTTTGGTGGCAAAGAAATAATAAAAAAAATAAAATAAAAAAAATGCCTGCCTGTCCGTCCGCATGCAATTTTACAAAAAATAACCCGAGAAACAGAAGTTCTACTTTGTGAGGCCTAATGTATTGTAAAGAAAAGTTAAAATTGCAAAACTGGGTTCTGCTGTGTACATATCAAGAACATTCAAAAGCTCCAAGATTCAGTTGTTAAGACATTTTCTTAAAGAATTTAATTTGAACCAAATTTTTATTCACAAAACATATTTAACCATGTCAGCTGTTGATATCTGCATATGAAACAAAATTGTGCTTGGGTTCTGGTCTTTCAAAAAAAGATATCCAGTATACTTGAAATATATTTTGATTTACTACATTAACAAAATACGGATCATGACGCTCAAATTGTTTGCAGAAAGTAATTGACTTTTGCTTATTTGGATTCTATTCAAGTCTTATAGAACCTATGTTTTCATGAATTTTATTTCCACTGTGTGAATTTTGAGAAGTTGGCAAGGAACGTGGTGGCTCATTGGTTATGGTATAAGACTTCAGACCAGTTTGATCCCTGCCAGGAGTAGCTGCATTGTATCCTTGGGCAAGGCACTTAATCTCAAATGCCCATGTTGGGGCACAGTGGCACTGAGTACTAAAATCACATGCTCCTCTGGTTACGTTTAGGCTGATTCAATACCTTAATTGCAGGGAGCAGGTTGCTCAGTGGCTGTGGCATTGGACTACAAACTGAAAGGTCCACGGTTCAATCCCCACTAGGGATAACTGTGTTGTGTCCTTGGGCAAGGCACTTAATCCTGATTGCTCACTTTAGGGTAGGGTGGCACTGTGTGCTAATGCGTACTACACATCAATAGTGTACTTGTCTTCAACTAAAGCTAACCTGGCTTGTGCATAGCTGGTACTTTGGGGAGTCTGAAAGTTGATTGCTAATGTTCGGTGGTTCTCTCCGGGTATTCTGGTTTCCTCCACCCTGTAAAACAGTCCAACATAAGCTGACCCTTGCTGTCAAAGTATCATTAAACCCCAATAAATAAATAGATTGAGAAGCGGAATTGTCCCTCTGATGGTGCAAGACTAGTTCTGTTTATCCAGTATTATATGGTCTGGGATCCTCCAAACAGATTTATGGTGCTAAATGTGGCCTCAAACTTAGTAAATATTTCAGACTTGCTTTTCTGTGAAGGTGTGTATTTTATGAAGTGTTTAATTTGATAAAAGGAACCATCATTGAATAAAACTGTATTAATTTTAGATCCCAACAGACAAACAGGAGACAGAAAAGAAAGTGATAAGAAGGGAACTGCAAGATCTGAAGATGATGAGGCTACGAGAAATGTGCAACGAAAACCAAGTAATAAAATTTATAATAAATACTTTTATTAATCATTATTCTTAAGGTACAGAATTTATGGTATGACAACATGCATTAAGGCATGCATCACCTTAAGACTATATTATGACAAAAATCATTATGTGCTCTCTTTCAAAAGAATTCTGAAGCCTTTGTTATTGCTTTTCTTGGTAAATAGATATAGGTACTTGTACAAATTAACACAGAGATGAAAAGATATTGCAAGACAAATCATCCTGCAGGGTTCCTGCAACTGCTTGAAAGTCCTGGAATGTAGAAATTTTATGTACAGTACCAAGGAGCCCACTTAATTGAATAAATTTGTTAATTATACCCAAATACCCCCTCCCCCCCCCCCCCCCCCCCCAGCAAAGTTGTAAGGAGGGAAGGAGTATACCCAGGGTTCACACACAGCTCCTGGAATCTTGAAAAGTTCTGAAATTTGGCATTTTGCAGTCTCAGGTCTAGAAAGTCCTGGAAAAATGGATGTTTTGATTGGTTGATCCTTGAAAGTCCTGGAAAATTGTTCAAAATTTTAGGAGCACCACCTGGCAACAAACAAAAGTTGCTGTGTGCTTTATTTCTGGTGATGTGTTTCATCTTATACTTCTGGATTTTCTCAGTGACAGTGTTCTTAAGTTTACAATTCTTGTTTTACATGAATAGAATGTACAGAATATCAGTGTTAATTGTTTATTTTAAAAAAAATATGGCTGGCGGAAAAAAGAGTTTTGAGCGGCTTGAATGACTTAAAAAAAATCATGAGAGTCCACTGGGCAAAAGTGTTATTTTTGCTTCAGAAGAAGATTTGGAGGATTTTGAATGATGTGTTTTTATGCCCCCCCCCCCCCCATTTTTTTTTTTTAACCTTTTTAAGGGGTGGCAGTGGGAGGGGGGCCTCTGGGTTATTTTTTTTTTCTTCTCATTGCTTCAAAATGTGTACTGAAGGTGTTTCGGGTGATTTTATGCCCCTCAAAAAATTCACTCAACAGACCTTTCCACCCCCACCTGCACTTTTCTTTCTAAATTAGATTAACTATATTAAAATGTAGTTGCTGAATGTAACCTTAACTCCTTCTTTAAAGTTTAAACAATTTTATCAGGTAAGCAATTAAGGCCCTTTGAAGTCCCTTGTTAATTTGGATTGATTAATTTTCAGGTTCTGTCAATAGCAAATTTTCAAGTTACTGGTTATTTCTAATTAGAAACTGCTAAGATTTTTAGCTCAACTTTGGCAAAGCCAAATTTGAGGTTTTGTCAGGGCCCATCGTCCATCTGTCCGTCCATCATGCCGTATACCCGGCTCGGGCTAGAGGCCATATTTATGAACCGATCTTTACAAAACTTCTTGGGTACCTTTGTTATCACTGTGAGATGAGAACGAGTGTTTTGGGGTCCGGTCCGAAAATTTAAGACTGCCGCTGGCAGCCATTTTGTACCAACTTAGGTGCAATCAAATTTTTGCACAGAACTTCCATATGAAAGCTTCAATTTCAATAATTTTTTTGTATAAATGTTTAGTACCATGGGATACATCACATATAATAGCGAGCGCCCCCAGAACGGGCAAAGCCCGTTCGGAAGCGAGCCTTATAGGTTAACACGTGCAAATGAGTCAATTCTTCTGAAACTCCTCTACAGCTTTGATGTCAAAATTTGTGTCTCGGTGCCATCAACAGGATGAGACGTTCCTAGCAACACACAACATCCCTAGCAACAGGCGATCTATTGGTCCGACTTTGACCAAAATTGATATATGGACCCATAATGCAATAGGAGTCCAAACCAAGGAGTCGGTAATGTCAGTTTGTTTCCCTAGCAACGAACTTGCCTCCCTAGGAACGGGCGGCCTCTTAGGCCAATTTCGACCAAATTTGATATATGGATCCACAATGCACTAGGGATGCAAACCAAAGAATCGAAAATGGTGTCAGTTGGTTTCCCTAACAACCAACGTGCCTCCCTGGCAACGGGCGACCTAATGGGCCAATTTTGACTAAATTTCACCTGTGGACCCATAATGCATCAGGGATTCAATCCAAGGAGTCGGTAATGATGTCAGTTTGTTTCCCTAGCAACGAACGTGCCTCCCTAGCAACGGTCGGCCTCTTGGGCCAATTACGACCAAATTTGATATATGGATCCACAATGCACTAGGGATCCAAACAAAAGAATCGAAAATGGTGTCAGTTGGTTTTCCTAACAACCAACGTGCCTCCCTAGCAACGGGCGACCTACTGGGCCAATGTTGACTAAATTTGATACATGGACCCTTAATGCACCAGGGATTCAAACCAAGGAGTCGGTAATGATGTCGGTTTGTTTCCCTAGCAACCACCGTGCCTCCCTAGCAACGGGCGACCTATTGGGCAAGTTTTGACCAAATTTGATATATGAACCCATAATGCACTAGGAATCCAAACCAAGGAGTCGGTAACGATGTCAGTTTGTTTCCCTAGCAACGAACGTGCTTCCCTAGCAACGAGCGGCCTCTTGGGCCAATTTCGACCAAATTTGATATATGGAACCACAATGCACCAGGGATGCAAACCAAAGAATCGAAAATGGTGTCAGTTGGTTTCCCTAACAACCAACGTACCTTCCTAGCAACGGGCGACCTACTGGGCCAATTTTGACTAAATTTGATATGTTGGGCCATAATGCATCAGGGATTCAAACCAAGGAGTCGGTAATGATGTCAGTTTGTTTCCCTAGCAACCAACGTGCCTCCTTAGCAACGGGCGATCTATTGGGTCAATTTTGACCAAATTCAATCTATGGACCCACAGTGCACTAGGGATCTAAACCATGTTGGTTGACACGATTTTATTGACTTGAAGTTGAATGAAACTACTTGCGCTCACTTTTTGGTAGCACCTATTTCATATTACAGGTTTTTTTCTCGTGCGTAAATTATGCAAATTAGACTAACTTTGATTTGTTTAGTGTTACTTTCAGCACTGTAAGTGCATGTGTCAGTACGGCTCGGGCTAGAGGCCGTATTTATGAACCGATCTTTACGAAACTTCTTGGGTACCTTTGTTATCACCGTGGGACGAGAATGAGTGTCTTTGGTCTGGTCTGAAATTCAAGATGGCCACTGGCGGCCATTTTGTACAAAATTAGGTGCAGTCAGATTTTTGCGCAGAACTTCCATATGAAAGCAGTGATTTGAATAATTTTCTGTGTGAATGTTTAGTACCATGGGATACATCACATGTAATACAGGTTTTTTCTCGTGTGTAAATTATGCAAAGTAGACTAACTTTGATTTATTTAGTGTTACTTTCGGCACTGTAACTGCAAATGCCAATACGGCTCGGGCTGGAGGCCGTATTTATGAACCGATCTTTACGAAACTTCTTCGGCACCCTTGTTATCACCTTGGGACGAGAACGAAACTTCTTCGGCACCCTTGTTATCACCTTGGGACGAGAACGAGTGTTTTTCAAGATGGCTGTCTGCGGCCATTTTGTACCAAAATTGGTGCAATCAGTTTCTTGTTCAGAACTTTTGTTTAGTAACATGGAATACATCACATATAATACAGGTTTTTTTCTCATGCAAAAATTATGCAAATTAGATGAACTTTGATTTATTCCGTGCTACTTATACACAATACGGCTCGGGCTAGAGTCTGTATTTATGAACCGATCGTCATGAAACTTCTTGGGTACCTTTGTTATCACCTTGGGATGAGAACGAGTGTTTCTGGGTGTGGCCCCAAATTCAAGATGGCTGCCAGTGGCCATTTTGTACCGAAATTGGGTCCAGTCAGTTTTTTGCACACATCTTCTATACGGCTCGGGCTAGAGGCCGTATTTATGAACCAATCTTTTCGCAACTTCTTGGGAACCTTTGTTATCACCGTGGGACGAGAACGAGTGTTTTTGAGTGCGGTCCAAAATTCAGGATGGCTGCCAGCAACCTTTTTGAACCAAAATTAGTGCAATCAGTTTTTTGTACAGAACTTCGGTATGAAAGTTCTGATTTGAATAATTTTTTGTAGGAATATTTAGTAACATGGAATACATCACATATAATACAGGTTTTTTTCTCGTGCAGAAATGATGCAAATAATTACTGCTACTTATACACAATAAGTGCACATGTCAATACGGCTCGGGCTAGAGTCTGTATTTATGAACTGATCTTCATGAAACTTCTTGGGGTACCTTTGTTATCACCTTGTGACAGGAACGGGTGTTTTTGGGTGCCTTTGTTATCACTGTTCTATGAGAACAAATATTTTGGGGTTCAGTCTGACCCACTCTGGGACTCAGATTTTTTTCTAGTTTAGCATCTGACTGTCACCCACCTTTACAATACTTTACCTATACATTTGTTACAGGCTACGGTCAGAATTTATGTACAGACCGTTACAATACTTTATATGTACCTTTGTTATCAGATCATTACCTAGATGTTTGTCATTGCTGTGTCACATACTATACATGTACATGTCTTAAACAAGTTGAGCTACATTGTCATTGACACTTTCATTAAAATCCTTATGTCGCATTATTTAAGCAGTGATAGATGTAGAACCTGATTTATTGTGGTTCTAACCTCTGATTGGCGGTGGGGGGGGGGGGGGGGGGCGGGTAGAGGGGGTTGGTTATAGTCAAGAGCTCTGTACAGATGTTTAGTGTCGTACTCCAGACATCAATTGTCATCATTGAATGTCCATTTGTATGACGATCGACCAGCTTGTGGGAAAGGGCATCAAAACAAGTGGGGGTCTCATCTGCAAATTATTAGCCATGGTGTAACCATTGTTCATCTTTGAAATATGCTTGGATTTCTTGTGTGTACAAATGTTGTGTGTTGTAACGCAGCCATAAATAGTCTTAATTAAATATCCTTTGGTATGCTGATTGACCATCTCAAGGCTGTGATGAGAACCAGAACCACAGTTTTCATTTTGGTACTGACAAATGAACCTTGAATCATGTCCTTACACAATATTTTGACTCTTACACACTTAGTGAATTGTAAGGCCTGCAGTCTGGGCTTGAGGCATTAACACATGGTGGGTCTTCTCTTGAAATCTTTACCAGAGTTGTAGCCTGTGTTGGACTTTTGAAATGTTTTTGGATTTCTTGTTAATTTTAGCATTAAAAAAACTAAGAGCACCTGGAAAAAGAGAGAATATTTGGTCAAAGTAAGTCAGAACTAAACCACTATGACTCTTTTTCCATGTCTGTTGTAACTTGTTACAAAAATTCCTCTGTGGACCAAATTTCCGATACTGCGAGAGTGTGGAAGTATTTAGTATCCTATGGTTATGACGCATGTATTTTCTTATGGCATATGCCATTAATGATCTTGCTGGATGATGTATATGCCATGCTTCGAATTGCTCTTGTTAGTATTGGCAGATTTCATGCAAACCCTTAAAAGTGCCTGAATTTTTTGTAGGTTTGCAGGCTTGTGGGTTGGATGCTTAAATTGCATTTTTTATTCCCTGATGTAATACCTGTATCCAGCAGTGATCCGTGGAAGGCTTTCTGAGAGACATTCCCAAGGATCACTGTTGAGTATAGGTATTGAGTTGGCATATGTGTTATTGGTTTGAAATACAGTATAAAATTTCTTGTTACACAGACTCATTGATGATGAAAAGCATTTTAATAAGTTCCAGGAAATTGCTTGAAACTTCCATAAAATGTCCTCCTTGTTCATCCTTGATATCTTTTCTCTCTCGCAGTTATGAACCCTGATTTGGATTAATTTGTTTATCATTGTTTTTGTTTTGTAGGTGACGAGCCACCAGATTTCTGGTTGTCAGATTTGTATGCCCAGTTGTCAGCAGTTGTTGCTGTTAAGCCCTCTGAAAGAATCAACATACAGGAAGGTGAGTATTTCTTCAAACTTTTTCCACTTTTATTTGTCAGAACACTCCCTTTTAAATGTGTTAAATCACTTTTATTTATGAAATCTCAGGGGAAGCCTTGTAAAGAGTAAATTAATTTTTTCAAACCAGTTCTTTTGTGAAACAGTGTGTATAGCCCAAGTAGTTGTGGTGCAGTTTTTCAGACATGGTTCACACCCTGAAATTTCTGGAAACTTGTTGAAAAACTAAATTTCTGTACACTCGAAACTGTTTCAAGTCATCAGTTGATCGGACATTGTAAAATATTAAAATTTGGCTAAAATGAATATAAAACATCAGGAAAAGTGGGTTCAACAAGTTTGAAGAGTCAATATTACTTCATAGTTAAAGAAAAAAAGGACTTGTCATTTTCAGCTCATTAATATATTTCACATTATCTTAAGACAGTTTCACCACAAGTATTGTATTAATCCTTTAATTTTAAAGTAGGAAACATTATTGTAAACAATTGAGAAACTTTATAATACATCCACAGATAAAACTGACCCAAAACATCAAGAAATAAATAAGTACAAATTTTCAGATGCTGTGTTTTGTCATAATCTAACTGAAAATTTTACCACTCATCTCTTGTGCTGAAATTTTACCAGACATTTTGCCACTTGTCTCAGGCACTGAAATGGTTGACCCATTCTTATAGCCGAATAACCACAGACTGTAACCAGACAACTATTATATCTGCCGCCATTCTTACAAACAATTGAATTTTGGGTTTGCAGATCTCACGTCATTAAGACTAAAAAATTCATCAGCATTTTTGCGCACAAGCTTGAGAAGTAAAGAAAACTGATACAGCTGATAACCGATTTACAGCTTTCCAACTAGTTGGTATGGTAACCAATTGTGAACCAGTTATCTAACTGACAGTTTTAATACTAATATCTTTTACAGAACTCATTGAGTGCATGGTTTAATTGTTTCACTAGGCGGTTAGTTTAAACAGTATTTATTGAAGAATAAGTTAAATGTATACAGTTCACAATACTTGTTCCAAAAATAAATTATCAAGATACAAAATACAGTAGTATACAAGAAACCAATAAATAGAAGTAGTAAAGATAGTTGATGTGTAGAAAAGGGATTCGACAGAAAGCTTAAAGCTTATATAAGTCGTCTCCCTAACGCATTAAAAAACTACTCGTTCAGGTGGTATAAATCGGCAAAAGAGCTCACGTATCGTTGCATGAAGGCCGAGGCCCCCATGTTCCCCTTCAATCTACATTAATCTAGACAAAGTTGCTGGAAGCCAATAATATTTAAATACGAGACGAGGGCCGCCTCGGCCGTCCGGCAACGATACGTGGGATTGTTTAGACTTTAAGTTGAATGGGAAAAGACAAGAAAGTCCCGGAATAAACGATGAAAAAAAGAAGAGAAGAGAAAGTTCAGAGAAAAGAACAGAACACAATTATTTCCGCCAACTTGAATACAGGATATATTGACTTAAAACTTCATACCGTAATAACTACGCGACTTGATTCTTACTTTTAGTTCCTTTGATAAGCGTTTTGCATACTAGCCTCAGTGGTGTCGAGCCATAACGCGTGTAGGGTCCTTCCACTCATGATATTGGTCAGTTGATCCTATGTTACCAGGTGGACAGAACGGAACTCCCGATGGGGCCTGGTGGGACGTAGTATTGAGTTGCATCTCAATGAAATCGCTTGCTTGATAGAATGAAATCATGGACCACTTCGAAAATAAGGCGATTGTCATCATTATTCAAGAACTCAGAGCCAAACAAGAGTGTGGATGAGTCTACTTCAAAGGGGAGTAAATTAATCGTATAGTTACGAGCGTTTGAGAACATTGGACAATGCAGGAGAAAGTGATCAGTAGTTTCGCTCTCGCCACACTGACAAGAGGGGCTGGGTGATAAATGATTTTCATATAGGTGAGAGTTAAGACTACTGCAATGCAGTCGCAGCCTGCAATGATATATTTGAGCCGCGCGAGATTTCGCGTTACTGAAGAACTTTGGGGGTCTTTGGTTCCCATCGCTCAGAAAAGTTTTAAAGTTGATCAGTGATGTGTTCTCGCGAACAGGTAAGGGGAGCTTGTTCCACTGATCTGTAACGTTTGGGATGAAAGATGACTGATACAATTGGGTTCGGCAAAAGGGAACGCGGTGGTTATGACTCGAGCGAAGACTAAGTGACGAGCTCGTCTCGGAGACGAGTGGGGGGACTTTGTTGGAGATATGTGGAGGTAACATGCAATGATACATTTTGAAGAACTGAATTAATTTATGTTTGCGGCGTCTTTCTTGTAGGGTGTCCCATCGTGTTTCCGAATACAGCAAAGATTTACTAGCACTGACTGTTGCTCCCGTGACGATTCGGGCTGCTGCAATTTGGATTTTTTCTAGGTCCGCAATATTGGATACAGAACAATTGTCCCAGACAGTATCCGCATATTCCAGAAGGGGCCTAATAAAGGCAAAGTATATTTTTTCTAGGACACTTCGATCGAGATAAAATTTGTGTCTCCTCAGCATGTCTAGGCGAGACCAGGCTTTCGCGCAGATGTGGTCAACGTGGTCGTTCCATGTACATGTGCTATTTAGTATGACCCCCAGATGTTTATGTTCGGTAACTTCCGATATCTGAGAACTTCCCAGATATAAAGGTGGATGAGAGTTGGGATTGCTTTTGCGTGATATTAGCATACTCTCTGTTTTGTTGGGATTGAACTCAACCAACCATGTTTTGGCCCAATGCTCAATTGACGCCAGATCATGGTTGATTATGTTTGAGGCTTGCTCTGGGTTCTCAATGATTAGATATAAGGAAGTATCATCTGCAAACAGGCGTATACAACTAAGTAAGTCTCTGGTTATATCGTTAATGTATATCAAGAACAGTAAAGGCCCAAGTATCGACCCCTGGGGAACACCGGCATTGATGGGTCTCCATGAAGATGTCTCCGAGGCTATCACAACTCTCTGCGATCTATCTGCCAGATACGATTTTAAAAACAACAGTAGATCCCCTGAGACACCAATACTCTCCAGCTTGTAGATAAGACCAGCATGCCATACTTTGTCGAAGGCCTTACTAACATCACAGAAAACTACCCTTACTTCTTTGCCTTCATCGAGTGCGCGACAAAATTCATCATATATGTCAGTCAGTTGGAGGACAGTTGAATCTCCAGGTGTAAAACCTGACTGAAATTGACTAAGAATATTATTTTCAATCAAAAACTGCCACAAGCGTTTGAAAACACATTTTTCGAATATTTTGCCAACACAGCTGATCAATGATATAGGACGATAGTTAGTAACTGAGTTGGAAGGTTGTTTTTTTAGGATAGGGGTGACATTTGCTTTTTTCCAGAGTGCAGGAAAGTATGAATTTTTCAGAAGTATATTAAATAAGATTGAGAGTGGTTCGCATAGAGAGGATTTACATTCCTTAAGGAGACGCGGGCTTATTTTATCAGGACCAGACGCCTTGGACACCTTTATCGATTTCATTGCAGCATATACCTCGCTGCACTGTAGGGTGATACTATCAATACGTTGTGAAGCATGTGGTGGTGGGTCTGGAAGGGAAGCATTCGAATCATCAACTGTTGAGATAGAACTGAAATATTCGTTGAACACTTCAGCTTTCTCAACACTTGATGAGTACATTTTATTTGAATAGACCAAAGTAGGAAATCCTGTTGCGTTACTGCTACTGATTAGTGATTTTAGGGTCTTCCACCACAGTGATGCTGGGGTTTCGTTGCTTCTCAATGTGGACTGGACTTTAGAAAGATGCAGGGCTTTGGCCTTTCTAATAGCCGATATAACTTCATTCCGTTTAAGTTTATATTTATCCCAGGCGTGCAGGTGATTAGTTCGTTTAGCAGTGCGATACAAGCGTTTTCTCTGTCTTATCAGAAGTCTTATTTCATTATGCATCCATTTCGGTTGGCCCATTCTCGATGTAACTATTTTATTCGGTATATGTTTGGATGCAGTGTCAAGTATTTTGTCGGTGAGATTAGAGACTATAGTATCAAGACATGGATTATCAAAGACAGAGTTCCATTCGGTGTTGGAGAGAGCCTGGTTCAATTCTTCATAATTGCCCTGAGAATAAAGCCACATCCTTCTCTTAAAAGAGGAAGGGTTAGGTTTTAAGAATTCGACTTCAATTGAGATTGGACAATGGTAGCGAATCATGTCTGGAATAAGTGGTTCAAGGACCTCGCATGCTTTCACGTTGATTGTGTCGCTGATAGCAAAGAGGTCTAACAATGTAGCTGATGTTTCGGTGAAACAAGTTGGTTCACTCACAATCTGTTTGAGGTGAAAGTAACTGGTTAATTCAGAAAAGCTACTTTTCGAAGATACCATTTGGTTGTCGTTAAAATCACCTGTGATAATTAGGTTACTAATTAACGTGTCTCTGGCTTTTTCGATGGATGCTGATATGGCATCCCATGAGTCTGGAGGACTATTGGGTGGACGGTAAAATACCCCTAACAGTAAGGACCTGCTCTGTCTTGTAAATATTTCGACCCATAGACACTCTGTATTCGGTGTATCAAGGTCCGGTCTGTGTCGAAATGAGATACCGTCTTTAATATAAATGGCAACCCCACCTCCCCTTGACGAGCGATTGTATCTCAATGGTTCATGGAAGCCATGGAGTTGAAGATCGGAAGTTGGATCGCCATTTTGCAGCCATGTCTCGGTTAGAGCCAAAATGTCAAATGGTGCAAATTCACATTGTACAATATCAAGTTTAGGTTTAAGGCTTTGGATGTTAAGATGAACAATTTTTAGAATATTCCGGTCGTGATCTGAATTAAGAGTGGTTGGACCAGGGTTGGTTTCAATGTCTCCGGACAATAATAGGCTTATGATCACATAGAGGGAAAACGAAGTGAACAGGATAGCCGTGGTTACTGCTTTCAATATTGACGTAGCCTTCTGGTGATTCGGAGACTTGCAACGGCTTGGTAATGTTTCAGCTGACTTATCTAAGAGGGAGGTATCAGTTTCTCTGGATTGCACGAAAAACAGAGCAGACATAGCAGTAAAGCTATCGTGCAGGTCAACACCACTGAGACGCAAGAGTAAGTAAAACAGGATACAAGTAGATATATCTTTTAGCAAGCAATGCTTTAAGCTGAAGGAATAGATTGTAAGCTTGAAATTGCCAATCCTGGCGCGGTATAGTTCCAGTGCACACATTGTAAATGCATTTAGTTTCCGGAACAAACTGAGTTCAAGTTGTATTGAGAAAGAATGATGTGGTGTAGAATATAAGGTGTTGAAATATTAGAGTTGATGGTAGAAGATACAAGAGTCAATAAACAAAAAGGAGACGAGGATAAGTAAGTATATACAAAATAACTGTGCTATGTATAGGTATGGGTTGTAGTTCTGCTTATACAAAGCCAAAGCTTACCCTTGACACGTGGATGATGTTCGTTGTATCAGTTTAAGAGCAATTTGACAATCAGTGAAGGATGGTACACCTGACCCGGTGTACTCACTGCAAAAAAATACTCATTGGACCACTGGTGACTGATGTAATACAAGAAGTGAACTGTTTATGGTAAGTATGTGTTGCGCGGGATTCATCGGGGATTAAATACCATTAGCACAGAAACGTGTCACAAGTGAAAAGGAGAAACAAATCCTTCCTGCCACGAAAGGTGTCGAAAGTTGGCTGGAAGGAAGTTCTACGCCTATGTAATAGAATGGTATGGATAATGGCATGGAGAAGGGGGACCAACCCATGTTAAAAGGTTCATCTTGCAACAGATGTCTCAAAGTGAATAGGGATGAGAACAATAAAAGCATTTACAAGAAGAAAACAAGGGCGTCCCACCTATAGTTGATGAGTCTGACGCAAACCTGCAATTCTCTTGATGTGGTTCGAAGAACACTTTCTGTTTTCAATATTTCCCTAATACAGTCAGAAGTCAAAACCTGCAACAGTATTTTCGGGAGAAAAACGGAGGTTTTCCATTTTGCAACTATAGCACTTGATATTGGTGGATGGAGGTTAGTAGACAGAACCAGCAAGGCCAATTACTGGTTCTGTCTTGCTGGTTCTGCTGGTTCTGTCTACCGATTTCCATCCGGCTTTGCAGCTATGACACTGCATGTGGATGGGTGGGGTCTGAGTGGGGGTAATCATAATATTGAAACAACACATTAACATACACAGTGTACAGACTGTCCTATGTTCAAAAAGAGATAATTCCGATATTATGTCGCAACCAGGCTGTCATAACTTACCATAACACTGAAGCCATGACGGAAACACAATACCGAATTTAAGAACAACAAGAAATGAAAGTTCAAACGGGTTGCGACACTGTTGCGATGAGGGTTGTCACGGTTTACATGTAAATACAATAACTTCTGTACCGTAGAGTAAAATGTTGAAGTGATACAAGGTGAAAAGCGGAGAGATAACTTTGTTCGGACCGCAACACAATCGCCACCCGATCAAACCCATCTGTCGGCGATTGAAATCGGGCCATTGCATGGGGACTGCAGAGAAGTTTATGAACTATAACACTGCATGTTGATGGGTGGGGTTAGAGCAGAGGTAATCATAATATTGAACCAACACATTAACTTACACGGTGTACAGGCTGCCCTGTGTTCAAAGAGCAAGACACGCTAAATATGTTCGGTGGCGATGCCACAGTACTGGGCAGATACAATATTTAATCTGGTGTAAAAGAAGAAGAAGCTGTAATGATACCAGAAAGAAAGCCGATGGATAACTTCAATCGGATTGCGACAAAGTCGTCATCCGGTTAAATTTACCCATCCGCGATTCCAGTCACGCAATTCATTGCATAATAAGATGGACAGGCCTAAATAATGATAAATGCATTCGTAAAACACACGACTAGTGTGCATTAGGGGTGTATCAGTTCGGATGCAAGTGCAATAAGTATAGCCGATGGAAAATACGCCATAATGTAAATATAATGTAGAAAGCTGAAACATAAATTCAATCGCATTTACCTGACCGCGGTTGGGAGCACTCCAATGCATATATGGTGTGGTGCGGATATAAATCATTGTCTTAGCAAGACACGCTAAATAATTTCTTTCGCGATAGTTGAAAGGTTGAAAGCACACCAGTGCATTACTGAGGGGGGGGGGGGGGTATAATTATTGACCTAGCAAGACACACCAATGCATTATTGGGGGGGGGGGGGGGTATAAATTATCGACCTAGCAAGACACACTAAATATTTTCGTTGGCGATGTAACTGTTCAGGGCAGATACAATATTTTTCTGGTCAATAAAAAGCCGTAATGATGCCAGAAAGAAGGCGGAAAGATAACTTCGAACGGATTGCGACACAGTCGTCATCCGGTTGAATTTACCTATTCGCGATTAATGCACACCACAAATGTTCAGGGCAAAATAGAATATTTTATCTGGTGAATAAGAAGCCGGGGGGGGGGGGGGGGGGGGGGGGGGGTATAAATGGTTGACCTAGCAAGACACACTAAGTATTTTCATTGGCGATGTAACAGTTCAGGGCAGATACAATATTTTTCCTGGTGAATAAAAAGCCGTAATGATACCAGAAAGAAAGCGGACAGATAACTTCAATCGGATTGCGTCACAGTCGTCATCCGATTGAATTTACCTATCCCCGATTAATGTTCAGGGCAAATACAATATTTTTCTGGTGAATAAGAAGCCGGGGGGGGGGGGGGGGGGGTATAAATGATTGACCTAGCAAGACACACTAAATATTTTCATTGGCGATGTCACAGTTCAGGGCAGATACAATATTTTTTCTGGTGAATAAAAAGCCGTAATGATGCCAGAAAGTAAGCGGAAAGATAACTTCAAACGGATCGCGACACAGTCGTCATTTTCATTGGCGATGCAACAGTTCAGGGCAGATACGATATTTTTTCTGGTGAATAAAAAGCCGTGATGATACCAGAAAGAAAGCGGAAAAATAACTTCAATCGGATTGCGACACAGTCGTCATCCGGTTGAATTTACCTATCCGCGATTAACGCACATGAAATATAAATTCAATCGCATTTACCTGACCGCGGTTGGGAGCACTCCAATGCATATATGGTGTAGTGCGGATATAAATCATTGTCTTAGCAAGACACGCTAAATAATTTCTTTCGCGATAGTTGAAAGGTTGAAAGCACACCAGTGCATTACTGAGGGGGGGGGGGGGGGGGGTATAATTATTGACCTAGCAAGACACACCAATGCATTATTGGGGGGGGGGGGTATAAATTATCGACCTAGCAATACACACTAAATATTTTCATTGGCGATGTCACAGTTTGGGGCAGATACAATAGTTTTTTTCTGGTGAATAAGACGCCGTAATGATACCAGAAAGAAAGCGGAATGATAACTTCAATCGCATTGCGACACAGTCGTCATCCGGTTGAATTTACCTATCCGCGATTGAAGCACACCACAAATGTTCGGTGCAAATACAATATTTTTTCTGGTGAATAAGAAGACGGGGGGGGGGGGGGGGGGGGGGGGGAGGTGGATAAATGATTGACCTAGCAAGACACACTAAATATTTTCGTTGGCGATGTAACTGTTCAGGGCAGATACAATATTTTTCTGGTCAATAAAAAGCCGTAATGATACCAGAAAGAAAGCGGAAAGATAACTTCGAACGGATTGCGACACAGTCGTCATCCGGTTGAATTTACCAATCCGCGATTAATGCACACCACAAATGTTCAGGGTAAATAGAATATTTTTTCTGGTGAATAAGAAGCCGGGGGGGGGGGGGGGGGGGTATAAATGGTTGACCTAGCAAGACACACTAAATATTTCCATTGGCGATGTAACAGTTCAGGGCGGATACAATATTTTTCCTGGTGAATAAAAAGCCGAAATGATACCAGAAAGAAGGCGGACAGATAACTTCAATCGGATTGCGACACAGTCGTCATCCGATTGAATTTACCTATCCCCGATTAATGCACACCACAAATGTTCAAGGCAAAAACAATATTTTTCTGGTGAATAAGAAGCCGAGGGGGGGGGGGGGGGGGGGTATAAATGATTGACCTAGCAAGGCACACTAAATATTTTCATTGGCGATGTCACATTTCAGGGCAGATACAATATTTTTTTCTGGTGAATAAAAAGCCGTAATGATGCCAGAAAGTAAGCGGAAAGATAACTTCAATCGGATCGCGACACAGTCGTCATTTTCATTGGCGATGCAACAGTTCAGGGCAGATACGATATTTTTTCTGGTGAATAAAAAGCCGTGATGATACCAGAAAGAAAGCGGAAAAATAACTTCAATCGGATTGCGACACAGTCGTCATCCGGTTGAATTTACCTATCCGCGATTAACGCACACCACAAATGTTCAGGGCAAATACAATATTATTTTCTGCTGAATAAGAAGCCGGGGGGGGGGGGGGGGGGGGTATAAATGATTGACCTAGCAATACACACTGGATATTTTCAATGGCGATGTAACAGTTCAGGGCAGATACAATATTTTTCCTGGTGAATAAAAAGCCGTAATGATACCAGAAAGAAAGCAGAAAGATAACTTCAATCGGATTGCGACACAGTCGTCATCCGATTGAATTTACCTATCCCCGAATCATGCACACCACAAGTGTTCAGGGCAAATACAATATTTTTTCTGGTGAATAAGAAGCCGGGGGTGTGTAAATGATTGGCCTAGCAAAACACACTAAATATTATCATTGGCGATGTCACAGATCAGGGCAGATACAGTATTTTTTTCTGGTGAATAAAAAGCCGTAATGATACCGGAAAGGAAGCGGAAAGATAACTTCAATCGGACTGCGACACAGTCGTCATTTTCATTGGCGATGTAACAGTTCAGGACAGATACAATATTTTTTCTGGTGAGTAAAAAGTCATAATGATACCAGAAAGAAAGCGGAAAGATAGCTTCGATCGGATTGCGACACAGTCGTCATCCGGTTGAATTTACCTATCCGCGATTAATGCACACCACAAGTGTACAGTGCAAATACAATATTTGTTCTGCTGAATAGGAAACCGGGGGGAAACCGGGGGGGGGGGGGGGGGGGGGGGGGGTTATAAATGATTGACCTAGCAAGACACACTAAATATTTTCATTGGCGTTGTCACAGTTCAGGGCAGATACAATATTTTTTCCTAGTGAATGAAAAGCCGAAATGATACCAGAAAGAAAGCGGAAAGATAACTTCAATCGGATTGCGACACAGTCGTCATCCGTTTGAATTTACCTATCCGAGATTAATGCACACCACAAATGTGCAGTTAGGATGTTGATATTGGAATAAGGAGAAGTTATTAACTGGTGGAGTGCTGAATTATTTTTAGTCATCTGAATTACTTCATGTGTGTATGTCATGGAGGTAGGCCTATGCCCGACTCCAAAATATTGAAATGAGTGGGATTATGTCCAGGAGGTGCCCCCCCCCCCCCCCCCTACATGTCTCACCGCTCCCTCTGGAGTTCCGCCCTGGTTGAAGGCCTGGTGAAGATACCTAACAAATGAAAATGAGTATACCTAACAGATACTATATGGAGAACTAATGCACAATAACGGACTGTGATGCATTCAGATTAATTTTCTGCACAATTCGCATTTTGTTTTCTAAGTTGTCCATTTGCCAAGGGCTCGTGATCCTTTCAACGGAGCCATCTCTGCGTTTGACAAAGATGACTCCATCAAAGGTCCACGAGTCCTGTAGCTTCCCCTCACGAGCCATAAGCCGAGCTCTGCGCGCTATGGATGCACGAGTCCTGGTCAAATCTTCGTTTATAAAGATACCAGGATGGTTTGACCACTGACGATTTGACTCAAGCTCAGCAGGCTTGACTGCTTTTAATTTGGTCCGTGAACGAAACAAGGCGTTGCGTGTTCTGTAACTGTTGAGTCGAAAAATAATAGGGCGTGTTTCGATTGGCTTCCCATTCACAACTCTTGGTCCAACTCGGTGGCTCCGGGAGATGTCCTCAACTGACAACTGTACACCAATTTTACTGGCAATGTCAACAACAACTTTGTCAGTATTCTCCCCTGAATTCTCGGGAACACCCGAGAGTCGTAGATTAGTTCGTCGGCCGTATTGTTCAAGATCATCGATCTTATCAGTCAACTCCTGTAATTTTTTATCTTTCGATTCTAATTCGACTTTCATTGTCTCTACTGTCTCTTCCAATTTGCTGATGCGCTCATTGGCAGCCTCAAGAAATACAGACTTGAGTGACTGCATGACAGACGGGTTTTGAAGCACTTTCAGGAATGCATTAGTCATTCGGTCGTCTTGGCTCAAATGGGTTGTCCGCTGTGTACTTGAGGCGTCAGGATTCCAAAATGCAAACAAATCAGGTTCCTCGTCGGAGCTAGCGTATTCACGTTGCTTTTTGATACCAACTGGGGAGGGGGTCGTAGTAATATCCGCCAAAGTTCTCTTATTACTGTCGATTACGTTGTCAATCGGTTCGTGATTTCCATTGGCAGAAACATCTGTGTTGGAGTTAGAATCATCCATACTTGTGTCTTATACTTGTGTCTTATATTATATATTAAAATTATATATTTATTTATATATTTATTTAGGTGTATTTTCTTATCAGATCTTAAGAGTTCTTTTTTCCAGCTCTCTCAACAGTATTTAGTTTACGCACAGAGTCAAATGACCGATGAATAGTAACTCACAGAGGAATTACACGCATGAATTATCTCATCACACAGCCGAGACAGGTTTTCATCACAGTACAGCTACGGCAAAAATAGTAGCAAGCTCTAGTGAATGTTGAATAATACATACCCAATACAGCCGTTTTAATCAAAATACAAGTTTTTTCTTATTTTTCTTATTGTAAAAATCAGAAGTCAGGAATCAGAAATTATCTGCATCAGCATTAGGATACAATATTAGGATACAATACTCAATACTCAGGGTTGACACTGGCACCGATAAAAGAAGGCATCGTTGTCAATGTAAACATTCCCAATCCTCCATTGATAAACTACATGAAAAGTTACACTCAAACAGAATCTAGAAAATCTCCAACCATACTTGCATGAAATTTACAAATGATCCATGAGAGTTCATCTCTTGGTCACTATGGTCACTATGGCATAATGTCCAGCGAAGAGATCCACCAAATACAAAAATAAACAACAAAAAAACGACTTCGAAAGCAGGAGCGAAAATTTCAGTGTGCAACCACCATTGATCACGTGACTTTTTGGCTAGGCGGTTGGTGCCAGGTTGAACTCTTTGACTGGGGTTTGAATCCCTGCTATGTCTGTTGCAATAAAATCAGTGTCTTTTCTTGATTCTGCAGCACTAAGAAATGTAAAAAAGGGGGAGGGGGAGGGCAAATGTTTTTGCTGCATCATGTTTTCTTGTCTACATGTTTTGTTCTATTGTTGCTAACACATTTAATACTGGAGTTATTTTAGTGCTTAAAATCACATTTTTCTGACATTTTGAGACTGCATTTTTTTTTGTCCGTTTTTTTCATTGGATGACTATTATTGTTCATCTGGATTTCTTTGCTGGGATTTTTTTTTATTTCCACTTTGAAACAAGATTGCAAAATGTGATAGGACGTCAAAAAGCTAACTAATAAACAAAAATCCTTTAACTTTTGTAGCCGGCACAAACAAGTTAGACAGATAGACATCCCATTCTGTCACTGGTGAAGTTTCATTGTGATCTTCATTCATTTTCAGACAAAACTTTGGCTTCAAAGTTTAGGCAAAACATATGGGAATGCAGTTGGTATTGAATTTCAGCACTGCCTGTCCATTTTTGCCAGAGTTGTGGCCCTCCCTTTGTTCAAAATTAGTCTTTTTGTTTTTTGTGCAGTAACTTTAGTATGCTTGGACTTCGAGTTTTCATAGTTTGTAGCATTAACATGTGGAAATACAGGTTGGTAATGAATTTCATCTCCGCCCGCCCATTTCTTCCAGAGTTTTGCACCTTTGCTTGATTTTTCAAACTTGGTTTGCATCTTCAACTTATGAGGAGATAAAGGCATATTGTGCAATGTCTGGCATAGTCTTGTTCGAAAATATATGTGGCCAAATGTTTTATGATTTGAAATAAATGAAATCCCAACAGTTTTACAAGAAAATGTTAATTTTGATGTAGGTCTGCATGCACTCTTGATCACCACAGTGGCCGATAAGTAGGCCAGAGGTAGTGTTTTGAAAATCTTAAAGTTAGATCTGTTTATAATGTGACTTTTTTTTATACACGTCTGTCCAGTGCCTCATGATAGAATAATATTAGGTTTTGAGAGAGCTTGTGTCCTCCAGTGTTATCAAGCTTGTATGTGTGCTAGAGGGGTGGCTAGAAACAACATTCTTGGACAGCAATGGGATCAAATTGGTCAGGATCAAGTTTGTATGGTACTCTAATTTACAATTTGGTCAGTCTTTCTCACAATGTGGGCGCTATCACCCCCGGGAACGCCCAGGTTTTTAGCTCACCTGATTTTCAGTCAGGAGAGCTATAGTGATCACTCACCGTCCGTCGTCCGTGAACATGGTGTTTGCGTCTTCTCCTCCCAAACCGCTGAACCAATTTAATTGATATTTGAGATAATAGTTTGTTATGACATCGCAAATCAAGTTGCCCCGCCCGTGGGTAGGGCCACACCCCAAAAGTGTGCTGAAATCTTAAAAAATCTTCTTCTCATGAACCAGCAGTAGCAGAGACTTGATATTTGGTGTGCAGCTTCCTTTTGAGGTGTCGACTCAGATTTGTTCAAGAGAAGTTTGTGGGGCTATACTTGGCGTCGTTATGGGAGGGGCAAAATTTTTGGCCCCGCCCAAAATTTCTATATTTTTATACTGTACCAATGACCCAGACTTAGCTGGTGCTAACTCTAACAAAACCAGGGCCAAACACAAATTTTGCCCCCCAATCCCCAAAATTTGCATCCAAAACAAAAAGAAATCATGTCCTAAAGGACCTCCAGACTACGCCTCTACTGCGCATGCGCAGTGACGCAGTCGTCCCGAAATTGGCGCCAATTATCATTCTCTGTTTGGCCCTTCATCAGTCAACATCTCACTGATCTTTGTGCTTGTAAATCTCAGTTTAAAGGATGCCAGACACGTAATTTTTGGAGAAAATGTGATTCTAAGGAGGATAGAAGGAGGAGAGGAAAAAGAAGTGGCAAAAAATAATCAGGGCTGTACTTAAAATTTGTTGATGAAATTATGTTAAGTTGCCTATTTTCGAGGCATGGGCCTCTTGTTGTCATTCTTGCTAATTGTTGCACTGCTTATTCAGTGTTTCCTCTCCCCTAGCCTTCTAAAGTCCCCCCTGGCAATTCTCCCATGCTTTTGGCATATTTTTGAGAAATTTCATTTCTAAAATTTCCTGGGAGAGTTGCTTGGTTACAGAATGTTTTCTGTTATTTTCCCCATAGTTACGTTTTCACCCATGGGTGTATAACGTTTGTGTTCTGCATCTTCCATCTGATGTTCTACAGATTCTCCCCTGGGAGTCTCTGTTTTGCATCAGATAGAGTGTAATTGATGACTGATTCCGGGCCAGTTTTTTCAGTGCCTGGAGTCATGTTTTCTAGTGTGTTTACACTGTTTGTTTTCATTGGCAACAGCCTTTTTTGAGGGGGGCTGTTTGCCTTTGTGGTAGTTTATCTCATTATAAGATACATTTATATTATCCGAAAGTGTCTCATTAATTATTTTATATAAATTTAAAATTTTTGACCACACTTTGCCATCGGATCCATCGGGGCTCAACGTTACTTTTCAGCAACTTGGGCTTCTCTGAAAAAATATTTTTTCAAAATTATTTTGTTTTGCAATTGTTTTTTCATTTATTAATGGATAATGTTATTATGTATCTTTGTGTCAGGGGTTTTTGCGAGTAACTAGGACTTATTGTTGTTCTTTCACAATGAAGGGACGTTGTTCAAATTGTAATAGGAAGAAATCTTCCTCTGACTTTCATGATCATTGTATTAATTGTAGTCAGTGTTCTCGCATTAATCCCTGTTCTATATGTGAACATTGGGATGAGAAACATTGGAAACGTGTGTCACGATATGTTGTTTCTGGAGAAAGAGCGATGCCGGCTCTTTCTCCACAAGGTCACTCTACTCTCTCAGTTTCTATTTCAGAGGAACCAGAACAGGGTGATGTTTCCATGTTATCTTCTTCAAGTGTGCGTCCGTCGTCACAAATGAATTCAGAGCTAGCGGCAAAAGTGCTCATGGAGATTAGACAAATGTCGTCCGCTAGCTCGCCCGGTGTAGCGTCCATTCACCGAATGGTTCGGCAGCCGGGTTCGTCCGATGCGGTCCAAGAGGAAATTTTGGGTGATGCGAGCACTATAAACATAATAGATGCACACCCAGTGACGGCGGATAGTAAGCGAGAACGGAGGAAGCCTTTTAGTCCGGTTCCTAGCTCGTCCAGGTCCAGCCGGGCCGCGAGCGAGAGAGGTCCCTCTCTCGTACAACAACATCTGGGACCAGATGTTGTGGTACAAAATGTGTCTTTAGCGGAGCATACGTCCGTCGCTCGGGATGCTCCGTTGTATAAGCAGTCCGCAGAGACTGTTAAGGCTTCCTCTTCTCGTCAGCGCACACGACCGCACCTTGGCTGCGTGACCGCCGATATATTACCAGCTTCGCCGATGAAGGATTCTTCGGCGACCAGGTCACACCATCCGGCAGCCAGGGATTCGAGACCGATGGACTCCGGACGTTCGCATAGGAAAAGTATGCGGGAGCCATCTGATGCGGAGCTGCCCTCGGCGAAGCAGCGAAAGACTGCGCCTCCGCAGGTCTCGACGCCGGACATTCTTGTGCAGATAGCACAGCTTATCGCAGCATCCCAGCAGCCGACAGAAACGGTGTCGGATCGAGAATTATCCGACGCCGCTGGGTCGGTACGCTCCGCCGAAGCATCGGGGGCGGACGACCGGGAACATCGTGAGGTCCGACCGGATGGTGAAAGGGATACGGATGACTTGGAGCTATCCCTTTCGGAACAACATAAAGCTGCCGTGGACTTCATCCGGCACTTTCTCCCTCAAGTTGTTCCATCGGGCCAGACTGCTGCGCTTCCGGACAAGAGAATTATAGCGTCATTGGACTCTGAATATTTTGAGCGGTTCAGGGACATCGCTCCCGAGTTTCCGTCGCAGTCCAATAATGTTGCTAGAACATTTAAATTATTGAACGACGCTATATTTAAACTTGCTTCCAGGACGGGGAAAGCAGGTTTCTTGTTCGCTAATACTCTCAACCTGCCTTTCATTAATGCAAGCAATAAATTCGATACGGCAGGACAGGGTATACCGAGAGTTCCTCTGCGTATGGACGACGAGGCGGAAGACTTAGAGCTATCATTACCGTCGTCAGCTTCTATTCCAACCGCGGTGTTGGAAACAGCTATTGCGTCTAACAGAGCCAATTTAGATGCCTTATCTTACGCAGATCACCTTACTAAGGCGTTATCACTGCGCCTTCAAGGGGAAGAGTTTCAGGATATACAGTCCTCTTTAAGACTTCTTTCAAGGGCAGTAGCTTATTCCACGTGTAACTCCGCCCTTTCAGTGGCAAATCTGGAGTTGGTTAGACGTGACGCAGCCCTAGCTACATCCACACTAGTGGATTCTAAGGTGAAGAACTCTCTTAGAGTCGCTTCGGTCTCAGGAGAACTTCTCTTTGACGGCAAGCTTTCCGCTATTTATGATAAAATTAAAAAGAAAGCTAATGATTCTCTGTTGTTCAGATCGGCTCCTAAAAAGTCGGATACAGCAGACACGAATAAGACAGGCACTTCTGGGTCTAATGCGCCCAAGAGAGGTTCCTATAGAGGTTCCGGTGCGTCCTCTTGGTCTTATTCGAGAGACCGTCAGGATAGCGACTCTCGTTCGGGACGTCCTTCAGGCCGGGACAATCGGTCGGACGCCCCGAGGTCGACGAGACAAGGTGCGGGTCGTGGAAGACGTGGTTTCTCCTACCGCAGGCCTCGCAGGTCCAGGAGGTGATGGCTTAAACCTCTATCGCGTTCCGGTTGGCGGAAGGTTGTCGAGTTTTTCACAAGAGTGGGCGTCGATTACGGACGACCCTTGGGTGAGAGGAGTGACCTCGGAAGGTCTAAAGATATCCTTCAAATGAAAGCCTCCATTAACTCGAAGTCCAAAGTGGACTCATCTTCCGTCAAATCCACAGAAAAGAGACGCTCTGTTATCAGAGGTGCAGTCTCTTTTAATGAAGAACGCGGTAGAGGTCGTAGAAAACCAGGAATCTCTGGGATTCTACAGCCATCTGTTTCTGGTTCCGAAACCAGACGGCTCGTTCCGTCCAGTCATAGATTTGAGCTGGATAAACAAGCTGATCGTTGCTCCGAAGTTTTATATGGAGACGATTCGATCGGTCAGAGCGAGTATTCGGGTGAACGATTATGCAACGAGCATAGATCTCAAAGATGCGTACTTTCACGTCATGGTACATCCGACATTCCGAAAGTATCTACGCTTTGCAGTCCTGGGAGTGGTGTATCAATTCCGGGCGATGTGCTTCGGATTGAATCTAGCACCCTGGGCTTTCACTCGGGTAATGAACTCGGTAATGATCTACTTCCGAGCTCATTCGTCTGCGGTAACGTCGGCCTACCTGGACGACATTCTTCAGAGGTACGGCAACGAGTTAACGCTTCAGAACGATGTTCAGAATCTTCTTCTATTGCTCCGACGTCTCGGTTTTATAGTAAACGAGGAGAAGTCGGATCTGGTGCCGTCCAAGTCATTCACTCATCTGGGAATGAGCTTCGAGACGCACAACAATCTCGTTAGTCTGCCGTTAACCAGAGCGAAATTAGTCAGTTGTTATGCTCGCTATTGTCTGCACGCAGACAAAGTCACGGCGAGAGAATTTATGAGACTGATAGGTCTGTGCGGAGGCGCCGCGGATCTCATTCCGATGGGGCGGCTACGCACACGTCCTCTTCAAATTTTCCTGACTCAGAATTGGAGTGTGAAAATTCATTCGCTCGATGTAGACGTTCTCTTGTCAGATCAAGTGAAACAAGAGATTCAGACTTGGGCAAACATTCAGTGGTTAACTCAAGGAGTTCCGCTGCAGTTGCCGGATCCGAGTTTTACCGTTATGACGGATGCCAGTCAAACAGGTTGGGGTGCATCATTAATCCCAACGGATTCGAGATGCCAGGGTCTTTGGGATCCGCAATTCCTGTGCAAGCACATAAACATCAAGGAAATGATGTCAATTTGGCTTGCGTTACGTCACTGGATGGACATTATTCACGATGCTCATGTCCAAATCCTATCCGACAATACGACAGTAGTGGCGTATATACGGAATCAGGGAGGCACTCATTCAGTTCCGTTGTTCAATCTAACGGAAAGAATCCTTCTGTTTGCGTTAGAACATCACGTTCTTCTTTCGGTCCGTCACATACCGGGTCGTCTGAATGTGCTAGCAGACTCCCTTTCACGAAAGGGTCGCTTGTTGCCGTCGGAGTGGACTCTCAACAAACAAGTATTCAATCAGATTTGCTACCAATGGGAACGGCCAATGATAGACTTATTTGCGACACATCTCAACAATCAGTTGCAGACGTCTGTGTCTCCGTGTCCGGATCCAAGAGCATTTGCAGTAGACGCTCTGTCGATCCCTTGGGACGGAATGATAGGATATGTGTATCCTCCAGCGCCGTTAATTCAACAAGTATTGCTAAAGATAAAACAATCTCAATGCAAGATTCTGTTGGTAGCATCTCTGTCGCCACAGAGACCGTGGATAAATCTACTCGGGTGTCTGTTGTGGGACCTACCGCGGAAGCTTCCTCCACGAGAGGATCTTCTTTCGCAGGGGAAATCGCGCCAACTCCATCACAACCCGCAAGGTCTCAACCTTCACGTTTTTCCGTTGTGCGGTCCTTCTTGCATGGCAAGCACTTTACAGGACGAGCAGTGGACGCGATTTCTAACTGTAGGAGGACCTCCTCTTTGCTAAACTATGCGGCTAAGTGGAAGGTTTTTCGTCGTTGGTGTAGGGATCATTCTGTAGATATATTTGATCCCTCTATACCAGACATTGCAAACTTTCTAGTATACTTGTTTGACGAAATCAAACTGCAGCCTGTTACTATAAAGGGTTATAGATCTATGTTATCTGATACCTATGCACATCATGATAGTTTACAAATTGGATCTAATGTCTCTTTATCGAAGTTGGTTAGAAACTTTTCGATAAATAGACCCAGAACTCTTAGATTAATTCCTAAGTGGAATTTAGCTTGGGTTCTCCTTAAATTGAAGGAAAAGCCATTTAAACCTCTTGGGACAGTAGATTTCAAATTCTTATCTTATAAGACAGCTTTTCTCTTAGCTTTCTCTTCTGCCAGAAGAGTCAGTGAGCTTCATGCACTATCGGTGGATGATTCTCGTTATTGTAGTGTTGGGAACACTATCACCTTCACTACTAATGTGGGTTTTTTAGCTAAGAATCAGGCTCCTAATAAATATCCGGAACCTATTATTATTAAGGCTCTTCCGTCTTCAGACGGGCGTAGGCCTTTACTCTGTCCTGTTAGAGCACTACGTATCTATAAACAGAGATCTCAGTTTATCAGAAAGGGACGGAAACGTTTCTTTCTGTCTTTGATGCCTAATAGAAAGGACATTTCAGTCCATTCTATTGCTAGATGGATTCAGTTAACTATCCGTACTGCTTATGAAAATTTATCTTCTTCTCAGCAGTCTGTGCTTAAGATTTCTGCTCATGAAGTAAGAGCTCTTTCTACTTCCTGGGCTTATGCTAATAGTGTTGCTATTACAGATTTAATGAAGGCTGCTTATTGGTCTCAGCCATCCACATTTACGAATTTTTATCTCAGAAATATTGAGTCCATTTCTGGAGACCTGCATTGTTTAGGTCCGTTATCTGTTGCTCAGAATGTCGTCCACTAAACAGTTGCAACTATAGTTATGCAGGCTTTCTGTTCCGGCAGTGACTCCGTCCGGCTGCCCTCTTCGCTCTGGGCTATTTGACCCAGGGCAAGGGGAAGGGGGGGGGGGGGGGCAGGTGTTCCCTTAGGTCACCTGCTTTATAGTGAAAAGCAAGGGAATGCCTCCTCCAAGTCAGTATTTCTGAGTCGCTTCCGGGATGGTTTTAAAGTGTAATATTAATGTTTAAATTCATTCATGTCTTATTTTTAAAGTGTAGCTCGGTGTGAAGCATTTGTATATGTCAAGTGTCAAACGGGCTTTAATATACAATACTCGGACACTTTTAAATGATTATAAAGAGTCTCAATTCTCTGGACTACTTTATTTATGGGCTTGCTTTAAAAATAATTAGTATAAGGGTTATACTGGATGTTAATAGAGAACATGAATGTTATTGTGCTCAATTATTAAGGATAGTGTATCTTTCTAATTTAATATTAAATAAGAAAGATACATGTAAAGCCTAATACTCCTTTTCTCCTTAAGGGGTTACCTCTTTACTATATAGTTGAGCTTATTGGATTTTCCTCTATGTCCTAGGCCCTCCAGCCTGTTTACTATTCAGCTAAGTCTGGGTCATTGGTACAGTATAAAAATGTTAAAAAATTTATAGTAATTTATATATTTTTTATACTTACCAATGACCCAGACGGGGATGGCCCTCCCTGGAGTTGGGAACTCTTGCCTCCCCGCTGAGTACATAGCGCTGACCAGGCACTGCCAGTAAGAATGATAATTGGCGCCAATTTCGGGACGACTGCGTCACTGCGCATGCGCAGTAGAGGCGTAGTATGGAGGTCCTTTAGGACATGATTTCTTTTTGTTTTGGATGCAAATTTTGGGGATTGGGGGGCAAAATTTGTGTTTGGCCCTGGTTTTGTTAGAGTTAGCACCAGCTAAGTCTGGGTCATTGGTAAGTATAAAAAATATATAAATTACTATAAATTTTTTAACTTTCCAAACCGAAAGGCTGATTTGAACCAAATTTTATGTGAGGGTTTATTGGGTCATAAGTACCTAATTTATGCTGATTTTTTTTTTCCCGTAGCCCCATGGGAACCGCAGGAGCTAAAAATAGAAAAAAATTAAAACACCCATATCTTCAAAACTGCACGGCACAGAGAATTTTTATTTGGTGTGAAGCTTCCTTAGGACCAACAGAAAGAATTGGTAAAAAAAAATTGCCATCGGTTTTATCATAGGGTACAGTTTCGGGACATTGAAAAAGTGCTGAGTCAGCACTTTTTAACACTGCAGGCAATGGGAAAAACATTAAAAAATCTTCTTCTCCAGATCCAGCAGGCAGAATCTTTTGATATTTGGTATGCAACATTGTGGGGTGGATCTGATTCCAGTTTGTTCAAATCTGCCACCTGGATTCATATTTGGGCTCACTATAGAAGCTCAAATTTGAACTTCGTGCATTTCAGGCAAATTTCTTGGAAAATCTTCTTCTCAAGATCCAGCAGGCAGAATCTTGTGATATTTGGTATGCAGCATCCTTAGGGGGGTGAAATTCAAGTTTGTTCAAGCCACGTCCCTAGGTCCATATTTGGGCTCACTGTGGGAGCTTGAATTGTAACTTTGTTCGAAATGAGGAAATTTCTTAAAAAATCTTCTTCTTCAGATCCAGCAGTCGGAATGGTTTGATATGTGGTGAGTAGCATCCTTGGGGGGGAGGGGGGATTCAAGTGTGTTAAAGCCAAGTCCATGGGTCCATATTTGGGCTCCCTGTGGGAGCCCAAATTATAACTTAGTCAATATGAGGAATTTTTCTTTAAAAATCTTCTTCAGATTCAGCAGTTGGAATGTTTTGATATTTGGCATGGAGCAACCTTAGGGGCTGAGATTCAAGTTTGTTCAAGCCAAGTCCCTTGGTTCATATTTGGGCTCACTATGGGAGCCTGAATGACAACTTAGTTCAAAATGAGGAATTTTCTTTAAAAATCTTCAGATCCAGCAGATGAATGCTTTTGATATTTTTTATGCAGCATCCTTAGGGGGGTAAGATTCAAGTTTGTTCAAGCCATGTCCCTAGGTCCATATTTGGGCTGATTGTGGGAGCTCGAATTGTAACTTGGTTCAAAATGAGGAATTTTCTTTAAAAATCTTCTTCAGATCCAGCAGTCGGAATGTTTTGATATTTGGTGTGCAGAATCCTTAGGGGTGTGAGATTCAGGTTTGTTAAAGCCAAGTCCCTGGGTTCATATATTGGCTCCCTGTGGGAGCCCGAATTATGACTTAGTTCAGTATGAGGAATATTCTTTAAAAATCTTTTTTTAGATCCACTGGTCAGAATATTTGGATATTTGGTTTCAGCTTTTCTTAGGAGGAGCAGATGCAACTTGTGGAAATCAATTCTCTGGGTTGATATTTAGGCTACCATGTCAGGTGAGCGCCCTCAGGCCCCCTGGGGCCTCTTGTTTATTTTTCGAGCACAAATTGATGCGCCTGTCTACCATACTATGGGAAGACAGCTTGCACATGTCAGACGAAGTGGTTCGGTGCCCAGGACAGGATTATTCAGTCAGTTGAAGCCAGTGAGATGGGCGCATAATATACAGAGGAATATTTAGCGAGGTACATGTAAATGCAGTTCAAAATCCTGACAACACAAGTGAAAATCAAAGCAACGTCTGAACTCTGAAGTTTTCATTTGGGTCATTTTGGGGATCTAGAAACTATTGCTTGATGAAAATTGCCAAGAATTTAGCACAGTGTTTATTCCAGCCAATCGGGTCATCTAAAATGTGGGTTTCCGGGAATTCCTCATTGACGGAATCAACTTTGTGACACTGTCACGTGATGCTAACACTGTGATGTGTCCATTCTTTCAGAAATTTAGTGTCAATAAATTCCACATCGCCATTAAATTTATCGTATTTAAAAATTAAAATGGCAAAAATTAACTTGGATTATCAACAATTTGCTCACAATAGCTTTTATCCAGAGCAGAGTTTAGGTATGACAACGTCCATTTCATGAAATAATATGCGAGGGTAAAGTAAAAATTACTGCCTATTTTCGTGATATAAACAATGAATACGAAGGATAATAGGTACCGAGAAACGTTACGTGTCCCTCGCACACCAATATTATCATTCAGTGGCATTATGTATACGGCTAAAAAAATAGTCGACTATGAAAAATAATAGTAGACTGCAGGGCTTGATTTAATCTGAAAATTTTGAATAGCAATTTACTATTCACCCTGGAAAATTGATTAGCAGTTGATCCAAAAGCACTTGAAACTAATAAATCTTGAATAGCAAAATTCAGAAATTGGAGAGCAAAGTGCTATGCTAATCCAGTTAAATCGAGCCCTGGTAGACTGTAACACCTAACCTTACACCGGTTATTCGATTAATCGAATAGGCGAGACAGTCAAGTGTTTACAGACACAGTTTCTGAAACTCTGACATTGTTGACGTAAACTAAAAAAGTAACTGCTTTTTTTCGTAAGTGCACGATTGATCGTTCGCTGCAAATTGTAATTGCATGAGCGATTGCGCGCCATTAAAATGAAGGTCTGCATGGGTTGCTGTTTTGGAAAATTCCGGGGATAAAAAATAATCGGGTTTCATGTGGGTGAATAGGTGGGGGAGGGGCTCTGATGTGGTTTCTAGTACTGATATTTTTCACCACTGGGCTCTCCATTTGAGGCAGAGATGTTTTCGTCTTGGGAAGCGGGAGGGGGGGGGGGGGGGGTGGCGAACAACAACAGTATACATGTTGTGCCTATAACAATAATATATAATATATTATCCAAGAAAAGGATCGCATTCAGTATAATTATTAATAAATGATAGCATCAAAGAAATACAAAGTAAAAAAAGGTCAAAACTAGCACATCAATAGACCAGTCTCTTATGTAATGTTTTTGGACCACAATACCTCCTCACATAGCAAGATTAGAACAATAATGTGAATCTGAATCCAGTGGTGATGTGTCATTGCGAGAGCAAATAGCTCCCGTGATTGATTTTGCGAGAGCAATTTTTCACTCCCGGTGCAATATATTCGTGAGAAGGACTGATATGATGCAGATGTGTCCAGCTTGTTTACAATTCAGAGGTGGACTCACCCGATACTGGCTTGTAAAAATGTGTTTTTTGAATACTGATCATTCGTGCAGGTGACAGGTGATTCCCACAGTCTTCCAAAAATTTGTCCGAAATGATCATTCATCAATAAATGAATTCGCTTTTAAGTGGTGTATTATTTTTCATTATTTGTTTCAATTTTTTATATTCACCAAAATAATTGTTCAGCTCAAAATTATTGTGTAGTATATACCTTTCGTGGTTCCGCTTGGCAGTTTATGTGTCTTGTAAAATAATATTTTGGTGACTTGTTTGGTGAATGACTAGATGAGCATGCAGCACATTACAGTTCTTCACTTTGGTTTAAGTCACAACCACTTTCAAGATTTTGGCTTTCCCACCTCCTGGAACTGTGTTTTACTTAATTACTTGAACTAAGTAGGTGGCTCTGAATGCCGGAAAATTTGATATTGTCCTTTACAAAAGATTGTCTGCTTCACCTGACTTATCTGATTTGATTCTAACACCAGGAACAACACTGTTTGGTGACCGTTTACTAAGCTTTCCTGTTTTCCTGCCGATTGATTCTTGTTCCGATTTTCCATGTTATCACTTGTTGCAACCATCGCAGTGTCGTCATAGTATTGCATTCAATACTGCTGTTTGAAGGTGATGGTAAAATGATTTTGCTTGTGGTTTGAGCTATCTTTTTATCGTAGAAAGGGTGTGTTGAAAATGAGCATCATTTTTATAACAAAATAAAAGTACTCCACTTAACTTTAAAATAGCATTTTCAAAACATATATGACTTAATAACTGAAAGACCTCAAGAACAACTTCCTGAATATATTTTAAAAACCATGATTAAACCTGTTACTTTTAATCAGTTGGCCTCAAGCTTGGTAAATGGCAATAACTTATAGCAACACTTTATAAATATAGTTATTAATTGTTGCCAGTGAAGTTGAGTTGAGAAAATGTGAACCAATCATCAGCGGGATGCAGAATGAACTAATGCTGAATTGACCAGTGACAGGTGCCAGAATTTCCGGAAGCAGGTGCCAAATTGACCATATGAACTGGAGACAAATTGACCAGGTGCTGAATTGTCCAGAGCTTGCTCTATGTTAACTGACTGGCCAGAATCTTGCCAAAAATTCAAATTGTAAAGTTTTCCACTCTTGGTACTGGAATGGAAAGTTTGTGTATTTTTTTTTAGTTTTAATGGCTCTAACAACTACTAGGGTCATATCATGTCAGACAGTTTTTTGGGTGGGTTTTCCAGAGTAACCAGAGAGAATCAGAGTAACTGCTACCTTCCAACTTAATAATCCAACACAAGCAGAGTTAGCAGTAGTTGAAGAAAAGGGCACCACCAGTGCACAGTATGCCTTTGTTCAAAGCACCACTGTGCTCCCATGTGAGCTATTGAGATTAAGTGTCTTGTCCAAGGACCCACCACTATTGCTTGGTCAAGATTGACTGACCCATCAACAGTTCAGTTTAAACTGCAGTGCTCTAACCAATGAGCCACCATGCTCCCAGAGATGGAAAGCAGGTATTCTCATGGGAAGGTTTAGGGAACAGTGATACATACCTGTTCCGGATCTCTTGATCACAGAAACAGACCACAACCTACTGGAAAGACCACTTTTCATTGCTTTATCACAGCAAATATGTTGATAATAAAATTTTCTACATTACTTAGCTTAGGTGCTAGTACCGACCCGCATTCCTTGTCATGTTCCTGAGAATAGGTACTCTTCAGAACTGAGAATGATATTGCATCTTCACATAATTCATTGATTTAATAGTTAACCCCCCTCCCCTCCCCTCCACTGTGTTAAAGCTATTACAATGCGATTTATTTTGTTGATAACAATACTTCTACAAATCACTGTACACACTAAAATCTGGTGCCTGAACTTTGTACAGGCTCAAAAACATGAATTTACTTCAAAATCAGGCATATCAAATAACATTGACTTATCCAATGTGCCTTTTCAACATATATCACCAAATGGATATAGTGTGTGTGGGGGGGGGGGGGTTGGGGGGCGGGTATGGCTTAGTATGTAGAGGTGCAGGCTACAAGCCGAGAGGTCCTCTGTCCAAATCCCACCTGCGGCAACCTTGTATCCATGACAAAACACTTCACCCCCATTGCCTATGTGGGGACATGGTGGCATTGTGGACTAAGGAGTACTGCACATCGATGGTGCCATTGTCTTCAATCAATGCTAACACTGCTTGTGTGGAGTTAGTATGTTGGGGAGCCCAACAGTAGCTCGGTGGTTCTCTCCAGGTACTCTCTGGCTTCCTCCACCCGTAAAACTGTCTGGCACAAGGTGACCCTGGCTGTTAAAAAGTGTCATTAAACCCCAATAAATAAGTAAAAAAATAGTAAATGGATATTGTAAAAGATGGATTTTTTCTGAAAAATCTCTCTACAGTGTGTTTGAAATATTTTTTTCGTGTGAATAATCCTCATTTTTATACTGTACCAATGGTGCTAACTCTTAAAATATAGGGCCAAACACAAATTTTGCCCCCCAACCCCCAAAATTTGCATCTAAAATCAAAGAAAACATGTCCTGAAAGGCCCTCCACACTTCGCCCCCACTGCGCATGCGCAGTGTCAAGGACGTTCCGAAATTGGCGCCATTAATCATTCTAAGTTTGGCCCTTCATCAGTTAACATCTGACTGATCTTTGTGCTTATAAATCTCAGTTTAAATGATGTCAGACACATAAATATTAGTGAAATGGTGATTCTAAGGAGGATAGAGAAGGAGGAGAGGAAAAAAATGTGTGACAGAATATTATCAGGGCTGTAACTTAAAATTTTTTTTTAATGAAATTATGTTAAGTTACCTATTTTCGAGGCAGCAGCCATTTTGTTGTCATTCTGATTATTTAGTTACACTGTTTTTTAAGTGTTTTCCTCTCTCCCTGTCCTTTAAGTCCCCCCTTGCTATTCTCCCATACTTTTGGCATAGTTTTTGTAATTATTATTACTAAATTTTCTTGGGAGTTTTAGCTGAATAACAGAATGAATTCTGTTCTTTCCCCATGTTTACGTCTTCACCTACGGGTGGTTAGGCGTTGTGTTCTGCATCTACCATCTGATGTTCTGCAGTTTCTTCCCTGGAAGTCTCTGTTTTGCATCAGATAGTGTATTTTTGGTAACTGATTTCGGGCCTGGGTGCCTGGAGTCTTATTTTAGTGTTTTTACACTCATTGTTTACATTTTCAACAGCCCTCTGTGTGAGGGGGGGATTTCTAAAAAATAATATCTTGATGTTATTTTAATCATAACTAGATACATTATTATTGTTCGTAAGTGTTGAATAAATTGTTTAAAATATTTTTAAAATGTTTGTCCACACTTAGGCTTGGGATCCATTGGGGCTCAACGTTACTTTTCAGAAACTTGGGCTGTTCTGAAAAAATATTTTTTCAAAATATTTTGATTTCAATTATTTTTTCTATATTAATGGATCATATTATTATTATGTATTTTGATTGCCAGGGGTTAGTGCGAGTACCAGGACTTGTTTTCTTTTCACATTGAAAGGATATTGTTCAATTGTTTTAAGAGGAAGTCTTCCTCTGACTTTATTATCATTCTATATGTGGTCAGTGTACTCGCATTAACTCCTGTTCTGTATCGTATGATTTCGATGACAATATGGGAAGCGTATGTCACGGTATGTTATTGGGGATTTGGACACTCCGGTCCTTTCCCCGCAGGGTCACTCTACTTTATCAATTTCTATTTCAGACGATCAAGATTAGGGTGATGTATCCGTGATGTCTTCCAACAGTGTGCCTCCGTCGTCACAATTAATGAAGGGCTAGCGGTAAAGTGCTCATGTAAATACGCCAATTGCCTAAGAGGACCCTAGTAGGTTCGACGGCCTTTGACGTCCGCTAGCTCGCCCGGTGTAGCGTCCATTCACCGAATGGTTCGGCAGCCGGGTTCGTCCGTTGCAGTCTAGAAGGAATTTTGGGGTGATGCGAGCACTATAAATTAACTTAATGCACACCCAGTGACGGCGGATCGGAGGGAGAACGGAGGAAGCCTTTTAGTCCGGTTCATAGCTCGTTCCGGTCCATCCGGACGGCAAGCGAGAGAGGCCCCTCTCTCGTTCAACAACATCTGGCCCCAGATGTTGTGGTACAAAATGTGTCGCAAGCGGAGCATACGTCCGTCGCTCGGGACGCTCCGTTGTATAGGCAGTCCGCGGAGACTGCTAAGGCTTCCTCTTCTCGTCAGCGCACACGACCGCACCTTGGCTGCGTGACCGCCGATATATTACCAGCTTCGCCGATCAAGGATTCTTCGGCGACCAGGTCACACCATCCGGTAGCCAGGGACACGAGGCCTGCAGACTCCGGACGTTCGCATAGGAAGTGTGCGGGAGTCAACGTACACGGAGCTTCCGGCGGCAATGCATCGTAAGACCGCTACTGCACAGGCCTCGGGAACGGACGTGCTTTCCTTAATAGCACAGTTTATCGCAGCATCCCAGCATCAACTGAATCTGTCGCATATATTTTATCCGACGATGCTGGGTCGGGACGCTCCGCGGAAGCGGGTACGGACGTCCGAAAGTTTCATCCGGTCCGACGGGATACCGAAAGGGATTCGGAGGATTTCGAGCTTTCCCTTTCGGAACAACATATGCTGTTGTGTATGTCATCTGACTTGGTCTTCTACAGCTTCTTTCGTCGGACCAGAATGCTGCGATGCCGGATAAGAAACTGATAGCGTCGGTGGACTTAGAAATTTTTGGTTCGGTTCAGGGACATCGTCCCTCAGTTCCGACATAGTCCAATAATGTCACACAAACTTTCGAATTATTGAACGACGCTATATATATTATTATTTTATGCTTGCTAACCAAGCATTTCTGGTTTCTTGTTCGAAGAGTTATGGAGATGTCTTTCAAAAGTGTGCCCTCTGTCGTCATAGTTAATGAAGAGCTAGCGGCAATAAGTGCTCATGGAATATGTCTATTGCCTACGGAGTGACATTCGCTAGCTCACCCGGTGTAGCGTACATTCATTGAATGGTTCGGCTGCCGGGTTCGTCCGTTGCGGTCTAGGAAGGAGATTTGGGTGATGCGAGCACTTTAATTACTTTAGTACTCACCCAGTGACGGCAGATTGAGGACAGATCGGAGGAAGCCTGTTAGTCCGGTTCCTGGCTTGTCCAGGTCCGTCCGGGCTGTGAGCGAGAGAGGTCCCTCTCTCGTCCAACAACATAGGGGACCGCATGTTGTGGTTCAGATATTTTACATTCGGAGCATATGTCCGTCGGTCGGGACGCTCTGTTATATTGACAGTCCGAGAGACTGTCCTTGATGCTTCCTCATCCTCACAGCAGGGCACACGACCGCACATTGGCTACGTGACCTCGAGTATCCGATCAGTTTCGGCATTCAGTGATTCCACGGCGAATAGGTCGCGCCATCCGGTAGCCAAGGGACACGAGGCCTATACACTCCGTTCACTCGCATATTGGTAGTATGCACGGGGTAACGATCACGGAGCTTCCAGCGGCAATGCATCGTAAGACCGCTTCTCCTCAGGCCTCAGTGACGGACGTGCTATCCGAGTTAGCACAGTTGTTTTGCAGCATCCCAGCAATTGACGGTTTCTCCGTCGAATCAGGAATTATCCGACGGCGCTGGGTCGGTGCGGTCCGCGGTTGCATCAGGTACGGACGACCGAACGCTTTATAGGGTCCGACAGGATGGCGAAAGGGATTCGAAAGATTTCGAGTTTTCCCTTTAGTAGTATCGGAAGATGCCTTTCATGTCTTCTGGCATTATCTTCCAGTGATTGTTATTTCGGACTTCATTGCTGCGATCTTGGATAAGAGACTTATAGCGTCATTGGACTCGGATTTTTCGATCGGTTCAGGAACATTGTCCCTGACTTACCGACGCAGTCCAATATTGTCATTATAACATGTGTTTTATTTTTCGACGCTATATATATATATATACAAGCCTGCTACCAAGCATGATAGTTTAGTTTCTTGTCCGCGTTGCTCATTTCTGCCATTTTATCATTTATACGTATAGTTTATTTTGGCAGAGCAGGGCATACCGAGAGTTCATATGCGTCTAGACGGTGTGATTAAAGACTGCATATATTCTTTTTCGCCGTTTATGTCTTTTCCAATTTCAGTGTTGGGAACGACATGATGTATAGTAGACTTAACTTAGACGCATTATCATACGTAATCCGCCTTACTGAGGCGTTATCATTACGTCTTCAAGAAAAGATTTACGGGATATTATTCTCAATGTAATTTCTTTTGAGGGCAGTGGTTTGTTCACGTATAACTCCGCCCTTCAGTGGCTGATTGGAGTTGGTTAGACGTGACGCAGCCCTAGCTACATCCACACGCGTGGATAGTAAGGTTAAGAACTCTCTCAGAGTCGCTTCGTTCTCGGAGGAGCTTCTCTTCGACGGCAACTTTTCGGCAATCCATGAATTGCTCGATTTACACGTTTTCTTGTCTATCTAGTGTTACAAGAGATTCAGACTGGGGCAAACATTCGGTGGTTGACTCAGAGAGTGCCACCGCAGTTGCCGGACCCGAGTGTGGCTGTTATGACGGTTGCCAGTCAAACAGATTGGGATATAACACTGATCCCTACTGATTCGAAGTGCCAGGGTCTTTGGGTTCCGCAGTCTCTTAGCAATCAGTTTTCTTCCGCGGAATAATGTTTTTTAGGCTTGCTTTATGTCATTGCATGAACATTATTCAGAAATGCATGCCCAAATTCCTGTCCTTTAATTCGACAGTAGTGGCGTATCTCCGGAACCAGAGAGGCACTCTTTCGTTTCCGTTATTCAATTTAATGGAAAGAATCCGTCTGTTGGTTATAGTACACCAAGTTCAGTTTTGGTCCGTCATATTCCGGGTCGTCTGATTGTTTTATCGGACTCCCGTTCTCTTACGGGTCGCTTGTTGCTGTCAGAATGGACTCTCAACAAACAAGTATTCAATCAGATTTGCTATCTATGGGAGCGCCCAATGATGATTTATTTATGACACAGCTTGCTAATCAATTGCAGACGTATGTGTTGGCTTGTCCAGATCTCTGAGCTAATGTTGTTAACGCTCTATTGATCTATAGGACGGAATGATAGGATACGCGTATCCTCCGGCGCTGTTGTTTCAGCAGGTATTGCTAAGATAAACAACCACAATACATTTCTGTTGATAGCATTTCTTTCTTCACAGAGATCATGGGTAATTTACTCTCTTGTCTACTGTGGGTCTTAACGTGAAATCTTCCTCTATGTGAGGATCTTTTTTCACTGGGTAAATCGTGTCATCTTTATCACAACCCGCAAGGTCGCAACCTTCATGTATTCCGTTGTGTGGTCCGTATTGCATTGTAAGCACTGTACTGGACGAGCTTTGGACGCGATTTCTTACTATAGGAGATCCTCTTCTTCGCTATTCTATGCGGCTAAAGTAGAGGCTCTTCCGTCGTGGTGTAGGGATCATTATGTTCATATTGTGGATCCCTCCATACTACTCATTGCTATTTTTTAGTATACTTGTTTCACAAGATCTACTGCAGCCTGTTATTATTTAGGTTATAGGTTTATGTTACCTCATACCTATGCACTCTACGATAGTTTACAATTGAGTCTTTTGTCTCTTTATCTAAGTCAGTTAGTAACTTTTTGATAAATAGACTTAGAATCTTTAGATTAAATTCCTATATGGATTTTAACTTCGGTTCTTATTTAGCTAAGTAATCATTTGAGCCTCTGGAAACAGTAGTTTTCAAATTCTGACCTTTTAGACAGTAATTCTGTTGGTTTCTCTTTTACTGTAGAGTCAGTGAGTTTCATGCACTATCGATGGATGATTTTCACTTTCGTAGTTTCGGAATCACTACTTCCGTTACTATTTAGGTTGGATTGTTGCATAAGAGTTAGGCTCCTATTATCCGGAACCTATTATTTTAAGGTCCTTCCGTCTTCGTATGGGCATAGGCCTTTACTCTTTCCGGGTACAGTTTATGTATTTATAAACAGATATCTGTTTATTACTATGGGCGTAAACTTCTTCTGTCTTTGATGTCTAGTAGAAGGACGTTACGCTCCATTTTATTGTTAATAGATTCTATTAACTATCGGTACTGCTTATGGTATATCATTGACTTAGCAGTTGTGCTTAAGATTTCGGCTCATGAAGTAAGAGTTCTTCTACTTCTTGGGCTTACATTAATAGTGTCGCTATTATAGATTTTTGAAGGCTGCTCATTGCGCTCAGCCATCCACATTCATGAATTTTATCTCAGAAATATCGAGTCCATTTCTGGAGGCCTCTATTGTTAGGTCTATTATCTACTGCTCAGAATGTCATTCACTTAACAGTTGCTACTATAGCTAGGTAGGCTGTCTGTTTCGGCAGTGTCTCCGTTCGGCTGCCCTCTTCGCTCTGGGCTATTTGACCCAGGGCAAGAAAAAAGGGGGGGGGGGGGGGGAGGGTGTTCCCTTGGGTCACCTGTTTTACTATGAAAACAAGGGGATACCTCCTCCGGAGTTAGTAATTCTGAGCTGTTATTGGGATGGTTGTTTAGTGAGAAGTTTAGGTTTTTAAAATTCATTCAAGTCTTAGTTTTTAAAGTATAGCTTTTGAATATTGCATATGTCAACGGACATGATTATGCAATCCTCAGACACTTTTAGGAGTATAAGAGTCTCTATTCTCTAGACTTACTTTATTTATTGGCTTACTTTAAAAATTATTAGTATAAGGATTATATTGGATATTAATAGAGTACATGGATGTATGAAGCTCAATTTTGGAAGGTGTTGTATCTTTCTAATTTATCATAAATAAGAAAGATATATGTAAGGCCTATTACTTCTTTTTCCCTACAGGGGATGACTCCATTTTATTTTATTGAGCGTATTCCATTTTGCTCTATGTCCTTGGCCCTCCAGCCTTTTTACTATTCAGCTATGTCTGGGTCATTGGTACAGTATAAAAATGTTAAAAAATTTATAGTAATTTATATATTTTTTATACTTACCAATGACCCAGACGGGGATGGCCCTCCCAGGAGTTGGGAACTCTTGCCTCCCCGCTGAGTACATAGCGCTTACCAGGCACTGGTTATTAGAATGATTAATGGCGCCAATTTCGGAACGTCCTTGACACTGCGCATGCGCAGTGGGGGGCGAAGTGTGGAGGGCCTTTCAGGACATGTTTTCTTTGATTTTAGATGCAAATTTTGGGGATTGGGGGGCAAAATTTGTGTTTGGCCCTATATTTTAAGAGTTAGCACCAGCTATGTCTGGGTCATTGGTAAGTATAAAAAATATATAAATTACTATAAATTTTTTAACATTTCCCTGATTTCTACACACTGGAAATAATTGACAGTTCAACATTTTTTTCTGAGATAATTATCTTTCAAATCTTGTGGACTTTCCACTTTCTGTTCTTCACTGCTGTATACAAGAACTCTGAAAGCATAGACAAGAAAACAAAAGGCAGTGTAAATTGTTCAGAGAGTGTGAGCAGGCAGGCTTGAGTGAAGACATTTCCAAAAAGAAGAAATTAGACATTCCCAATAACGATCACCAAACTAAAGTTAACCCTAAAAGAAATTATTACTGCTGTTTCAACAAAAGGCTAGAAAAAGACCTGCTTTGTTTGAGTAAAAATAAGATTCACAGGAGAAAAACTGAAGATAATCTTGAGTTAACTGAACATCCTGTTGCTCAACCAAGTGTGAATAAACTTCATTATTTGTAAATGGTAATTATCAACATTAAGATTAATTTGTTTTTCAGTAAATTATTTAGTGGTTCGTATAACATTTCAAGTCTTTAAATTTCAGCTGGACCAACTGCAGTGTTTAAATTATCTTTCAGATGCGAAGTTATTTCCTACATTTAGTGGCATCCTGAGAGATTCCTTAGTGCTCCGAAATGCAGGAAGTGTAATTAAAATAATCTTCTGTGGCTTGCTCCCAGACACCCATCCATAAATTCTTAAAATAAAAAAAGGCTTTTGAATTTGGCGGCTAATTATTAGCAAACCCCCCCCTCCCCCCCCCCCCCCCCCCCCCCCCACCCCCAGATATCAACATAAACTCTATAAATCACGCTGAAAAACAAATTTCCAGAGGTGGCCCCCTAACCCCTCTCCTGGTGAGATGGATTGGAGAGGGCACCCCTCTGTAAATTTTTGTTTTTCTGAGTGCTATGAAAGTGTGGTGTGTGCTGTTATGTTCAGATTTGTTTAATACTTGATTGTAATTATTGGTAACCAGCTTACCTGAAGATTTAGAATTAGAGATTCATTGAATGCTTAAATTATTATCAGTGAAGGGGGAAATTCATATCAGATGTAATTGTAATCTTATGTGAGGGTGATCAGTCACTTGGCATTGACAAGACCTGTTGTATGTTCACGTAGATTTAAATATAATTTTTGTTTTTATTTTTGCAGATGAAGCAGCAGATCCAGCATCTATTCCAATCTACTGGGTCAGTAAATGGGTCGACTACTCAGATAAATATGGTTTGGGATATCAGCTCTGTGATAACAGTGTTGGTGTGTTGTTCAATGACTCAACTAGACTAAATCTATTGGCTAATGGAGAGTAAGTATTTTCATCCTTTATTTCTGCTTGAGGTTTTATTGTGATGAGTAAATTCATGCATAGTCTTTTGGTATTGTGGGTCTTGTAGGGCTGCACAATATTCTAAATTGAATACCAGTATTGTATTAAAATATAATACGGCATACCAGTATTTCGAAAGATTGTTCAGATATCTGAACATGATACGTACCACAATCAGTGCCCTCACAGCTGGAACGAATTAGTATGCCTTGTTGATGCAGTTCGAATAACTCTTTACACAATGCTATGCAGACGATATCAAAATTTATTATTTTAAATGGGGGTGTGGTGGCTCAGTAGGTAGAGGTGCTGGCTGCAAGCCGAGAGGTCCTGGGTTAAAATCCCACCTGCAGCAACCGCGTTGTGTACTTGGGCAAGGCACTTAATCCCGATTGCTCACATGCGGGCACGGTGGCGTTGTGTACTAAGTCTAAGGCATACTGCACGTTGATGGTGCACCTGTCTTCAGCCAATGCTAACCCTGCTTTTGTGGAGTTAGTATGTTGGGGGAGCTGCCAGTTGCTCGCCATTGCTCAGTGGTCCTCTCCGGGTATTCCGGCTTCCTCCACCCGTAAAACTGTCGAGGTCATGATTAGCCATTGTGCATAAGTATATGACCTTGAAAAACACCAATCAATAAATAATATGGAGACTTTAATTTGGGGAGTCTGCTGCAATATGAGACCTTAAACACCAATAAATAAATTATTTTAAATATTAGTTTCTCGAAATTTTCCCAAAATTTCAACTAAACAATACTATGTGACCCCTCATTGGAACGAGCTTATTCCAATGAGGGGTCACATGATATGGTGTCTTTGAATTTTTAGCTCACCGAAGGGAGCTTAACTTATCACTTGCCGTCCGTCGTCGTCGTGAACATTTTTCAAACGACTTCTCCTCTGAAACCACTGGTCCGATTTTCACGTAACTTCATGTGGATGTTCATTTCTATATGGCAATTCAGGTTTGTTCAAATGAAATGGCCACGTCCCTTGGGGGCTCTGTAAGGGGCATAACTCTGATAGCACCATATGAATTATAGAAAAATTATTAAAAAATCTTCTTCTCCAGAACCAGTGGGCACAATCTCTTGATACTTGGTATGTAGCATCTTGGTATGAGTCTGATTCAAGTTTGTTCAAATCGGCCCCCTGGATTCATATTTAGGCTCACTGTAGAAGCCGAAACTCGAACTTAGTGCATTTCAGGCAAATTTCTTTGAAAATCTTCTTCTTAAGATCCAGCAGGCAGAATCTTTTGATATTGGGTATGCAGCATGCTTGGGGGGGGGGGGGGGGGGGGGGGGGGGGGGGGGGGAGATTCAAGTTTGTTCAAGCCAAGTCCCTGGGTTCATATTTGGGCTCACTGTGGTAGCCTGAATTATAACTTAGTTCAAAATGAGCAATTTTCTTTAAAAATCTTCTTCAGATAGAACAGTCGGAATGTTTTGATATTTGGTATGCAGCATCCTTTGGGGGGGGGGGGGGGGGGGGGGAGATTCAAGTTTGTTCAAGCCATGTCCCTAGGCCCATATTTGGGCTCACTGTGGAAGCTTGAATTGTAACTTAGTTCAAAATGATTAATTTTCTTAAAAAATCTTCTTCAGATCCAGCAGTCGGAATGTTTTGATATGTGGTGTGTTGTATCCTAAGGGGGGTGAGATTCAAGTTTGTTAAAGCCAAATCCCTGGGTCCATATTTGGGCTCCCTGTGGGAGCCCGAATTATAACTTAGTCAATATGAGGAATTTTTAGCTCACCGAAGGGAGCTCAACTTATCACTTGCTGTCTGTCATTGTCCGTCGTCGTGAACATTTTTCAAACGACTTCTCTGAAACCGCTGGTCCGATTTTCACGAAACTTCATGTGGATGTTCATTACTATATGGCAATTCATGTTTGTTCAAATGAAATGGCTACGTCCATTGGGGGCTCTGTATGGAGCATAACTATGATTGCGCCATATGAATTATAGAAAAATTATTAAAAAATCTTTTTCTCCAGAACCAGTGGACAGAATCTTTTGATACTTGGTATGGTGACCGGACGTTTCGGCCACGGACGTTTCGGCCACGGACGTTTCGGCCTAGGACTTTTCGGCCAATTTGAGATATTTCTCACAATATACGAGATTTTTCTATTATTATTTTTCATTTTTTTTTCTTTATTTTTTTTATTTATTTTATTTATTTATTTTTTTTTTCTTTTGAATGTTCATTTTTTTTATTTAAAACATGAAAAGATTTTTCATAGGGATAGTTATAATCATTAACTATTATGTTTTTATAGTAATATTCCTTCAACCTACCTGTCAGCTTACTACATTTTATGTGTGTTTCCATAACTATTTAGCTTCAGCTTTTGATTATTAGCAGAATATTTCATTTAGGCTTCCTCTTTTGTCAGGAAGTGTTTTTACAGCAATTGGACTGAAGTTTTTGAGATCAATGAATTTTTAGGTCTCCTTGTGTTTTTGTAGTTAGAGCAATTGACAAGAAATTGTCCTTTTCTTTATACCTGCCTTATGTGGCTTCAAAGAGGGTTTGGGTAACGAAGAAGACGGATCTTCTTTCCAGATTATACCTTATGCCCCTCACTTGAATGAGCTCCTTGAGCTTGTTTAAGTGTTGGTTAAAAGGTATCATTTGGATAGAAGACTCCCCAGGCATCAACAACCATGAATTCTGTCTGTAAATAGAGTGTCAAGTAGTAATGAAGAAGACGGATCTTCTTTCCAGATTATACCTTAAACTCCTCACTTGAATGAGCTCCTTGAGCTTGTTTAAGTGTTGGTTAAAAGGTATCATTTGGATAGAAGACTCCCCAGGCATCAACAACCATGAATTCTGTCCGTAAATGTCAAATAACGAAGAAATGGATAGAAGATTCACCCGTCACTAAAAAATATAACTTGTTTTCTTCAGATACAATAAAAAATAATACATGTAGTGGACATAAGTGAATATTCTCCAAAATTGTGCTTACTTGTGCTATGTATTATAATTGTTTCATTACTTGTTTTTGTTATATTTTTATGATAACGTTCAATAAATATAAAAAATGGAAATGATTTTTCTTCATTCCTAAATCACTTCCCCCTCTCCAACTCTTCCACAGAAAACAAGAAAAAAAAATGTCAAAAAGTACCCTCAAATATATTTTCGCCGAAACGTCCACCCTGTCCAATATTTCTGGCCGAAACGTCCTAGGCCGAAACGTCCGGGCCGAAACGTCTGTGGCCGAAACGTCCTACATTCACTTGGTATGCAGCATCTTGGTATGGGTCTGATTCAAGTTTGTTCAAATCGAGTCCCTCAACCAATACTGGGGCTCACAATGCGGGCGTGAATTTTTACTTAGTGCAATTTAAGAAGAATTCTTTAAAAATCTTCTCCAGAACCAATGGACAGAATCTTTTGATATTTGGTATGAAGCATCTTGGTATGGGTCTGATTCAAGTTTGTTCAAATGGAGTCCATTGATCAATTTTGGGGCTTACTATGGGAACCTGAATTTTTACTTAGTGCAATTTAAGAAAAAAAATTGAAAAATCTTCTTCTCCAGAACCAATGGGCAGAATCTTTTGATATTTGGTATACAGCATCTTGGTATGGGTCTGATTCAAGTTTGTTCAAATCGAATCGCTTGATCAATATTGGGGCTCCCTATAGGGGCATGAATTTTTCCTTAGTGCAATTTAAGGAAAAATCTTCTTCTCCAGAACCAGTGGGCAGAATATTTTGATATTTGGTATACAGCATCTTGGTATGGGTCTGATTCAAATTTGTTCAAATGGAGTCCCTTGATCAATTTTGGGGCTCACTATGGGGACCTGAATTTTTACTTAGTGCAATTTAAGAAAAAAAAATTAAAAATCATCTTCTCCAGAACCAGTGGGCAGAATCTTTTGATATTTGGTATACAGCATCTTGGTATGGGTCTGATTCAAATTTGTTCAAATGGAGTCCTTTGATCAATTTTGGGGCTCACTATTGGGACCTGAATGTTTACTTAGTGCAATTTAAGAAAATTTCTTTAAAAATCTTCTTTTTTGGAACTGATGGGCAGAATCTTTTGATATTTGGTATACAGCATCTTGGTATGGGTCTGATTCAAGTTTGTTCAAATTGAATCCCCCGTTCAATATTGGGGATCACTATAGGGTGTGAATTTTTACTACTTTTCAAGAAAAAATCTTTAAAAATCTTCTGTAGAACCAGTGGGCAGAATCTTTTGATATTTGGTATGCAGGATGCTATTATGGGTCTGAGTTTGTTTAAATTGAGTCCCCCCTCCCCTCCTGCGGGAGAGGTCCCAAATGTTGTGGTGAAGAACTTGCGCGGGCCAGAGCATACATCCACACCTGCCGTTCGAGACGCTCTGTCTAGATTGCAGCCGGCCTCGGCTACAGTCACGGCTTTTTCCACTTTGAATATAAAGCACACACGACCGCATCCTAGCTACCCGACTTTGGATATCCAGCCTGCCGTGCGAAGAAGGGACCACTCTTCGCCTGTGAAGTCAGCCATCCGGTAGCTAGGGAGACGAGGCATCGGGACGTTCGGAGAAGAGATCCATCACTGACACGCCGTCACTGGAGCAGCAAGGGGCTAAGAAACAGAAGACCGCTGCTCCTCAGGCCTCGATGACAGACTTGCTGTTGCAGATTGCACAGCTGATCACAGCAAGTGCAGGAGCAGCCTCCCTCAGACTCAGAAAATGAGCTGGATGGTGCTGGGTCGATCCAGTCTTCTGTCCACGCAGATGTAATGGACCGAGATTCGCAAATGATTCTCTTGGATTGTGAAAGAGACAAGGAAGTGGATTACCCTTCCCTTTTGGAACAGCACTTGGTTGCTATGGATTTCATCCATCAATACTACTCTGAATTTGGTCAGGAGCATACATCCACACCTGCCGTTCGGGACGCTCTGTCTAGATTGCAGCCGGCCTCGGCTACAGTCACGGCTTTTTCCACTTTGAATATAAAGCACACACGACCGCATCCTAGCTACCTGACTTTGGATATCCAGCCTGCCTTGCGAAGAAGGGACCACTCTTCGCCTGTGAAGTCGGACCATCCGGTAGCTAGGGAGACGAGGCCTCGATCATCGGGACGTTCGGAGAAGAGATCCATCACCGACACGCCGTCACAGGAGCAGCAAGGGGCTAAGAAACAGAAGACCGCTGCTCCTCAGGCCTCGATGACAGACTTGCTGTCGCAGATTGCGCAGCTGATCACAGCAAGTGCAGGAGCAGCCTCCCTCAGACTCAGAAAATGAGCTGTAGGATGGTGCTGGGTCGATCCAGTCGTCTGTTCACGCAGATGTAATGGACCGAGATTCGCAAATGATTCTCTCGGATTGTGAAAGAGACAAGGAAGTGGATTACCCTTCCCTTTCGGAACAGCACTTGGTTGCGATGGATTTCATCCATCAATACTACTCTGAATTTGTTCTGCTGAATCAGGATGCTGTGACAACAAGAAAGAAACCGCTGGCATCGTTGGACGCAGACTTTATACGGACAAAGGAAGAAGTTCTTTCTTTTCCGCTTCAGTCTAGGCAGGTGTCGCAGGCCTGCGGCCATGTAGACGACGCCGTATTCAACCTCCCGCGTGCGAGGAAAAAAGGTGGTTTCTTATCTACATCTTCCATAAACATACCGTTTCTTGGACCACGTTCATTTAAAACGGTCAGAGAAGATGTTCAGAGAGCTCCTCAGCATTTGGATGAGCAGACAAAGGATCTAGATGTATCCTTACCTGCATCACTCACTATTCGCTCAGACACAATAGAAATGGCAATTTCATCAAATAGAGTGAATTTGGACGCAATGTCATACGCAGATCACCTTTCGGCGCAACGTCTCAACGGGAAGGAATTTGAGGACGCTCGTACCTCTCAGAGTTCTTTCCAGGGCAATTATGTAACTCCGCTCTAACAGTGGCTAATCTGGAGGTAATCAGACGTGATGCTGCCCTTGCGTCGTCATCACTTATAGATGACAGGTGAAAAGCTCTCTCAGGGTCACTCCGGACATACTATTTTTGATGACAAACTTCCGTTAGTCTATGAACAGGCTACTAAGAAAGCGTCAAGTGCTCTGCCATTGAAGCCAGCGTCTCAGCAACCCGCTTCAACAAACAAGAGTAAAGGAGTACGTTCAAAATCTAAAACGTCAAAAGGGAACTCCTCACGAGGGTACAAGAAGCCCTCTTACAATTACTGTGAAGGTCGTCAATATAGCCACTTGGGAAAGGGGTGTAGGTCCGATCGGGGTTATCAAACTTTGCAAGAAACTGGATAGCAGTCACGGAAGATCAGTGGGTGAGAAGTGTAGTCTTAGATGGCCTATGGCTATCATTCCAAGCGAAACCCCCACTAACAAGATGTCTGCATTGGACAAATCTTCCGTTGGAAGGTCTCTCCTAGCTGAGGTACAGGCTCTCTTATTAAAGGAAGCAATAGAATTCGTTGAGAATCAAGATCAAGGGTTTTTAGTCACCTGTTCCTTGTACCGAAGCAAGACGCCTTGTTCCAACTGGTAATAGACTTGAGCTTGATAAAACAGCTTATCGTGGCTCCAGAGTTCTATATGGAGACCATTCGGTCGGTAAGAGCGAGCATCCGAGTGAACGACTATGCGGTAAGCATAGATCTAAAGGATGCTTACTTTCATGTCCTGGTACATCTGGCATTCAGAAAGTACCTACGGTTCTCCGTACAAGGGAAGGTTCATCAGTTCAGAGCAATGTGCTTTGGTCTGAAACTGGCTCCCTGGGCATTCACTCGAATAATGAACTCTGGAATGTCATACTTCCGAGCTCATTCGTCTGCGGTAACGCCTGCTTACTTGGACGACATTCTGCAGAGATAGGTCAACAGAATTATTCTTCAGAACGATGTTTAGAGTCTGCTTCTATTACTCTGACATCTCGGTTTTATCGTAAACGAGAAAGTCGGATCTAGCTCTGTCCAAGTCGTTCCCTCACTTGGGAATGAGCTTCGAGACTCACAACAATCTGGTTCATCTGCCATTACCCAGATCGAAATTAGTCAGTTGTTATGCTCACTTTTGTCTGCGCTCAGATGCATTGACAGCCAGGGAATTCATGTGACTGATGGGGCTGTGCGAAGCGGCTGCGAATCTTATTCCAATGGGCCGTCTACGCACGCGGCCCCTCCAGATATTCTTTACTCAGAACTGGAGTGTGAAGACGCATTCACACCAGTATTGTTTTAACGGACCGAGTAAAACAAAGGGTTCAGATTTGGGCAGATCTTCAGTGGTTAACTCGGGGAGTTCTGCTGGAACTGCCGGATCCGGCTTTCACGATTATGACAGATGCAAGTCAGACTGGTTGGGGCTTGACCCTTAGTCCCGCAGACTTGAAGTGTCAGGGTCTTTGGGACCGTCTGTTCCTAGAGAAGCACATAAACATCAAAGAGATAATGTCAATATGGCTAGCTCTTCAACACTGGATTCACATAATAGCGAACGTCCATGTTCAAATTTTGTCGGACAATTTGACAGATTTAGCTCACATCAGGAACCAAGGCGGCACTCGTTCAATTCCATTACACGAATTAACGGAGAGGATTCGCCTATATGTCATGAATCATCATGTTCATCTTTCTGTCCATCATATACTGGGTCGTCTGAATGTACTAGCAGACTTGCTCTCTCGGAAAGGTTGCCTGTTGCCATCGGAGTGGCCTCTCAACAAGCGAATATTCAGGAAGATTTGCTACCAGTGGGATCATCCCATGATAGATCTGTTGGCGACACACCTGAACAATCATTTACCGACGTTCGTGTCACCATGCCCAGATCATCAAGCTTATGCAGTAGATGCTCTGTCGATCTCATGGGACGGAATGGTAGGATATGCATATCCTCCAACTCCGTTGATTCAGCAGATTCTGTTAAAAATCAAACAGTCCCATTGCAAAATTCTGCTAGTAGCACCTCTGTCGTCACAGAAACCTTGGATCAATCTTCTCAGGTGTCTGTTATGGGACGTTCCCCGGAAGCTTCCTCCACGAGAGGACCTTCTTTATCAGGGGAAGTCACAGGCACTGCATCACAACCCGGAAGGTCTCAACCTTCACATATTTCCTTTGTGCAGTCCTTTTGGCACAGAAAACAGTTTACAGGATTCACAGTGGACGCAATTTCTAACTGCAGGAGGTCCTCCTCTTCATTGAACGACACAGCAAAGTGGAGGGTTTTTTTCCATTGGTGTCTGGATCAGTTGATGGACGTTTAGGATCCGTCCATACCAAATATTACCAATTTCTTGGTCTATTTGTCTGACGATCTTGAACTGCAGCCCGTCACTATTAAGGGCTATAGGTCTATGTTATCAACACTTACGCTCATCATGATAACTTGGCTATTGGATCAAATACTTCATTGTCCAAGCTAGTTAGAAATTTCTCTGTCAATAGACCTAGAACCCTCAGATTAATTCCTAAGTGTAATTTGGCTTGGGTTCTGTTGAAGCTTAAAGAAGCTCCGTTTGAGCTGTTGGACGTAGAATTCAAATTCTTGACCTATAAAATGACATTTCTCTTAGCCTTTGCATCTGCTAGAAGAGTCCGTGAACTTCCTGCTTTATCTGTTGATGAATCTCACTACCATAGTGTGGGTAGTGGGATTTCTGGCTTAGAATCAGATTCCAGACAAGCAGCCTGAGCCTATTATCATTAAGGCCCTGCCGTCCTCAGATAACCACATACCTTTGCTGTGTCCATTCAGGGCTATGCGCATTTATAAACGTCGATCAGATTTTATTAGAAAAGAAAGAAAATGTTTCTTTCATTGATTTCTAACAGAAAGGATATTTCTGTTCATTCAGTAGCTAGATGGATTCAGTTGGCAATACACACTGCCTATGAAAATCTATTTTCGGATCTGCGTTCGGTTAATAAGATATCGGCGCACGAGGTTAGAGTACTTCCACTTCTTGGGCTTATTCTAACAGTATAGCCATTACTGATCTCATGAAGGCTGCATACTGGACACAGCCCTCCTCATTTACCAAGTTTTACCTTAGAAATTTAGAGTCCATCTTAGTGCCCTTAGATGTTTTGGTCCACTTTCTGTTGCTCAGAATGTCATCCATTAATTGTTACATCGAAAGTTATTTTGGCAGTCCGTTCCAGCATTGACACTGTTCCGCTGCCCTCTTCGTTCTGAGGACATGTACCTCAGAAGAAGGGGGGTGGTGGGGGACGTTTTTTTCCCTTATGATCATCTGGCTTTACAGTGAAAAGCAAAGGAAGACCTCCTCCGGTGTCAGTAGTCCTAAGTCAGTGCTGGGATGGTTTTAATGTGTTGCCAGGTGTGAAGCAATAACTATGTCTTATTTATGTACTGTTTTTAAAGTGTAGCTCACTGTGAAGCATTTGTATATGTCGCATGTCAAACGGGCGTTAATATACAAGCCTCGCACACTTTTAAGAGTATAAAGAGTCTCATTCTCTGGACTGTCTTTATATATTGGTTTTCCTTCACCGAATTAGCATAACAGGTTATGCTAGCATTAAATGGAGAATTATATACTACTCAAAAGTTTGCTAAGCACCACATATGTGACACATCATTGTGAAATTTTCTTGTGACATATTTGCAATTTTTTTGGTAGATATGATTGGGATGGTCTCCAGTGTTTACATTAGCTCTCTTGACAGGCAGACCTTTCGTGACAGTCATGGAAATCATGTACCCCTTGATTTTCATGATGTTTTCGTGTACTGTCGACATGTACATGAGATGTGTAGGGTATTCAGTCTTCATTTCAACAGAAACCCTTGTGATTTAATGATATTGAATATGGTGAATGCAAATGTAAGAAGACATTTGTCTGAAGCAGAAATGTGGCGGGCTGTAGGGATGGGGGAACAAGGGGCTACCCATCGTCAGTTTGGTGAAGCCCTTGGTGTGCATCATACGGTGATTACCAGAGCCTGGGCAAGATTTCAGCAGTATGGCACACCAGTCAGACGACATGATGGTGGCAGAGACAGGGCAACATCTGCAGCTGAAAATCGGTTTTTGATCATTCAAGCCTGTAGGAACCGCTTTGACACAGCAACCCAGCTTCGCAGTGACCTTCAGAATGCATCCGGGGTAAATGTTTCGACGCAGACTATCCGGACAAGGTTACACAAAGGTGGACTCCGATCGAGAAGACCATGTACTTGAATTCATCTGTCCCAGAACCACCACCAGGCACGATATGAATGGGCCATGGATCACATCGGTTGGACCAGAGGAGATTGTCGACCTGTCCTTTTTATAGATGAGTCAAGGTACTGCCTAGACAACTCAGATAGGCGTTCTAGGGCATGGAGAAGACCAGGAGAGCGATTCCATGCAGCCAACATTGCTGAGCATGACCGCTATGGTGGAGGGTCAGACATGGTCTGGGATGGCATCAGCTGGGACTGAGGTACAGAGCTCTATGTCCTTGAACGTCGTACACTGACTGCACAACGGTATATTGATGAGATCCTGGATGTCCACATCAGATATGCAGATGCAGTGGGTGATAGATTCATTCTGATGGACGATAATGCCCGTCCTCATGTTGCCCATGCTGACCGGGAGTTCTGACAGAGGGAGGGGATTGAGCGTATGGACTGGCCAGCAAGATCCCCTGACCTCAATCCAATCGAACATGTCTGGAATGAGTTGCAGCTTGCAATTTCAGTCCGTCCAGTCCAACCAAGAAGTGTACAAGTGCTTGGTGCTATGCTGGTCCAAGAATGGAACAACATCCCACAAAGGACCATCTGGAACCTGATTGGGAGCACGAGAAGACGTCAAGCTGTAATTTACAATAATGGGTCTCATACTTGATATTGAACCCATATCAGATCATTTCGTCAACTTTTTAGCAAATTTGATAAATGTCCTCTTTTACCAATAATATCCATTTTCCATGGTTATCGTATTCAAAAGCTAAAACATAATGACAAATACAAATAAAATCTTAATTTCTGCGCTTAAATCATTAAAGATATAATTAAATAAAAAATATATACACTTTTCATAACAATATTTCATCTAAACAGTAAAACAGGTAGTTGGATATACTTGAGGCTTAGCGAACATTGAGTAGTGTATATTATGTAATACTCAATTACATTGTTGGTGTTTTGTCTTTCTCTTTTCTCATAAAGGAGAAAGACATATAATTCCTATCTTCTCCTATTCTCCTTTACTGAAGAAATTGAGAGATTGGATTTTTCTTTGTCGTAGGCCCTCCATCCTTTTTACGATTCAGCTTGTCTGGGCCATTGGTTGTTGTATAAAAATATTATAAATTTTTAGTAATTTGTACATTTTTTATACTTTCCAATGGCCCAGACGGGTATGGCCCTCCCATGAGTGGGCACTCATACCTCCCTGCTGTTTATAACATTTAACAGGCAATCTGTAGAAAGAATGATGGTTGGCGCCAATTTTGGTGTCTTCCTGGATACTGCGCATGCTGAAAAGTATGGATTATTGTAATAAAATTAACTTGAGTGCTAGAACTACTGAAAAGTGCTGAAAGCCACTTTAGTGCCTTCACACTGTATGTATTAGCTTGTTTGCTCAGCAGTAGAAATTTTTTATTTCACATGAAACGTTTTTGTTACAATTTATTGAAAAAAAGCATTGTAGTTCATTATTTAGATGTTTCGGATCTGTAAGGAATTCCTTTCACAAGAACTAATTTGCGGCCAGTATTGACCTGAAGGATGCTTACTTTCACATTCTGATTCATCACGAGTCTTGTTAATATCTCTGCTTCTTGTTCCAAGGCACGGCTTATCAATGCAAAGTAATAACTTTCGGCCTAAATTTTAACTCCTTGGGTTTCACCCTTCTGATGATTCACCTTTTTTTCTTATTTAGGGTTTGGAATGTCTCACAAACCACAATCTGGTCCTGTATTTTAACTACTTTTGATTGGTCTTGGTACCTCCATGACAGATCTTATCCCTCTGTACCGACTTCATTTTGTTCTTTCATTTGTATTTCCTCCAGATTTGGAACCTGAAGGTATTATCATGGGTCATGTTCATTGTTCTATTCTTTTACATTCACAATCAGTCACACCTATGGTAGTTTTTTCTCTAGCCTCACTTATGGAATTTTCAGGGATTCTGTAAACCTGGTTCGCATTTTCACACTTGACACAAGCATTCTTGGCTTGGGAGCTGTACTCAGTCCTCTATCTTAAAACCATCTGATCTGTGGGTGGACAGTCAGGTTTTCGCGGCTCAATAATCTGAAGGAGACATTAGCATTTCTAGAGCCTTCAGGCCTTGTTTATTTCTTCAATTGACTTCAGATCTCCTTTGGTATGGAATCCATAGTGCATCACATCTTGGTTGTAGTCCTTCTTAACACAGATAGAATTCTCTCACCTCAGGTTTATCAGCCTTTTTTTGGTGGTAGGATGTCGGCCATTATCCTATTCTAGTATTCTATATGAATTTCTTCATATTATTCAGGAAACATTTTTTCATTTGGTGCATCTGGTCAGCATACTCAGTTTTAATCTTTATCTTCTGACCTCAATTATAAAGATTAACTGTTGGAATTTTTTCCTTTCGAGATGCGTAGCAAATTATTCTATTTAGGCCATACAAAGTTGATTGTCTGTTTCTCAGGCCATTTTTTCCAAAAAAGCATGCGGGCGGGCAGGTTTTTTTTTTCTTTTTATTTTCTCCCCGAGAGGTTGTTTGTGGTAATTTGACCCCCATCCAAACGCCTGGTGGACCACGCAAAATTTCGCAAATATATTGGTTATTCACCACAGGGGTGTTGGGTCGTAAATGAAGTGGGGTTTGAATGTTTGTTTTTTCAGTGAAACGTGAAAATTATAACACAGGACGAAAGTCATGAAACGCCTCGTGGGTAAAACGTCTCTGGGACAAATCAAATGTCGAAGTGCCAACTTTCAGAGATTTATTTTACCAAAAAAAAAAAAATCCTTTCACAACCTGCCTAATAAAATTGTGAATCGCAATTTTTCCCCATTATATTCAAAATTATCACAACCCATTTGAATGGGCAGTTCATCCATAAATCATATTTTTTTTAAATCTGAAAATGAAATACAAAACGAATGTTTGCGTGTTTTTATTAACCAATTCGACCGCACATACCTGCCTATATGCAATTTATTTTCAGCTATGACTGTTACTTTTATATCAAGCAACGGTTACTATTAGTTATCCAATTATCCTGCATCTCAAATGCATTTATTTAAATTAACTGGGAAACTCGTAACGGTTTCAAATAACAGTACACAAATTCCCAACGACGGCCATTTACAATACAAATGTTACTAAAAATAAATGCCAGGAGACTGTGTTCCATTCAACATAGCACCTGACTTTGCAGACTTTCTGAGGTTTGGTGCAAATCAAACGTGGTGCGAATCGACCATTCCCCTTTGTGACTGTTTGTTGTCAGACTGAGACACCTTCCTTTTTGCTGTCATTATGACTTACCTTTTACAGAATAAAACACTTTCTGTCATGAATATTGCTAAAACCCACCCACTTTATTAAGGTATGATGTAGAAAAAGCTTGAAGTGTGTTAATTTGAAATTTGCGAACGCATCGATATCGATTTACCGAAATGAGCACAATATCTCAAATTTTTTTTTAAGATTTTTTTGGTGTCATAAAAAGGTTGCATGCGCACCAAAAATGACCATGCGTGCGGGCCTGAGAAACAGAGGTTCTTTTTTTTATAGCCTCAGGCTCCTTTTATAGTCTGTTTGGGCACGAGCTTACCTAATAAAGTTAAATTGTTGTCTGCATGCTATTCGTAACTGTTTTATCCATCAATATCAAAGCGATTCTTCAGTTAAGTTGGACAATTCTGTTGTGTTCAATGACTCATGGTTGTCCTTTTTGGAGTTCTCTATAGCTCAGTAGTTATTTTTGGGGGAATCTTGTTGATTTTTAACCCTGTTTAAGTGATGATGCACTTTCCTTTTACTCAAATGAATCTTATCAGTTGCCAGCCAAGAAAAGTCTTTCCTACACTTCGAGGCTCTTTGCTTCTCCAAATGTTAGGCTTTATCTGTCTCCTGTTATAAACTGTTCTCAGTTCATGTCTGACATCACTGAATTCATCCTGCCCTATTTTCAGATCAAACTTGACACACTTTCCATTTAATTTGGAGGTTGGTGGGGGGGGGGGGGGGGAGGGGGGGCTGGGGAGTAAATATTGTATTTCCTTTTGTTTTATGCACATTACCGTCCTAGTAAGATTAAATAAGTTTTCAACAGAGATTTTCTTGTAACTTTTTATCCTATATATGGCTCACTCAAGCAGACAGGATTTTTAATATATCAATGCCCATGATGTTAGAACCATATCTTCTTCACTAGCATTAGCTTTTTTTGTCATTTAATTTTGGGTGTTATTCTTTCCCCTTTTTGTCTTCTATAGATATATATATATATACAGTATGTGGAGAGTGTATTATCACTAAATCACCTGTAGAGTGGAGATTCCACCTAAGCAATAATTGCCAAATATGACCTCCATTATTTCTATTAACCCTTAAGGACCTGGACAAGGGTCTTGAATTCCCATCATTCAAAGTCTCTACACGTCTAATTGCTTTGCAGTGATTTCTTGTTAAAGCAGCCAAGACTTAACTAGAAATAACTGCCCAGGTAATTTGTCTACTGTCAGCAGGATCACCTTATGATGGCATGTTAAGGGCACCTGTTCTGAGTTCAGAAAAGTCTGAAACAGGCCTTTACGGGTGAATCAGACACAGTAAGCATTATACACCCTCAGCTTATTGTTCATTCGGCAGTTGTGTTACTTTGGTAAGATTCAAGGAAATTGAAATTTATACCAAATTTTATTTTTTATTGCACTTACCAACACAAGAATATTGCCCTCAGGCAGTATAAACTATCATTTATATGTTCTCGCTGCCCACCCGCAAGTATACATGCATCATTGTCTTGAAAACTAGAAAATTGACTTTGCATATGACTAGCGGTATGCTGCTAATCACCAGGTTTGTGCACCTACACAAATTGGCACCTGGTGAACTCTATTTGGCTTAAATTTTGTCTTTTGGCTATTTTTGGACTCATGAAATTTTTTTTATAAGGATTCTCCAAACTTTTCCCTCTTTTTCATCCAAAAGAGAAAGGAAGAGGAATTGGCAGTTGTGTTACTTTGGTAAGTATCATAAGAAATAAAATTTGATATAAGAAAATGTCATGCTATTTTTAGAGGGAAGCAGTCCGTTGTTCTCTCTGGGACTACATTATTCAAAGTCATGAAAATATGTGGGCTTGTTCAGGTCAATTTCTCTCCCTACTAAAGCATAGAACATTGTAATATTTTTCAGAAACATTCAGTACATTGAGAGAGATGGAACAGAGCACTATCATTTATTGAAAGATTTTCCAGAAACTTTAACGAAAAAAGTAACCTTGCTTAAATATTTTCGGAATTACATGAGTGAACATTTATTAAAGGTAAGATGTTTTATCCAACATTGTTGTGTGCATTTGGCATTACCTAATAGAATCACAGGCATTGAAAAATGTTTTTGGGGAAGGAGGGGAAACCATGTCTGGAATCAGTTTTACAGCATGTAAAAATGCATCAGTTTTGCAGTTGCACATCTGATTGACTGAACTGAAGCCAATAAAATACTTCTACACTAAACAACAGTGCCATGCAAAGAAATTAACAGACCACTGAATATGATTTGTATTTTTAAAACGATCCTTGTTGAAATTTTTATTATGTTTGTCTTGTGGGTATGGCTCTTTTGAAACACCTGAAAAACTTCCAACTCCTGTTGCTGATTCCTATCCTCTGTCAGATGCATAAAAAAGTTACCCTTTTAAATATTTATCAAAATATCTCACAAATACAAACATTACAAGAGCATGATGGCAATCTGTCCCCAGATAGCAATGTTAAAACCTCATTCATCAGAAAATTAATATCAAAAGGTGTTTGGATGATGAACAAACACACTACTCAAAACACATCACTTCACATCCTTTGGGCACATGTGAATGCAAGATATTTGGCCACTAAAATCTGTGGAGGTTCAGAATGAAATACACTACGAACAGTATTGGTCTTACTCATTTGCAGTTTATTCCAATTCCCTGATTCAGTAGTAGGATATTAATGTTAATGACTAGTCAATGAAAGCACTGTCTTTATAAACAAATGATACGACAAAAATAATCCAAAATATGACTGACATACTATTTCTTGCTTCAGGCTGGAGCTAATATGACACCAAGAGACTCGGATGAGATGATTCGTTTACCATTCTTGAGAACATGGTTTAGAACTCGAAGTGCTATCATTATACATCTCAGCAATGGAACTTTACAGGTAATGTGCTTTTGCTTTATAGATCACTATAATTTATAAAAAGGTTTTGTCTATATTTTCAAGCACATGCAAAGAAAATCTTTGGAATTCTGTTAATACTTTTAAACTGTGCGTGACAGAAGTTGGTTGATTTTGGAACCATTATAATACCTAACCTTCATCTCTCTCCCAAAATACTCTTGCTATATTTGTGTGGAAATGTTTACATCAAAGCCAATTTACAAACTAATCCAGGATAACACAGAATACATTATCAGCCCAAGAATTGAAAGTGTTTTCTGTAATAGGTGGCAACTTGTGTTTCCTATTTGTCCCCCGACCCTTCGGGGGACTATTGTAATCAGCAGTGTCCGTCCGTCTGTCCGTGCGTCCATCTGTCCGTCCATCCGTCCGTCACACCCTTGTCCGGATGATAACTTTAGTTTGGATGATTTTACTGAAACTAAATTTGGTATGTGTCTTACTTGGGTGGAAATGCAGGTCAAGTTCGAAAATGGGCACACTCCACTGATTTCTACTGGATTTATTCCCCTTTTTCGACTTAAAAAATACAGTTTTTGTGTTGTCCGGATGATAACTTTAGTTAGGATCATTTGATTGAAATGAAATTTAGTATGCCGCTTATTTGGGTGGAAATGCAGGTCAAGTTCGAAAATGGGCACGCTCCACTGATTTTTACTGGATTTATTCCCTTTTTTCGACTTAGAAAATACGGTTTTTGTGTTGTCCGGTTGATAACTTTACTTTGGATCATTTGATTGAAATGAAACTAAGTATGTGGTTTAATTGGTTGGAAATACAGGTCAAGTTAAAAAATGGCCATGCTCTGCGAACAAATTGCATCCTAACAGCTCCCTTGAATTTGCCATCTTGGTCGGGGGACCGGGGGCATTGCCCTTGTTTGTTATTATTACTGAGGAAACAGTTATTAAGAAATGTTTCATATCCAATTCAGTTTAGCTTTAAATCTAGGTTTAATAATTTGTACTGTATTATCAGATAAAAATAGAGAAAACTGCAAGAATTCTTTCTGTTCAAAGTACTTTTAATTCATGCTCAAATGTGTGTACTTCTTTCAGAAATGAACAGATTGATAAGTTGAAAGATACTTATGTTTAGCTACACCAGGGTTCCTGTGAGACCTTGAAACAAGCCTGCAAATAAGCAGCCTATCATGGTCCTTGTCAGGTACAACTTGCATATTTTGACTGGCACCAATTCACTTGTGCCTGTCATAATGGGTAATGATTAGTGATTTCATTTTTTATCTAAAAAACATAGGTTATGACCCCTCATTGGAACGAGCTCGACAGGGTGACGGAGATGAGCTATCGATTTTCTTTTCATTTCTATCAAAAATTGTGGCTGTCGGCAACAATGTTTGAATCTATTGCATTTGTGCATTTACATTCTTTTTTGACATGACCTACAGGGCACATTTATCGTAGGATTGTTTTGGGACTTGGCGTGCTCATTAGGCGAAACATCTACATGCAGATTCATTTCTGTGAAAAAAGTTGCCATTTACAATGACCACCGAACTTGCTGCATTTGTGTGTCAATCTTTCTTTAGCCAGCCTTACAGTTTACATTTAAAAATGCATGAATTGCTATGATATTGTGCACACACAATGCAGTTAGGAACCAATGATCTTCAAATTTACCATTTCAAGTTTGTCAAGTTGAGCTACAGTGTCATTGACACTTTCATTTAGAATAGCGCTGGCCAGTTTTGGTTGTTACGTTGGGTAAAGGGTTAAAAGCATCTGGATTTTAGTTAGCTTAATCAATATTAAAACTGACTTATCATTAATTGGAACGCTCCCTTACAGACAGCATTCCAATAAATAAAAAGATGATTGCCCAATCTGCGTATTATAGACTTTTATGCCATAGAATTGAATAGCATAAGTAAGAATAAGTGATAGCTGAATTTGACATTCAGAAGTCTTGTTTTCCTCTCTTTGTGACAGTTTGACTTTAGAAAAATATTTCTAGGTATGAATGAATGAATCAAAGATTACCTTCTAGGGTGTACTGCTCAATACAGTAGTGCTGCTTCATTTTGCCAACAAAGATGTTATATATTGTTTGTCTTGGTAATGGTACATCATATAGAGATCGCACGACTTGTGCGAAGAAGTCTTGGATCAGTGAAATTCACCCTGCCTTCAAGAAAAAGTGACTCTGAAATCACCTTGTGAAAGGTCAGAATACCTTGAAATTAGGTTATTTCATGCAGAACTTCGGGAAAAAAATACCTAATAAACACTTTATTGGAAGAATTAAATGGTACTTGAGGTAATTTTCACAGTAACTAATAATAAAATCAAGATAAACAATGTTGAGCATTGAACTTAAACTGAAAGGTTCACGGTACGATCTTTGCCTGGGGTAACTTCATTGCGTCTTTGGGCAAAGTACTTAATCCTGATTGCCCATGTGGGCGCACATTGGCGCTGTGTACTCCTGCATGTCGATGGTGCACTTATCTTCAACCAATTCTCACCCGGCTTGCGTGGAGTTTGTACGTTGGGGATTTTCTCCAGGTACTCTGGCTTCATCCACCTGTAAAACTGACTCGGGTTTTACGACAAGCTCGTTCCAAAGAGGGGTCATAACCTATGTTTTTGAGACAAAAAATGAAAATTATTTGTCAATTTGTTTAGAATAGTGCTGGCCGGTTTTGGCCGTTATGTTGGGTAAAGGTGACCCTTGCTGTCAAAAACATTTTTAAACCCCAATAAATAAATAAATAAAACAATGTCGAATGATAAATCAATTCAAACTCAACTTGTTATTACTTACATTGAAAATAGGCGACAACTTGAACCAGTAAAAAATAATGTGTTCTTGTGTTTGAACATTCTTTAAAAATACCTATTTTTTCATATGTCGAATCTTCAGAGGTCATTTTTCCAGAAAACACCTTTGAGTGAAAACCCCACCTTAATTCTCACGTGAGCAATCAAAAAATGACTGTATTGTTGACATTATAGGAGTGCATTCCATTTCTTCCCAGAGAAAGGTCTGTGGGTTACAAGGAGGTAAATAAACTTTGAATTTTTCAGTTTGAAGAATGATCTGTAGTTGACAAAAATTACACATGCATAACAATTGAAATTTTTGTTGCAGATTTTTTTTTTTTTGTGTAAATCAATTGCATGTATAAAAATGTTTTTTTCAGGTTTAGCGACTTGTTTACTTGAGAAAAATATATAATAAATCAATCCTGCAAAAGTTCATTCATGCCTCTCCTTCTGGCCCGTCTCTTGTTTTCTAGAGGGAGAAGTGGCTTCTCTTATGAATTTAGTTTAAACAGTATTTATTACAAAAAAAAAGGCAAACGATAACGGAGATATATTGCAAACATTAATGTGAATTCGGCAGTAAGCTATAAGCTTATACAAGGCCGTTTCCACCAACACTGCAGGTATGAGTATTGAGTACAAACAGTGTTTATCAGCATTATACAAGCGTTTGATAAGCGGCAATGACTAAGCTCACACAATGTAGATCTTCAAAAGCAATTGAACAGTTACATCTAAAATCATCTTTGTTCACAAACTATCTGTATTTAATACTCCTTGAACAAAGCTCCTTCTCCCGACTGGAGCGGGTTCAATGAGCCCATTCCAATGAAGACAGGACCCATGTTTTCCAGTCCAAAATTCAGAAACTTTAAGCATTCGAAATGGAGATTATTGATTATTAGGCCATCACGAGGGGCAGAGGCAGGGGACCTCGAGACACAACATGTGATAATGCTCTGACTACAGAGCAGTGCCTGCCCGAGTACGTATTGCATTAACTACCAGTAGTCAAAGGCACCTCAGTAAATTTTGTTCAGCTGATTTGCAAAGGATAACGAATACAGTCTTGTATAGAAAGTCAGGGTTGGGTTGAGCTGCAGGAAAAGTTGGAAAGTGCGGGGTGGATACATTCATTGTGTTGAGTTATTTATTTGTGTCTAAAGTCACATATTTATGCAA